>OZ020580.1:0-1200000 GCA_963971525.1 Cephus spinipes | reverse complement strand
TGGACACGATGCCCGAGGCAATCGGGCAGCACTTAAATGGTAGCCGCCATTTCATACGTATTTGTACACGTGTGAACTGATACGAAGCCAGGTCCAATGATTTCTGACGTTTAATGTGATACCGGCTTGATTCGCCAAACCCACGTGACGCGTGCGCTTTGCGGTAGCACGGAAGTACCTGCTGTCTGGTAGCAGCTCTGATATATCACGATTCCATGTACGTCCGAATCTCTTAGTGATAATTTATAGCGTAAGGGAACTGTCGGGTCCTTGTTCCTCTTGCAGTGTCTATGTTCATCGACAGTTACGTCAAGTCTACGGAGGAGTTTAACTTGCCGTAGTATCTCTTGTAACAGTGATGGTGAACTAGATATACGGTATACAGATGGAACGGGGTATAGCTGCAATTCCAAGCGGTTGACTTCAGTCAGAATAGCATTACGTTTCTTGGATGCAATGAAATATCAGGTAACCAAAGAGGAGAGTGTAACTTCGTTAGCAATACGTTAACTTGGTGAAACCCCATTCGCGATGGGCCATTAGCTAAATAGAGAAGTGGTTGAGGTAAATTGAAAGCATTATTTTGAGCGAGCCAAAGAATCGGTAGAGGAAAGTAAGGTGGGATCGAGAAGGAATTTGATTGTGCCGAATGATCCATTTTTTTTCCAAAGACTGCCGAACCAGCATATCGGTAAGGGTGGATGATCCCTTTGTTCGCCTTTTCCCGAAAAGTATCGAACAATGGTCGAGACGCGATACTAATCTAATCTAACAGTCGGGTTGGATCGGTCGGAGGCCATATGGACTCCGGATTATGCATTCTGCTCCATTTGCCGCTGGGAATTGATGCACGGGAGGAAAGCAGCGAAACGTGAAGATCTGGCTGGGAATCGCGACATCTTTTCATGTATGTGCATATATGAATGTGCGAAGCTGCCTCTGGGGGATGATTCGATGGGGGCGCCGAGATAAAAAGAATATTTAAAAAAAAAAAGCGAATGGCTGGTGGATTACGGTAACCGTGGAAGGAAGCAGTTCAATTACCCAGTCGGAGGTCCCGGCTAATTGTTCACCAGGTTCTCATCCGACCCCGAAGGAAACGCAGGGAGTCCAGGACGAGGCGTCGCGACTTCATCCCGACCCCTTTTCCATACCCTTCCCCAGTCTCGGCTCGACCTCGTGAACGAACCCGACGCACAGCATCCCTTCTCCAGCGGCACGCGGACCCTCTCCTCGTGGAGCCAGATACCCAGGAAGCACATGGGCTGGTTGTTATACCTGGAGGAAGCTACGGTACCCACGGTATACGTATGAATGTACGGTCCTCGCGGTGCCATTAGCCCGCTAATCTTAATGGAAAAGGGTTGTGCCGAGGCAAAAGCAAAAGCAAAAGCGATTGCGCGGAGACTAAGGGGGCTGTGGGATACATTTCAGGCGCCATTGAGTCCGGCCTGTTTCTAGCTTTTAGACGTTTCTCACTGAAAGGGGAATTGTTTCTCTCTAATGGGAACGAACGAGTCCCGATAAAACCCTCTTTCAACCCTGGAGTGTTCGCGATTTCGGGATCCTCCCCTCCGCGTCCCTGTTACCCAACGTATCAACGCACCGACGTGTTACCACAGTCGTATACCTATTTCGCAATTTATGCGTAATTTTCAACATACCTCAGCTTTTACCTCCCTTTATCACAACGTAACTTCCTGCCGAACGATCCGACTGCTTTATCGCTGCCGTAAAGTCCACGTATGATTTTACTGTATTTCGACGGATTTTATATAATTTATAGACATGCTATACCCACGTGCATTGTTATACGGAGGAATTCCTTAGGGCGAGTATTCAACTGGCAGGCTCTCCCTCACTTTCGGCGGTTTGCAGTCACAGCATAGTTGACCCTACAGCGATATCTGGTGCGTCGAAGATCGCAGCCGGAGGGCTAATTAGTGCGGGTCGGGGTCTAGCTCGGGCGGGCTGGGCCTGCCGCTCGGGCTCACGGGGATCCTTGGGTTCGTCCATCAAGTTGGAGCTTCGAGGGTGCCGGTGCTGCAGGATGATGGGAGGGTCGGAGTTTCTAGGGTGAAGCCGCAATCGGCCATGGGGCGAATGCGGCGCCGATCTATGGCTTGTGGCCGGATGACCACAGCGCTCCGGATTATGCGCTCCCGTCGCCTCCCAATCTTGAACGCGTTAAAGACGGACCTGCCAGGGGAGGATCGATCGGCACGGAGCCTCGCCCTTTAGTATCGGCCATCGGTATATCGCCCTTTTGCTCTGCCATGTTTTTCCTATACTTTTAACGTGGATCCTACGCTAAGCTCTTGACGTCCCGGTGCGTCGCGCCAAAGCCAGGACCAAGTCGAGGATCTCGTTCTCCACTGTACACGGCTTCCGGCTGCTGCATTCGACTGCATCGCTGCAGTTTAAAGACTCAAGCTCAAACGATAACTGCCAGCCATCCTCGATTCCCTGGAAACAAAGCCGGGATTGCGCTCTGGTTATTAAATAAACGATACGACGGAAACACCGAGACCTCTTTCCCATTAGGAAGGAAACTGCCCCAGTGCATATGCAGACGCCTCGCACGGATGCCCGGACTTCCGGTCGCTCTGGCCCCGTTCAAAAAATTCACCACGAGGATCGATGGAAAATAGGTGGATCTTTCTGAACTCCTCGGAGCTCGGGGATCAGCCTCTATCGGTGCTCGGTGCTATTTCGTTTGAGTACTTCCGGTGGGTAATAATGCAGACGTCGATGGGGAAGCATTCGTGCAGCGAAATACTTTTCTTTCGAAGGACTGTACAGGAGAATTGCTGTGAGCGGAGGACGTTTGAGCTTATTATGGGCTATTCCATGGAGTACAGGGACTCGATTAGAAATCGGGTCGGGCTGGTTCGATAAAAGGACGAGCGTGTCCTGGATATAATCTCCTTTCATCCCACGAGGAGTGGCTTTGGCCGCGTGGCTCTACTTCGGATGGAGGGGGGAACGGGAGGGGACAAAAAGTGGAAGAAATCGGGTTTCAAAAAACGACATAATCCTGGAAAGCAATCTCGGTGGTAATTGTCCGTAAGCGGTGCAAAGATTGCGGCCAATTTTTGCTCTTCCGTGCGTACCCCGGCTACCCTTGCCGAGAATCTAGGGAATTCATGGCACTCGCGTAACCAGGGAACCACGCCGAGAGAGAGAGAGAGATATCGGGAACCGGAGAACCGGGCAACCGGCCATGGGCCAGGCTCAGAGTGAGTTTTTCCTGGCAAATGAAAGGGACATCGTGTGTTCGGCAGGGCTGGACGAGGTCGAGGCTGGAAGCAGATTCAGAGGCAACGGCATCGGTGCAGAGATGGTCGGGGGGGGGGGGGGGCGGGAGGAGTGGAAACGAGGGTTACATAGGGGTTGGATTTTTGGACTAATGCCAAGTCCGGTCGAACGAAAGCTGGTAAAACTGGACGGAGGAGCAGGAGAGCCTCGGACATTCGGAGATTCGCAGGCCAGTGACCACGAGTTTTCGAGCGTATCAGGGAGTCTGGATGTTAAAGTCGTAGCGCTGGATTTGCGGGGGATTTTCTAGTTAAATACAAGGGAAAAAGGTAACAAGGCTTTCCGTAATACACGTAACGGGACGTCAAAAAAATCCCTTACCCAGATCCCCCCCCCCCAGGACTCTTAACTTATTCTTCGAGGCTCATCCTCCCGAGGAGATCCTTAGAAAAATTTCAAAAAAAAAAAATGAAATCCTGACGATTCCCTTATCTCCGAGGCTCGACCAGATACGTTTAATTAAAATTACAGCTCGTGAATTCTGCCTTTTTATTACCGTCTCCCTTTCACTTCTTTCCGATCTTCGCCCGTTCTCTTTATTCTCTCCGGCTTCTCCAGCCGGCTAACAGAGCACGGGAAAACATTTGCAGGCAGACGAGTACGTGAAGTTTTGATTAAAACTAAGCAGCGAATAAAAATACCTCGCTCGTCTGGCACGCGTGTTTCGTTCGAGCACAAAGCGAGCGAGAGCAACATTCAGAGGCCGAGGCACTGCGCGGCAGCCGACTCCTGCCTGGCTGTGCTGACGCTTGTCATATCGCGAGCACGATTCCGGCGTCCTTGACGTCGAATCGTCTGATGATTCAAATACCAAAATTGCGAGCGTCGATCACGAAGGATATGGGACGCGTGTTTTACGCAGGTACGAAGACTGTTGAACGGGGAATAAGCCTAGAGAGTGACAGATAGAGAGAGAAAGGACGTTTAAGCGATCTAGATTGGTCTACTGACCCCATGAAATTCTCATGGTTGATCCTTCGTAGCTGAGGGGTCATGGTGGTAAAGACGCGGGCTAATCCTTTCTGTTTCACGAACAGATTTTACACGTGGGTCAGGGGTAGGTGCAGCGAGTTGCAGCTGTCGTGTTTAATGCACGGAAGAAAAATATAATAATAAAAATGAGGTTAGGTAAAGAGAAGGTCCAAGGGTTGTAGACGAGACTGCTAAAGTTTATTTGACACTCTTACTAGTGTTTTCTCTCTCTCTCTCTCTCTCTGTCTGTCTGTCTATAGCTCTTCCACCCCTCGACATTCATCCTCGGTGCGAGGCACGTACCCAACAACCGCCCATATCTACTTTAGGTAGCTACTACAAAAACAAAGCCATATAACCGTCGCCTCCCCTTGTACCACTCTCACCCTTCACTAGCGTCGTAGCACCAACATAACATAATCCGAACCCCCATAGCTTCGCGAGTTTCCCATAAGAGGTCTCGACACTCCATGTCTCCGGGTCTCTTAAGCGGGAAACAGGAGGGCTTTCGAAATGCCTCGAGCTACGTGCTCGGTTATAGGTCCTTCTGAGATCCTTTAACAGGATAGGGGAGAATGCAACTAGCGTTGCATCAGGTGCACGATGCACGCATAAAGTCTCCTTGTTAAGTTCGCCACCTTTGTGAATCCTTTGCACATCCTCGAAGGACTCTCTGCTTTACCAACCTATACCCAATAGTCAAATCGCTTTCGTTTCCTCCTGGATGCAGCGTTCTGTAATATTTATCGGAATCCTGAAAAGCAGCGAATGGGGTTGAAAAAACTTCGATTCGATATTTTATCGACGTTTTTCTCTTAATAATTCTGATATCGCATTATTAAACATTTCTGAAGGACCCCACGAATCGAATTTACCAGCAGCCCGTTTTACTCTAGGCTGAACATCAAAGCCGTGAATACCAAAACAGTTGGTGGTTATCGGGGTTACTTTTGCCAAGTACAAGAGAGACGAGTGTAAGGGGATCGCTTTAGTCAAAGAGAGAAAAAGAAACAAATTTTACCCATTTAGATTACGCTCTTTCCCATCTTATCCCCCGTGTTGGGTCACCTTGTCGATTACATGTAGGCTCTACCTATGAGGGAGAAATTTCGGAGATATATTTTATTCTGATATTCGATATGCGAATGAATAATAGTTATTGGCTATAAGGACCTCGACCAATCAGAATGATTAGTTTCCAAATTTGACTGCTGTCAAATCAGTCTGTCTTGGGACACCGATCGGGGTGCCTCGAGCTGCGTCGCGGTCCCGGGCTAATTGTTTACAGTTTATCTAGCCGAGTTTCCTGTACGGTACAGGAAGTTCTCGCTTGCGTAGTTCACGCTATACCCTGAAAATCCTATAGATTTTCTGCGTTCGTTTCGGAAGTGTTGTGCTATAGTGAAGTGTTGTGTTACAGTGCAGTGTCCACGTGACTGTCCCCTGGATGCAGTTCTCGGCCTTCACAAATCAGCTGATCCAGCTCCGGTGAGCAATCTCAATTTATTAATCGGTGGATTTCGATTTTACAGCTCCGATTCGTTCTAGAACGTTCTAGAACAATTGCTATCTGTTTCCGGTATTATTTATCCGACGCTTAATCCTCTCTACGTCAATCTAGCAGCCTGAGCTGCCACGTATTTCCGTAACCGCTCCCGTTCGTGCATTCAGTTGCGTGTGCTGATTTTACGCGACCCCAAAAATCGACAGGATCAGTAAAGCTTCCGTCGATTTTTATAGATTTCGTCCGAGTCCCCATTTTAGAATAGAAAAAGAATTGGCTGGCGTCCGCCTGGCATGCTGATGCATGGACGAAGGGTGGACAGGCGATGACGTAGATTAGCTCTCGGATTTTCGTTATCGGCGTCGAATTAAAATATATCCAGACATTTCTCCATAGAAGTTTCGTATAAATTTCCCCCTTTAACTTCTTGAAACCTTTCTCGAGGACGTCGTCCACGTTTCCTCTTTCGCTTTTCTCGATCGCTTAACTCCTCGTTCTCCGTAAGCATTCTCCACGGCCACCCTTTTTTAACTCTTCGATACTCCCGTTACCTTTCACATCGGCCGCCGTAACGAGCGAGCCACTCCCAAAGAAGCGGCTTAACGAGGAAGCAAAAGTGCGAACCGAGCGAAGAGACTGCGAGTGACGAGAATCGATATCCAGGTGGAATAATTCATAATTGCACGATTAAAAGAGACCCTTCTAAATGGCCTGATTAAAGCTGCCGAGGGGACTACTTATTACGCGCACCCCTACATTAGATGCAGCCCGGACAAAATTATACAGATCAGTTTGCCTTTTCAAGTTTGGCCTTTGATGTTTCAAAATATGAGGAATTTTGAGAAAATTATATTTACCCCATTCCCCCCCATTCCCCTTTACCCAGAAACATTAACCGTGATACATATAATTAAGCCGATGAAACAATTTTAACGTGTACCTACTCCTATAGACTGTATACCACGTGGCTACTTTGTAAATCAAATATTTTTTTTAAGTACTCGTGCACTACCAGCTACCAGCTATCCAGCTGCCGAGGACCTCCCAAGCTGGAAAATATTCCTGCTATCATTGACCTCCCCTTATCTACAAGGGTGGCTGGTAGATCGATGACGTATACCTGTCGCGTTATCGTGTGCCGCGGGAATCGCCAAAAATGTTTTCTGAAAGTAAGACGGAAAAAAAAGTTAGATTCGCAAAGTAAAATCGGACGCTCGGTTTGGCTGTGTAGAAAAAAAAGTTGAAAACGGCCTGAAAGTACCGAGAAAGTACCGGCTGTACGCGGACAGAGTCACCGGTAAAACATTGCTATCGAGTGAAGCAGCCTGATTACTCCAGAGTCCCGTTTCTCCTGGAAGTCAAAATAAAAGTAATGACTCGAACTTGTGGCCAGATTTTCAGACGTATTATTTTCTATTGCAAACGATACTATCGTTTGGGATTACTGTTCTGAACTAGAATTAGGATATTTTATTTACAAGTTATTATAGCCTGGTTGACTGGCTATGATTAATAGGTCGATACCTGGCCCACGTGTAGATACTCGTAAGGGTATAGTAAATACAGCAAATCTAGTCGTACGTATTGGAGTGTGCCTGGAAATGGCTGTGTACGGGAATTCGGCAGCGAAACCATGACAGGGTGATTTTTGTCCAATCGTTGAAAAACTGGGTTAGAAACGTGAGGCGGATGCGGGGAGCAAAATGGATTTGATACAGGAAACTAATGAGACCTCGTCGGACGTGTATACCCTTATGCAGACATTTCTGGGCTCTTTTTCTCCCGACGCGCAGGTCGATCTGCGGGCGCAGTTTGCTCTTGAAGCTATCGGAGCAGCCCTGAGAAAACTGGCAGAGCTACACGTATAATTAACTGTACCCTCAACCGTGGAAGCTCAAGGATAGGGAACCGAGACCCTATTTCTCTACTGTGTGTACAAGAAATTGTTGCTCTGGGCTATGCGTAGGGGATCATCCGTAGGGGTTTGGTCCATGAATAACGGAACGCTTTGCAATCAGTTTACGTAATCGACGTTTCGGAATTACGAATCGCGACTAGTCGAGCATTCGATTCGTCGTTCGTTCTTCGATAGATCGAAGGGACGCGGAACACGGAGAAGCGAGGCGATATGACGAAATAATAAAGTGGAACTGTCGGCTGAGGGTCGGACGGGGTTATAGTGACGTCATAAGTGTAAAGGTACGACGGAAACTTTTGAAGCTTCAGAAAATCGCAGCTGGAATTTACTTGGAAACGTAGTTACGTTCTCATTTGGTTTCTCTCGAGGGACACAATTGCAATCTTCGTCGACCCGTAATTTTCCAAGGGAATTGCATTAGGAGGGTGCAGGAGGGTTTGTCGTTGGATTCGACCGAAAAGCCAAGAGTCGCAGGAGAGGAATATGGGCGAGTGGTCTGGGCAAAATTGTTGGGAAAAAAAAAATTAATTCGATTCGACCCAATCTTATTGTTGTAGATGACGTAACGGCACATCCAATTCAAGTACGACTTGCTATAAAGTACGAAGTTATTTGAGCAATTTTTTGGAAAAATCAAAAATATTTTCACCGTGCCAACGGTCGTACCGACCGAATTTTGCTTCGAAGGGAATGTAGAGATTTTGTAAAAAAAAAATTAAAATTTACTGTAAAAAAATGTATGTCACTCGATCGCGTCCAAGTTAACTTTGCCAAACTTGATTCTCAGTACAAACTTTGGACTTTTTTTTTTTTCAAGTTTCTCGAGCAACAGCGGCTATGTCGGTAGGTAAGGCTCGCAGCTGAGGGAGCTCCTTCGTGCAGCCATTAACGGCTTCTCGGAAAGCACCCATAGTCCTTAACGACGAGAAGCGCTTACTTTTTCCCCGTCACTTTCGACATCACCCACTTCCGTTTCACTTGCCGTTCTCTGCGCTTGGCCATTATTTGCCAGGTTAGCCGTGTATCCCGACGTGAGACGCGAATAGGGGCTGGACGTGAAATTCCAGAATTGCGTGAGATCCGGTACAAAGCGCCGCTGGCAGCGTCATCCTACTTCCGGTTCTTCCACCCGGTCGAACCGCCTGAAGTCGGCTGCGACCGATCTCCCTCTGATTACGTCTCTCGCTGCATTCTCGCGGGTGCTGGAACAAGACTAAAGTTTGGTGCATTTAGCACTGGCGTAACAAGACGGCTAACGGGAAGCAACACGTTGCGCAAAACTTGTTCTATTTATCAGGGTTAAGAGAAGCAGAACGGGGGTCTGTGCTGCGAGGGGTGTAATCGCTAACTTCTCCAATTAGTAGCTACGTTTACCAACGCGAGAGGCGCCACCGAGGCCCGAAACTTTTGCGTCTGGTGTTTTCGGGATTTCACTTGGCGATCAGGGACAGGTAGCAAAACTGACGGTTTTATTATTCAGGAAGAAGCCGAACACTTCGAGTCCTACGTTACGATAACAGCCGTCTCTATTTTGATCCACGGGCGCGTGGAGAATCTGGAAATATCTTTTATTATTTTAGTTAAACGTACAGTCTTCGCGTTCTCGAATCCGTGACGCAATCAAAAGGTCACCGGGTCACTTTGTTGGATAAACGAATTAATCGATCCACCAGCTATTGTACGTATACCTATAGACGTCGAGTCACTGTTACGGGGACTTTGAGAAACATCGCGATTATCAATAACGACCATAACAAGACTCTCAGTCGTCGCGCCCAACTCCGAGAGAATCAATCTTCCTCTATCTTTTCGGCTTTGCGTTCCTATACGAGACAAGCTGAAGTATAATCGATCCGTTTCCTTGTTATATCCTCACACCGGCTTCATGAAAAGGTACCAAGAGAAACCTTCTAGAACATTCCAGACGCCGTCTCTTCCATCATGCTTCGGCTCGGAATCCCTTCAGCCTCTTCTCACTGTGCCATGTAGAGTCGAAAACGACCCATGAGTATTGCTCAGGAGAGCGACTACGCTATTTTGTTTCATTGACCAGACGACAAAGGGGATTACGCTTTCCGAACGACTGGATGCCAGCGTTAGGGGATGGTTGTTTCGACGTTAGGGGATGTCGAGATTACCTCAGTCTCCTCTCTAAGCATCCTTTCTCAGAGATGTCTGCTCCCCCCCTTAATGCCGACGTTTGTTTTCGGTTAGTCCTCGCCAGTCGGCTAAGGGTGGATGACGATTTTCAGCACGGAAAAAAAAAATTTCTTACGGGCTAGAAATAAAGAGGATTCGGCGGCTTTGCGTCACACTAGAACACGGTGCGATTACCTTCTCGGATCTTTATCGGAACACCTACCCTTCGGCACTTAGAATCTCGCATTTTATTCCAACCCCCATTTCCTTACGTTCGATCGCAGCGATTCTAATTCCCACTTGACATCAAACCTCCGTACGGTCTGTCGCTTTCATACGTGGCTGGCATATAGAGCGTCAGGCTTTCGTTCTTACCGCAACCCTGATTGACCTCCGGATTGCTGGGTTGCTGGATAAATAATTAAACGTAGCGGCAAACACTGTTAAAGGCGAAAGGAAATTCCTTGAATAGCCTCACTTCCGGCGGCAGTTGAATTCACCCGAGCAGAAGGAAGACGCTTCCTTTCATCATTCGCGCGACCCTCCGTTCTACTGGGTCGCTCGTTAAATACATGTCACGTGCTGGACTGGCAATCAAGTACTATTTCCCATATCGATTAGCAATTAATATTATCGATGGAGCATCGACTGGTACCTACCTTAAGTTCATACCAGATACGCATCGACTCATTGGCTCTTGACGCGATAGTTCCATTAGTGACCAGAGGGTGGGGGGTTGTCGAAAACACATTAGAATTATTGGAAAAAAGCAACCCTTAATAAGTATATAAAGTACTCCCCCTAGTGCTACTACCCATCCTGGGCAACTTGTTCGATTAAAAAAAAATTAAAATCGATATAAATCCTCGAATATCGATTTCTGATGGCGAGAGCCTCGAGGATGGGAGAAGCTTCGCCAAGAATTTTTCCATAAACCACGAAGCTTCCGGTTCTTGTTTTTCGAACCTTTATCCTATTTTTTTTTTTTCTTTCACCCTGTACACTGTCATCTCTCCCTCGACTACAGGACGAACTTTGGTAAATTTGGGAATGGGGGATTCGCTAAGAGAGGAGTGTCAAGTGTCATTTTCTATAGAAGAGCCCCGACTCTGTATATATATATATAGGTACAAGATATAGTTCTTAGGGTGAGTGACAGTTATCTCTAGAGTGACGTCACTTCTTTATTCTCCTACGTCACAGCTCTTGCTATACTATACCCATCCCTGTTTCTAAAATTCTTAATATTGAACGGTGTGTGTATATATAAATAGTCACCAACGTTCCGAGACCGATATAGCAGCCATTAATATAGAGTTACTCAAAATTTAGTTGGAATTACGTGAAGCTGTAGGGAATAAGCTAATAGAAATCAAAATAAATGGATCGCGTTGAGAATTCTGTTAATTGAAGTCAGTGATAAGGACAGACGAAGCATTATGATTTTTCAATGTATTCTCGGCTCTTGGTTTACAGTGTTGCCATTCTCTTAAAAGGGCACGTGGCTTCGATCGCCTCACTTCGAGCCTTCATCTTTGATAATCAATTTTTTATTTTAAAAATTTATCTTTTATCGTTTTAATATCATTATTCTTTCGTCGGTTGTTCAGAAAAAGAGAGAAGCGTGATCGGTCCTCTCTCTCCTCTTCGCATGAGACGTACAGAGATGAAAAAAAAAGAGAAATTAAAGAAAATAATTTTTATAGATACTTTAAGAAAAGATGTAAAGAGATGGTAAAAGCTCGATCGATTAAGAATCGAAGAAGAAAATATCGCTTTGATATCGATCCGCCAATCGGAAGACGTATTTGTTGAAGTAAAATAACGGTAACCGTAGATTTCGCGTCTTTTCGATATCCCCGAAGCTCCACGTAATTCCCGATTACTTTATTCGCAAAGAAGTCAGTAGGGGCTTAGAATGTCGATTGCAACCAGTTACATCGTAGATTCGCCTCGATTCGGTGCGACGACGGCGGAAAAGCCCCGAGATTTCAAAACGTCCTCTTAATACGAAAAGAGCTTTCCTCTCGCTCCCTCCTCCATTTCAGTCGTCGTTTCCTTTCACTTTATCAATAAAGCCCCATTGCCCACTTACGACTGACATAAAGCACTCGTGTAACTCCATACAGTGCTGCGGTTCGTTTGTGCATTTTTCTGTACTACCTACCCCTCTCGTACGAAACACTTATGCATATCGTGGACGCGTAATAATACGCAATGCCGAGTTCACAATTCCGCGACTCGCGCCTGCAGTCGCCGAGTAAGTTTCTTACGATCGAGTTTCAGCCAATCAGAAAATTGTATTAATTTCTCATTTCTCGATAGCTGAGCCAAAACTAACGTGCCGACTGATAAGAAAAAAAATCCACGTACGGGAATCTGAACTTCTCAGATTTTCAAGGCGCGTTCGCAATTCCACCGTTACTATCGCGATTCCGCTTGCTAATGCCAGCGGCGTATTTCAGATGCAGGCAGACGAGCGGACATACCGTAGGTTAGGTTAGGCCGAATAAAACGATAGGATTTGTGACGTAGCCTTATTCACGGTGTCACAAGAGTTATCTGGTCTTGTCAATTTTCACAGAACCGGAAGACTGGTAGGCAGTGTCGATAATCTCGAGGGACTCTTGAGGTCTCTTGGTTCATCCAAAGAGAAGAGTCGTTGACGTCGTGTCATTCGTAGATACTCATCGGGTCGGCATGCACTCTGGTCATCCTCAAGCCGGGTCTGCGCTCCAAGTGCAGTTCCAGTCAGCCAGCTAACAAGTAATGCATTCATACGCGTCTACTTGCGCTAAGTAAACCTCAGGAAGCACTCGGGCCTTCGCGACGTCATCCTTTCATTTTCGTAAATGAGCCGCGATGAGAAGAGAAACAGGGACTCGGCCCTGTCCCATCCAGACTTCAAGACTCCAGCCTATTAATAAGATAGTCGTATACCGGCGGAGCCTATCCGACTCCTTCGGACGAGGATTTTGAAAAAAAAAAAAAAAATTGTTCGGAACCAAAAATCTAGCCATCTTGAATTTCTTCTTTCTACTCTCGACCCATCTTCCACGTCTCAACGATCGTCCACTTACCGATTAACCCGATCGTCGACTTCCGCTCCGACCTGAGGAACCGAACAGTTTCTTTCGTGTCAAGGTCCTGGGAGCCTATGGAGACAGGGTGCGTCATTCCAGCGCTGCAGTAGTAGGCCGTAACCGATTGCCATGATTCACCTGGACGATGTTTCCGCCAGGCGAGGAAGACCCTCGCGTCACGGTCTCCTGGTTCTGCGATGTTAAAACGGCCTTTCAGTCCCGCGGCACCTGTAGAGAAGCGTAAGCGACATGCCTCGTGCACAACGCACGACCGACCACGTGCGTCCCGAGCGACCTGTCCGTTCCTGCTTTCGACAGTTGTCGAAAAACCGTTGGTCGTTGCCGAAACCGGCTGCCAAGTTTCGTACGGTTTTATCAATCGACATCTGATAAGTTGGGGTCGGGTAGCTCGTGTAGAAAAGACGTTAAACTCCAGGAGCCGTAGTCACGATTTTAATTATCGCTGCAGTGTAAATGAACATTTTATGCGACGAGCGTGACGCTTGAGGATTTTATACCCTGTTTCGCTGCCTAAAACGTTTCCATAGGCAGACGCTTCGAAGTCTGTAAAATCGCACGCGGATTGTATTCTGCAAAAATACACCGTGGCCCTTTATTTATGTACAGTATATCTATAGATACCTCGTATACGGATTACACACAAATATCTGTACAGCTTGTAGAGTCTCTGGTAATTTTAATAGGAGATGGATTTTCTTGTTGGATTTCTGGGAGAGGGACAGAGACAGAGAGCAAAGAGAAGCACAGCGCAGTCCCGAGCTATTTTAACGGTCCTTACACAGTCATTATCATATTCATGTGGGATATGCGCGTGCACCGTGACCCGAGTGTTAAATAGAATTTCAGTGCGGTATTAGCCTGCTAATTATTACGTAAGACTCATTAGGGAAGGAGAAACTAAGTCATGGAGCCCGACGACAGCTCGGAGCTGTTTTGCTTTCGATTCGTTAAACAAGTGCGGCGCGAACGTCGACGGGCGTCCCTGATGTGGGAAATGGTGTACCTACGTACGTACGCTCGTGACGGAATTGCGTGCACCTGACGTCGAATAACGAGGAGATCTCGTGGGATCGTTATTTCCACGAGTCTTTTCTTTTCTATGTAATTCCGACGTAACGAGAACGAAGGATCGATTTTTTGCCTTTTCTTTTTTCGGTTTCTCCCTTTTTTTCGGCCCCCGAGTCCAGATTCCTGGATATCCTGAAACTTTTATTTCCCCTATCTCCCCGTAACGTGTTCTATGATTACGTACGCGTGACTGACGTTCCTTTCGGTGGTAACTTTTCCGAACACGTATATCCACCGAATCGTTAATGGTTTTATTTTTTTTTTTTTTTTTTTTTTTGAAATTAGACTCACCCCGTGTATTGACTTTGGTGATTATCAGTGAGCTCTGTAAATTTCGATCGTTGGGTCTGTCTTATATTTAATATACACAGACTGTCAATTTGACTGTTAAAGTCCTTCCCACGTGTCACAACAAAGCCACGTCCTGTCACATTTCTTTGACTGACGTTTACCGTGTGCAATCGTAAGTGTATTTTTCCTACGTACCTAACCATTAGTCTTTCCGGCTAATGATTTACTATGAAGACTTTTCTTTCTTTTTTTTTTATGAAAATCACAACGCGTCCCTCGAAAGGAAAGGAATCGTCAAGACGCAGCAGTCTCCGTTGTCTGGCAGGTGGACCAGGGGTCGAGGAGGTCAGGAGATCAGGGTTGGTTAGGACACGAGGGAAAAGGTGAAGCACTCCAGTCGAGTCAGCGTCACCTGTGGCCCTTCCGTTGTTTAGCCAATGCTTCACTTCCGCCTCGTAGCACCACTTACCGACTTCCAGCTTCCTCGAGTTTGTCTCGAAGGTTATCACGTTGCTATGCGTCTTATCGCCGGCGCCCCTTACGGTGCTTCGTTCGCGAGTCGCTTAACCGAAGCATCGTGAAAATGAAATTTCATTAACGCTACAAAAATGGCTCGATATTCCACGCGATCGTTGGTCACGATCCATGGATCTTCCGAAAGATAGACCTCGGTGATCTCTGATTACTCTGGAGTATAAATAAAAAATGATCTAGAGGCACTGTGCGTGTCTTTGGAGCGTGCGACCGGAAGTCCACGTGATACGTTGACAAAGCTGCGTTTCCTTTGAGACTCTAAGGACAATACGAGCTCAGGTTCTATTTTAGTTGATTCTTTGACCTTATTTTTCTCGTCCCCCCATCGCTCCTTTCCCTCTGTCAGTTTTCGTCTTACTTTGGATTTCTATTGAGAGGATTACAATTAACGTGGGTCACGGGATAGTCTATTATCAAAAAGTTCGGAAAGACAAGATGCAGGCACGAGGCGGCGGATTGTACCGATCGAATTAACAGGCGCCGACAACTCGACGTTTCAACTCGTTAAAACGTACGGGAACTCTCGCCAAGGTAAATTCGGCTGGGAAAGTCTGATCGAAGTGTCTCGCAAGAACTTCTTACCCGATTGTAAGAAAATTACGGTTTAAATTGCATTCGGTTACTCGCCTAAGGTTAGGATCATCGAATCGTCCTGAGAAGTGCAGTCGACGAGGTTGCCAAGTCTCGGAGTTTGTCAGAGTAGAGTCTGTAAGGAAAGGGACGGGTACGGGGATGCAGGAGGAGCGATACTCAAAAATTAGGCAAGCGGCATCCTTGGGAAGGTCTGTTTAATCTGGCAAGGCGCTAGCACGGATCAGATTAACGAGCTAATATCGGATGATATCTCGGGCCTTTGGGACGTAGTCCAAGTAAACTTGAACGTAGCTGCTTGAAGTTCCAAGGGGCAAAGGAGGATGTACACGGGATCAGAGGCACCAGGGTTGCACAGGGTGGAAATGTATCGCATGGGAATTCGGTAGGGCAGGTTGCATAGGAGCCACAAATTTTGATGATGCTCGAGCTGCTTATTAACTCGAAGGACCTTCGAGTGAAAGAGGCTGTATATCGCGAGAGCCCAAAGAAATCCCATCGGCCGTTCCCGGTTCCACCGGGTTCCATTTGGTTCCGGGGATCTCTCATACGTTCGCAGTCGAGTAACAAAATTTTCCGCGAAATTCAAATTCCTACCTTCGTCCCTGTCTTACAGAAGCTTTAAGCATCTCGGGATAATATTCAGCGAATATCCAGCGAGGAAAAAAGGAAAACGCCTTTGCTCCTTTATCGATATCGGTGCGCGAGACAAGGTCCAATTTCGAATAACGTGCGACCTGCACGCGGTTCTTGTTTGTCCGCTACGGAGATGTGCCAGTAATATTTGCACATACTCAGAGTTCACGGAACGGGCTGTACTCGTAGTAAAATACATGGTCCATTTTCTCACGGAAGATTGCCTGTCCGAAACACACGCAGAAGAGTGAAAGGTACGATCCAGGGAATATTGAAAAACAAAACCGAATCGAGCCCAGGACCTCGGCGTTTCATCCAGCAGGCAGTTGCTGCCCGCTTTATCTTCTTTAATCAATATCTTTTTTTTTTCTTCATCCGACCACGTACAGACCCTCGTTTAACCCACGGGTTTTGTGTATCTCGCAGGTAAATGCTTTTACTCAAAGGGACCCCCGTGAGATTCCATTAATTTATTATTGATCCCAAGTCAATTAACACCTTGGCACGTCAGGAACTGTTTACTGGCAAACAGGGTAGGTGTCCCAGGATCTGGACAATGCTACCTCATCTCCATGAGCTTGTGGTAAACGGACAATGGGACCTAATACCATGATGGTTGCGTCTCTCTCTCTCTCTCTGATCGCGTCTAACATATCTCCACCCCCAACAATCACTCTCTCTCTCTCTCTCATGCTTCCACCTTGCTCCTTTACCAGCTACGCGTCTATCCCATCTCCTGTATTTGTGGATCGCAAGATCGATGGAACGATCGATCCCTCCACCAATCAGGAAATCGGAATGTGTCACACCCCTAGGAGATCCTGGACCACCCTGAGCCACGTAATCAAGTCGTCTGGCCAGCATTCAGTTTCGGTACTGTCCTAGATCTACTCGTCCACATCTCCCGGACAATACCAGAATTCCGATTTTCCTATTTATTTCTATACACGCCACACAGCGGAGCTTAAAGATTACAGAGACGGTAAGTAGGAAATGGCTCTCGTGGGATATGGAGAACTTCCAAAGGCTGATAGTAATGGCGTATCTCGCAGACGCGATGCCAGAGGAGTAATTTAAAGTTGCCAAGATCTTCATCGCCCAAGTACCGTAATCTTTACTATGAATCATCGATAGTAACTGGATCAAACATGAGATCAGGTGAAGGCGCAACTTTTTTTTTTTAACTTCTGAGCTTGCTTCCCTATCGGGTGTCTCTTCGACCGTCTCCTTCTTCGTCTCTACCTTGACTCTTCTTCCATCTTCTCTCCTGGTCGATCAGCTATGCAGCCAAACTTTTCCAATTGGGCCTGAAACTTTGTTCCGGTAATTAAAACTGCATGAATACTCGATGGGCTTATCTACGTCGGCTACCGCGACGTTTTCCAGTTCCTGCCGCAGAAGCCACAAAGTCGCGACGCGACCGGGAAAATACCAAGGAGTCTGCTTTAAGACCTTTCGAGGATCAAAGTTTCCTTTTTGTCCTGAACGTCAGGAAGAAGCATCAAGCAGATGGACACGTTCGACTGCGTGACGGCTGAGGTCGACGGGGGCTCGGGAAACAATTAGACCAGTTTATTTGATCATGACGGATTTGTTCAGCAACCGGATATCCGGTCAACGGCTACCGAGAGATTCGCTTCAAGTCGATCCGACGAGTCTTAGCTTAGGTCAAGGGTCAGGGGTCGAGGATCAAGGACCAAGGATGCTGAGGCCGAGTCGGCTGGAAGCTGACTGGGGTAGGACTTTGGTCCAGGGTACGTGGAGGGATGACGATTTCGCGGAGTCTAATGAAGAGACGTCCAGGGAGCTGTTCCCTCTAATCTAACTGCGGAAGTAGAGAAGTAGCGCCTCTACGTGGTACCTTGGATGATACAGCACCGGCGCCTGGGAGTTTCATCCTGGAACAGAGACACAGCGAAACGGAATGAGCAGCCAGTGCGAACAGGAGAGAAAATTAATTTTATTTCTTCAGAGAAAATACCTCCATGCAAACAGACCGCGGGTACTCGCGCGTCCGTGCAAATAAATACGAAGAGTTTCGAAGTATCTTCGTCATATCCCTTTCAACGAAGTCTATCGGGTAGACAAAAATCATCCGGTACCGAAGATAAACGCCTGTTTGAAATTCCTGTGAGTTTACGCTATTTAAAGCTACACCGGGGATACTCGAGTAACTCAATTCGTTTTTTCAATCGAGCAACCCTTGAATAAAATAACAGTGTTATTCGACTCCGATTATTTTTGTAAAAAAATCACAGGCATTCCTGCATTTCCACTTTTGCCCATTTTTGTTCACTTCGTTTCTTTTTATTTTATCTCCGAACGAAAAAACAAGGTCATACACGGAGAGCTGGCTATAACTACGGTACGCCGGCGTCGCGTATCAAGTCGCAAATACCAGTATCAATTTTACGGTAACCCCGGAGGCAAATGCATGGCCATGGGCGGGGAGGCGGACGAAGTCCTATCGTTCTGCCAATACCAAAAGTGCGGATCGCCTGCTCGATGTTATTAACCCTCTTGTTTTTGTGCCGGTTTTGATAAAAAAAATAAATAAAAAAGAATAAAGCAAATAACGGATCGGGTGGTAAAGAGAGTCGCGTGGAGACCAAAAAGTTGGACGGTGTGTACTGACTGCGAGGTTGCGGCTTGGTAACAATAAGAATTAATGAAGGGGCGCGGAGGGCCGGGGGGAGGCAGGGGGGACGTTCTCAAGGCGTCTCGGTTTCTCAATTCGCGCTCCAACGACTCGCTACGATGTTACACGTAGCCCTGTGGGAACCTCACATCCTGAGATACATTGTGTGGAGTATTATAATACGGCCGGTAATATGGATCCTTGATAACGTAACATCCTGAAGGGAAAATATAATAATTTGCAAATTTTCTAACAATTTTTTTTTTGTAGATAAAAATTTGAATTTTCCATAAATCAACGTGGCTATTGTAATCCCTCGCGAATCGGATGACATAAAAAAAACGTGGTTAGCTTTCGATTAAAAAATTTTTGAAAATCTGGCGAATCGGGAATTCACCGATCGTAGAAGACAGCTGTGAAATTTGAATGGTGCGTTTCAGCTGGATCACTGTGTACAGTTGTAGTACATGCGTCTAACAAAAGCATAGGTGGCGCTGGTGAGTTTAGTCACAGCGAGTTCTCCGCGTTGTGCATATTATGCATTTATGCTTTTGCACTTACGCGCGGGGTACCGGTCCGCCATGTTTTGTTCCTCCCGGTTGAATAATGCATGGACTTGCGTCGAGAGAATATCACCGGGTCGTTTACGGGTCCAGTCTTAAGGATAGCCTGGATTCGAGAAGGGGTTTTCGCTCTTAGGGCAGAATGCTTGGCAGGAGCTGTATATCCAAAGAAAGCAAAAGAAAAAAGCGAAAAGGAAGAACGAGACGTAGCCGAGAGGTCGAGTATAGGTGAATAGGACTCCGTAGATATCGATCGGGTTGCCTTCGATCCTGGTCTCTTTCCGGAAAGTGCAGGACTGGATGACGGTTTGCCATAAATAAATCTACGGGACTTGCCGAGCGCCGGCAGCAGGCAGGGTTAAGTGCACGAGACTCCAAGAAGACATTGACTCTAGAATCCCTTGACTCTCCTGAGGTCGCGGAGTAGAGAAAACCGGTCTAGCTGGAGAATGTTAGGGTCAGGATAGGACGGTAGGAACGGTCCGAGCTGCAGAGGCTGTACGGTAGGAGGCGCGAACCGGCAAACTACAAACCAGGGAACCAGGGCCGTAACGATCTTCGCGTGACCCGGGACTAGAAATTGTTACGTATAGAAACTAGAGCCGGTGGTCCTGGCACCTAACGCCGAGAGCCTATTGGCCCGGGTCGTTCCGGGCATCCGGGTCCGGTTGGACTTCCGGTCTTCTGTAATCTGCACTCGACCACCGTTAGCCCACTGTTCACCCTATCGATTTGAACTCGAGGGAATCGAAGCTGCCCCTGCGAAAGGGTCCATTCCAATAGGACCAAGACGCGGTCGGTCGATGGTCTCCGATACCCGTGAGCAGCGGGCTACGCAGTTGGCTGGTTGACCAACTCGATAACCAGCACTCCGGTTAGCCGAGAAGCCAGGTGGCTAGGTAGCCAAGTACCTATAGAGGCGAATGGATCTTAGAAATGCCGGAAGCGCGTACCCAGGAGTGAGTCCTTTGACAGGCTCGGAGTAAGAAAGGAGGTAAGGGGCTCTCCTCGGTTGGCTCGCTGTAGGAACAGGTAGTACTGGCAGAAGTACACGGCACCGAATAACATGCAAATTCAATACTCCCCCGACGAAGCCACCTCAAAGCATCAAAGACAGGGGGCCCCGAACCCCTTGTAAATTCTTGACGGTATCCCACCACGTGGAATATTGCATCGAAGAGGCTGGCACATCGACCGGCTCTCGAATATATTCGATAATATAAAACGGGTGAGCGTGCATTCGTCGATGGCGGATAGCACAGGTAGTTGATACTGGATGGTTCCAATCCCATTGGAGAACCGCGACGACGGCAAAAGGGAAAAGAGCCGTTCGCGTCCTTCCGTCAATTCGTTGCCAGAAATCGATTGAGACGCCAGGCGTAATTCGATTTACAGATCGAGGATCCCCGAAGTCTCGGAACCCCGACGTCCCGTCACTGCCAATAATTAAATTCCAGAGACGTCCCATATCTTATCGGCGCCAACCGGGCCCCCCGGGAAGTCGACCAAACGGCATCGAGTCGCTCCCCCTTTGCTAAACGAGCAAATAAAATGCACGCCTACACCCCCCAATTCCTCGCGATTCCCTCTGTTCCGCCGTTCCTCCTGTTCCCTCTGTTCCTGCTGATATAACGAATGTCCCACTCAGGAGGAACGAGAGCTGCTGCCGTTACGTGTAATACCGGGAGGTCGCTGTGGTCGACCTGACGTATAACCCGATTCGCCCGGAAGCTCTGCGGAACGTCCCGTTCCGAGCGAAGCGCCCCGGAATTTGCTGGTTTGCGATCCCGGTAAATAATGAGATCGCGAGGGACGTTCGGCGTTTCAGTGGTGGGTCGAGTTGATGGTGAGAGTGAGAGAGAGAGAGAGAGGGACTGAAACGAGAGTGGAGATAGCACAGCGGGTCTGGTGGGAAAGGCCGACGGCGATGCTGCACGCCGATTGCAATTAGGGGTTGAAGAGGCTCGGAGAGGGGAAAGTTCGCTCCTGACAGGCGCGGGTCCTGGGCTGCTGTGCTACAAACCCCGATAGCGCTCGAAAACCGAGGAGAGGCCATCACAAAGGATGCTGCATCCTGCATCCCTCTGGGTTAACTACGAAATTGCCGATCCGCTTCTCTCGGAGTCGCATTACGTTCCACGTGCCAGGGACGTTTATATTAACTCCTTTTTTGTCTCCATAGCAACATCATTCTCCGACGATAAAGCACTTCCAGCACTGCTTTTCACGTAACCTTGGAGATATTGGCTCCACGTGAATACATCTCCCGAGATACATCCCAGCTTCCGATCAGCCTCTCTCGAGCTTATCAGCAGCTGACGCTGCACGTGGTCCATCGGTGAAAGGAATAATTGTCCGGGTACCGACTTATCGGGCTTATCAATATTTTATACCTGGAAAAAAAAAAGAGTCTCCCGGTTCTGGATCATCGTCGACGAGACGAATCTCTCCAGCATCAACGCATTCATCTGAAAGGTTTGTGCACAAAGGAGCCAACAAAGGAGCCCCGTGTTCTGGCAAAGACCAAAGAGACAGACGCGAGCTGCTGGATGACGGGGAGAAGCACAGAGCGCCAGTCTCTCGGCGCGATGTACCTTGTGCATCTCTCGCTGGTCCATTCCATTATCGCTGCAGACACAGCAGCCTCCCGGTTAAAATATAGCAGCGTAGCCGCCGCGGTAAAGACCGCGAGAGCATCATCACGCGATGCTTTTTACGTTTACGTTATTGCGTTCCTACGTTACCTACCCCCCGTGACCCCCCGTGACCCCCGTGACCCCCCGTGCCCCCGGGCATACCAGGCACTGATCCTCTAGGCTCTCCTACCCTTAGCTAGGCTGGCGCTGATCTACTCTGGTATTGGCATAGGCACGCTCTTAATTCATAGTACACCTTGGCGCCATTCGCTCGAGTCTACCGTAATGCCTGGCCTTGGTCGTTCTTCGTAAAGGTGGGTACACACTGTTCGCGATGCGTCGCAATAACGGCGAATGGCTTTGTAGGGAGATCGATAACACGCAGATTCGTCTGAAACCGTAGCTGCGGCAGCTGGACTTGTTGTTCGACGGGGTCTGACTAGCAGATTGGCCACAGTCGTTCTTAGATCGGGACGGGTGGGTTCGAACGGCAGGAGGGTCCAGGACGAAGAGAGCCACGGGATGCTGGAGAATACTCTATCTCTTCGTACGTTAGATAACATGAGAATGCAGTTTGGCCTTTTTCCTTTGTTTTCTTCCTTCCTTCATTTTATTGCTTTTTCTCCCATTTCTTCTTTATCTCGTTTGGAATTCACCGAGACTCCGTCTCCTCGTGTGTCGCGCCTGGGGGTAAGTGCGAATTTCACAAACATCCCTTACCGAAGCAGCTTTCCTCTTGGATGTAATTCCCATTCGATCCACTCTGCATCCGTCTAGGCCAATGGACCCAAAAGGGATATCGGGATGATCGGCCGGAAAGCGAATGGCGTATCTTCGGTTCGTCTTATTTATTTTTTTTTTTTGAAGCTGCGAATCTTTGACTGTGGCACTTGTCGTCGTATAGGGTTTTTTTTTTTTTTTCTATATTTCTCTTATGGCTTCTTTGGCCTGTAGAATCACAGAGAGACCGAACAAGAGATGCGCAGGATCTAAAGAATATTTAATGTATCCATCTGCATATGCATGCCCAGAGGAACCCGAAGGGGAGACAATCAGAAAATCCAGGCTACGCGTCAAAAGCATCCACTGCGAAAATCAGCTGATTATGCGCATAATTGCTTCTGTTTCGCGCTGGGACCTCATTTTTTTAAATAGACAAATCCCAGCGAGGCTCTTTCGCGAGATCGATGCGAGTCCCACTGCTCTGGGAACGCAAGAGCCGAATACATGATTTTAATACTGGACCGGGTCAGCCGAGAGAAATTTAGACGTTGGGAGGCGTCGGGACGCCTTGTACGGAAATAATAACTTTGCCCGATCAATCAAGCCGCGACGTCGACCTCTGTGACCCTAATTTTCGCGGCTGAGACGATCCTGACAGGAAATTAAAAGGGATGACCCACCCTTGCGGCGACTTCGCGTCCGACGTTTCCTCTCCCACGGAATCTCTTACTACCCTTATGCAACTCTTCCATCTTCAGCCACTCCGCCGTCCTTTGCATCTTTACTCTCGTCTATCCTCCACTCTTCTCTCGTAACGCTACCCTCCTCCTCGTGCTCCTCGGCTTCTTTCACTCTCTGGCGAGTCTGCCGCTTCGAGTGCTCTGGACCAACTGAGCTCTGGGATGCGGGTATCATCCAAACGCGCGATGCAACTTTGCACCCTTTGCGGGGGCGATAGAGTTGCCACGAGAAAAAGAAGATTCTTCGGCCTCAGATTTCTTTTTTTTTCCCACGGGCGTTGGTAGTCTCGGGTACTCTCGGTCGGACCGCCGAAAAGACTCGTGCGACTAACGAAAGTAATAAAATAAATGAATTTCCCCATTAATTAATGGTCCAGGAAGTAATTGGAAAAAAGAGATGCTGGCAAGTGAAAAAAAAGTTGCAAGGTTTTGCCTTTGGTTACCAAGTACATATATATATGTATATTTCAATGAAAATCAAATTGCCATGTCCCCCATGTTGGAACGTATTCATGTATAACATATGTGTACAGTCGGCACACACGGTCCATTTTACCGTCGTGCGCAGCAGGACTCTTGAAAATGGCAGGTGACCTGAATTTTTCAAGAAGCAACCTTTTGAAGGCCATTTCGTGTACCGAGTCGACGGGGACCCCGTAGACCCCCCGAGGATAGTCGAAAGTCCTTGAGGGTCGTGGTAAAATGAGAGAAGCAAGGGGCCAATCCGGAGGCACGTCTTGTTATTCCGAACAGCCGCAAGAGGGACGCAGAATTTCCTTGTACAGGGCGCAGAGACCCTCTAGGGAATATATGCAGATGCGTGAATGCATTTGCCGGTTAAACGGGTCGCGGCTCTTTGGTATTTTCAATAAACTTTGACCCTCCGCGCCGCGACCCCCCAGCCTAGCGAAAATAAGACATCAATATTGCAACGCGCCACCATCGACCGTACGAGCTGCACCGGGCTGCCGCTTTGAGTAATATTTATCAAATAAATTCATCCCCTTTCCCGGCTGACAGTGGGAGCCTCTTTTTGTCCCCGTTGTATATCTGATACGTATCAGCCCAATAACACGGTATCCCCAAACAATTCCTGAAGCGCTATGAGAAACATCACGCCTCCAGATGTGCTTTATGAGTCGCAACAGCCATTCGGACTCGTAGTGGCCATCTTGATCCTGAGGGTGTCCCCGAGAAAATCTACTTGGTAAATAGAGGGTAAGGAAGGTCCCTTATCCCGAAGAGATATCGACCGACCCTCGGGCTTGGTCAGAAAAAAAGAAATGATGAAAATGAGTAGTGGAGGTAAAAGAAAAGCTGCAGACCAGAGCCGAGGGTGGCCACCGTCATCATTGGCCATTGAATGCTGCTCGCTGGATGAACAAAACCTAAGTTAACGTGAACACGCGAACTGTCGTTCCCTTTTTGCTCGGAGGATAAACCGGGCAATTTGAGGATTCGTCGTGTACCAGGATATGGATTCCTATGTTAAACTGCTTGCTAAAAATTTGTACAGTCAACCGTTGGAAGTTGAGGGAGCCGCGTCTTCGGAAGTGTCAGATTAGTTTGGGAACGCGGAATATTCGCGCCGCTCGAGGTATTCGCGATGATAAGCGCTGCGGGAATTCTGGATAGCGTCGGTGTGTAGCCGCGTAAGAGGGATTTGTTAGGATACGTGTAAAATTGAAAAAAAAATATTCACACGGGGTTTCCAAGGGGAAGCAAGGTAAATGCCGAACATTGTCGATATGCAATGATAACAGCGACTAGAATCTCCAATAAATTGATACACCTTGCTCTTTAATCACCGACGCATCTTCTGCAAGAACGAGCAGCTGCGTCTGCTGAATTTCGTCTCTTTGTAAATCCTGCTCCCGTGTTCTCGGGGTTTGCGTCGAACCGCGTGCGACTAATCATCGAGAATCTGCCTTTCCAGCTCGTTCAATTTTCTTGAACTTTCTTTTTTTTTCTCTTATATTTTTATCTTAATTATCTTTGCTCCGCGTTCCGCCGCTTTCCGGAAACCGGCTGATTTCCCCTTTCTATCGATGTAACAAAAGCATCTCTCCGTAAGACTTCTTCCTTTACGCGGGACTACCGCTTTAACCATTGAACCCGATGAAAGGACCTCCAGTCCCTGCTGGTTCAAGGAAGCAGCAGAATCTTGATATTAGAATCAAAGACCATCGGGATGATAAAGAACGAGAACAAAAAACGATGTTTCAAAAAAAATAAATAAAAAAAATAATTACCAACCCAAAAGATTCCCTACGAGCGACAAGTGAATCGGTATTGAAATTCACGAAAGTCAAACTTTGGAAATCGAATGATTTTATTTTAAAAAATAGCCCGAAAACCCGTAAATCGCTTCGAGGAACAAAGGTCCGCGAAGAAACTTGCCCAGGAAGAATAGAGCCTCCCTGTCTATTAATCAAGAGAGAAGTACGACAATGGGAGGCGACCGAAGGAAAAACGTAAAAATCCACGAGATAGCTCCAAGTGCCATGAAACGTTGAAAAGGATTTTTCCAATGGTCCTTATTCTCAGAAATTTCATAACGTGTAGTCGTACTTCAAGCTATTCCTCTCAAAGAGAGAGAACGAAAAGCTGACGCAAAGCCCAACCCAAATCTCTCTAAGAGTCTCGATACCGCAACACGTGGACAAGATATAAAAAAAAGCACGTGTCCGCGAGCATCCTCATGAGCATGCATCGTTCAGCTGAAATGTAAAAGATAAAATGCGAAGCCAAGACCACGAGCATAGGGATACAAGTGGGTGGGCAGCACAAGGGCATATAGCACAAAGTCCTATACATATATGCAAGACCAAGCAGAGGTTGCTACCAGCATTAGACGAACCGGTAACAGGCACGACGTTCGGAGCCAACCCAAACGGAATGCCATAAATCTCATGTAAATTCGACCACTTGATTTGCAAGCACAATGCCAGACAATTCCACAGACAGAAGCTTGCGGATTCTGCTTTCCGCTTTATGCTCCCTCCCACTCGTCAAAAGACCAGACCGCGCCAGGATGTCCCTTCTTTCGATACCCGAGCCACCTGACCCCTGACCCTTTGACCACCTGCCTCGTTACGCAACAGCACAGTACGCGCAGTCAGTCCAGCCAGCCCAGACAAGACCATCGTCAAGGGACCCGAAAGGATCGGTCTAGCCAGTGCGAGTCAGGGCAAAAAGTTGACCCACCTTGGGAGCTTTTGATAGATTTTCATCGAATCCTCAAAGGGGACGATAAGGACGATCGGAACGGAGCCACGATCAAGGTGCATGGAAATAGGAGAAGCTGACGCAGGAGGGTCAAATGTCAGGCCGGAATGTACCGTTGTATTTCACGTCGACCAGCGGCTGTATTAATGGGCCACGCGAAACACAAACTCCTACGGCCGGGGCATTGCGTCAAGAAAACCGATACAGGGAGTCGGGACTGAGGTCGTTCATTGTTTCATCCGATAAAGCATAGCCTTCGACATGAACTCGTTCGACCAGCACTGCCAACCTATAGACTCTTCATTGATCCGATACAGCCGTACGTGTAAGACCTACATGACGTTCATCCCCCACGCATCACTCTTGAAGGTCAGACGTAGGAGGGGGGGGGGGGGGGACGTGCACCTGAGAAATTTCAATATGATCGAACCGAAGGATCAAAGCGTCTCGTATGGATCGTTACTGGCTCTATTTCTACTTGCTGCGGCTAAATCGAATGTTCTAGAACGTTCGTAGGTTATATCGACATGGGTATTGTGATGGCCACGTGAAGTCAGCGGCGGTTCGCTGGCTCTGTAACGTGAACGTATCTTTGGTCCGATCTTGGTAGCAAATTACTGGGGAAATAGCTTTGATGGTATGATGCTCGGTATCGCTTTAAGGATTTAATGAAAAGCCGCGACTGGTTTTAGTGCTTCCCATCCCTTGAGTAAACAAGATTGAGAGGGGGAGAGAGAGAGAAAGGGCTAACGACGACTCGAGGCATCGAATCGAATAATCACCCCTTGGAAGCAATAGCAGCCAAGATCGAGTACACCTGCCACGCGTGGGACGGGAGACCCGCGAATAATAAACTCGCAGGTACAGCCGCGCCAGTTTAACCCGCAGGAGGAGGAAGCATGCGCCGCGTCGAGACGCCGACGCACGAGTTCGCCGTGCTGGGATATCCACGCCGACGCTTCGGCGTCGCACTTAACCGCTGGCTATCGAAGTGCTCGCGCCGCCTCGACTATCTTCTTCAGCGAGGAATGCCGATCGGGAAACTTTGACGATCCCGAAGAGCGTCGAGGATAAATAATAATAATAAAGATCAAGAGAGAGAAGGAGGGATGCGTCCGGGGACGGTTTCTCAGAGGGAAGGGACTGGTCTGTAAAAAAAAAAAACAGTCTTCGCTCCCAGCAAGAGACACGAAATTTTGAAAAGTCTCGTTTAGGCCAAAGAAAATAAACACCGAGTCGATCGGGAGCCTAAAGACTTTGAGAAAGACGGAAGTTCGAAAGGAGTTTACTCGGAGATTATATAAAATTTGAGTTTTGTGCGCGTTCGTGCTCCGTACTTGGATTCGATTAATTTACATAGTGAAATAACCTGCTGATTATTAAATCACTGTATATAATAAACGTCCTGCCAAGGCAAAGCCTGAATCGACTGCGATAAGCAAACGAGCGAAAAGATTTGTTGTGAGTGCGTGTCCAGTTTCGGGACTCGAGGCCAAGGAGACTCGGGACAATGTCGTTGGGTTATTTCGGTGGAACTCGTCTCGCTTGGCTTTCCAAATATTTCGAAAACTCTTCGTAATCGCGATCGGGCTCCACGCGAATCTAGTGCTCTCGTCGGATATTGAGATTTCTCTGTCGGTCAAAACTTTCCGTCTCTATCGGAAAGCGAGTCTTCGCTCTCCGTCCTTCTCCGTTCCGCTTGGCGTGCTTCTTCTGTCTCCGTCACGCAGGCGGGCGCACGTGTTCCCATGCAGGCAGCGACTTGTCGGTGAACGTGATTCTTTAACGTACAGGCTGTAAAGGCAGGGACACCGGGGTATCGTCTTTATCCAGTTTGCCCATTGAAAAGTTACACGTTTCACGCACGAGACTGGAAGTGTTTGCCGAATCGGGAATCGAGTGTTCCAATTTAATTGAAATATCATTTGGCGTGATGTGCGGATAAATTAAAGGTGTGGAATAGGGATACGTTGCTAAAGAGAATAATTGTCTGCGATTTACTTGCTGCTGTGAACTGTAGTGAACAGGTGAACGAAATTGGGTAATTTTGTTTAAATGGTCTCCGCGGTGGGAGGAGGTACGAGAATGGCGAATGGAGGAAACGACAAACGTCGTGACATAATCTGCCTGCTCCTGGGATTAACCGGTGAGTGATTGTCAGATAATGGAAATATATACCGATGGGGACGATTTATACGTTTATTAACTTTGATGGCGGAATGGTCATTTCAACTTGATAAATAGATAGGATTGTGTCTACGACTCAACAGGTACCTCTCGCGGTATTGTGCGACTAATTGAATTTGCTTAACCCGTTCTACTCTCTTAAACCACTTGGCAGCATGAGCTGGGTGCAGCTGGGCGGACCGAGCTGTAGCTAGGTGCCCATGGCTTGGCCCTGATTAGAGACGGATTACCCTTGAGATTCCTGCCAGAGAGACTGAGAGAGAGTAGGAATCAACCAAGGAAGAGAAAGATGTAGTTACAGATGATTAGAGGTGAAAGGGAAATGGGAAAAATTTTGGAAATTTATTTTTCATAAATTTAAAAATATTTCTCATTAAATGAGAGGCGAATAAATGGGTATAAGATTTTGCACAAATTTTTCAATCAATCACGGTCGAGTTCAGTGTCTATGCGGTGGCGATGGTTGCTGGCAGTATCTGTGGCATATATAGAGATAGGGAGAGAGAGAAGAGTGTCGACCGGCGAAAAATTGCACGATGAAGTAGAAACGAATGAATTCCGTGCGAATCGTCGTTGCGTGTTGGCGCAGTGCTAGATTGCAGGTGCGGTCGTGAAATTAGCGTAATCTGAGTTTAAACACGTCAGCAAGAAAAAAAAAGGATATCTCCGAACGACAGGAAAATAAAGTCGAAGTCGAGGTTGGAAATGGGAACGAAAAAAAAAAAGAGTACGAAGAGAGGGAAGAAAAAGAGAAAGAAAATAAAAAAAAATAAAAAAAAAATAAAATTAAATACAGCTGGCGATGCGCCAATCTGTGGCAGGAAAACGCGTGGAGGACGGGCGACCGGAGAAACCGGAAAATCCTGTGAGCCAAGGACGAAGATTCGCCGCAACTTCATTAATGATAGACTCTCCCCTTGAAATTATTTTCAATAGGACTTTCGGAGCAAAATTTCATTAGAACTTTGTTTTTCCCCATTATTACACAGTCGAACGCGCAATCGGCGGCGTTTGAAAAGTCCGCGAATTAGCCAAACCGGAAGTGCGCGAGCAGCCATTTAGACTTTTTACAGTCCAAGGTAATCGCGGCCGACTCGTAAATCTGCGTTCGTAAATATCTTCGATCGATCGCGAGGAAGCTGTAATTAGTAGATACCAATGATCGAAGCCTTCGCCTTTTATTTTCTTCCCCGTAAAGGCGCATCCGCACGTCAATCCACGCGAAGGACCGAACGACGCCTCGACTTTCGCGACCGAGCACTCGGCAGTACAGAGAGGAAGGTACGTTCGTGAATTTGCCCAAAATTTGTCCAGGAATTTACGAAGGATAACCACCTACCCTTGTCCTGAGGAAAACCACCCCTGCGTGTTCACCCTAACCAACTTTCGGGGTTGAAACGACACGCGGTTCTCCGTTCCGAATGTTCCGGTTCGTCCAGGGTGCGCCGAGCGCATTTATTCCTTTGTCTTATTCGAACAGGCGACACTCGGAGTTACGTTTCGCTACGTTTTCCAGACCATCCCTCTCTCTGTCTCCTTTCCTCTTCTACTGCTGGCCCATCGCTCCGTCTCTTTCTCTCCTTCTGTCTCCGACTACGCGCGCCTAACGACACTGCGCGACTCGCACGAACGAATCATAAGCGTCGAGTTCATTTAAACCAGACGTATCCGCTGCTCGAGGTTTTACATACTAATTACAGAGGAACCTGCTGAACTTTGAAGAGGGTCAGGATGGTCGAGGGCAGAGGGCAACAAAAGAAAACGTGGGAAAGTATATAAGTCCCTATGGAGTTAAGCTGGTTTGTAGAAATTCTGGAACGAGGAAACGTCTCGAGGGGACGACAAAGGGCGCTTGCGCGTGTCATCCCCCCTCCACGAGAAATCCTTGAGAAGACCGTCGCTCCTCGAGGACTCCGTGGACCACGTGGCGATGCGGAACCACGTAGCCAGCATTATCAACTCTCGAGTTTTATTCAGTTCCAATCCAGTCCCCGGCGAACAGCCGGTGTTACACGGTGGACGGTCGATTGGGACAGTCGGATTAAAAATTTCTTCACGTAAACTTCCCCCCGCGCCTGGAAAAATGTTCAGCCGAGCGTCCAGCCGGTTAGGACTTCTCGGTAAGACCGACGAGTCCCCGACTGGTCTTCCTGCAAATCCAGTACGGATAATTGACCGGGCAATTTCCAAAGCCCCAATCACGCCTCGTAAATCGGCCGGAGCTTGTTTTGCCTTCGCAGAATTGACATCCTGCACCAGACCGCAGCATCGTTTTCCCAACGACGCTCGGGTCTTATCTGCATCGCATACGTACTGTACCGTTATATTCTATACCCTATCTTGTAACGTCAGTTTTCCACTACCTATTATTCCTCGCGTAATTAAGTGAAACACGTGGTCGTTTCCTTCTTCGAGCCAGGCACTTTTTTTTCCCAATGTAGTACAGGGTAGTACAATGTATACCATGTACCTATACGTAAGAGTCCTAACAGAACCTCCTCTTGGAACTCGTACTAGCTACTTTGTTTCACTGGTGCACAGCACCTTTACCGGAAACCCGTAATTTCGCCTGGGGTTAAAAACCAAGTCACTCTCGAGGAACCAGTCGCTACTTCCTGCGCGTAGCGGCTCCCGTGCGCCGAGTCGACGTCCTACTGAATATTCTCATCTCGTGCATTCTCCTTCAGCGGGTCCACCTACCGAGCGTCTTCCTCATCGACGAAGGACCTAAGATTGGATCAGGGTTGAGGTTGTTTCGCGAATCAAAGTCAAGAAGAAAAAACAGTCCTGGTGAATTTGGCCTATAAATTCTCAGTGGTCTCTCTCGTCCGGTGACGTCCGAGCACGAGGTGTCCTAATGGCCGATTCAGCGTTTCCGCTTCGAGGACGCGTCTTTGTTTTTTTTTTCTTTTTTTTCGTTACTTCAAAAAGATTCTGAATTGGGCCAGCCGACGCTAATGGTATAATTAGTCAGTTTGTCAAGTGGCGCATTTCCCGTTACCATGCGATTCATTGTACTGGGAGTCGTTACATCCGCAAAGCCAGATTCTGCATCGTGCGTTCTGAAAACTTCTCTAATTAGAGGAGACGCGCAGGTGTGCACGGCGGATGCAAAATGATCGTTATTTTCAGGAAATACGGATAACTCGAAAGCTCGTAAAATGTATTTCCAATATTACTACGTGACTGCCGACGTACGTGCACGTTACTTGGCTGGTGGAGAGATTCGCTGGGAAAACAAGATTTTTGTAACCCAGACGAACGAGTGCACTCCCCCTCCCCCCTCCTCCTCCCACCCTTCTTCAATGCAAATTTCAAAATGACAGAGACGTTCGCGCTTTACGATACCTCGCATATTTCAGTCGCGAAGGACGCGCACACTGTCGCTCGTCGCTCTCGTCGAAACTCGACCGAAAGCGATTTCCCGGCTTTTACGTGAAATCTCACCCGTTTTCGCTTATCCTGTCTATCTCGCGCTTATCTCTTCGGCTCGTTTTATTCTCGGCTACCGATCCTCCTACGTACGCGAGCACGTATGGAAATACGTAGACGCGTCGTAAAATTCTGTACAAAAAATTCTACCGCGATTTGCGTATAGTTAATTTATAGGAGGGTGCAAAAAAAAAAGAATTCATCTCCCCGGTACGATCGCACTTGACGGGAAAAAAAGAATTAATGGCGAAATTGACGTTAGCATTTATTTACTCAGATTTCCGTTGTACCGAGATAACATTAATTTAGATGATTACGTAATTTCACCTGAAACGTGAATTCTCTTTTATTCACTTCCGAAGGAACCACCCTGTATCCTTTTTCTTTCAACTTTGACAAGTTTATTCGATCTTCTCCTTTACACGGCAGCTCGTACTATTTTCCTGAAATTTCCAAACTCTCCTTGCTTCCTCCCCTGCGTCCCTCCCGCCCCCCCCCCCCCTGCTACTCCGTCTTCTCAAACTTCCTCGTTATAATATTTCGCCGGGAATTTGCTTCTCGCAGATATTATTTGCCAAGCAGCTAAAGCTCGCAAAAACGATCCGAGCTCACGCAGGTAGGCAGATTGCGGCGGCTTAAAGAAATCCATTAAGCGCGGTAAAGCGAGCAAAACTTGCGCAATGGTTATGAGGACGGTGGCTTTTTCTCGGGTGCTCTTACCAGCAGCAAAGGGATAAGAAGGAGGAGAGGAGGGAGAAGATGAAGTGGAGGAAGAAAATGGGAGAGAAGGAAGAGCCGTTGCAGGGATGCTGTGACTGGCTCGATGGGTAGACGAAGGGACAAAGATGCATCTCGATCCCCTTCTAGCTTCACGATGAAGCTCAGCCTCTTTTTTCTTGCATTTATTTACCACTTTGTCAAAGCTCAATGATTAATCGTAGCTCCCGGGCCTAGATGCTCTTCTCGCTTATCGTACGAGGGATGCTGTATCGTCCCTTCGGTATCTGGGACGATCCTTGAAAAAGTCACTTATAACGGAGTCGCGAGGCCGAATACAAAGGCATCATATAAATATTGCCAAAAAACCAGCCTTAAAGGTTTCATCACAACATGCAAGACTCGGACTAAATTTAGTCGCTCGACAAGGTAGCTTCATCCAATGACCAGCTGTATCTCCGACTGCGTCCACTGGTAGGTCCATCAGGCTAAGGTTATAAATATTGCCATACAGGCGATATAAATATTGCCAAAAAAAAACAGCCTTAAAGGTTTCGTCACAACATGCAAGACTCGGACTAAATTTAGTCGCTCGACAAGGTAGCTTCATCCAATGACCAGCTGTATCTCCGACTGCGTCCACTGGTAGGTCCATCAGGCTAAGGTTATAAATATTGCCATACAGGCGATATAAATATTGCCAAAAAAAAACAGCCTTAAAGGTTTCGTCACAACATGCAAGACTCGGACTAAATTTAGTCGTTCGACAAGGTAGCTTCATCCAATGACCAGCTGTATCTCCGACTGCGTCCACTGGCAGGTCCACCAGGCTAAGGTTGGCTATCCTGTCCGAATGGGATTATTAATTATTATGCTTAATCGGCAGCATCCCGTACACGGAGCAGTCGCTGCGGAACGTTGGAGTCTCGGCTGTCGCTCGCGTAGCTAATTATTCGCAAGCTCAGTTCGCCAGGAACTGGGTCGTTCCGAGGTGAACAAGTCTGACCTGGTCAAAAGACCTAAAACGGAGATCAGCTCGCTGCTCTCGTCGATCACGTATTTCACGCACACGTTTCTAAATATTCCGAAGGGAAACCGGGAAAGTGGAAAATACTGAACAGCCGAGCGAACGAGAGCGAATAAGAAGAAGACAAGGTCGGAGGATGCTGGGTACCTGGTGGAAGCAAAGGGGCTGGGGGGTGGACAAGTCAAACAGTTACGGCTTCTACGCGCCACGGGTTATGGCTCGAGGCGTAACAATGAAATATCTGCAATTGCGAAGCGCACCCCGTCGGCTATGAATCTGGTGGGGTTCCACGGGGGGGCCTGGGGGGCAGGGCCGTAGCTATATTTATAATATTAATGTGCTAACCGGCGCTCGTTTCCGGCGAACGAGCCACCGGCCGTCCGGGTGTGGATCGAGGGTGGGAGTTGCCCCGAGATGCCCGGGTCGACATTAGCGAACGCTCAGTGGGGTGGTTTTGCGTTAGCGGTTTTGCGGCGCATTTGGAATCGAAATAGTTGCTTCGTTCCTTGGTCCATCGGAGAATGGCCCGGAGTTCCTTGGAAGATCATCAGACTCCCCTTCGTTCCACCTTAGCCTGTGTCACTAACTGGGCCACCTCTCTGCTCCACTTTGGCCTGGGCTCGCTCCGGGGGGTGGTGGGTGGTCCATCACACATCCTTCGGGTTAAATTAGCCAAAGGTCGGTTCCCCTTACATGCTTGATCCTCAGCTTGCGAACAATGCCAACTATTCGAGAGATTAACGACGTCAGATCGTTCATCTCCTTTTTGGCGTGTCTTTCGCCCCTCGATCTCGCGCTGACCAGGAGTTAATTGTTTTTGTCCCGGTACTTGCACCCCGGGAACACGTGCCTGCGACAAGCCAGGGCCGATTTACGAAACTGACTAATGAGTCAAACCCATTCACCCTTTTGAGATTCGCTCCGAATCTCAAACCCAGACCTCTGGCTCTCCGGTATCCCAGCAGGCCCGTGCACCTTGAGTCTCTTTGAACGATCGGCCACACGTGTCTTCCAGGAGGAACGTCAGGATGCATTAGGAAAATTAAAACATACTGCCGTTACTTGAACCACGGCTGGGTTCGGATCTAAGGTCCGCGCGAGCTGTTCTAGTAGGTGGGTTCGCCGTTACTCGTGGAAAGGCGCCTTTACTTTGTCGTTCTATACAGGCAGGGAGGGACTGTTGGGAGGTAATGTCCACCCGTGCACGTAACCCTTTCCCGAGATTTCAAATGATCTTATCGATCCTTGAAATATTGTAGTATCTCTGCTACTAGTGGAGTTCCACTTACTTGTCGGTCTTTCCGCGTATACCCTCCTGGTCTTCATTCTTCCTACGTAAGTTCACGTATTCACGTATTCACGTATCGACGTATCGACATGTTCGTATCTCCACGCTTAACCCCTTTTACGTCCGTGAGACACGTGGTTCTCGGGGATATTTTATATAAATTCCCTTCCAGACGTATCGAGTGTGTCATAACGGAGTTAGAAACTCGACGCGGCTGAGCATAGCAAATGAGCAGCCAATAATCGAATTTCCTTCATGCGGTTTGTTCCGTGACGTAAAATACAGTTCACGCCGGGTTCTGTCGGGAACGTGTGCTCTAATGTATACCGGAGGGAAGAGGACATTTATTCCATAGAAAAGCCGAGACGCAGCGGGGGGATCCGGAGTTTGAACCCAGTCGCAAAATGTAAACGCCCACCCATTGTTGTATCTCGTGGAATATGCTGGGCACTGTATAGCTGCAGAGAAATACGGTCTGCGCTATCAGCGGGAACCAAATGAATTTTCACGATTTCTCTTTGACAGTTTTTTTTTTTCTTCCTCCAGGCTCCTCGGACTTTCGTTCTTTTCGATTTCTCACACTCTCGCCGGCCGCCGCGCTAGCTCGAATTATTGGCTCGTGGCGCTGCCGTCCTTGTTTCCTCGCTTCCTCTTCCTCTTCCTGTTTTCTTGGGACGATCCCGCATTTCGCCTGCGACTCGCTGCGGCTGCCAGGGAATCGCATCGCCAGAACCGCCAGCCACCAGCCAGCCGAGCCAATTGGGTCGTGGATAATTTCATAAACAAACAATACGTGCGCGAGAAGGAAATACGAAAAATGAGAGACGCGTGAGCTTGCTCGGTTCTCCTCGGAGGAAGAAGAGGAAGGAATAAGAAAAGCGGCAGGAGTGAGAAACAAAGGAGGGGATTCGATGGAAGGGAAGACGCGGAAGCAAGAGGTATAGGCAATAGGGGTGGAAAAGGGGGGGTGAAGGGGTGTAGCGTGTAATGCATTTTTTTCTTCTTACCCTCCCCGTCTCCAATTAAGGACAAAGGGAGCATCGGACCAATCGCCGTTTCTACCCTGACTGCACTTCACCCCAGGTTCGAATGTCCCTTGGTAATCGATCCCAGCACTTTTTCGCTGAGGGGTGGCTCATGCTGTTTTCGAGTAAATTTTTTTTCTTCATCCACCTTAAGAAGTCGAGAAATAAAAATTTCGAGAAAAATAGCGAGTCCACGGAGGTCTGAGGAAAAATTGGCAAAGCTCAGAGCCGTCTCTACCCGATAGGATCGTCCTCGCTTCTTCATCATCCCTTACCCGAGGTCTTAGAATTTTCGCTCGAGCGAATTTAAAGAATTTCTCGACTTCTTTCATAAACGTAACACGCATCCCTCTTCTTGGCTCGCGCCTCCCTTCTTCACCTTTGTCTTTACCTTCTTTGCCTCTATTCGCTTCCTCCTCGCTTCCAACCCCCATCCAGCCATCCAGGATTTAGCCGGCTGTGAAGTAAATACTCGAAATCCTAGGAACGTTATTCTAACCCCGGAAACCCGGGAGCAGCGTCTTCCTGGAATGTCAATCGGTGCTTCTTACTTCCTCCCTTACATCCATTCACCTCGTTTTACTCCGTTCCTTACGATGCTCTTCAGGTCCAGACTCACCCTTACCCGGAATACGGCATCTGGATTCTGCTTCTTCCATCTGGTACCAACTGTTCTCAACGTCCCTGTTCCTCTTTCCACTTGCAGTCTGACCTGCTCGTCCGCAGTGGATACGACCAGGGACAAGTCAGACTTGTTACGATCCTTTTTCCACCCTGTTTCAGTCTTCTCGATTTACCAAATAATTTTCCATTTCATCCTCTCCACGAAAATACACTTTTTTCGCTGCTATACAAGTTTTGGATACGATCTTCAATATCCTATTGAAAATTATAGTCCGTGTTTGGGTGTCTCCTTCGGGACGTCCTAGTGCAAAGTCACTCGGCCGTGCAAACTGCAGACGATGCTGAAACAGAGTATTGAAAATTTTTGAGAATCGACTTTTCGTATCGAAATGCGTGTAGCACGGAGCTTACACGTAGCGCAGTTGGAGCTTCCCAATTCCCATGAAAGTATCCTCGTGGGATATCGCTATGATGGGGCGACGAGACTCGATAGCGACAACTGGTAACTGGTTGACCGGATGAACAAGCCGATCGGCATGAGATCATTCTGCATCGGATGGTGTGAGAGTGGAAAAAAAATAGTCGTTCCAAAAAAAAAGGTCATCCCCAAGCTCGGTGCTTTTCCCACGCGATGGTATAATTGGCGCGGGCTGCAAATTGGAAAATGTCCCTCCCACCCACTGTCCAGTCGCAAAAACATCGGCAGGGGGTTGTTAGCCCAATAAATTAAATTGCCATTTGTACTATCCAAGCGTTCGGCCGATATGCAGCCCTCGCATTTTGACAACTGGCTGTTAGGCCTTTTGAAACATTGCCTAGCGTGTTTTACCCGTATTAATTCTCCCAGCTCACGACAGACGCGCATACGTTATAAGAGTGTGAAATCAATAATAATCATAGTCGCGATAATACACCCTCTCAGCCTCTGCATTCTAATCTAGTATCTGGTATCCGGTATCCAGGTGCTTAGTAGCCGAGTTAGCTTGCACCGAGTATAGATAGCGGAGAATAGCCACGAGCAACCTAAATGCCTACATGTGTGTCTGAGCCAATAGAATAGCCGCGGCCCATGGGGACGGTCGAGGCCGGTTTTACACGAGAAAAAAAAATTAACGCGTCGCTCTATGACGCGCTATACGTATACAGGTGTAACTCGATATATTGGCGCACTCGAGCGAAATTCACTGGCAATTGAAAAGTGGGTCAGACTGTAGGACTAGCTTCGAAACCTCTAAAGGAAATCTTCACTCGGCACTTGGCACTCACAGTCACACCCCAACACCCAGCTGGTTCCCACGAGTTTACCAGTAGGTTTTCCAGCAGCAGCCCCCTCGTCCCTGGCCCCGGACTCGAACGTAAAATCGAATAAGACTCCTCTCGGAAAGTGCATCCTTTCTCCTCCTTCCAGCCCTTTTGGCGATTCTCAGGAAAAATTGTCGGTCCCGAAATAACGAGGATCTCCAGGGGATGCTTTTGCCAGGGTCCCGAAGACAGGAAGTGGAGCGTCGAAGGCAGTCCTCCGGGGCCCTGAAGAGAGGATCGGAGTCCGGAACCGTGCTAATGGAGAATTCTTTGGGTCGAGGAGGCACGGGCGATGGACGATGTATGCACACCTTGCACCAGACGCATAGCCGCAGGCGCGGATCCGCCATAAATAGAAAAATATCGAGCGACAAGAGCCCTGGGACCCAAGGGGCAAAAAAAAGGAGTAGCTACTTCGAAGCTATGATTCGCCGTCTACGGTTGGTACCAATGCCGGAGCAATTTCAGTATCGCCGGCAATTTCACGGGAGAAGGTTGGCACTTGGTCGACGATCTATATCAATTTGTCCGAGCAATTCTGGAATAAGGGCTCCTGGGTGGGTCCACTTTTCGAAATCCGAGTGCAGGACCTCTATGGATCCTTCGCTAAATGCGAACCTCCCCTGGTCCAGGATTCAGCGTCGTTTTACAGAAACGGAGCGGGAAAGGAATTTCAGGAAAGACGATTCCGAAAATACTCGGCGAAGGAACGTGTTGGAAACTATCGCGGTGCTGGTACAAGAGGTCGGGGGTATAAAACGTTCTCGATGGTTGACCTGTTTCTAAGGTAATGCACTTCAGACCTGGAATTCCACGATGTTTTACTCCGGAAGCACGTATCGCTCATGGATTTTCCAAGCCATTCGCGTACGACTAACAAAACGAACTGCACCTTCGGTTTACGTAGGTCGGATTCGATTCGACTAAACTGCCCTACCTTTTCCTCCTGCACTCTTGCACTCCGCGCTCCCTGGGCGAGCGACGTTTAAATCATTTTTAGCACTTTTCCTAAGTGGACGCTTCGTCGCCGATACGAGACTCTCGAATCGACAGCGTCGATTCGCCTCGATCCTTATTTTCACTGGGTCTGTAAAAATTAAAATTGATCGAAAAAATTTGAACAGCTTCGAAAGTCATCGGTCTGATATACGTAGGGCGGTTCGGTTTTTCTTGTTTAGTTTGGGAAAAAAAGACGTATAGGGGCGAAGGTCAGAAGCGTTAGGTTTGGATACAGTGAAACAACCCTTAAACTCAACCTTGACGCCATCCCAAGGGTGAAAGCTACACGGGAACGAATGACTCGTCCCTGGAGAAAGACCTTCAGGTTTCATATTGCCCTTGACGGCGTTGATCTCGGCCGACGCCATTTACCCTCTGGAAGTTTAATGTCAACGCGACGCCCGGCGTCGGCAACCACGCTGGAACGGGACGCCGAGTGTCTCGCGTCAATTTCATTAATTCTTAACTATCCCGAAGGAACTCTTAATTAGGTTGTGTAATAAATAGCTGAGCTTAACCTTACCTGCCCCATGCAGCCTCCGGAAGGTGCAAGGGTCTCTGAAGTTTGAAGTGGGATGCTGTGAGCACGTGGGCTAAAGAGAAGGGAAGACGATGCAGGCGCTAAAGCGAACAAGGGAAGTTGTGGATCCTTCGGTTCTGTGAAAGAGGGGATGAAGGGGGTTGGAGGGTGAAACGGCCACAGGAATACCAAGAGATGCTCGACGTGGCTCTTTTCCACGGACGAAGGATCCCACCTAACTGCACTGCGTGCATCCGCTGCGGGTTTCTGCATCGGACAGTTGTCCCGGCTGGTTGGCTCCGGAAAAGCGGGAAATTCAAAATTTCCAAATCGTCCCGAGGGATTCGTTAATGCAACGTGGTCGGAAGATTAATTACGGGTGGATCGACTGCGGCAAAGTGTCTGAGGATATACCGCACTCGCAGGATCCTCGGAGTGCAGTCTATCGTTCGCCACGTAGTTGCGGAGCGAGAGAGAAGCCGAATGGAGATATTTGAGGACTTATAAAGAGAGCCGAGAGAGAGAGGCGCTTCCATATAAACGGGGTCGGTTCCTTCGTACAGTTACGGTTCGAGGGCTGTTAGGGCGCTGCCAGGGGTTATGTTAACAGAGGATGGTTGTTGCCCGAGGCCGGAACCCGGGACCGGGACCAAGGCGTCGGAGGTTGAGTGCTCGAGTTTTACACATGTAGGTCAGAATTTATGCGAAATTCCCGCAGCCAGTAAATATATTCAGCACCACCACACGCCACTAACCTTCTCCACCACCTTCTTGCCTATTTCCCGAATACCCGCTGTACGCGAAACACCCTGGCCCACTTTGCCACCCTCTCTCTTTCTCTCGCACGTTTCCCCCGACGGAACCTCCTTACTTGCCTCCCCCCGCCTGCCCGCCTGCCTGGCTAATGCATTTTAGACGCTCGGTCGCTCGGCCACTTTCCTCCTATAGATTTATGAGCTTTCTTCTGCCGCCGCTGGATGTACTTTTACTTACTACAGAATTGCCCGTAGTTACGGGACTCTATTCCGCGAGGTGTTTACCAGAGTTTCTTTTATTATTTCCGATAATCGTTACTGCCTTGCACCCTGATGCGCTTCGTCACTCGCATGCTCCACTAGGCTCCACGTCGGAGATATACGCAATTAGCACGGTCTCCGTAGACTCGTTAGGCGTCTCCAGCGTCGCGATGCTCCTGGTGAAGAAAGACGTACTAAATTAGCACGTAAACAGAAATGGATATTGGCGTTTCGAATCCGTTGACATCTAGAGCCCTATAATTATCCTTCAAATATTCTCCTATGAGATTTCAGCGCCAATTCCGAAAAAGTACGCCGAACGAAATTCCGTTTAAAACGCCCGCGCTAAACGAAATTGCATACAATTAGGGATGGAGACGCGTGCAAAAAGCTGCGCCCGTTTAGCTGCCAAAGCCCAGACCTACCCCAACACCCAAAATACACACAGTGCTATACGAGGCAGACGTACCCACCTACGTGATTGGCATACGAGTCTGTAATGCCGCTACATAGAAACATAGGAATTGCAATGGCTATTTGCTTTCGCAATTCCAAGCTCACCTTATACCCGCTGTGCTACGAGTGTCGGTCCGATATCCATTATATACAGTGACCTTAGTAAGGGCATCGCTCAGATGCAATTATCGAAAGTGGGCTTTGGTGACAAGTGGAATTGTCGAGGAAAGTTTGATTTTTTCGATTCCCCGCTATTGGAACAATTCCCCGTGGGGAAGAACGTGGAGAAGGTAAAGAAGTGCTTGACGGAGTTTCGAACCGTAGTGAGGGGAGGTGAGGGGGGAGGGACGGAATCAGGGACAATTTAGTTGAAAATATTTTCATACTGCACTTGAACTTTTTTTTGTTTCCTACTTCAAGTCCACCCTATAGAAAGTCACACACCCGATATTGCCGCAAGTTTCGCAACACCCCACGAGGTTACAGTTTCAGGTAGGTACAGTGGAATTTCTATAAGTACATGAAAACTCGAAATTAATCCCGACTCGAAAGAGCGAATGGAGGCACGAGTCTTAGAATTTTGCTTTATCGAATTTTAAGCAAGAAAAAACAATGAGCGCTTGAGCGAATAATTCGACTGACTTACCCGTGAAAGCGGCAGTGTTTACGAAAGTGAACCGAATTCACGCTTATGGATAAGAAGGTTGAAATGGTCGGTGCATTGTCGGACGGCCGTTGCAGTTTGCGCTGCACGCTGCAATTGCACCGCGTTTCTCCATTAGCCGGGATCGCCTCTAGTTTTCCGGGCATTTCCCCGCATTACTTTACTTCCATCCTACGTTACGCTTGAATAATTCCCGAGGCCCCTTGATGCTCCCACGGTCGTTCGAATCTTCTGAATCTTTCACGAGGTTCACTGGCCATCCTTCCCGCAGCCAGGATGCTGCAACGAGTCAGTGCTCGAAGCTCGGCGGTTCGGGAGTGTAGTTCTGGAAAACGTCAAATGACACGCTATATATACTATATATGTATCTGGGATATTCCAGTTGGAAAATTCTTGTCCCGAGACTTGGCCAATAGTCTGCCGACATATTCTTTTTCCATTTTCCCTTCATTTTACCCTGTTGCTGTACCCTCCGCGCCTGCCCGTCTCCTCTGCCGGTTCGTTCCTACCGGATGAAACGATCGCAATTCCAGTTTTACGTCTACGTTGAAAATATATGTTATGGTTGGATGTAAAACGGTCCGTGACTCTCTTGGCCGCTCGAGTAGCCAAACCGTGTAACAGGGATGAGCCGGGAGGAGCTGGCCACTACTTTCAAAATTGCTCGTAAAGTTTGCCCCGATCCTTCAGCACGTGCGCGGATCCTTTTCGATTTGGTGAAATTTAAAAAAAACTTTTCTCCACGAACCACCTACATCCATGCACTCTGGGAGAAAAAACAGAGGAGTTTTGGTCCCTTCGGCTTGCTTATCAAATTCTCGAGTACGCTCGCCGAGATAACCTACCACGGCACTGTGGGTATACCCGTGCACAGCTCTTGGCTGAACTCACGTTGTTCCATGGAAAAACCATCGACGGTCCTTAGCCTTTTCCTTCGCCACAACCAAAAGGGACACGAGTGCTTCCATAGCGAAGCCTCTGTCAGCCGTAGAGAGAGAGCGTATTCGAAGCATCAAATATATCAGAATTCAGTTAGAGAGATATTTCGATTCACGGGGAAACGGACTGTGACTGCCCGTCGCGAAATTTGCCTCCTTTGTCCCGAAGCAGCGACGTGCGTGACTTCGCTCTAGGACTAGCAGCCAGTCAGTCGGTCAGTCAGCCAGCAAGTCTGTGCCTGCCAGTCGCTTGCGCTCCGCCGTCCTTTACGGTCCTTGTCAATTGTTCGCGTCTAGTCGCAGAAGCACAGCAATCCGTGCCACCTCGAACTGCGTCACACTGTACCTCGGTGAAAACGGCCGATGCTCCAGTTGCCGTCTAAGACTGTGCTCAACGAGCGACTGAAACAGACGGGCATTCGATTCTGTGTATCGCTGCTTTGTAGCGTTACCAATTTTAACGCAGAAGTAGGATAAAGCTTTTGAAATAATAAAAACGAAAAACAGTCTCCACGATCAAAGCACAGAGTCCTGGTATGAATGTTTGAAATTGCTAAAAAGGCGAGAAGAAGGTGGTCGCTCTACGTCAGCCGAACGGGATCGACTGTGAAAAGGAATGGTAGAGCGTACAGATAGGTAGAGCGAGACGGCGACAGAAATAGAAAAAGATGGCAGCAGTGGGTCCGATAATACGCAAAAGGATCTGTTATGTCAGGGCAGACCTTTCATTCCCTCCTCCTTCCTCTCCATTTTTATTCTCTTCTCGGTTCTTTTATTTTCTTCAGATTGGTCGAGGGGGGCCTCCTCCTCCTCCCTACGAGAAAGGAGTCGGGCGCCCGTGAGTGTCGAGCACAGCTTTTGCAAATATAGTTGGACGAGAGTAAACTTTATAGATTCCCCGCTCTCGCTCGGATACTTTCTGGCTCGTTTCTCCCCTTCTATACCTCATTCGTTGTAAATTCTCTTGACACTCCGTACGTCGCGCGCGATATATTTCATGCACTCGATATACGCGATATTTCCGATACACTCTTTCTCCTTGTATCTCGCTAATAATACAAATTGAAAGAGAGATCGTCAAACGATCGAATTCCGTTCCGATTTCAATCTGCTGCTTCGATAATTAAATATTACGGGCTCGAATACGTGAAACTCAATCGATATGGGAAAAAGTAATTAAAACATCGAGTTACGCTTTTTCAAACGTTATTCGCTATGATAGATACTACACGTAGATATACAGACTCTGTTACCTGGAATACCTCCGTCCGATACACATATTCACTAGTTGGTTCGTTCACTCGCGGTTCTGGTTAATCCAGCCTAGAACTACGCCACATTTAATTTAATGCTTAATCGTATTATCCCGGCACGGTTAATCGTTTAACGCCTTGAAACGAGCCTGGACTGGAGATTCGGGATCCAACACGGCTACCGGATTTACCATAGACGCATATACCCTAGGTAGCGTATACGGCACACACTGTAGCGTAGTTCGTAGAACCTCTCGCAGGCTGAACTCTACAGTCTATTCGCCATGCGTAGGGCGAACGATAATTCGAAGCTGCGAAGGCTGCCGAATAACCTCCACGATAATTGAGAACTCAAGCAGCCATTGTACCACGGACATTTTCCTGGACTACGGGATACAACGCGCGCGGGACACACTGTGTATTAATTTAACTGAAAACTAATGTACGTTCTGGATTAAAGCGGGTTACGGGGGACGGCCGTCGGGTGGCGCCACAGGTTGCGGCTGTCGTACGTTTCTGCTGTACGGTCGTTCGGAAGCGTTTTACGATACATATTTGAAAAGCATCGTTGCAGGATCATCATGGCGAATTACATGGATAAAGTTTACACATTCCAGGACTTCCGTCTGTGCTCGTCCACTAGTTCTCTGGTATGTCTTTACTATATTTGTTTTTCACTGCTTTACTCATTTTCTACCGTTTACGATCGAGCATCCAGATTACAATTATGTCCGGCCGATAACTCACCACGAGTACGATCCCTATCTAAATAGCATCACGCCATTTTACGCCGCGAACACACCTCCCTTTCTCGCTCGCACATTCGCCGCGTTAGTCGGTTATTCACGGTCCCCACTTAGCCATAGCTTTGTCGCGCGCATTACCCGGCAATTTTTCATTTCTCTTCTGCCTCGCCGAGAAAGGCGTACGAGCTCATGGTAAGTGGGAGTTGGACGAAATAGGTCATATATGCAATAGACATAGGTATACTTGTGATTTTACTCGACAGTCCCGCCCGACGTATCCATGTCACACGACACTAAAACTTGACGGAAGGCATGGAATAAATGTTTAAAGTAAAAAGTCCCCCGCGACCTCCATGTTTAATGACGAAATAAAGCATTTTCATTGACAGCGGAGGTTTCGATGGGATCCGATACTTTGTATGAGAATCGTATATTTTATGGGCTGGAGGGGGGATGCCGAGGGTGGAGGATGGCCGAGAATATAAGAGTCCGGATTTTCTCGGTAGTCTTATCGGCAGGGAGACATCGGCCTCCGTCTCCACGGATCCCATCAACCCAATCTTCGAAATCCCCTGTGATACACGCCCTTCGGCTTGCCAGACACATAAAATGCCCGACTGCCGGGCTAATCTTCTACCCAGGCAGTAGACGCTCTCGGGTAGAGGGACCAACTAGCGACTACCAGCTACCAACTACCGGCTGACTGCTTCCCCGTGTCGATCCGTCTGGTAGGGCGGATGGAACGAGGACTAGGGAGTCTAATTTGGCATTCTGCACCCCACCCGCCCAACAACCATCATCAGTTGCTACATTATACGATTCTATCTTTCCGTGACTCCAGCGACGCCCCCAGCGACTCGGATCTGCATCGATCCGGCGTGTCAGTGACCAAGTGATCGAATGATCGAATTATTCGATCGGCTGCACGATCCCTCGAGGAAAGTAAAAAGAGCTCCGCTCGTCGCGAGCAAGCTCAATTGCCCTCCGACGCGTCGACGAGCATGCTCCGACGAAAGTCAACCATTCCCGGCATATTCGACGCATTTTCGAGTCTCGGGTTGAATATTTAAATTGCCAACTGCCTCCAGAGCTGTTTTATGCATTGAGAAGTTCTTCGAAATTCTCCATAGGAATTGGTCGGTCGCTAAAAAAATTTTGCACTCCACCCGGCTAATTCTACAGCGATTGCCAATTTTTCCAGAGCTTTTCCGAACGCGATGGGATTTTCGGGAAGCTCCGTCCCTCGGCAATGTTTAAATAATCGTACCGGCCGATAGAGTAACAATAAAGATCGATATTGCGATGGTAAAGCGTTTATGCAGCTAGTCCTCGATTCCGCTGGACTACCCGTATCGATTGGTTTGCCAGTCATTTAGCCGATCGGTGGGATTGCCAGAGAGTAAAGGTACGTCGAGGAATAAAATTTTAAACCGGTCGCAGTTCCCAGGGGGTTCGGAGGATTGGCCAGCGGCCGCCTGATTTTATGGACGAAAGCTCGCTAAGCTTCGAACGAAAGAGCCGCGTAGATTATAGGGGTGGGAGGGTCATATCGCGAATTCCCCCTCTATGGCAATCTCTTTTTTTTTATATTACGGACTTATCGATCGACCAACGATTTTCACTGACTGATAGTAAAAAATAAAAATAATTGTTACGAGTAGGCCATTTGTCAGTAGTACCTGGTTAGGTAATACGTGACCAAGATGCATACGTGTAGGATCGATATACACCTTCGCTCCCTAACCACATACCTGCCAGAATGGAAAGAGAATCGTTCGGGCGATCATAAATACCTAAGTGCGAGTACATAATGCGAAAAGTTCGCATGCAACAACGCGCTGGTTCGCCGATTCGCCAGTTCGCCAGTTCGCATGGCGTGTCTACGCTCATGAATTATGTACGCTCGCCCCGTTGACTTTTATCGTCAATGGCGTCGACATACGTCACGATTTCGCCCTGACGACTTACGTCCGGCAGGAAAAGAGCTGCGAGAAGAAGTCGCATCAAAGAGCTGAACCGAGAGTACTCCTATACTATACGTGGAAGCCAAGAGAGCATTCTGGGTAAATCGAATAGGTCGAGGAAGAAACTGGGGAAAAAGAATCGTCACCACAATTTCAGGATGGAAGCGGATGGAGACCTGGAGGCATTCTCATTTCCGGTTAAGATGAGAATTTGATGATTTCACCATCTTGAGATACCCGGAGGATGTAGCTCGGCTGGTGACCCCCCCAGGCGACCCCGCGCTGCACTTCCAGATTAAACGTGACATAAAGCACACTGGGTCATAACTTGGACAACCTCAGCGTCCAGGACTGAGCTCATCCTATAGGTATTGTGGTGCCTCTAGACTTCTGACTCTTGTAATTCCGGATGACAAGTGGGATGCTCGAAAGTAGACGACGCAGTCGGATGAATAAATTCTCAAACGTTATCGGCTCTCGAGCCTGATTGGCTCCTCGAGATTTCAGAGTGACGTGGGAGTTTATCAGAAGGGTTTATCGTGCCGTTCATCATCGCTTGCCCTTCTCCATTCTGGGTCCCCCTTCGCAGCCACCCCCTGTAGCTGCAAAGACACCCCCGAGTGTCTTGAATTTGGACCTTTTTTCCCTTGCAGATCATCGGGTCCCGAGAGAAAAAGCAGATGCGATCGGACCGATGAGAAAGATGCTGGGCGCTTTTGTGCTTCACGGGTGAGATCCTCCTGGTACGCCGTGCGCCGTCTGGATGCGGAGACGTCTCTCGGGATGAAAGTCGCTGCCTCTATCCTCTCTATGCACCGCGAGGGATGCTGCGGCTCGTGTAAACAGAAAAGTTACGAAGCCAATAAATAAATAGCGCTGGCTTACGAAGAGCGCAGCAGCCGCGGGAAACGCAGGCGGCTGCTGGTAGCTTTAGCGCTTTTACTCATTTTTCTATTTTATCCTCCTCCTTTTCTCTATTCTTTTACACCACCCCTCGCATTCTTACACCTTCCAACCCCTTTCGCGCTATCCGCATTCACGTATAACAAACGACTCTGCAAACTATCCAAGTTTCGCGTAATATTTTTCGCGAGCTTTTTCTTATACCTCCACTTACTTCTAACTAGGCTTCGGCCCTTAGCTTCTGCTTCCTCGGTCCTGATCTTGCATATTTCGCCTTCGCGAATTTCCCTCCTGGTACACCTACACCCGAACGGAGCATCTCAGGACTCCGATTGGAATTACAGAATCTGGGTGAGACCACGAGATTCTTGAAATTTTTAAAACGCGTGCCGTCCTCCTTTCGTTTTATATAGACTACAGGGGATCGTGCAAATAATATGGATGTAGGTGAACCAGGCCCGAGGTGGAAACGCCGTTATCTTGCAAATATTACGTTGGAGGAAAAATATACGAGAAGTAAGAGTGGAGGCCAGGTGGTGAGCATCAATACCAGTATCAATGGCACACGTGTTCCAGTAGGGTACCTTCTGACTCCAGAGGAAGACTCCAGGGCCACGATCATCCAATACCTTCTTCCAGCCCGTATCCAACAGCCGTCTCCTGACACTTTTCAAGATTTACTATAGTCGTATCTCCCTGCAAGACATAGATACGTCTTTGACCCTGTATCTATTTACGAGCACGCACTCACGTCCCACGTGGGTATCAAGAAAATTGACTAGACCTCTCGGCTTCTACTTCGCATCCGACTTGAGTCTCCACCTGGATTAGCCCCTTCTTTGCTCCACGAGATTTTCACGGTACTTTCTCCGTCCCTCCTACACTCGTAGGAGCCGTCGACTGAATTATTGAACGTGATAGCGGCGAGGCCTCGAAGACGTCAGGACGTCAAGACGTCGGGATGCCAGGACGCCCGGGTACCACCCACCCACCTCCCTCCTCACTGTCTACTCCCATCTACTCTCGCCGGTCGACAGAAACAAGAATTTATCTGAAAAGTTTGAACGAGCGTGACTCGCCGTGGCAGAAGAGGCACCACGGGGGCTGCGAATCACAGCCAGTATCTGACTGCCGCCCACGAACCTTCTAGAAGCTTCGAGAAATTTCTGTGGGTAGTCGTATTAGTTCTGAGGGTGGATGAGACGGCAAGGGATGCATCGTTTATGTACAGGTGATAGAAAATCGAGGTATCTAACGCACTGGCAGGTTATGAACAAGAGGAGGGGGGGGGGGGGGGTGTAGAGGGATCCCGCATCGGAACGTATAGCCGTGATAAACTCTTAGCGAGAAGAAGGAACGGGGGCGGGCTAAAGCCCATTTCGAGGATTCTTGGTTCAGGGGGATTCAAAATGATCAATCCCTATATCTATAGATATTCTTGCGTTCCTTCACTCCTCGCTATCCTGATTACGGGAAATCGGAAAGCTCTCGAAGATTTGCTTGAAGATCTTGCCGCAGGATCTTCGCAGCGTCCCTGTTTCCTCGCTGACGGAAATGGAGACTGTCGCATAAATTTCAAGCTCCTGCCAATATTTTAATTCGCAAGAGGGTTCTTCGCAGTCGCGACAGGGAGAGACGCAGCGGTGAATAAATAAGACGCGGAATACAGGTGAGACCGTGTGAACGTTTTGCGACGCGGGGTTCTCAAAGTGGATGAAAGAGGGCTCTGGATGGCCATGGCTCTGGCTATCAAGCGAATCGAGGGAAAGAAAATCCAGGATGGATGGAGCCAATGGAGAGGAAGTAGAGGGAATCGACTATGAGAAAAGGTCGTTCGTGCACGTTGATGCTTTTTCACAGTGAATCTGGTATGTGGAAGATTCAGCTGCTGGAACCCTGAAGTGATTTAAGTAGTCCGGCGCTGATGGGCAGCCACAGTGCATACACTATGAGTCAAGAGTACGAAAATATCTGCTGGCCAGGGGCCAACTTTCAGCATGCTCGGCCAGCTAGCCAGCTCGCACCTTCCCTGGGTTAAATCATCCACGTATTCCTTGAGAGTTCGGATCTTCCATCCTGCATCCCTTCCTGACCCGTCGACTGTTTATGGCTCCCGATTACCTAATATTTATCGATATCCCCCATATTTCTACGGTTCCTATCGTAAACCAGCTCGCGAGGGTTTGGCATTAATTTTTGAGAAAATATGTCCCACGTGCCAGCACAGCCCTGGGCTCGGCACGTGTGTGGACCAGGGTGCGATACGATCAGGAGCAGAGTACCGCACTGATATGATAGCCGATAGAAATGGATATAGGCGTGGATCAACACATGGATGCACGTGGCAACTGAACGTAATGGAGAAAATTCCCATCAACCCCCATAAGCCCTGTTCAAACTCACGTAAAGTACGACGAGCAGTTTCGATTCGCATCGGCGACACAGAGGCCGGACGATCCCATCAGAAATTCAATCGCCAACGGCTCAACCTTCGCTGTCCACCTTCTTCTGCCGAACCCGTCATTCTTTCTTTTGGTCCTTCGCCTCCCTCCCACTTCCGCCCTTTCACCCCTTCGACAGTGTCCAGCCAGTCGCCGGGACTCCACGCATATCCTCCGGGCAGTGGTATCCCAAGGGATGAAAAAATTCCACCGGTCCTCGCGTCCCGCTCGAGGAATCTTTTCTTTCAGGTGGTCTTTGAGCTTGCACGGAGACTCTGCGGCAGTGGCGACGCTGCCGGAGGGGCTGATGGACGTCGACCATCACGCGATCCCGCAATCATACGAGGCAGGGCTAACATGCACTCGCGGTCTTATCGTGGCAGCGCAAAGTGAAATTATTCCACGTGAACCAGGGACGCTGATAGGGGGTTGCGCGCCCTGCACGCTGGGGGCCCCCGCCACCCCCTCAAAGCCCAGCCGTCTGGTAGAGCAGCTAACTGCCGTAAGGAGCGACTCCTTTTATACCTGGATTCTCGGTAGGGCCTTTTACTTGCTGATACAGTACATAGCTATACACATAAGGGGATGACCTTTGAACTCATAAAATTCGAGGGGCAATCCTTTCCACTTTACCCTGTTATCGTCACCCCCTGATTCCCCCCTGGCGAATCCAAAGAGCGTACCTACTGTCTCGTTTTAAATTCTATTTCATTTTTTCAAATTTCCCCTTCCTCTCGTTATTTTTTCTTCTCCCATGAAGCTCAGCCAGTCCTCGGGGCTGGATGGTCGCGACCAAACGCCAGGACCCTGTCCTGTTCAATTTGTAGGCACAAGTACCAGCTGATTGATTCCTTCGAATTGGCCACGTGAGCTGATTTCTCACGGCCAGCTTCCTCCGTCAGAATTGCACGAGGTGCAGCTACCGAAGTAAACGGACCCAGTTCAATCGGTGGTACCAGTTGCGCGATACCCTGTTGCATAAATCTAAAAGAATCTGGATGTAGAAAACAATGAAGCAGGGGATGTTAAGTCGCGAGGGTGGTCGATCGAAAAGATCGCGTTGCTATTTATTAACGAGGGTGTACTTTTCAGTCATTAGCGCTATCGCCCTATCGCGCTAACTATTACGATTACCCGGCAGCGACGCCTTGTCGTGCGACGCTCGATCTCGTGGAAAAATTGTTAACTCGCTCGTTGCGGAGTCTGCGCGTATCTAGATCGTCCAAGGGTAGCGTTATGCACGGCCTACGAAAGCTCTCCACTAATTACAAGGATATAATTAATATAAAGTTACCCGGGGAGGCCTCTATCGCTGAAGGGTACCAATTACAGCCTTCCGACGTTCTGCCGTTTTCATGACGCCGATGCAACCTCGCCGATAATATTAAACCCTCCCTGGAAGCCAAGACTCCTGCGTGTCATTCGCACGAGAGCGACCGACAACTTTAAGGCGCTTCCGCGACTACGCGAAAAACAGGGCTTCGACGTTTTAGCTGTATCGTGAATCCAGTTGTACACGTCAGTCTCGCTGTATGCTTAGACTCGTGCGGACCGAATTGAGCTTTGAGAATCTTTCACCCAATCTGTACATATATCGGGTACAATAACACCTACCCTGGTCGTGTATCGTGGAAATGAATCTGAAATGATTTATTTATTTTTTCCGTTCGATATATCTAATGTATGCTTACGCTACGTGATATAATCGTGTGTTTGATCGATCGGTGTTGTTTGCTTTTTTTTTTCATTACAGGTAAAAAAATGTCTGAAGTATGTCAATGACTATTATATCGTCATAGCACTCATTGCGTTTAGCAATTTTTTTTTTATCGAACTTTGCCAAAAGCCTTTGTCAAGTTTTGACAACCCGCTATGTGAATCGCATTGACCTTTCTTCGCGTATTGGAAACAGTCGCACCCCGATGGCTGTGGTAGAGTCTCCGTGATGAAATTATTTATCAGCCTGATAATGATAGTCGCGATAGTAATCATTTTCTAGAATTGCTGAAGTAGCAATATCGTTAACGTCGATAAGACGAAACACGTAAGTATAGGAGGTAAGTATTACATTCGATTTAGTGAAGGAAAAAAGAAAGGACAAGGCGTGCACCATGGCGTCGCGTGGCGTCAGGTTAGAAATTGGTCATTACCCGGAATGGAGAAAAGCTAATAAATTTCGAAACTGTAACTTTCCGAGAATTCTCATTGCCCTTTCATCGGGAAAGTGCCGCGATAAAAGCAAACGGAGCGACCGCGGAAATGGCGACGACTAAATGCGTTACTTCCCATTTTATCTTCTTTCTTCTTCTTCTTTCTTCTCGTACATGCTGCTTTCTTCTTTTTTTTAGATTTTCACCTTGTATACCTTTTTTTTGCAAATTTTCCCAATTTCTAACTTTTAAAGTATTTCGTTCAAGAGTCTATCGATCGGCTCTGCGTTACTTGGAGGAATTAGGTGGAAGTGTGTAAATATCCTGTAATGCGAAAATTATGGGGACCCGCTCGAGGATCGACCTCTCGCTCTGGCTTCCGGTCACGCGTCGTTTTCTGTAAAAGTTTAATTGAACCTTTGGTCTGTTACGTCTTTACCGCTTCAATATCTTTTTTCGATCTTTGCTTGGAATTTTTTCGAATAGGGTGGAACGAAGATCGGATTCGTAAAGAAGGAGTAAAGCGAACCGAGGGAAAATGTAAAAAACGAAGTAAATGTGAAAAAATCGATTTTTAGTATTTTCAAAAAAAAAAAAATTTTTTGGAAAACTGGGTAAATTCTATTACCAGGTACGTAATAGATACGTGTTGAGAATTTGGTGGCTGAGCGAAGCGCAGAGGAGCTTAAGACTCGCGAAGACGAATACGAGAGCCTAATGCAACTTGGCGAATTGTTGGATGGGAATAACGCGCACTGGTTAATCTTAGCGCGGAAGAGTTCGTCGAAGCTGAACTTTTGACCCGACGGCAGCGTCGACGTCGGCAATTACGCTAATCCTGCGACGGGACCGTCGACGTAAAGACCTAGCCCAACTTGGATGAATATTTGGCCCGCAGTGTTGCTATGTACTCGGGTAGTTAAATAGACGATCCTATCGACGGGCTGAGTTCAGACTTTCAGAGGGTGTCGTTCGAGGGTTGATACCGAGTTCACGCTCGCACTGCGCCCCCAGCGCAAACTCCCGACCTCAGTGATTTCAGGGTTTGCGTGCTGAACCTCTGTACCTTAGACAGATCGAATTTCAAATATGCGTCGTCCAGACTCAATTTTCACGAAAACACATGTTCGTTCTCAACGAGCGACCAGAACTTTGACACGCGTTAAAAATCGAGCAAGTACCGTACTGAACGTAGCTCGCGAAGAGAAAATGACTTTCCAATAAGGACATGTCCTGAGGTTGCTCGGCTGACCCGGTTGCTCGACAGATTGTCCGCCTATACCCTGGAGCTGACGAAATATTTCGTCGAAAAGGGTTCCTCGCGTCGCTTTTAAAAATGTAATGTTATTCCGCTCCCTTCGCACCTACCCTAACCAGCTGTCGTTTACTCTGGCAAGGTAAAGAAACTTAAATATTTATTGGAATTTAAAAGTTTCAGTCCCGGAGTATTTAAGAGTTTTTCCAAGTAATAAGAGGAAAAAGTGCTATAGGATCAGCCAGCGGCACCCCGTAGCTATAGGTCCTGATACGAACCTCCAGCCACCTCCAGCCGGTTACCTCTCTATCCCGAAGACGGGGGAGCAAGCTCAGACCGAGCTCAGAACTTGCTAATAGAGTCTGGTCTTCCCTGGGTCTTCGCCTCAGTTGCGAATTAGAAGCGGCTGCTTTGGATCGTCCGGGGTCTTTATTCCCCCTACACCCCCCCCCTCACCTACCTTTGCATTCTGATAAATCTTACTATCCACGTTTCTCCGTTATCTATATCAACTGACGTCTTTTTGTTTCAGGTGAGTTACACGCTGTTCGAATGTTCCAACGTGGATACGCGTATCTAAGTATCTTCCGGACTCGACTCTGCTGATTTGGTAAAGTTTACTATTTAGGAAAACCACCATGATATTCTAGTTAGATCAAAATTTAATAACAGAATTACTGGCCGAATACCCAGTCAATCTGAGCGAAACGTATTTTCTATCAGGCCTGACTTCTCCGTTAAAGTGGCACCTTTCCCAAATATGAAATTCCGCCCAAATTCGGAACTCGGCAATTTCCTGTAAATTCAGTCGGATCCCAAGACGAACGACTGGAAGCGTCACGAGGTCGCATAGGCAAGGGTAGGCAAAGGAAGATGAATAAGATACAAGATACAAAGTGGAAGTTGAGGAGCTAGAGAAGCGGAAAGATATAAAGTCTAGAGAGTCGGGTGGAGCCTGAACCACCGCAAAGAGAGTTCAGCTCGCGTCACGCTCCAGTTGTCCTATTTACTTGCCGTCATCATTCTAGTCCCAAGTTCCAGTCAGCCGCCACGTCACCCGTCTTGGTCCACGATCTTGACGTTGGCTACGAGTACGGAAATGCTTTTGTGTCGGAGACACGTGGATTTATTTAAAGGCGACGGGAACACGCTCGACCAAGAAGCGTCGGCGTCGCGACGCCGTAACGAATTGGCCTAAGGACTGTCCTTGAAGTATTAGAAGCTCGCTAATTAAGCAGCCACGTGACACTTCGTAGCCCAGAAACACGTGGTGCAACCCGGTCGTTACGTAACATAGAGATGTCGCAGCTGGATAAAAGTCAACCGACAACCTGAGTCCTTTGAAATGATCCTGTCGCAGCTTCTTCTTCCAGCTGCCCGAAGAGCGTCAATCCTTCCAGCTGACTCTGGTCCCTCAGCCTCCCGGGCAGTGAATCCTCCTAGACACGGCCGAACGAGACGGTCCAGCGTCGATCGATCACTCGGCTCCTTGGAAGCTGCCAATTAAAGTTTAACGCGATGAAATTCCGGAAAGCCCGCTTCCTCGGGCTGCATTGACCTCCAGGGAAGTAGCTGTCAATGATCTGTCAGTTGGCTCCTTTTTTGCTCCTCGCTCTCTTACAGTCGATTGGAGCACGTGGCGTTCAGCCACTGCCTTCTGGTTTTGCGAACTTCTAGTTATTCCTCGGGTTCCCGTTGACGTGGAGCTGCGTGAGTCTGCGACAGTTTGATCAGCCGATAGCGATTGTAATGACTTGGTGACACGTGGGCGATGGAGATGAAGAGAAGATGGCAATAGTGGCGGAAGAGTAGCTGGGGATCGGAGGATGCTGGGAGGTGAGGAGGCGTGCAGTGGCGCGCGTAGCGGCGAGAGTGTGAACGAACGGCACATCACGGTTCAACGAGAAGAGACGGCTTCTCCGCACCAGCGCACCTTGGCGAATCTACGTGAAGCTAATAATACACCCTGGACCGAGTAAAACTCTCCAGCCTCCGGGTCGTCCCTTTTGCAGGCTATACCACGAGAGTTCATAGAGACCCCAGAGAGAACGATCAAGATAGCCTAGAGAAGTTTTACCCGCTTAGTCGATATCCGGGGTTGAGATTATGAATGATTTTATAAAATTATAAAATTTTAAAAGTATCAAGCTCCTGACTTTGCCCAGTGAAGTGGGGAAAGATTCGATCGGAATTAATGAAGATTGATAAAGATGACGAAAGGATTGCAAATGACTGCAGGGTGTATGGGTTCTATAATGGATCCGTTTGGAACAGTCTGGTTGTTCCAATTTTGGAGTAAGGTGGGGAATTTTTTGGAAAAAGAAAAGTAAGTGGGTAAACTACGTTAATACCTTGAGAAAAGATCTACCCGCAGTTATACTTAGTTCATCCGTACGGAATCAGGGATAATTGGGATACAGGAAGGTAAATAGGGCTGATGGAGGGTTCAAGACTTCCCCACTGGAATTGGCCTGGGTTTATCGCAATATTATAAATCCTAGAAGGCTTCGCCGAAGGACTTAGGCCCGCTCGGTTTCACTCGACTTCTAACTCCTATTAGCCCCTACCCTCCCACAGCTCGGGACTTTCGAACGACTCCCTTCCAGCATCCCAGCTCATCCACCCACATGGACCAAGCCACTTGTGGAGGCTGGGAGGACGGTGACTAGGGTCTGGACGGACGATGGATGAACGCGGACCTGGTCAGAGGTCCTTTCGCAGAACGATTAATTTCAACCTCTTTCAAGTATTCCGTCCCTTTGCTCCTCCGACTGGTCCAGCATCACCAGCTAAGAAGCTCCCTGCCGAAATTCAACCGAACTGACAAGGGATCATAGAGTTTTCATCCTCTCTGGACCGTTTACACAGCTACGGATTTCCTACTCGGCAGGTTATACATTAGATGCGCTCTGGAACTGTCCAATTGGACCAGCTGCCAGCTGCTTCATCCAGTCCCTTCGGATCCCTGGAAGATCTGGACCATTTCTCCTAATACATTTTAGCCAACCAATAATCTGCTGTAAACGACGATACGGAGACTCGAGAGTCTCAAACTTGTCCGCAACTCGTCCGAGAAGTTCTGCCTTGCCCCGTCCTTCGCTTCTCTCTAGTGTGCTCCAGCCTCTCAGGCTACTTTTCGAATCGTTTCCATGACTACGGGCTAAGGGAATTTCTCAATCGACACGCTAAATCTCCCTGTAATAATACCCAATTTATAACAATACATCTAATAATCTCTCCCTAGCAACGACTCGTCTTCGCCAGTCGTTTCCTCTACTGGGCGCCCAGTGGGCGAGTCTCCGTGTCTTCCTGCCACGTTGAATTCCCTTAATGAACACTCTTGTGCTTCCTGTGTACACCGGAAGCCGAAAAGGGATCGGATCAGAAAACAGTTTGACATCCGTGAACGTGTTCAGCTCCTATACCTACGTCATTGATCGGTATAACTCCACTTGGATTTCCATTGTCATTCGCCTTTTTCTTAACTCCTTTCGTTCCGCGACCACGAAGCGTCGCCTGGGGCCAAATGCCGTTACGTGAATCAGCCTACAATCACTCGATACTATAATTATCAACGATACTACTAGGCTACGATTTTGGCCGTGACATCAACTCACGGCTTTCACGGACAAATGATCGGAGCTGCCATCTCCCATTGGCGTCGACGCCAAAGACCCTGTCGGTCTAACTTTATACCTTCGCAGCGTGAAAACCCGCCTAATTGATCGCGACGCGTTTCTTGTTTGGTCTAAGAGTATTTGCCGGTTTCTAACGGTGAACAATGTGATGCCATTAATTTTGGAATGCTCCGTGGACCTTTGTCCGGATAATGTCGAAAAAAAAAGAAATTGATTACCGTTCATTTTTAAGATCACTTTCGAGATGAAATTTCATCGTCTAATGACACTCTTCTGGATCTGGCTGTATACTGGGTGGCAGAGATTTTTTTCAGAAATGCACGAGTTTGACGACTTCCATGGGTCCTTTGGTCGTGACCCCAGTCTGGTTTTTTTTTTTTTTTTGGATATCGAACGGATACACGATCTAACATCCAAGTCGCCGTTTCCGAATGTTCTCGTTATCGGAAATTACTTTCACCCGGATGGTCGTGATGTAGGAAAAAAGAAAATTGGTGGGAAAAAATGAAATTGCGCACGGCTGAAAAGGCAGGAGCGAGAGTCACGTTGCGGAATTTGGATTTCCTCGACTTCGCCTCTCTGGGAATCGAATTGAACGTAGGTAAAAGAAATTGGGTTCGTGGCCGCGAAGGAAGAGAAGTCAGGAGATAATCAGAGCATAGGAATAATCGTGGACTCGCGTGAGAAGGGCAAAACGAATGCGCGCGCCTTTGGCTGAATTATGAAATAGTTGAATTTTTCATGAAAATCGACTTTCCTCCTGGTCAAAGGACGATAAAAAAAAAGATGAATAAAAATTAAGAAATTGGCGGAAAAAGGATCGAAAGAGTAAGGAGCTTCCAATTAGGGATGTAAAGGGGGATCGGAATGGTTAAGCATGGTCGAGGCCTTTGAAATGCAGATCGACTCGATCGATGATAGAAGCAGGGATCGGTCGGTAGGATATTTCGAGAAGAAATCGGCAGCTTTATGCGATGCAGTAACGAGTCGGAAACCGCTTGGGACAAATAAAACCAACACCGAATTCAATTAGCCGGCTGTGTCGGGTATCGCTCTATGAATTTTAATGGGTCTATCTGAATATCCGACACTGGGAAGATGAAGGGGACCGATACCGGGTGAGCCCAGTAGTGTCCCTCTGAATGAAACGGAAGACAAAAAATGAGAGAAAGAAAAAAAAAAAAGTAAGAGTCGCGGAGGGAGGAACGTCGAATATTAAATTACCAAGGAATATATAAATAGAGATGGGGCATTTTAACGAGAGACAACCAAAGATATCGACGCGAGATGATAAAATTTAAATTAACCGAAAGAACCCTACAAGACCATCCCAAGACATGGACCAACCCCCAGACAACCGTTGATCGATATGACGTCCAGGTAATAAAATTTCACTGCACGAACCCATAACTTTCAACACACACTCTGGGAAACTAAAATTTTTCCCTTTTTTTCAAAAATAACATACGGAACTGTACATAAACCCTTTTTGCATTAATCTCCCTCCCACGGCAGACGGTCATGAAATTCAAATGAACCTCAAATTGCATCTCGCGCGCAGCGACGCGGACGTCGCTTTGAATTCCGTCGATGCTCGTGCGGAAACAAGCGACCACCCGGTTTGGATAGTTTTCCCATTTTTTATCTTATTGACCTCCGACCTGAGAGCCGCACACGTCACGCCATCCCTTGACCATCCGTCGAGCATCGACCCCTTCCTCAGGCAACCCTTTTTACCTTTTATGCCGCTGCTATTCTTCACCCTACGAGCGATAGCTTCATCCGCAGCTACGATCCTTTCCGTTCCAGCATCCTATGGACCACCGACATTTCTCTTTGCAAAAATAGGCTCTATTCGCTTAAACGACGACAGATCCGTTGCGTCTGGGAATTCGGAGCACATGATCCACGCATGGACCCGTTTTCCACGAAGTCGACGTTGTCGGGGTCATAATTTGGGTCAACGTTTCAGTCCGTAAGGAATTTTACTTTTTCACGTAAATCTATTAACTCGTAACGTCATCGGTACCAAAGGTCACGACTCCTTCCACGCATTACGTATCGCCCGAAAATAATTGACGCCCGACAAATCCGACTCGTTTAACACGCGAACCGATCTAATCGACGTCCCTAGGCAAATTTCCACTCGTAACTCTGTAACAGCCCGTAAAAGGGATGCTGGAGGTTAAATTTTAACGAAATCGACACTCCTCACCGAGTTACGAGTACCCGTCGACACGATAACGACTTCCAGCGATGTAGAACCTCCTCGAACTTTCCGGCATTTTAACGCCAATGATATCTGCTCCTGCCTCGAGATGCTGCCAAGCGGAAGATTCGAGATCTCGAAGCATCCCATTATTAATAATTAAGGATCTCCCGAGCGTCCCTCGTTACCTTTACCTACTTTAATTAAAACTGCTGCATCCCCGCGAAGGACCTCCGGCCGTTGGGATTCCGAAGTAAAGGGCTGATTTGGATAATCTTCATCCTTGACGGAAGCTCCTTAAAGCTCACTCTCGTACCATGCTCGAGTACACGTATCCTTAGCAAACTATAGGTATAAACAGAATGAATCTAAAATCTCGTTGAACCGCCACGAATACGCAGCCCATAAGAAACGATCACCGTAACTGTCGCTGAAGCCACAAAGTTTGCCTTTTCATAACCGGTTCTTGCAGTTTCTCGTAACGTCCCGAGAAACAAACGTACGCACTAGTACGACCCATGAAACATAGGCGTAGACCCGCGTCTCTTTGATCCATAGGAGCAGCGTGTCATAAACAGGTACCTAGTCCGTACGCCGCGTACCAGTTCGCAGACCCTGCAGCAATAAAGAGCAACAAGTACCCCGGCACTCGGGTCTCTACCGAGGTAAAACGGATCGAACGGACCGAAGGGACGGATAAAAATGTCCATGATGTCTGACATCAATGGATTTTCAATGAATAACATTAATTTTACACGAAAGACCCAAAATATACTTCAACGCGCTCCTGTACAATCTACGCTACTCGGTTCACCCTTTCTCCACCTACCAACCTAAAGGTATACCTGCATGCGCCGACACTCGTAATGAAGCTCTCGGTTTGAAGTACCTGGCTTAATCTTGCACGCGATCATCAGACAGATAATTAGGTTAATTAAACGATACAGCAACGCTACCCCTATCCCCTTTCAACCCTTGAAACGTGTTCGTAAATTCCGGAATTCTCTGTCGACGGTGATAGGACATTGATTGAGATAGCCATAAGGTAACTTCGTTGGGCCGAGGTCAGGGTTCCGAAAGATCCTATCGAAGGGTTCGGAGCGGCGATGAAAATGTTGAAGGTCAAGGGTTCAAGGTAGAGGCACAACGTGGAACGCGGAGGAGACGGTACCGAAGAGCGTTAAATGAGAGGCAGGAGGGCATCAAGAGCGATAACAAGGCGAGGGGGAAGGGATGACGTAATTCGATAACCTTTCAACGAGCACCCGGGAAAGCACATCATGACGCTTTACCGCGGCGGATGAATGGATTAAATTAAGTCGGACGTTTCGAACTCGCAATGCAAACGTAGACGGAGTCTTCTCCTCTCTCTCTCTCTCTCTCTCTCTGTTTTAATAATACTACGGGCTTTAGTTAAATTCACTGCCGCGCCTATCCTTCTCTATCATCCCGATTCATCTCCAGCATCCCTAGCCGATTCGCATCCTTCTCACGAACGCCGCGAGATAATTAATCTATCGCAAGGTAAAGGATACTTGGCCGCGTTTTCTAGCAAGTTTAATTACGTAAGATGGGGGGGATGGTCCGGAACTCCGAATGTGCCTAGGTTATATAACAGTATGCTCGGACGAGAAAAACGTTTCGACGCTTCGTTTGTTACGAACGCGAAATACACGTTGCCTGCCTGTGCAACCGGAAGAGGCTGCGTTAATTGAGGCACGAATTCTCGATTGGGACTTGTCCCCTGGCAACCGACAGCCCGACGTTGCCACGTGCTTTTTGAGGCATCGATCGAGCCTCGCGTAGGTGGCCCATGGAGGAAGCCTTTTCGCCTCCCGTCGAGCAATCGCCGATCTTTATTAACGAATTTTATCGTAAAATACGGAAATGGCTACGAATCCGAGTGCACCCTTTAATGCTTCTTATAATTGCAAAGTGCCGCGTGTGCATTATCAGGGCACCGTTGGACCTTATCAAATGGAGCAACGAGTCCCAGGACAGCCTTAAACAGAGTTCCAAAGCATTTTTCCTCTTTCTCTCTGTTTCCCGCTCTGTCTCCTTCTCTCCACTGGGAATACGGACCGTACGTATAAATAACGCGGTTGTAGCAGCCGCGATAGCGGAAGTAAGAATTTCAAGTCGCAGCCCAGATTGCCCGACCGCGCCAAAGGACTTGGCGTCGATATTCACGTTGCGTAGGCACCTACTCGCGATAAGAATAAAAGGAAAAAGACTCGAGCAGTTTGCTGCTCAGGAATGTTTTTTCTCTCCTTGCGAAAGGAGGACGAGCATCCTTACGAGCAGTCGACACGAGAACGAGCCTCGGTCACGAGGACTGGGCTGGTGGGGTCGATCGACTCCAGCCTGGTCCAAGCCCTGGGCCCTTAGCCTTATCGGGTCGGCCCTGCTACGGTCACCCACTGTGCCTCTTGGTTCACCTTGAGCAACCTGGTGCGATGGGATTTTCAGGCTAACGAGCGCCTGCTCAACCTTTAAGGTAAAGGACTCGAAATCCTAATGGCGAAAAGCCACGATGATATACCCAGAAAATGGGAAACAGGAAGGAGGCTGAAGGACCGGAAGAATGGGAGACGACGTTCACGGAGCATCCAGGCCACAGGTCCTTGGGTCGCAGGTTAAATTTCGGGGGTTGGACCAACCCTCGACCGACCACCCCGACGGTGTCGAGATACCAAGACACTCTACAAAATATTTGGGAATTTTGTAAACAGTCGCAATCAGCATGCAGTAGCCTATGAGGTCGCCTGGTCCAAAAGAATTGGACTGGCTCTCAGCGAGGATTCCTTCCAGGTCCCATTAGTCCTGACGCCGTGCGACGTCATCCTGAGGGATTCCGCAGAAGTGTGATACCCCGGAGAGTCCTCCACAATTCCAGCAGGAAGCAGCGCTGCACTCCTACGGAGTCCGAAACTTTCCTCGAGCCTCGACTTGGACTACTTGGACAAGTTTCCGGTGGGAAAGGCACGTTAAGACCATTCGGTAGATTCGCCACGACGTCCCGCGTCTGTCTGAACTTCCAGGCAGCGTATATTAGGCGCTGATGCATCAGCTGAAGTTAACGCGTTCATTGGTTCCTGCTCTAAAAGCAGCTTCAGCCCGTGCTGTAATTCTGAATACATTTGTAACACATAGCCTTTCTCCGTTCTACCTTCAATTTCTATTTTGTGCTTTTACCTCTCCTATAGAATATTTTAAAGGCAAATGAAGTTAATTGCTCGGCATCGTATAACCTCCTAAATATACGTGGAGTGTCGAAAAACGGTACTCGTTAACGAATGCAAAACGAGTGCGTCGCTTAATGCTCAGCAAAACGAGCCGTACCGGTTGTTATTTAAAGGCGCGTCGGATGCGTTTACGTACCCGCCTTTATAGAACGGCGCGTGGTTTTAGCCCCACGTACACGCGTGCGTGCGCGCGTGCCGGTTTATTCAACTCATTAAATCCCGGGCACCGTGCAGACCCGGAGAGGCTAAATTTATCCATGAAATTGCAAACATTCCCCGCCAGGGGCAGAAACCTCATTCGCATCCATCCGGTGTGCTTCTGGATTATTATTATCTACCTACACTCCGTTAAGTTATCGGTATTTTATTATTAGACGATATCGATACTATCGGCTACCGTCACGTAGGCGTCGTCGAACCTGTAGGCCACGTGGGCATCGAGCGTATCGGTGCTGTCGGACGTATCAGCCTTGGGCCAGTTGCTGGTTCGTCATACGAATACCGGAAGTTCACTGCCGGATCGGTTAGAAAATTGACTCCCCCAATCGGTACGTCCCTGAATTCGCAAAACGCGCTTTAAATATTTCTACGACGGAACCGGAAAGTCCGACGAAGAATTAACGATGAAATTCAAATTCTGCTGTCGTTTGATAAGCAGTCGGACTTTGTATTGGCTCGCGTGAAATTCGTTACGTAATTTGAGATGAACGCAGAAAGCGTATAGCGCTGCCGTGTAAAATCAGAGGGGAAGGATATACTGCGGTTACTCGATAGTCATCGGGACCGGAGCATCCTTCTACGTTATTTAAGGGAAGGAGCTCCGGCCCGATAAGCCGCTCTCGAGATCAAAGATCCGAGGGATGGAAAGAAAGAGTCTCTTTTCGTTCCGCGAGGAAGGGAGGAAGCGAAAGGGAGTCGGAGGGTCGGGAATGCTGATGAGTCTCTTTACTTATGTCGGTTGGATACAAATCTACGTGCTTGTGTCTTATTTCCTTTTTCTACCAGTCCTACGATCCTCTGTACCATCTTGGACTTATCCGGGAGAGTCTAGTTCCTCCGACTGCTGCTGATGTCTTCGCGACCGACGCGAACTAGAAAATCGAAAATTCGCCTTCCGATGGGAATTAAATGCGCAGCATTTCCTTTGCCCTCTGCCGGGAGCTTTGAGAATTAAAAGAGGAATTCGCAGCACGTTTTTACTCGGTACTCCCAGGCTGCGGATAAAAGTTGTTGCTGTAGGTTGAGAATGGAGAAGCTTTATATCGAATTTCAATCGATTTTATATAGGATTAGTAATAAAAAAAAAAAATCTACCAACTGAAAATATCGATCGCTCGATTTTATCCTAAAGTTCTAACCTGGTTAACTCAGGCTATTGTAGGACTCCGGTCGGTGATATTGTGATCGATATAGGCACTGACTATCTTTCATTGACTAGACCTTTTAACTGGAGTATTTTTTTTATAGGGATGGTACTCGTGCTCCTATAGGGATAGAGTTGTAGCACGTTAAAAAATACTGTAATATTATGCAAATGTTATTAATCGCGTTTCGCTGCACGGGCATGCCACTCCCAATGGCCTCTTTGGCAAATATTTTCATACGAAATATCGGTTGCCGACGCCAGCCTGTGCTGCGCGTAAGCCAAAAAAGTTTTTAACGATATCGCACCGGCGCTTCGTGTTTCCTCGACTCGCTCGTTTCGCGTTCTTCGTTTATTTTCAAACGCGCCACCCTGTAGCGTCACTCGCGTGCGATTCTCACCGCGAGGGAGACATTTATTTGGCGGTTCTCTTTTCAATGTAATCGAGAAATTCGTGGAAGGAAATCAAAAATTTTTTCATTTTTTTTTTAAAGCGACAGTAAAAAAACCTGAATGCGATTACTCAACCTCGATGTGACCTTTGACCGTCTCTTCGACCCCTCTAGACTCTCCTGTGAACCATCTGGAATAAGCAAAGATTAGGTCTCGTTCGAAAGGAATCTTCAATATCAAAGATATGCACCGGGGCTGTTGAGCTTTGAATTTATGAATTATTACATTTCAACCGGGATTCCTTTAGTTTTAGTTTTTCCCCTTGATTCAAAGAGGATCCGAAGAAGAAATTCGTCATAGGGAGTTACGAGTGGAATTACAAAGAAAAAAAGTACTTGCACGAATAAAAAATATTTTTAAAAAATAATTGTAAATCGCATTTATTCATATCTACCCCCGACACCCCTTTTCAGTGCCAACCCTATATCCGTGGTAAACGCAGCTGTCAATGGAGCGTCAAAAATTTAATTTAGAAATTCGCAGAGGGCACTGCGGAGCTATCCCAGCAATGCCCTTTGAAAATTTCTAGAAAGGGTAGTACCTACCATACCCCTACGCCAGGGATGAAATCAGTCGGGCGCCAGGCTAATTCTATAAGGACCCGGGACAAAGGACCTCCGGAGGGATACGAGAACGTCGGCCCAACTTTCCAACTCGCTCGATACCTGTGTGGCTTTCGCAAGTTTTCCCTGTCTCCGTGCTAATAAAGTTTAGGCGATAAGAGGTACAAATTTACGCTGCACTATCTTCACTCTCCTTTCTCTCGCCCTTTGCCCCTATCACCGAAACCTCAATCGTCCCTTTCTCCCCCGCAGCAGCGACCTCACGCAGTCTAGCAGCAGTGCCTGAGCCTGATTCAGGCTCTATCCACCTGAAATCCGTTTCCCGTCTAGCGCCACTGCGGATAACGAGCGAACCAATTGAAAGCCCGGATCAACAATAGCTCAGGTGTTACTGCAGCATCGCTGGGACTCTCGAGCAAAAACAAATTCCATACCGCGGCTAGTAATTATCAGTGGGTACAGTTTCCGAAGGATAATCGAGTTGAACGAGTCCCTAAATCGGCCATCACGGTAATGGGCATTCGTCCCCGTGACAGCATTAAATTTCCGACAGATTGGAGAATCGAAGTGAACTATAACAGGCAATGCGTTACCGTTGCTCAAATGCTGACGTCATCAACACCGGCAGCTGCACCATCACAATCCCACGCGATAGGCTTGGCTATCCGCCTCGTATTTCACGACTGCATCTGACCCGCCCTCTACCACCCCCCGACCCTCCCAATACCTGATCCACGCTTCATTACACGATATGGACGATATTAGAATACTCGGCATAGCATTCCGAGTTTATCCCTGATTCGCATCCGCACGTACCTATCACGGCCTAACCGCAATACGTACAGGGTGCGCACCGTCGGTATCAAAATCTATGATGTAACCGGGCTGACCGGAGGAAACAGGTCAACCAGGATAACAGAAGGATCGCCGTGGTACACTCGTACCGAAACCGTAGCACGAGCAAACCGCTGGTTTGCTACACTGAATTCCACTATCTCCCTCTCTCTCCCACCCGCAGCCTACTCTCCTGCAAACCTAATCAAACCAATTCCAGACGTAATCCGAAATTCAATGGATTTAATATGCTACGAGCTATTTGTGGCCGGAACGTCGAAAGGCTGAAATTATCTACGTAACTGGACGATAAAGCGTTTGCTCGCTAATCCTATTGATACCCATGTGTCTGTCTCTCTCCTTCCAAGGATCACGTCTGGCGTCGAGTATTCGCGTCATTGTCGGAACGAACTTCTCATATAATTTTCAGTGGAATCTGCTGGTGAAGATTTGCCGAGAGGAAGTCTCGGGCTGGTTCGCCGTCCGTGAGAATTCGCTGAGGCGAATGCGAAAGAGTCGTCCCAGCTTCCGGGAAGTCACTTCCGAGAGGAGCTTCTGTCTTCAGCGTCAACCCGACGACGCTGGTCCTGGCTAAATCGAATGACGTAACTTTCGCTCGGCTATAATAAATTCTGTAGAGACAAGAGAGAATCAACTTTGACTTTAGCGGAAACCCAATTCGCGGTCGCTACTGAGGTACGAGGCTGGAAACCGGAAACCACTCTGTTGGGAACTTGGGAGATTACCCAGGATCGAGTTTCGCCGATTGAAACGTGCAGTGCGGGTACTTGCCACGTCGTCGTACTTTAAGGATTTTATTTATTGGGATAAATAGTCCTCGATTCGAATCAGCTGATCTCGGTAGCGCGAAGCCACTGAGACCTCGCGGGTTTCCGCTGGAATTTCTATGGACTTCTACGCGCCCTTTTCTTTCGTACACGTTGGCATCCCGGGAGCTACGTGCGTGATGCTCATGTGCCAGAAAGGGTGGAGGGGTAAGATGGATGCCAAGTAGCTTCACGTGTCACGCATAATAAATTGAGATAGCGATGTGCCTGGGTAACGTATATTTGTTAGAGGGAATAGCTGGGCATATCGCGAGACCTGTGCGCGTGGTCTTGGATCAATGACGTAACGTTAAATATAATCTGTGGGAACTATTGATTTCAAGTTGTGACGTCACTTTTCGACTCACTGCCACAAGGCGACTCCAGCTACCGAATCGGTAGCTTTCTGGTTCCCCCCCGAATTTTCGCTAAGAAATGCTCTCGATTTAGATCGAATGGACGACTCGACGGAAAGAATAATAATAATTGGCTATAAGGACCTCGACCAATCAGAATGATTAGTTCTCGAATTTGACTGTTGTCAAATCAGTCTGTCTTGGGACACCGATCGGGGTGCCTCGAGCTGCCTCGCGGTCCCGGGCTATTTGTTTACAGTTTTTCTAGCCGTGTTTCCTATACGGTATAGGAAGTTTTCGCTTGCGTAATTCTCGGGCTGCTCTCGGTATATACTGAAAATCCTGTAGATTTTCTGCATGCGTTTCGGAGTGCAGTGTTGTGCTACAGTGTCCACGTGACTGTTCCCTGGATGCAGTTCTCGGCCTTCACGGATCAGCTGACCCAGCTCCGGTGAGCAATCTCAATCTATTAATCGGTGGATTTCGATTTTACAGCTCCGATTCCTTCTAGAACATTCTCCGTCGTTTGCTCCTTGTATTCCGCACTATTTACCCGACCCTTAACTCCGGCTCTCTCTGCGTCAGTCTAATCTCACGTCCTACAATATATACAGTTAAGTAAAAGTTGAAAATTTATGCTATTATATCTGACGATGTAAATCATTTGGAAGAAATGAGAAAAATGGACTTTGCAGTCGTGACGTCGTTAGGATCGGAGGAGGGAAACGTGAAAATTAATGGGGAGCGAGAGAAGAATAAAAGAAAAATAAAAGAACTCGAAGAGAGAAGTTCGGGGCTGAAAATAAGGAAGAAAAGTTTGGCGGTTGGTGGGGAAATTTGTCCAGCAGACCGAAGACGGGCAAGTTCGCAGTTGAACCGCAGCGATAATCCAGTCCCATGTATAAGGGATGTCGACGGGGACTTTTAATTAAGATCTGGCTTGGTGTAACGTGAAGAATAAAGGGCTGGCCGTAATTGGCCTAACAAATCTTGCCTCATAAATCCACGTCAAGCGATCGCCGGTTCGAAGGGGAGAAGAGCGACAGGGTTGAGGTTGGCGTAGGTGGCAGGTATGGCAGGTAGCTAAAGTCACGGGGGGGTTGGTCAGGGTAGCGCGGCACTGAACGAGGGTCGCGCGTAGATGTGAATCGTGAGAGTATACCGAAGGGGCGGGTTTCGTGAGCCGTTAGGGAAATCAAATAGCCGCGATAACGGGCCGCGACCGGACGAATTAAACTCATATATTTACCGGCAGTCCTGCCTTCGGTCAGTCAGCCAGGCAGCCACCCCAGCAAAGCGTAATTGGTCCGATCACGATTCCAGCGCCCTCTTACAAGGCTCAAACCATTAGAAACATGCCAGCGCGCAGTGTTACCCACCCGCGATTATCCTGAAATCCGGAAAAATACTTACAACCCCCCCGATCCCAGTAACAAGTCGACGGACACCAGATGCGTCGATAAGAATCGAATCGATAACGTCGGATCGGTCGCTCCTGCCTCCTGGATCATCCGTGAGTCCCTGAGTCCTAGGCCCACTGGTAATTAGAAGGCGCGACCAAACGCAAGGGCTATCTCGAGGACCTCTCGCCACAAATCAGAAGCCTCGTAAAGCGTAGCTATCAATTTCAATTTCCTCGCAATGTTATCTCGCCGGAACGATCCGGTCTTGGGGTCCGGGAGATGAAAACTTACAAGCGGCCGACCGCTTAGTAGATAATAACCTAACCTAACCCCAACACTTTTCCTTATCTTTATCATTCCCATTCGGTCGTTTCCTCTTCCCTCGATGGGATCCCATCTTCCGCAGCCCTCCTCTTATCAGGCCTCACCCTGAATCACCATCCTCGGCTGACACTCGGTGCCAACAAATCCTACGGGGCCAATCGAGCCCTTTTCCCGAATATCTTCGCTCCTTCCCAGCATCCCCCTATCCTACCCACTCGAATATCCCGACGGAATGGACCTTTCGGACACCAGGTCCTGGCACCCCTGGCACCATTAGAGATACCAGTGGACGTCCCTGCGTCTTCCCGATGCTCCCTCCGGTGACTCCTTAAGGCGGGTGAGCAACGCGCGTCAGGATCGCGTGTCGCGCCGCCCTATCTCGGCCGACGTAAACTTTGCCCGCCGTAGTGTACATTAGTGGGCCAAGAATGAAAGTCCCATTAATTTGAGAAAATAAAGCAACCGGGCGAACGAACGATCCTTCGTTTCGGCACGCGTTCCCTTACTCACTCGCGAATACCGGCAGGAACGCAGGACACATTTGTTATGCAAGATTATATCACGACCTCCAGTGTTACGTATATTCCAGCTGAAAAATAGGAGAAATACGTTCGCTCGGGATGAGCGATGATCCAGCCCGCGGTTGGGTTGTCGCCCAAAATTCACCACGTGTTCCACTTACTCTCCTATAAACCCCTACGCACCCGATAACATTTACGGCTTAGCCCAGAAACCTGATGTTGATCTAATGCATAATCCTGAAACATGCCTAACCTCAACCGACCGCGGTCGATCCGCCTCCAGGCGTTTGTTACTCTGCCTCGCGCGATGATCAAGAATTGCTCTCGTCGCCTGAAATCTCGATACCTCGGGATCTGAATCAAGCGGAGTCTCTTTGCTGGTTCGGGCTCTTTGGTTGGGGGGAGGATGAACCCGAAGTTGCTCAAACAATGTTTTAGCAAATTCCAGCTACAGAGAGACCTACGTTCAGGGATTTTTAAATCCGACTGAAAAAAATTACTTAACAGTCTTCCTCGTTACGTTGACTTTTTCCGGGAAAAAAATTTTTCGTTCGATCTATTCGAGGAAGCTGGGAATTTTTTTTCTATTTACGAGACACGCTGCTCTCGATAGCTGATCAGAAGGACGAGATACGGGATCTTGATGCTGTGGAATCCTAGCAAGTTGTTTCGGCAGGTAGATGGCATTTTTTGAAATTTGCAGGGACGAAGGAGAATTCGAAATTGGTAAGCTCGGGGTCGCGTTGCAGGTGAAATCGAATTAGCAGATTATGAGGACTTTCTGAAAATAGAGAAAAAAGAAGAAGAGAAGCTGGGAAGAGGATAAACGAGTCGTCTTCGTCGACTCAGTCATTGTCTTCTCGGTAGTGTGGTACCTAGGAGATAGTCGTTCAAAGAGAACCGCTCAACTAGGAAATTGAATTTCGGCTTTAATTAAGAGAAGGCTCGCTCCAGCCCTTACGTTCCCGCTTGAAGAATAAACTGCGGCACGACTGGGGCTGGGCCAGGGCCGGGTAGGGGATGGTCCTAACAAAACGTTTTTCGATTCGCTCTAACCCCCCTTTCCCGGCCGCTTGCTTTCGGTCAGACTAAAACGAGGGCGAGACAGTTCGTTTCGCTATGTAGAGAGAACGTAAGCGCCATCTCGCTCGGTCTCGTTGGCTCGCGACCCAATCTCGGGGCAAATTGAATTTTTTGAGATCAAAGAGTGCAATATAAGTGATGCGGCCATGGAGCCGCAGGCCCGAGGGGTGAGCAGGATCAGGGAGGGGCTGGTACATAGCAGATGGCATCTTCTATCTGCGAGACGTCTATCCTCCGTCCTAGAGAACCTTTCGATTTTCACCAGAGGCCTACGGAAATTCTACCTCTGTCCTCCTTCCTCCAAAGCCGCTTCCTCTGCGTCTCTCTCTCTCGCTCTCGTTGGCTCGCAGATGGCCCTCCTTCTTCGCGACAGCGCTCCCCTCAACCCTCGACCCGGCGAATTTCGTGAGGATCCAAAGACTCGAATTTTAATATTACCCAGCCTCCGCAATTCCGCCACCTGTCGAGCGTTGAATTTCAAGCCTGCATCTTCTCCTTGTCAAAGAGCGGCACGGACGGCCATAAAGGAAGATGAGGAGTGGGGAGGAGTGCCGTATACATCGAAGGCCTCGAATTGGCCAAGTCTCGCGAAGGAAGGAAGAAAGGGAGAAGCGCGAAAGGGTTTCTTATAAAGCAAAGCGCCTTTCTTCTCTTGGTGCTTTTTTTTTTTTTCTTTTTTCAAGCCGGAGGGCCTCGACGAAGGGTGGAATCGCGGAGGTTGCGCCGTGGGTCCAGACCCGTTCACAGACCTCGAGTATTTCTCACACGAGGTCCTCGGAGGTAGGTCTACCGGCCTGGTCCACCACCCCCAGCTCAGTCCTCCCGGAGCAATTCCAGCCCCAGCATCAGAGCCATCTCTATCCCCGAGACATGAATACCGTCTGGCAATTGTGGGTGCATTGTGGACACACCTGCGTCCACGTCCACAAAGAGTAAGAGATCCCAAAAGCGGTTTCTGAAGAGAGGCTAGTCTCACGAGTGATCCGGTGCAGGAGACCGGCTACCCTCACGCATGCGAAACTTCCTCCCACGCGTTTTGCACCACGAGAGAGCCTGGACCACCGGTGCATCAGGTATTTATCGTGCGCGAGGTAGACAGACGTGAAACCGCGTCCGGATAACTGACGCCTCTACATCAGCCGTTTCGGTTGCTACTAATCGCTACTCCCGGCTGCCGGTGGCCAGGAAGTCAGTCGACCGAACGGTCAGGCCGCAGCCCTGTAAATTCGCTGGCTCGCGTGTAAACAAATGACTCGAAATACGGTCACGTGGTGTGGAAGGTCCCAGCGTCACGCGACCACTAAACGGAAATGCCTCGTAGCTGGTTTCGCGGGGTAATCGTGGCTTTGAAAATTTAACGAAATTACCGGTTAAGCGCTGTTACCTTCACCGGGCCCAGCCTCTCCTTAGATCGTCACTGGACCATTTTCACTTTCGAATTCCGTGCTTTTACAAAAGGTCGGTCGGATCATCCTATAGACTCCGGAATGGTCCTCGTTAGCAACCAGCAAGACCCTTCCGATACGTATCCGTCTTCTTCCCTCTTGCGTTACAGTCTCCGCAGTAACAAAGTTGTTTTCGTATCGTTCAATCAAGGCTTCGGTCGTCTGGTCGCTCTAGGCGTGCCACGGGAGTCCGTCATGCCGTGTTACGGCACTAGATTGGAATTGCTGATTAAAACAACGACTTGGCCTATAATCGACCGCATCCCTCGTTCCTGCTCCAATTCATCCTGAACCCCCTTGGATCCCTCGATTCCCTAGGTCCAATTTCCTTCCTGCACTAATCGACAGCCTCTTCCTCCCACTGACCCCCACTCGCTCGCTTCCCGGCTCCACTTTCAGATTTCCCTGTTCGAATCGGCTGCTCGGCTCATCTCGCGCCGTGACGTTGACCCGCGTGCCTGACCCGGAGGTGGATCGCGGTTCGTCACCCTTTGAAATATTTTCCCAATTTATCCCATCTCCCTCGCCACGTGCTCTGGCTTCTCTTGCTTGGCACGATACGCGTCCCGTCCTTTATGCACGTCCAGAAGAGATAAACCGAGCCGGTCATAACGTTTGCTTGTTCAACCTATGAGTTACGATACGACGCCTGGTAAGAGGCAGAGCCAACTGTATAACACACTGGTATATCAACTGGCGCAACAGTACTGGCGGATATTGCCGGTACATAGTTATGGTTTGGTAACGGCACATCCAGTGCTGTTCCAATGGCAGCCCGCTGCATAGAGTCTAGGCCAAAGCGATGCTGGAGCCGTTCGACCCGTCCAACGCGTTGATGGTGTTCATGCAGGAGTTAATACAGGCCAGTGTTTATACCAGCGGTGCTATTTAAAATCGTCGACCGTAAAGAAACAAACAGGCTCCTAGGCCGGCCTTTAACGTTTCCCGTGCGCATCGAAAATTCTCGAGAGTACACCGAACTATTTTCATCCTCCAAATAAACGTGGTTACTGGCTGTCATAGCGACGGCAGCAACGCGGCTGGTGGAGCGTCAACGAGGAATCTCAATGGGTGCACACTGTTGACAGCCCGAGCCACGTTTTCAATTAAAGCTACCATTTCGAATTTGATGGCCGCTGTGCCCATCCACTGCCCACTGCGGGATAGAGTGGCGCGCACGCTTGGCTAATTAGAGTTTTAATATTTATACGGGGATATTACACGTGCGCTGCTGCTGCTGATAGCACAGGAGCGGCCAACTGGGCAACTATAGGCTCAAGGATAATGGAGGGTCTTCTCGTTTCGGTAGGTCTTCCACGTCCTCGTGAGCTGTTTACGAGGTGGACGTCGGCGAAAAAATGTATTTTTCCTGAAATAAGAAATATTGTTTGGCTAATGAGGAATTTTTCCTTTTTTACCAAAAAGGTAGATTTTGACGTCGAGGCACGATGATAACAGGACGCCCGATCGTTATTCGTGTATATCTTCTTATTTATGGATGTCAAGACGTACACGATGCGGTCGTGTTAACTGTCGCTCTCTGTGTACATTTTAATTAACGTCTTGACGAGCACGTGGAAATAAAAAAGAAAACAAGGAAGCGAGTCAAAGAAAGTGGAAGGGTAAGGGGGGAGTGGCGGCGGCAGGAAAAAAGAAAAAGAAAGAAATTGGATGTACGCGCGCGTCCCGGGGAGGACGTCGCGCCAGGGACATCTGCTCACCGCGTGTTACGGGAAAAGCTTCTCCTTTTTTCTATAGCGTACAGTCTACTACGTCATAACGCCGGAAGTAAGGGAAGGCATCAAGCGAAAAAAAAGCCCAACGATACAACGAAGTCAGACGATGCCTTTCTAAGATTACGAAATTCTTTCCCGGCTTCGACGCTTCGAAAAGTCAAAGCTGACACGTGGCCGACGAAAAATGAGGCTCCTCTCTGTCCTGGCCCTGCGTGCCTTTCTCCGACTCGATATCCCTCTGACCTTCTGCCGTAGTCCCCTCCAGGCCGGCTCTGGACTTTCTAACTGACTCGAGTGCAGCTAAAAGTCAATGCGTGTCCGAAGTCTGCACGCGAGCCTTCTCTTCCGGCCCGGTGCCGACGGGATCGGGACAGGGATGTGGAAATCCGAAGCAGTAGGACCGGTTCGCCGTTTACCAATAGGAAAGATATTCAATCTCCAAGAGAGATCCAGCAGCTTGGTTCGAGCTGTTGAACCCAGCATGGACCTGACCTCGGAGCCGGGTACCCTGGTCATGAGGTTGCACGTAGACCGGATCTTACCGACATCGTTCAGAGGCGCCAATGCCTTCTCGGAATCAGTTAGTCAGCCGTTCGCAGGGACATTGGAGGTTCCCGTGCATTGGAGATTGTACTCCTGGAATCGTGCGCCGCGCCGATCCAGGCCAGGACGGGTCATCGCTCCTAGATTACGTCGAGTTCAAGTAATCCCTTTGGCCAACCGGTAGCTCGCGCCTAGTAGCGTACGACGCCACGTGAGACCGTACTATAGCTCAGCGTCGCACTTGGAGTATAGCTTGTGGTATCGCGATACTGTGTACTCCAGAGGTTCAGGACCTCAGCAGGCAGCAGAGAGGGAAGTATCGACTGATAAACGGTGGACACGCGAGTACACACGAGTGTGGCTGATTTAGGGTCGTGCGCGTGTAATTCGCGTCACGACGTCCAATTTTCGTCCCATTCGATTGGCAGGACTGTTCGCAAAAAGAACGCTGGACGGACGTAGCCTGGAGTTAGAAGCTGGATGAGACCTGGTCCAGGGATGAGCAAAAAATAAATAGGACGGTATTAAAAAAAAATGCACAGTCGGACGTTGGTAGACCTGGAGACCACGTGCACTCGAGTCCCGTCACGACTTCCCACTGGTACTTATTGACTTTGGAGGCTGCGCCGTGGCTTCTAAAAAGTCATTAACAAGCAGCATCCCTACGAGATGGACCCTGCTGGAGGGACGAGAATGGCTCATGGCGATACCAACTGGACGACCAGGAACGTTCTACGTTTTACTGTATTCGCCAATCGTACAGACTCCACAGAGAAGGACCAGCCAGAGTCCACTGGCAGTGGGTCCAGCCCCAACCTACCCTCAGCTAGAGAACACCCCTTTGTACCATAAACCTTTCTCTCTTCCCATTTCCTCTCTCGCTTCTGGCTGTCCATACTTTGGTCCAGCGTCCGACGTCTCCCACATTATTATCCACTATCCGCACACGTAGCGCACGTTGCATCCTCCGGGCAACGGCCGCCTGCACGATATATCGAAGATTTAATATACTGCCGGGAGAGAAACTAATTACAAAAAGCTTTTAAATCCTCGAAAATATAAGGTACCGCTGTCGAGGACAGATACGTCCGAATACGGTTCGGAGGTCAAAGTTCAGAGTCGTCCCAGCCTGCATTTTCCAAGCTTCGTATCATCCGCCGCCGGCAGCGTGCTCGCTTTGAGTCTCCTCTTTGTCTCTCTCCATCTATCTTTATTCGCCCAACCTGAAGTCTTCGAGACCCAGAGGACCCGTTCCAGATGCTGCGCGGGGTCGAAGGGGTCAAAGGCAGCATCTACTTTGGTTATAATTCCAGATAGCCAGTGTAAATCGAAAGTAACGCGGTTCTCCGAGGCAGCCAGGCTGCATTCAGGGAAATCCTCGGCTGGTAACTTTAATTCCTCGATTATCCTACATTGCCCTGTTAGAGGAGGTTGCCGTAACGGCGTATGGCGCACTGGAGTATCGTCGTATCTCCTTTATCTCGGGTATCTCCCGTATCTGGTATCGGCGCTGCTCTCCAGCATCCGTGACGGTGCTCGCGTGCCCCGGTAAACCGGTGCCGATTGCTTGTTTTTCCTTAATGGAGGCATTCGAGTGCAATACAGCTCGATGATTTCACGTTTCTCCATTCCCGATGCAGATTGAATCGGTCGCCTTCGCTCTGTCCCACATATGCACTCCCGGCGCATTCGGCACCGGACGCCCGTGTGTGCGGTCCACATGGACGCGGAGGCTGGAGCACTCGCTGGCACTCGGAGTCCGCAAACGGTCAGCCGTAACACAATCCCTGGGTACTTTCTTTGTCGACTTACGAGAGCGGAGCCGATTAATTAGAAACGGGGCTTGTTGGCTCTACCGGTATTGCCCAGACTGGAGAGTCGTAACAGGACACGCGACTGCAGCCTCCGGCCAGGCACTTCTTCTGCCTGACCGGCGGGTCAGGCTGGACCCTACCGGACCACGTGTGTGCGTAGGCGCACGAGGACTCTTGGACGTGCCGGAGAGTACGGGGAGCATATTTATGGGAATTCCAGGAACTCCTCCGAGATACGGCCCTGGACCAGCCATCGGTACTCCGGAGCTCCAGACGTCTACGAGATAGCAATGACGTCTGCGAAACATCTGCCAGTCGCCGAGACGCTGCGAAAATCCTCCGGCAACGCATTACCACTCGGATCCTTCTCTTTTTCATCTGCTTCTTCGTCCCCATCATCCCCAGGCACATCCTTCATCTTTTTCCTTCCGTCCTCTTACCGACCTCTCGCGAAACTCTCATTTTCTCCCGAGCGCCACGTCCGGGCTTCTTTATGCCTTGTTTCATCAGCGGCTTCCAGAAACCAATGCGACCTCTGCCAACAATCTCTTCCACTTATTATTCCGCAGCCATTCGAATAGCAGTACTCTTTTCGGATTAGGAGATTAGCGCGGCACAATGTGGAGATCAGGGGACTGTATCCACGGATGCTGAAGAGCGAGAGGGATGCTGTGCTACGTACGCAAGATTTACGTAGAGGGAGAGAGACGAGATTGGTCCACTTGGCAAGGACCGGAGAACCGGGCGAGGAGTGTACTCTGAGAGAGAGAGAGAGGCTGCCGCGGTTTCCATGTAATATTGGCAACGGGCTAAGCCTGCAGAGTGAGGCCGTACGATACACAGAAGACCTACAAGACATAACGACGCTACGGTAGGATGCGCCGCGACGCCCCGGCATCCCCGAACCAGCCTCAGCGCCACCTCTCTCATCCCTGGAACCCTTGGCGACCGCGTTTCTCCGCCTCCCCCTGCTTACGCTGCATTTTTTCACCTAGCCTTGCAATTCCCTCAGCTGCCTTCAAATCGTCCGACCCAACTAACGTAGCTATTTGCCTGCTGCGCCCTGGGCCCCAGCGACTCTTCGTCCAGCCCTGAGCCCGGGGTCCCAACGGCAGTCGGACGATTCCACGTTCCTCCTCTTCGTTCCTGGAGTCCAAGTGCCTACAGGTGGGATCGCCAGGCAGATTGTGAAAACAACTGTAACCCAGTTACATGGACTCCTCGAGCGAAGTGTCACGTTGATGAAATTAGTAGGCTATCGATACGAGGATCCGACGAATGCTCGTTCGCCTGTACCGGGGAATAATTGAATTATCGACAATCAATCGGGATCAGGCGAATAGACGCGACGTGGCCAGGCGCGTGAATTCCGAACTGTTGGATCGGCCAAGTCAAAATGAAGAGTTCAACGCATTAATCAGTTTTGACGAGGTCACCCCCCCCCCCCTCCTCTTTCACCCAACACTCGTTTAAACTCTCTCACCCCCAACGCTCTCTCGACACTGTCGCACTTCGCGCTTTACTGACATCGATTTTCACCAACCGATAAACCTGTCCGGATAGCTCGAACGAGTGTAGCCGCGCGGCCGATAAAATTACCTGCAAGAAGAGCGATGACGGGGACGGAGTCGTTACGTTCGAAACTCCCTTAAAATCTCGAAGTAAAGAAGAAAACGTAGCGCATCCCACGTCCCGACCTCGAGTGTCTTAAATCTAAAGGAGCCCTTGGAGTCCTTCGAGTCGTTAGGACGTAAAGATTTTTCCTCTTCTCGTTTCAATTTTTTTTTTTTTTTTTTTTCTTTCTTCGCGTCATAATTTAATATACATGATACTTTGCCGAGGTTCTTGCGGCTGGGGAGAGATTATTGGGCTCCCGTAGGAGAACGAGCCGAAAACGGCTCACGATTTAATAAATGGAAAAATTGTGTCGATAACTTTCCGCTTCGCGTCGCCCTACCCTCCTCCTTACTCTTCTGGCGGTTGGGATCGTCTGGCGATACCACGTGACCGAGCCAGACTAAATTTTACTATACTGTCTTATATTCTGTATTATGCATTTTCACGTTGCGCCTTCCAAACACGATTCTTCGTAAAGAGACTTCCTTTGTTCTCGGATGTAAACTAATAAATCTGACAACGAGCGGAGAAATTACTTCTACCGAAGAAACCTGCACCGGGTACAGGAATGCGTGAGTAAGGCGTCCGGACGCATTTTAACATACGCTCTGGTAGGAGCAGGGACGGTGTTTATGTACGTGAGCCCGTAAACCAGTCGGGTAAAATGGCTCAAACCGACAGCTTCGACGATATTCGTATTTTTTTTTCTCTTCTTTATGAACGCCGGGGAATTCTTGGAGGATTCTTCCCCTTGATGGCAACCAGGACTCGGCAGAAACTATGTAATGACGTAACGACGTAACAAGGGCTCCGGAACTTTTCTGTTGAATGGACAAATATTTTTTTTCTTTGAAACTTTTATTTATGTAGCAAGTTGTAGTTAGGGGGGGGTGTAAGAGTGTCGAGGGTAACTACCCTTGGAAATTTCTCAAGTTTATAGTAATACAAAGAAACGGAACTTTGGATCCTTCAGTCTATTAAGTTTAAGCTTCTAGAAGCTTCTTCCATAAGGGAAAACAGCCCCGCGAAACTTCAGCTGATGACGCTACTCGAGAATGACTCGACAGATGGCGCCACTGCGCTCAGCGTCTTATAAACAGTCATTCGACGTATATTCCCTGAATGACGTATCTCGGGGGATCCCCGCTGGTCCTCGCGCGGAAGAGTACGGCCGTCGAGAGCAGCGGACGATTTAAAAGTCTTCTGGACGGACGAACGATGAGGTACGAGGAGCGAATGGAAAGCTAAGGAGCGTAAAATGTAAAGAAGTATAAAAAAGTATAAAGGAAGACTCGCCGCGAGACAAACTCCTTCACGAGAGAGGAAGAGTGTTTACCCTCGAGATAAAGGTTTACCTTTCGTTAGACCGAGGCATGGTTTCGGGTGGTACGTAGGTACGTTCTTTGCCGCATCCTCGAGTTTCATCCCCGAGCATATTTTTTTTAAATTTTCAAAATACAGGAAGCCAGAGAAAAAATACGTTAATAATGGATTCTTTGACCCGAACAATTTTTTTTTAACTATGCATCTCGAAGAAATAAATTTTTTAGGACGACGATCGGTTGACAAGGATCCGGAAGGGAGCAGAGATAATGGCTTGTTACCGGAAGTCAACGACGTGGATGAAATTAATGAAAAATATTAGCTCGATCGGTGACTTCTTCAAATCCGATGGAAAAATTTCACCGTTTTTCATATTCGGTATCGATGTAAAAATTTTCACATATATATATATATATATATATATATATATACTGTACTTGTCAGCCGACGAGAGAGAGAGAGACGCAGAGTGGATACTCAGGGTAAGTTATAAGGGGAATTACGAGATTGCCCTGGGGATTACGAAGATGGCCCTCGGGACGTCCAATCTCAAGGATAAACACTTCCTGGCGTCCTTAGCATCGCCGTTGACTTGCCGTGCCGTCGTGCAATTCACCCTCTTTATAAGACCGAGTCCTCGGACGCCAAAATTACTCGTGAAAACTCATTTCCTCCGCGGTGAAGTATTAAAAATTTAATTATAAAAATACGAGTTGCCTTCGAGTTTGATGTACCTGTCCATAATGACGGCTGGTCGAAAGCTTTTAACGCGAACGAAATATCGCCGGAAGTCATGAAAAGGCTAGTCCTTAATTCAGCTGCCTCGACCCCTCGAACGATTATAAGTAAAATAATCCATAGCGATTATAGCACTGCGAAAGCATAAAATGTATATTAATGATCAGTTCGAAGCTATACCTTTAAAAAAGTCACCCCCAGAGGCCCCTCGTATCTCCCGTAGATAACGAACTCCATTGCGAGTCCGAGATAACGATATCCTCGCAGGAGTATTTCGGTCTAGCCCAGAAGGTAGAGATAACAGAACTGCTTAAGCGCCCCGTCCACACTACCCTCGTCACTCGGATGCTCTCACGAGCAATAAAACGACATTAAAAAAAAAAGGGGGTCCCCTTCTCGAGCAAGCTGTCGCACAATCCCTTCGGCCCATTCTTTCCCTGCTGTTTTACATGGAAATCTGCTTTCCTCGTATTCCGCATACTAATCGTTCATTAAATCTGCAAGGAGCCCCAGCATCCTTTGCCAGTCTGTCTGGATGTCGATTCGGTGAATTTTTAAATACGGGAAGCGAACGAAACTAATTTGCACAATTTCCAATCGATCGTACAATTACGTATACCGTATATTATACAGAGATTACATATATATATATATATATATATATATATACAGACCCATTTAGTTTCCAAGAGTGGCTCCGACACGGGTTATTGAATTCTCTTGAAATTCAAGGAGCGAATACGGATTCATGTCATAATCTAGTTTTGTGTATTTCGCATCTATAAATATGCAACGACACTTAGCAGCACGTAGGGCTATTTCCGAGACTCGTAAAAGACCAGAATTGCCGACGAATAAGATTTCCGATTGCAGGATTATTTCTAGGTAACGACGGGACACGCAGTTCGATAAATAACGACAAAGCTAGCCCTCGTGATAGTGCAGGGCGAAAGGGTGAAGGGAAGAAGTACAGTAAAAATCTATCGCAGCTCGTAAAGTCAGCCGAGGGGTAAAAAATGGTGAAAGGGAGGAAAGAATGAGAGTAGGGAGGAAGGTGGGACGAAGGGGGGAACGTAGGAAAGAAAAGGATCGTATGATTTACGGGACGCTGGGATCGTGTGGGTTATGTCGTCCGGTGTCCTACTGTCTCATAAAAAGGTCTGTAAACGTTTTTAGCGCCGTCGCGAGACTCGGTGGTGTCGACGGTAAAGTTAAAGGTTCGGGATCGGCCGGCATTGAAGCCACCCCTGACGTGTCAGTCTTATCGGCTAAATATTCCGGTCTGAGGTCATCGCCTGGGTCAGTGCTTATCGATTGCTGACTGTAACTTGCAGATGATCTGAATCTTGGCCAAGGGAATATTTTTTTCTATAAAAAAAATTTTCTATTTTTAAAACTATTAATAAAAAAATTGGCGTAAAGAATTTTGAAACCGGAAGTGTACGGGGCAGTCATGATCTGTCTTCGCGGAATCGCTGATGCGAATGTTATCTTTAAATTACAATTACCAGGGGCTGCTGTGGGGGTTGGGAGTCAAGCGAAGAGTAAAGGATGCCCATTTACCAAGTTGGGCGTCGAGCGAGGAGTAAGGGATGCGCATTTACCAAGTTTGAGAAATATGGTAGGACGCTCTGAAGTCGTAATAGGCGTGGGATCCAAGGACAAAGATAGCACCCTCTCCTGGGTATAAATATAATAATATGTACTATAAATAAAGGCGGAAGTAATAACCGACGAGTTCAGAGGCTACCTGGGCGTCTCGGTGATTCCGTTTGCTTTCTAGTAAGCACAGCATCCCCCGTAGTGATTCAGAGATCCTGGAAGAGGGTCCAGGGGAGGAGCGAGGACTTTCCAGAAGAGCGCTCTGGGATATTGCGTAAAAATCAAGAGAGAAAAAGATACGACGGGCTGCTTCGTGCCGGCTTTTATTAAGCGCCAAATTGGCGCTATCTCCTCGGGAAAGCGGATACTACGTAACGCGAAGCCGGTGCATCGTTACTGGAGAAAATCGAGCACCCCGACTGGCGGTTCCCTTTTTTCTCTCTTTTCTTTAAATTTTCTCCTCCGATCTCCCTGGACCCCACTAACGTTCTCATATTTTCTCATCTCAAAATCGTTCGATTCACGGACTCAGCCAAAATTCCAAGTATCGCCGAGACCATGGTCCGACCCTGTACCCATCGTCTTCTTTATACACTCCTCTTCATTCCTTTCATTCGCATCTCGAGTTTCGCTCCGAGGAAGGTCCGGGTCGTCGGGTATACATGGTGCACACCGCCCACTGAAATCTCTGGGCATTTCCTTCGTGCACAATGGCGGCACTGTTCGGCTTCTTCGAAAAATTCCCACTGGGCACTCGCAGCAGTAGCCTCCTTACTCTAAATCAATCAGACGTGAAGGACCCGACCGCTGAGGTTGCTCGGGCTCCCCGGTACTCAGGACCAGCAAGTGCCTTGACCACAGTACCTATAGGGACTAACCCAAAACCTATTTCTAAATTGTGTAAAAAATAAAAAAAAATAAAAAAAATAGGTAAAACAGATACTCCCGCGTGAACTGCCTCGCAGAATTATTTTTTTTAAATTTCACCAAACTCTCGCACCAGGACGACAAATTTTCGCGGCGTTCCACCGACATGTAAATTTCGCACAAACTCGAATTTAAGAAGGTGAGCCAAAAGCGGGCAAAATCCTCCTCTCTCGTTAGTAAACCCCGCATAGCCCCTTAACGCGGTTAACTAAGCGTACCTAATTCGTTTCGGTATTAACGTACTCGCGCCGAGTAGGATGGTCTAGGCCCTCGCTAGGACCAACCTGGCAAACATACCCGCAGACCCGCATTTCCCGTATAACAGGTGGATCCGAACCTGGTCCTAACCGACGTCCCAATTTTCATACTCTCCACCAGGAAGCAGAAACCGACGAGCTGGTCGGCGCTCTTGAAAACCGGTACAGGCCGGGCACGAGTCTTGCTGCATGGGGAGTTACCGAGAATAGCAGGATAGACGAACAAAGGAAATGGAGTTTGCGTCTAGGACAAGTAAGGTTCTACTGTTCGGCCTCGTTCCCCAAGTTATACAACGTGCACGTATTTATACCCAGAGGCAAATAAAACAGAGTATTGTGACGGCAACGCACGCTCAACCTGTTCCTCTTGAAGAAGAGTTTCCTGCTAGGTGCTTCCTTGGGGAAACTGAATTTTCAAATACTTTTCTTCCCCCCCTGTTGGGGTGGCCACTGCGTTAGCCCTGCTTCGTATTTTCGATCTCACCGTGGGAAGGCTCCGTTCACGGAGGTGTGGGAGTAACCCTAGCGGGGCTCAAACATCCCCTTCGGAAAATTTCGTAGAATTACATTCTGCCGGTTGGGTACATTGCCATTCGGATAGGGATGCTGGGAAACGTGTATAATACACCGGCATACCAACTGATGGGACCATCATGGTCTTGACGTGAAAAGAAGTAAATATCCCTCTGAATTTTCTCACGCGCTCACTCCTTTTGCTCCGATCGAAAATAAAGTCTGGCAGATTGGTACGTAACACACGCGCACTTTACCGTTTCGGGCTAACGATTGGTTGACTAACCGAAAATTATGGGGAATCAGCGCCCAGCATCCCGAGGGAGAATCTGGACCCGGAGGCTAGGCGAATTTAGAGTCCCGTTACGAAGCCAAAAAATCTGAGCTTGCTTCGAGACTTTAGCGCGTAAGATTGTAGGGTACGTCCATGGACCCGAGAGATTTTTTTTAGCCCTGGTCCATCTCAGAGATTCTGTCCTCGCGGATATATCGATGTCACGATCGTTCGATTGATTATCGATACTCCGTTATTCATTAATCGGAAGACCCGGGATCCCCATTCATTCCTCTTTAGACGAAGGTCACGCCCATATTTCCACTATGAGTCTAAAGATTTTACAACTATATTTTACTATGGATAATATAGGAGTAGCGGGACTCGAGACTGCTGATTGGTGGTTAGGTCTGTCGTAGTAAAACGTAAGCGAGACGTGTTTTCCCTCTCTCTCTCTCTCTCTCTCTCTCTCTCTCCCTAGGTGTGCTAGTATCGCCAAACGCGGTTATTATGCCATTGTGCTCCTCGTGCCTCGTAGCTCTCAGCTATCGCGTACGATATGAAAGCTTCGCTTCCACTGTACATACAGTATACACTGTAGACCCAGTCGTATCTCCCGCTCTCTCGATCTCCTACTTCGGGAGCCAATAGCGCAGAGTCCATGAATAGTTCTGCCTTCGCACGAGGCAATTACCGAAGAACCCGTTTCTTGCGAAACCCGAGGACAAACGGGAAACTACCGAGAAGTCGCGTTAAAGTTGAATTTTAATTGAAAACTCGAAAAGTTACTTCTGCGACGTATACGCGTAGAAGGGCACACGTGGACCGTGTGAGAATTTTTTTTAGAAAGGAATTTCACCCACTTCATTTCGTTTACGGACGCTCGTAATATTCACACTTTGCTGAGCGATCGAACGGATTGATGAAAAATATACATACCCATGGGGGGATGGAGTTGTCGGGTCTGCTAAAGTGGTTCTGGGCGATGAGACATGAGAGGAAAAGTGTGAAGTGCTTTCGAGGAATTGTCAGGAGAGAGAGAGAGAGAGACAAGACAATTCTTAAGACTGGAGGAAATCAAATTATCGATTTGCGATTCCATCCAGGGAATCGGATAAGCGGCCCTTGAAGAGAGAATATCGTGGCTCCCCTCTCTCCTTGTGAAAGCAGCTTAACGCTTGAGCGTGCGATGGCATGCAGAGGATACCCAGAGTATACCTATATAGTCGTATTGGCTACGTATGCCCTGGAGTGTAGGGAATAGTGGGCGCCAGTGTGTGCATTGGTACGGTCAGGTTAGGTGAGTTCTGAGTATCGACGAGGGGCGGGAGGCTAAGGCAGTGGTAAGGTAAGGTAAGGTGAGCTAACGGCGTGGTAGGAGCGGCAACCGGCCTGACTGGAAGGCAGAGCGTCGCAGCGGCGTCGGGCCGGGAGGACCTCAGCTGGCCTCGATTGGACCGATTTCCCTTAACGAGGAACTCTGATGCCTTTTTCGCTCCGCAGGAGCGGAGCGTGACTGTGCCAGAAAGGCAGGAGGCTGACGTTTGGACGGGAAATAAAATATTTTCTTCGGAAAAGATATCGCTGGGAATCGTCGTGAAGGATGGAAAAGAGAGGAAAGAGCGAGGAGGCAAGAGAGAGAGGGGTAGAATCGAGAAACAATGAAACCCAGAGCGTGGAATGGCGAAGTCCAAAGTATACCTGGTGCGCCATGAAAATCTAATACCTCCTGTCTCACGGGGAAAAATATTTTTTCGAGATCGTCTCGCTGGCTCGTGATCGGCAGCGGAGCCCTATCGGTATTCGATCGATCGAACTCGAGGATTCTTTTTCGTTTGGAACAAACGACGGGAGAATCGTTGCGGCTGGCGCGGGGAATCGTAGGCGGTCGACGCCAATGGGGCCCAGAAGTAGGGAGACCGGTGTGACGGGTCCGCAGATGCGAGTCCCTCACTGCCGCCAACCTCGACACAACATGTGGTCGAAGCGGTGATTGCTTGGTAGCTGAATTCTTCGTTATTACCTCGAAGGAGAGGGGCATCGAGAAAAAGGGACTTCCTGGCCCCGGAAAGACGGGTCCTTTACACGGCGGGAGCCCATCGACCCGATCATGCTATACGTGTATATTGGTATTTTGTTTTTTCCTGTCTTACATTTCCTTCAGCCTTTTTGACGATCCTCATAGGACGTCACGTGGAAAATGGCTTTTACGATGGAAACGATGTAGAATCAACGTCTCCCGTTGACGGGACGTCAGACCTGACGTCAGATCCGGGACTCGGCGAAATGCTCGCGAAATGTCATTGCGAGGCTGGCGAAAGGCGTGCAGAAGCAAATTGTTCGGATTCATTAATTCCGCGTAACGCTTCGCCTCGGAATCGTTACGTAAGGTACGTGCGGATGGGCCCTGTCACGTATGGATGCAACACGAAAACGTGTCGAGCGAAGAAAAAGTTGCGGGACGGCTAAAATGTTAAATGCATCGACGCATCCCGAGGTCGACTACGGACTTTTGAAACGCTCGACGCCAAGAACCAACATAACGTGTTTCTTAGGCTGGTTTCCAATGGCCGACCGTTGTGGCTACTTACGCTCACGCTGACGCGTGGGCGACGGTCGCTGAATGCCTGCGTTGTATCTTCCTTTAATTCCTGAGACGCGGACGAAGAATCAACGCCTCGACCGAAGCCTCCTTAACTTATCGGGAGTTCGCTTGGCTCTCGCTGTGTGTGTATAGGGGCGCCTTTAATAATTCACCAGAAGGAATTACCTGCGCGGCGGTTTCTGGAAATTCTGTGAAAACATTCGGATACGGAAAACACGTGTACCGCTGGTATTTATCGTGGCTTTGAGAAATAAATGGAAGAAAGGTAAAAAGGAGTAACAGACCTTAGTTAGGGTTTTCCGAGAGACTTCGTGAGTTTCTTGAAGAGGAAGTCGAGAATTTGCGGCTGAACTTGAGAACGTTCAGCAATTAAAAGTGCATTAGAGCTTTGCCAACACTTTATTTTCTTTTTTTATTCGTCCCATTTTACTTTGCTTCTCGTATCTTTTTTTTCATTTTTAACCAGAAAAATAGCAGCGTCCTGGTAATAATTAGATTTTCCTCGTGGAAATTCATTTATCGACTCCTGTCGCCCGGCATTTCCCACTTCCCATTAAAGTCCCTTCGGCCGACGCATTCTGTCTGTCCCGGTGAGACGCTGCTCGACGCTTCCCGACGTTGTGTTCCTGCCGGATGAGATTATAGCACGAGTTCAAAAGAGGCGTCCCTCTGACAATTAAATGTATTGGAGGAGACGCCTTCGATGGATCTCAGTCAACTTTAAAGCTGGGCCAGAGATTGGATTTTGAGATTCCGTAACCTGTTACAGGAAAGGAGAAACATTTTTCAGAATTGTAGCTCGTAAAGTAGAGACTGGCCGAGAACACGAAATGGACCTCCTTTGCAGCTGGTCTCCTCCGAACCGTCATTAAAGAGGAACGAAGGGAACCTGGACTCGTTAGGATGGACCACCGGTCGGACCTTTCTCGACTGGATGAGAACCAGAAAAATCTCCATTGTCTATGCTCTCTCGCACGTTTTCCAAAAAGTTTCGCATTAACGGAGTCCTCGTGGCGACTCGTTTCTTTCCGCTTCTCTCGCTCGTTAAGGCAAACAAAGCTTTTCAATGGTGCCTTCGGCGAGGAAACCTCGCGCGAACAATCGCGTAAAAACCTTTTACGAGAAAGCTAACGTTACGGGAGAAGCCGAAAACCTGAAAAACCTTGGTCGTCTTACTCAGTTCGCTCGTCGGGCGCTGATATCTCGGCCGTTACTGTAAAACGAGAGACGATAAAGATGTCGCCAATGAAAAAGAATGTGACGTATCTGAATTCTACTGTAATTTCACCATCATATAATTGAAGCAGCTTCCTCGGAGGCTCGGGGGGACAATTCCGAACCGTTAGATCGGACGATCTCGAGAATCGACGACGACCGGGAACCTTCTAGAACGTTCTAGAACCTTCTAGAACAATGTCTGAGCTTCGAGCTAAGCTGATTTCTCGGACCCCGATATCGTTCCGCACGGCTGAAAGAACAATGTTTTCTCGTCCCTGTGAGAATAAGACGACCAACAAAGCTCAAGGAATCCTACGACAACCTTAACTAAGGTCCTATACCCCGAAGCCAAAATTTTCTGATAAACCACCGACTCTGTCGTCATCCGGTAACCTACTGCCTACGACCACACCTACCTTCGTGCCATAACACGTATAACCTAAAAACCTTGTAAAACTCTGGTTGGGCGACCAAGTTCAAAATGTTACAGCGGTTAGACGAGGAACAGGCCAAGGACACATGGGAACGTGTGGACTGAACGGCCATAGGTGTCCTCCCTCGGCACTCTGCGCCCCTTTTTGCCACCCCTTGTCGCCCGTCGAACTCCCGTCCACCAAGAGGAACGGGAAGCGTGCCGGAAATCCGTGCAACAGGTGTTACCGACTGCCGGGGTTTCGTTTGGTTCGGTTTGGTTTTCGCTCTGAGGGAGAAACGTTAAACGGCGTGACGCAACCGCCGTTCCTCTGCCACTTCTGATGCCGATTCCGAGCCTCTCTGGTTTCATCTATTTTCGTCTACTTCAATTTGTACTGTATAGAAAAAAAAAGAAAAAAAATAATCAGTGAAGCATCATTTGGATTTCGCTAATTGAAAGCTTCTTTTTTTTTATTGCAATTAACCTAGCTGCTTTTTTCTAGAAACTTCTCGATCCTGACGTGTTCCGCCTCATTCCGAAATATTATTCGTGCTCTCCTTAATTCCAGATTCTACTCCACCCTTTCGTCCGCTCACGTAACCTACCCCTTGTTCCCTTGCCAAGGGGCCCAAAGTGGCTCCCAGTGAATTTTCAACCGACTCGACTTACGTTCTTTAATTTGAAAGCGAAATGTCCGCTTATCTTGTATATATGCACATCCTTTAAATCCAACCGCTGTATTCTGTCTGCTGAATGGCAACGCTCTGTTGCTAGATACCGGGCTGTGCTGTTTTATCTAGAGTTAAGGCGAGTTTACATAGGCAGCCTCTCCATTGCGGTGCCAGTGAAGCGCTTCTACGTACCATCCAGCCGCGACGTCTTTATTATGTCGAGAAACGAGAATACTGGCTGCCAGAGAACTGGAATATCCCCGGTCAGGAGGGGGAGAGGAGAATTGCGCGACTCAACTTTGCCAGAGGGCGAACATACTTTTTCCCTTTTCCTTCTAACCCGTATATTTTAGAAAACGGTAGTCACGGAAATCGTATAACGTTTTTTAACTTTTTCCATTTTTCTAGGACACGACGAACCGTGCGGTGGAAAATCGCGTAATCTCACGAAGAAAAAAGTGTCCCTCGGTAAAGCGTACATTTCGCGCTGGAGACAAGAGAAAAATTAAAATCCTGTAAAAGATGGTTGCTTAGCGGGTCACGTGGTGCGAAAGTGCAGAGGCGAGACGATACAATTTTCCAGGCTGCAGGATTGACAGATTCCTCCTTCTCGCGGCCATTTCGCGCAAGGGCTGCAGGCCGCGACAAAAGGCGTCTCGCACGACCCCAAGGCGTCGCGACGCCTTGTGCATCCACGGTTGGCAATCTTATTTCCTCGGTGTCCGGAGCGCATAATAGTCCCATTACCGAACGAAATCAGTGCTGCCACCTACGGCCGCCCGTGCGACCTAACCTCTACCTCGTGACGCGTCCTCCTTTAAGGTCAGCCATTATCATTGAAAGTGCCTGAGGAACGGTTAATATTTTCGAATGACTTCGCGGCCCGACTGCTTCGTTATACTTTACAATGACTGTTGCACCACTTCCCTGCGTCCTCCCGACGTGTGAACGGCGATGCCTTCGCCAAGGAAGCGGAGGGGAAGAAACACGTAAGAAACAATGGAGAAGAGCGTGGGACACGGGAGGCATCCTCGGTGCGTGTACACCTACGTGCGATCTGCTACCCCGGATCTTCCTAACGATGAGTTCCCGATAGGAAGACTTTGAGTCTTCAAGATCGAGCAAAGAGACTGGAAGTGAAAAATACGTTAAAAAATCCAGCTGATTCTTCATAGAAAAAAAAATCCCCAAAAAATCCTACGAAACAAGAAAATTAGGTAACGCGTCGTAATTTCAATAACTTAACGAATCTCGTCGTTCGACCATAACTATAAATTGATGTAAAATTATCGTGACGAAAGATCCTTGGAAAATTTGCACAAAGTTCGTAAGTTGAAATTGAATTACGGAAAGACGCTAGATAAGTGTCGAGTCGGCCTAATTTCTCCATTGGGATGGGAAAAGTACGAAGGGCCTACGGACAGCGGCATTATTACGTCACTTCCGTAAAGTATGAAATAAAGTTCGGGCTAGAGAACGAAGATAATAGATACGAAATAAAACGGCTGCCGGATAAAAGGATTAATGCAAATCATTCCCATCTTCGTTAACTTCCTCGACCGCAACGGGGGGCAGGAGGGGGGACCATTCTCCGAAGACATCTTCAAGATGGCCGCTTGAACTCTTCCTCCCCTCCGGCCCTTCTCTAGCCTCTTCTCCTCCCTCCCCTCCGGCTCCGCGTTTCTCCTCGAACGAACTGCCCTCTTACCCGAGTCTACTCGCGTGTCCCTCGACTCCTCCGTGAGCACCGACGCGTCGATGACGTTCGATCGGACCGATCGATCGCAATTGGGTCTTCCGATTGGGCAGAAAAATAGTTATCGAAGAAACTCACGTTCGATCATTCAGACCGGAAAGCTTCGCACAGTCCGATGAGCAGCGATGATTTTAAAGGCCGAATCAAAGAAAAAACTAGTCTCTTTGAATGCCCGTGTTTATAGTCTTCTTGCCGTCTTGATCTTCCGATGCTTCTTACGACCTCCCGACAGATCTTCGATCCTCCTTCGTTTCCTCTTACGCCGACTGCAGCGCCCCTGGCGGGTAACGGGCGCAGCTGCGGACGCACGCGTAAATATAAAATAATTACGTTATTGAAGAATCATCTACCCAAGCCCAAATTCCGAATTTCGGGAACACATGGGGAAAATTTATTTTCAGCCTAAAGACGTTGTCGCAGCCACCTATTGAAATCTAACCAAAGCACGCGCACGTGTCTACGACGTAATTGAATTCGATGCACTCAGGGCTTCCGCTTTGAGATCCAACGTTATCGCTCGCAGTGCTATCGCGATGTATCAACAAGGGAATAATATCTTTCTCCGGGGAGACGCACCGAGGTGGAAGGTCATTATCTGGAACGAATGTAAAAAGGGTCGAGGAAGCTTCGAGTTGATGTTGGTATGGCGAAACGGTAAGGGTGAACAGTCTTACGCGAAGCGTAAACGTAACGGGGAGAAGTAGATATCGAGGAAACGACCGGCGATTAGCTGCATTCAGAGGAGTCGTGGCGCAGAAGGAAATCTTGTGGCGTCCTCCGCACAGCGAGGGAATACGAAATACCAAAAGTTTGAGGATGTATCGGAATAGGTACGCGAGACGACGTAGGCGGACAATATGTCAGGAACTTGGAACATTGTGCGAGGATGAGAGGTATGCGAGGCGCTGCGCATTTGTCGCAACAACCACGTGACCTCGATGCGAGGTCAGACTGCTGCATTCTCTCTTGTTTTATTTTTCTTTTTTTTCGCAAATATTTTTTCTAGGCTTGGTGAAAAAAAAATAAACGATCGACTCAGACGAGTGTCGCGCTCGATCGGGTATACGAAGGTGATCGGTAATTTAGGTCGAAAGGTGGTAAAAGGTGGTACGAGCTAATATTTATAAATATACGATACTCTGAAATCGTGAAGTTCGTTACTGTCGTCGAATGCGCGTTAGCCTTAACCGTAAAGCCCTTTAACCGGCCGAGATAAAAGTACGACTTGGGCGCATTCCAGACGCACAGCCAGTCTTCTGTTCGGAGCTTCAATACCAGGAGGCCTGTTTTCTTAAGCAACTCCTCCCTACGACCTCGGACCCTCCTATCGCTCAAGCTGCGAGATATTAAAGTTTTATAGTTTCAAAGTGGTCGGAAGATCGTTTTCCAACGGGATCTTTATGGGCGACCCGAGGCTCGTCAAGCCAGTCTGACGAAAGAGTCACCATATTCCGATGGCTACGCGGGAGCAGCGCGCTCTGGCGGGTCTCTGGAAAAATAAAAGAGAGCCTGAAATTAATTTGGCACAGAGATGAAAAATATTGGGGAACAATAGGCGGACGGTTGAATCGCTGATAAAAATGTAAGAGGCTGATCTGGCAGTACGAATGGATTATTCGGACGATTACGTGTGCTACGATAATAACTTGGGATTAGAAATTGTTGACGTCGAATACTCGAACGAGCTTCGATGTTGCAGCTCGAAGGACGCTGGCTGGATGAATTCTGCGGAGTCTAGGAAACACGTCGACTGGCATCTATCGCTTCTAATTAGCTTTGAGTAGGTTAGCGCAATAGGTATACTCATTGGGTACGTACCTACTCGTTAGACCTACCCGGCGAGAGACTCGGATGCCGAGGGGAGTTCTCTTTAGAGGGATAAACGGGGTCCGGGAGGAGGTGGAGCAGCTTGTGTATCTTCTCCGAGGAGGTATTGCTCCCTCGTCGAGGATGAACCCGACGGGTCGGATGAGGTTGCATATACGGCACGTGGTAGGTTGCCGCACCGATGAAAAATTGCGAATAATTGCGTCTCGCGGTCGAAGCCTCGGTATTCGGAGTCCTTGGATGACCTGAGCGCTCAGCCATCTCTGGTCTTGGCTCTTGCGTCACATGATTTGCGACGCAGAGAAAACAATTCGTACGAGGGAAACAAAAGAGTGTTCAGCAGCCAGGAGGAATTGAAATGTATTGCTATGGGAGGAATGGTGCGAACGAGGGGGGGTGGATGAATGGGGGAGAGGAAATCTTCCCCAATTGTCATGCAGGAGCCTCGTTTCCTGTCTGACGATTTCGGAATTTGATTTATGATCCAGAGTTCAAGTCTACGACTCCCCTTGAACGTATCTGCGAGAGATAACTTTGCTTTAATGAAGATGTATGGTGAACTGGTGAAAATTATCACAGAACTCTAACTTGTTCTTGTTTTTTGCCACGTATCAGAGAGCTAGGTGCTGGAAGATAGCAAAGTCCAAAAAGCAAAGCCAGGCGATAAGGAGACCATCCCTTCGATTGGGTCCTTGAAAGAAAATTCATTTTTCATCGGTACTCCGATCGTCGATTCACCCTGTAAATACATTGTTCGAGATGTCTTGGGCGCCGTGTCTTGAGGTACGAAGGAGGGGGGGTTACTCTGCACGGTAAACACAGCGAAGGGCCCAGTACTCGGGACCCAGACAATGGCGGCGTCAGGGCCCGGTTCTTGACACGAAGCCCACGAAGCCCACGAAGCCAAGTAGCCAGGCAGCCCAGGCAAGCAGGCAGGCGGGCGGGCCAGGCCAGGCCGCTGAGCCCGGGACGTGAGACTCGGGCCCCGGGGCCCAGGCCACGTTGCCACGTCAATCGTGAACGTATAAGGCCCCGCTGGCTATACCGAGGTATTCAACGAAACCAACGGCAACGGCGTTGCCACTTTGCCAGCAGGTAAGACCATCTGCTGGCCCTCGGGGCTTTGAATCTTTGATGGTCGCGTGACTCGGCAGGAGCCACCGCGAGATGGAATTGGAGTCTCTCGTGATGGGAGGCTGCGGACCGAAGACTCCAGATACTGTCTTACGTATTATCTTCCCCAAGGCTTTGCTCCTACTATACGTTGTTGTACGTTCAGACGTTCCGAGCAATTCAGCTCGTGAACCACCGGTAAGATTTGACAGCTGACGTGCCAGCCATCATCTTGGTTCTCTGCCACTTGGCAACGCTGCCAAAAAACTAGCCAACTTTTTCTGCCTCCTTTTATGCAGATGCGCGTAAAGATCCTTTCAGCCCGGCTCCTCCCGGAGGAGACCGACCTCACGCACTTAGTACGTTCAGGACGTTTCTAGCGATTCTAAGGACGCTCATTTACCTTCCCCGTCTTTCTTCTCTTTTTGCGCAACCCCCGTCCACCTTAAGTTTTTATGTATTCCGAGTAGAAGCCACCTCGCCGGGAATGGAGGATATCAGGATAAGAAGCAAGAGTTATCTCCCGCAGATATACGTTCTGTGTCTTTCGAGGAGGACGCGTAGTCGAGAGACAAATCGTCCGAGACCGGAAGTCGAAATAAAGGGGAGGATACCGCAAGTGGAATACTCATAAGGAGACAAAGCACCTTTTACTCCCGCTGGAAGACTCAAACTGCTGGGGAATACTTGAGGTTATCACGAAGGATACAAGGCGTGACTGTAGAACCTGAATTTTTTTTTTACTATCGTAGCGCAGCTGCCTGGACGGTATGCTTTTCGAATTTGAATTTCTCGAAATCTTAAAATCTTCGTGAACCGCGGTCGGAGGTAGCTGCCGGTTGCCGAGGAGCTCGTGCGATTTTCACGGGCGATCCGGTACGCGAGAAAGAACGTGCTCCTTTGTATGAAATAATTCCAAGTGCAAAACGTGCCGTGACAATAGACGCTGAATTCTAAGAATATGCTAATTTTCGAAAGTCGACATTGCCCCGATCCACGACGCCTAAGTTCAAATGAGAGAAAAAAAAGGAGTGGCACTCTTAACGTCCACAGCGCGACAACGTTAAACGCGTTGAAGTATGTCGGAGGAAAATATAAAAATAGAATGAAATTTGAGTTCAATAGCTTTTTTTTTTTTTTTTTTTTTTTTTCTTTACCAAGGAATTTCGTCCCCGTGCGTCAGTCGTTAAGAGAACCGGTGCCGTCGTTTTCGGTATAATTTAGGCCTTCGAAGATTAGGGCCTGAGAGGCCCTCGGGCAGACGGCTGGCGCCATAAGAAATAATGAGCCTCGTATCGGGTGGAGTAACGTGAATTTGTTTTTAGAATGGCGAGCCGATCGAACCCGTCGTTTTACACAGGAAAACATTTATAATCGAAAGCCCTTGCTATGCTCGATATTTCACCCGATATCTAAAACTGTAGGAAACCTATCGATCCGATCTTTGTTTTTGACCTCAACGTCCCTATTGGATCTAGTGAATTGGACGATTAACCAAAAAACAATAATCGCTGCTTACCTAATTGATATAGTCCATTACAAAAAGCACTGCTGGGATTACCTATGGTATTACTAGGCTCTTACAAAGGACGAGTCGGACGTATCCTGGAACAAGTTCCTTTGACACGAGTGTCCGTGCCAAAGCCCTCGACGCTATTTCATACCGTGAAAATCGACTGACCTCACCTTTTGGGAAGGTTTTAATTTTCCGGCAGAAAAGCAAAAGCCAATTTGCTAAATGAACCGGCAAATGGATTACGTTCGACCGGCGCGTCATTCCAAAACGAGCGTAACCAACGCACGGCAATGATTTGCGAGACGCGAACGAGTCCAAATTTCTCCCCAAGAATTATCATTGGGTTTAAACGGTCGAACAGGTTTTGGAAATGCTCCGTAGGGTTCAAGATCAACTAATGATAAAGAAAAAATTAATTAAAAAAAAAAGTGAACGAAGGAAGACCGAGAGAAATTTATGAGGTCAGATAAAATTTTTAACGTGAACTTTAAACTTGCCACGAAGGGTCGCGGAATGGATTACAGTAAAAACAAGTACCCCGTGGGAGATAAAAAAAGGGGGTTTTCAAGTAAAAATGATTTTTCGATAAATCGATCGATCCAAACTGTGTCAAGAATTCTATAAAAAATTGTAATCCTCATAGAAATCCACGTATTCCAAATTTTTCATCTCCAATCGGAATGCTCTAGTTTCCAAGATTTTCGATCCTCCGACTTAGAGGAGCGGCAACGTCGCAACGTCGAGAAGCACGGTGGAAAAGTTGACGGTATCTTGAAAACTATAATTGATAGTTTCGCCTGAAACTAGTTTATCTGCATCCAGGATGACGAATTGGTAGAGACTCTTACAGTCCCACTACGCTCCCTGTCCGCATGTACCAAGATATATGGAAATAACGTACAACACCCACGGTAACGACAGACCTAAAACGCACGCATCCATCAAGTGCGAAAGGTCCAGTTCACATGCACGCGAATCCACCTAATAACAACTCGCATCAGAATTCGCACATAGATACTGGCCTGTGCCGTTTATCTAGTCAAGCAACAATAAGAACCCGACTTCCTTTTCCCAGCCGTTAATGGAGCATGCGGACGTCGCGGACCACGACGCCGGAACGGCGCTACACCGCGGGGTCAAAGGTCCTCCTCGGGCTAATGAACTATGGCCGATAACGATTGGTCATTATAAATATTTATTCCCTATGCCTCGATCAACTTCCGTCGTACCGATGATCGTTCAGCTTGCTATTCCAGCCTATCGGATTGCATTCTGGTGAATGAATTATTTATCCATCGACAAGTCACGAAAGATCAAATTACATGCTATCGGTGTGAAGTGACTTTGTCACGATAATCTATAATCTTATGTAATTCAGTCACGCTCGGTACGAGACTCTATTTGGACGACCGGATATCTGCTTATAATGTTCATGAGTGTATAAATACATATATGCAAGCAATTATATATCTGGTATATATATATATAGAATGTCTGCTTGATTATTGATCGGTATAATTCTTCCCGAATTATAATGATGATATTGCAATCAGTGGTATCCTGCAGGTATTACATTCCAGCGTGCAGTTGGAATATGCTGAATCGCGTTACGTATTACGTATTGCAGAGTCGGCACTCCCCATAGCGATGCTGGTTGCGGTGATAGGTTAACGCATTAATATAGGTCGCGCACGAGGACGGAAGTGAAGCAACTACATGCGTTCCGCATTACGTTAACCGACAGTCGCTCGACTATGATTCCGACTCGATGATACGCCCGATGACTCCTCGCAAACAAGCATACAACTTCGCTTTGGATAAATATCTCCGGGACACCGATAGGTGCGTTCATCGACAATAAGCAGAGTGTAGTCCCTGTCGTCCTGTTCTACCGGGATCCTGGGATATTCGAATCTCGCGCTTTATTCGGCTCGTTGTCGACCGATTGAGCAACCCCTCGTAACTGATGGCATTAGTTCGAATAATACCGAGGGGATACAGGTGGCAGGTCGATCGATCCTTAGGAATTTAAGAATTGACATTTTTCCAAAAATCTTATCTGAGTTTCGGTCGCTTATCGAATCGTGGATTTTCTGTCCTGGGTGAGGGGGGGACATTTTTGAAAAATTTTTGAAAAAATTTCAAAAGTTTGAAAAGAGTCGAAAAAAATTTTATTTAATTTTTAATAGCTCGTTGGATAGTAAAATAAGGGAAGGACGTTATCAATCATTTGATAAGACCTGATTAATGGGTAATTAAATATGTAGAGGTGAATGATGGAATTTGATATAATTATATGTCGTGCATGTGTAACGTGGATATCTGGGTACCTGCTGGCGTGTAATGGTTATGTTGTGTAACTGTCAAACGACAGGAGGGGAGGAATCGCCTTTCTCGCAGTGGGATCCTCGATAATGGATTTATCTGTTGACTGCAGAGAAATTTGGTAGCGGGATTGGGAAGCGCGAGGGGCAGGGAGGACATTGAAATTGAAACATTGAAGAGTTGGAAGGTTGGTAACTGGAACGGGAAACAGTCGAGCCCTTCGGCAGGGACGAACGAGGAATGACAGTGACGTTCCCGGTTAGGACGGCCGAGACCGCTTAAATTCCGAATTGTCAATTGGTTTTTATCCCAACAGAGAAAATGGTTTGTGTCCCGAACTTGATTTGCGCTTGGAGTGGCAGGTTATTTTTGCGAGGAGCTTCCAATTCGTTGCGGTTCTCCATTGGATGTTGAATTTTAGCCGCATCCTCGGGACTCACTGTTCTCCTGTTTTCTTTCATTTACTTCGTTTCGTCTATTTTGTCCCTCGCTTCCTCCTCTCTCTCTCGGGAAGCCGTTTTCTGCCTTTGTCGCCAACAAATTGCACGTTCGACGCCGTCGATATAATCTAAAGAACTTGAAAAAGTTTTTTTTCCATTATTTAGGGAAACGTATAAATATTGAAAAAAAAAATACACGAGTGATCTCGATCCACTGAATATTTGCTACGTCTACGATGGGAAATTGGATTTTATTAAAATTTTTGATAAAACTCCATTTTTCGTTATACGGCTGGGTCGGATGAATCACAGCTGATCGACTCTTTCTAATTAATCTAGTATTTACCTTAATTTACTCCACGTTCGATCCGACGTTCGCTATCTAAAATCCTTTTGCAGGAGGCTGGACGTCTTGCCTACCAATTTTCCATGCTTTGAATATTTTCGAATTTCCATTCGACGCGCCAAACGGAAATCGAGATTCGATAATCTCAGGAAGATGCTGCTCGTGATCTTAAGCACTGCTACCACTTGGACACGTCCAGCCTGACTATACACGAAACATCCGAAGGAGCATCAAAAGGCGTCTTATACGTATGATAACTAGACCCCTAGTCGAACGTGAATTTTTCAACCGGAAGAGACTGAAGTTTAATTAACGATCCTCGATACACGAGATGGTAAAAGAAGATTTTGATTTAAAAAAATCCTGACAGCTTATTTTCCCCGTATTTTCCTCATCGTCCGACATTTCCAAATTTTTCATTAATTTCGTCCAGTAACGCGGGAATTCAGAGCCCCGTGAGAGTTCGGACTCCGAAATCTCTAGTCTCCATTTCCAGACGGTTGCCCGGAATTAAAACCAACAGAGTCGAAAGAATCGAAAGAAACTAATCGAGTCTCGGTTCGCTAAGAAAAAAAAAAAAAAGATCCTAAAGAAAGCTGCCAATAAGAATTCAAAAGAGTCTTAAGGAGCTTTTCTCGCCAAGTTAAATGTCTTCGTAGCCCAAGGTGATGCTCCTACTCCGGAAGAGCCTCTTAGTCTTTAGACCAATAGAGCATTCTCGTGTACCAAGCAACTTTTCTAATCACAGTCCACTCCGTCCGTGTCCGCCTCCTGGAATCCTCAACGGCAAATACCCCGAGCAAAACGTTGTTACCTACTGCAACGGTATAAGTCGTAGCTATACGTTTAGGAGAAACGGGATTCCCCCGCTGCCGCGTTTCGCGCAGTTTTCGTCGATTCGTTCGCGTCCTCCTGCCCGCTTAGCATCACAATCCCAGCAAATTGGCTCGCTCAATTTGCGCGAATTGCAGTGAGAGAGTCGGGGCTTCGGTTCCATTCTATCTGGCATCGGTCCTCGGTCCTCCTCCAGGGCCGTCCGAACAGCCCGAGTGCCTGCAGGACTGGAACGCTCGGTTGCCCGGCTAATCCCCTATATAAATATGGAAATTCCGGATACGCCCAGGCGAGTTGTCACCCCGTTTCCCATTGTCAAGGAAAGAGGCACGCTGTCCCCGACGCGGAGCGTCTCGACGCTCTCCCCAGTCTTCTCGATTCCAGGCCGTCGTTCCCTTCGACTGCCTCCTGACAATCGTCAAGGCGTACCAACGTGAAAGGTCGGCGATTCGGCAGTTGGGGAAGAAGGCTGGCCTGCCGGTCCGCTTCGTCGACTCGCCTCAAACCGAAGAACCGAACGGTTGGCTGGCCTGACTACGTTGCCAACGGAGCGCGTAATCATCGCGGAGTCTCCCCTAACGAAGCCCATCAACATTGTCCTACGCACCAAACCAAGCAGCATCAATGATTCAGGACCGAGTCAGAATTTCTGTCCGCGGAGCGACAGGCGTCTCCAGGCAAATCCTCCCGAGCCACGCTGCGTCGATCCGCGTCCGTTTCGAATCGCAACTAAACTGTCCAAACCACAAATTAGCATCGACGGCCGCGTGGCCGATCGGCGCGCCGCCACTCGCCGGCTCTACGTACTATTCCCACGGTTGATCCTAGCGACACGCTAGACTACCTATTAGCCGGCACTTCGGGATCCGGAGTCGATTATTTCGAGGCTTTGATTTCATAATGATTTTCTACCGCGAATCCGCCTTATTGCTTCGACTCGGTAACTTCGGCATCCATTTCCTGGTCGCTTCCTTTTCCCAGGACGGACGTTGCCACTTGCTGCGGAAACCTTCACGGTTACCCGAGCCTGAAGCCAAGAGCGATTCGCTCGAAGATCATCTTGTTTGATTTAATTTGCCTCAATTTGCATCATAATTGCCAACCGTGCTGCCCGAAAGGTCGTTCGGACCTGAGTTTACATAAAGCGTCGCTTCTCCGTGGTCGAATCCATATACGACGGTTGATCCTTTCCTTAATTAGGACACGTGCGAATCTCTTGCTCCCGGCTGGACGTATCCTATACTGACGTGTTATATAGCTAGGCAAACGTTACTACTGCTTTTCCCGTATATTTCTCTTACTCGGCCTGTACGTATATCTGTACGTATAAATACTCGGAAGGTCTACAACGCTATTTCCACGAGCGAATCTCCTGTCGATCCCTCAATTCTCTATTCCGATGGCTCGATCGTCGAAAATTTCATTACCCAGTGATCGAGCATCAGAAATTACGCGCTTGACGCGGTTCGCCTTCAAACTGGATTTTCTATCAATATTTTTGCTAATCCCATTCAAGCGCAATTTACCACTTGCCTCGATGAGAAAGATAACCTGTGATATTGATTACGAGAGCGCAGAGAAGTAGAAGGAATGAAGCGACTACGTACTTGGCTAATTAATTTAGGCTTCGAAGCGAACTAGCTTCGACCCTTGGCAAAACACGCGATGTCGGAATTTTTTTTCCTTCCCGACAATTTGAGTTAAAAAAATAGGCGACATCGGGTGTAACGTTTTCTGCGACCACTCGATCGTGAATGAGTGTATGGAAATGTAAAAAAAAATTGAACAACGAAAATTGGAGGAAGGAGGACAGGGGGAAATTTTTTTCTCGCGACACGATCTTCTCGCTTTGCATTTTAATAAATCCGTCAAACCTTTCATCGGCGGCAATGCGATCTCGCGCACGTATGGAATTTAATAATGGTTTAGCGGCCGTTTCGAGTGGCGCTCTAGCACGTAACGAGACTCGTACCTGGTACGTTGAACTTGGAATACGTAAGTGGGACGAAGTTGGAAGCGTAGAAAGAATTTGAAAATGTTAATATTGGAAGGAAAGAAAAAAATTAAACAGCTGCCAAGAGAGGATGTAAGGTGGAGCAAAAATAGATGGATCGGGACGAAGGTGGATGCGAGACCCAAGGACCAAGGCAAAAGCGTGAAGCGAAGAAGACAGGGTAGCGGCAGATGGTAGAATAGTGAGATTCAGGTAGGAGAAGAAACGGAAGATCGAGAGGCGACCGAGGTCGGCCCAAGAGGCAGGCAGCCAGGACGAAGTTGGACACCTGCAGGCCGAAGAGCCCGGCGGCAACGAAGTGGAAACGTTTTTTAAATGGCCGTCCGTTGCGTTGGTGGTCGTAGTTGCTTGGGCTTCTTTACCGATGTTGATGAAGGAAGAAAATTGCCTCGAGTGGACGGGACGAGGAAGAGGGGGATCTCTTTCCCCTTTTTTTTCGACCCGGTAATGGCCCGATGCTCGCCATATGTCGATGAGAGCGCAGGAGATTATTTCTTACGCCCATGACGCGTTGGTTTCGTGGTCATCGTGGTCGACGACCAATTCCATCTTCCGCCGTGCGAGGTCCTCGGTCAGGCTCTTTCAATAAATGGTTCAACGAAAGAGCTGACTCGAAGTGCTCCGATGTATCCTCAGAAAGTAACTTTTCGCCTCTCCGGGTGCCGAACAGTAAAACAGGAAAAGTGAAAGAGCGGAGCGACCATGATTCTTGTTCTCTTTTATTATTTACATTCGAGTCCAGAAATTCGATTGGCCGAGCCGCTAGGGAAAAAAAAAAACATCAGAGACCTGATATAAAAATAGTACTGAAATGTTATTTATAACTATATCCGAAATCAAAGGAACGTGCTCTCGCAATTTTTAAACGCAGCGTCCGCCATTTTAGATATATATAAATGTTCTAAGCGTAAACACCAAGAGGATTATAAAATTCTCTAAGTTAGCTCGAACGCGGTCTAGCACGGTCGCGCTGCAATTTCAAAGACAGACCTCAGCTACGAGTCTTGCCATATTGAACTGCCCAGGACACAGGTTGGCAAATATATTCAGGATAAGTACATACGCGCACTGTAGTAAAAACAGCCCGAGGTAGGTAGGTTGGCCAGGAGACACGTAAAAGTGGAATCGGTTCTTTCGGGATTTTCAGGGTAGGAAATGCAGGTCGGGTAACGAAATGCAGCCGCACGTTGAACAGTTGGTCCCTTGTGGCCGCTGGCCCAAACGAGAAAGAACCACCTGCCTTAGGAATCGGAGAGGGTAACCGGCCCTTCCGTGCACAATGTATACCGTATTCCACGGAATACTATAGCATCGTAGCCATACTAGCGCAGCTCAGTATACCATAGCACGACAGAGTATAGCGCAGTTCTCCCGCCATTCCTACCCGGCCTGTACGCGCTGTGCGTCTGTCCGTCCGTCGAACCAGCCGGCAGGCTGCATACTGCATGAAAAAAATAGGCTGTACTCACGGTGGGGGGTTGCACGACTGCTACGCGTCCGCACGCTCAGTTGCCGAGCGACCGTTGAGAGGCGCGCTCGTGACTTTCGGACGAGCTGTTTCGCCTTTTCGCTTTCGTGCCCAACCGGAGGTGCTGCTACGAACGATACGGTGTACGCTCTGAGGTGGCTGACGTTAGCACACCGTACCATATATATATATGTATATATATATACATAAACCTACACCTACGTATCCATCGCCTACAGCAAACAAAGGCTTGCTTGTTAAGTGCGCGAAGTTTTGCGAGAGTTTTCAACGTGCTCGCGAATCTGATGAAAATGTAAAAAAGCAGCGAAATATTAAAAGAGGAATATAGTTGAGATCGCGTATAACATTTAAAAAGATCGTCAAGCGCCTGCCGGCTCACTTGCCACTTATAATATCACGTTCTCGAAACTCTTCTGTTTCAATTTTCAACTTGGCTCTAGGAAAGTTTTGCCGAGTGTCGTGTGCTTGTGAAAGTTTGCCCGTGTCTGCTTGCCCATTTGCCACTTGATACATATGCCTGTCTACCTGGCAGACGTGTGGTGGCCTACCTGCCTCAGCAGTGGCTGACTTCAATCCACGCCTGCATTCCGAAGCAAATGAAGTTCGAAAGAGTCGGTTCGACCGAAGGCCATAGGATAAGAAAGAATATGGTGAGAGGTGCGTGGGTTGTCTTTGATTCTCGTTCGCAATGAGTGCCAATAATAACGACAACAACTCAATCATGGTGAATCCTGTGTTAATACTACAATCTGGATACGTGTTTTTATAGTAACTGAGTGCTTTGCCAAAGTGCATCTGGGGCATAAGGTGAAAAATGAGTAATTCTTGGTGATATCGTGAAAAAGAAAATTGAACTCCAGAACGAAAAGTGTGTATTGGGGTATCCGTGTTGCGCGTCAACGAGCCAATAGGATTATTTATCCGTTCGAATTGAAAAATATTTGAGGAGTCGCCAACGGATCTCACCATGGATACGTTCAAATTAAGGATTATTACATTGATACGAAGGACTTTGGGCACCGTATTACTTCTGTGTCTCGGTGAGTTAAATCCATAACCTCAAATTAAAGAAGCTTCGATCTCAATCCAATTCTATTAATGGCTCCCCTTGGTACTTCCTTTCGAAGTAAGATATCCGGGAGTGGATAATTGAGTCGAATTTCTCTGGGTCACTTACAACCTTGTAAATCTATTATCGTTATGGGATTGTTGTGTGCATTTAACAAATCACAGATATTGTCCGTAATGATATGTAATTCTTAGGACATGCGTGAACGCACAATTTCAAATATTCAAGATAAAAGAGTTTCACGGTGCGCGAGGTGCTTTTGAAAGACTCTTCGCCCGCAACAGCCATTGAAAACTGCGAACTGCGGAATCCGTGAAATTGACAGTCAAAGGTCTCTCCCCCCCCCCCCCTCTCTCCCTTGGCCTCCGCCATTTTCGTCCCTACTTCGCTCTTCCCTCTTTCCTCATTTTCGCTGCTCAGTTGCCACGAGCACTATTAATCGCGGGATTCACATGATATCCATCCAGAATTTCATCTACTCCACCACCCTTAACAATGCTTCGCGAATTAAAGTACGCTCTGCCAGAGATTCATTGTTTCCCTTCTCTTTCGACAAAATTAACATCTCGAACACGCGGCAGATTGTCCTCTTGCGCAAGTTGCATGCAGTTGTCACAGGACAATTCACATAGCAGCGGGTAGATACAGCCAGACACAAAAACACGAAGGAGGCCGAGTTCGAAGAGAATGCCAAAGACCGATCAGCGAACTCCTTCAAGATGGAAGCGTCCCGAATAGAGATTCCCTATCGCGAGGAAAAGCAAAATCGAGGCAGCCCCCGAAGAGCCGCCACTTCTGCGGACGATTTCTTTCCCTCGTTTCCACTTTGTTAGAAATGCGATTTCATACCGCTTGCACCTCCAGAGCTTCCCTCGGTCTCCTTTCTCTCGTCTCTCTGTGTCTGTCGTCGGAGATGAAAGTGCCGCGGGAACCACTATCGCAGCCGACTGACAATTTGTCTTCTAAAGCGCTTTTCCAGAATGTTGTTCGACGTTGGACAAAAAAAATTATGTCGGTACCCAGGTATCTATGTACAAACATCTATACATATGTGGATAGACCTGCGTACATATGTGCACATGACCATAAGCGCACACTAGGAATATATTCTACGAAGCTTAAAGCTCCACGTTGTTACCAGGGTGCCGACGGAAATGGGATTACTTTTGTCCCGTGGTGGCGTAACTTGCCGTTCCAGGGCGCACCTCAACGGTTCCCCAGTCTCTCTGTACGAGTCTATACGAGTCTATCGTAACTCCGAACCCACACGGCGGCCCCTCAGCCCAGTTTACTCTAGTCTACCCCCGAGCCTTCTCTACCTCTGTCTACTTTAACCCGAGCGAATAGCTTTCAATGCGTTAAACGGTACTGTCACTTTCACGAGAGCTACGACAATACCGAACGATCTTGGCAGTCATCTTGAAGTTTCGTGAAACGCCGAGAGACGTCGCCGCCGACGCTTCAAAGTCAGTTTCACCCTGCACCACTCGCCGCCATTCCCTCAACTCGGAAAATCAGCAGGAAATCTAGGAACGAGTACGGATTAGTTTATACTTTTGCAAGGTGACAGTTTTCAATGCGACGACATCGGCTACGTCCATGACGACGACGAAGGCGGCTTGAGGTATTCGGTGACGCTCCATGGTACGCGGTTGCACCGTCGCGCAATACGGCGTGCCGACGAATGCAAATATTTGTCGAGGTTTGTAGCTTAAGGCCATCATTAAACACCACGAGTTTTAGGGTCGATCGATCCGTCGACTTGTCGTTAAGTTTCTATTTCAATTTACAGCTACGCGAGCATCGCCTTTTCTCTTGTATATCCGCCGTCCGGGCTGCGTTTATTTAACGACAGACTTTCATAGGCATACTTACGTGCTCGTTAGGCTCTAACGTTACCGTAGATAAAGATCTGTCGGGACTTTTGCTAATTTCGAAACGCAGAACCACTCTATCGGGTAACTTTGAAAATATCGTAAAATTTTCACCCTGTCACCTTGAGTCCTCGACCGTTAACGGAATGTGTCATATGGATTTAAAAAAAAAATTGTTATACATGAAAAATGCATCCGGTCGACGTGGGACCACGTCGCTTTAACATAAAATAAGTTTCTAAAGTCCTGAGGTGTGGTACCCATTTACTTAGTTACCTATCTACCTATCTCTACCTACAAACTACCCAGTTGGCTAAGCTGGCTGGATCACGACTAAAAGAACCCTGGGGAGCAACCCGTCCAAAGAACTCTATGGCGGCGCTGCCTTGCTGGTATTCCAGGGACGGTGGGCTGCCTGCCAGCTATGGAGTAAATGAAAGTGCTCCTGCGAGATACGTACTCATTTCTTTAAAAAACTTTTCCTACCTTTCTACAACGTGAATCTCATCCAGGGTTCCTTCCTCGAACGGCCGGCTTCCTTCGGCTCCCACTTTCAATGCCAGAGCAGATAGATAGTTCTTATCGATTGTCGTATACACCTGTACTCTCTCCATGGAAACGATAGCAATCGTAAATACATCGTGGATCGCTCGACATACTATCCTCCCGTTACTCGATTCTGTCCCTTGAATAAATCACTTTTTATATGGAATCACTATTCTATTCATCAAAGAGAACATTGATTCGTTCAGATATTATTACCGTAATTTCATTTTGACTGGTTTCATGCAATCGATATCGAAATAGGTTACTTCGATATATATAAGACTTAACGAACGTCGCCTACGTAGGAAAAGACATGATCCACTCTTGGTTCTACACGGAGTCACTATAAAGGCAGAGTGCATAGCGGCGATAGCTCGGTACAATAAACCGCGTTATAAATAAGGAACGCCGTTACGGCTTAATCGATATACCCCTATTTAGCTCCATTACGTGGAAAGTCGCGGAGGATGCCGATAAGCGTTGGATATTTAACGATTTTCTCTTGGCAGCCAAAGATACGAGAGCCACGTCCGTGGGACGTTCCCGGTGCTTGGGATGCTGCGACAAAATTCTATCCGAATGCTGGCAACGCGAAGCCTCCCGTCGGACTTCGTTGCGACACGCGATACGCAAATAGCACGTGAACAGCTTCCACGAGAGAAGCAAATAGAGAATGAATGAACCAGGGACCAGATAGGGAGTCTATAAGAGACGTAGGAAGAAATGGAAACATTCGCTCGTGGTTCGCCTATCGGGAGGAAGTCGTTGACCCGTTAACAAGCTGCGAGAACGTTTTGGGAAACAAGCCCAGAACAATTTACTTTCCACGGCGAATACCTACTTGCTAAATCAGACGGGCACTGGGTCTATCCTTGGACTATTCGCCTAAGTAGATAAATGGGCAGTACGTCGACCTGAGCTGGCGGCTCCTCGCCTCGTCCGGTCGGCCAGCCTTGGCAGCCGGCCGATCGGTGAGCAACGACCCCGCCTCGTCCCTCCTGCTCCGCCATCTTCCTCGCCACCGTTCCTTCATCTTGGCCTCTTCCTCGTCTTCGCTCAGACTCCTCGAGGAGTCCCTCTTTCCGAGGAGCCCCCTGGCTGATCATGACTCTCTCAGGGGCCAAGTCGCGGCCCGACGCGGACGTCGCTGGGATCCTAACCAGTCGATTGTCTCGCGGCCATTCGAGTCCGTGATTGCTGTTAAACTGCTTAGTGCGGACAAAGTCAGAGTGAGACAGGTAAGACGGGAGAGAGAGAGGGGGAGATTGAGTGGCGTAAGAAAAGAGTGGGTACCAAGGGAGAGGGAGAGAGAGAGGTGAACTTCCTCGAAGACCACAGAGACATGTACCGTTAGGTGACCCAACGTCTCGACCCACATAGATCGGGATACCCGAGACTCTGGAGGTTCGTTCGCGACGCTCCTCGCGACGCCAACCTCGGCCACGACGCTGGCATCCTATCCATTTGGATTCTCAATGGGGCCATACGATTCTCACGAGCAACGGGAATACGGTCTTTTAACATTCGTCAGTCCCCGCACTCCACTCCCTGCACGTTCCTCGACTCGTTCGTTCCACGAAATTCTCTTTCGGCTTGACGCAAACGCTATTCTGCGTCTTGAGACGGTGAAACTTTTCAATGAAACGGATGAGTATACTTCCTCGTGATCATGAGTCAGGTAATAGGGGGGTACCTAGGTACGGGTAACAGTTTGAAATATTCGTAACCTGAGATCATAGAGCTTAGACGATCCTTCCATAACTCGAGGCGAATGCGGCTACTCAGTTTTCTACTGTAGTAGCTATTCCAAGGCGAATGAGGTAATCTTAAGAAAATGTGACATTCTTCGTTTTACGTTCGATAAAGAGTAACGACTCGAGGCGGTAGAACGTCCCGACGGCCTCTGAGAGAATTCAGACCTTCTCGATTCTGGGAACGTGGAGGAAGCGAGTATAGGCGAAATGGACGCAAAGTCAATCGGAGACAATTATCCACGTAGAGTTTCGCTGTTGATATTGAGTTTCACGCGAATTGGTCCTTTTTGTCTTTCAGCCCTGACGCACGCAAGAATCACCGAGGAGACGCAAATGGACACTCACGAAGGCTCGACGGTCCACTTGCAGTGTAGATTTCCGCCACCCGTAAACGTCACCAGCCTCTGGCTGATCCACACCAACAACAAGCACGAGAATGCTGCCGTCGACGAAGTATCCCTGTCGCCGGATTATTCGGTCTTCATGAACCTGAACGACGGTCGGTACGATCTTCAGATCAAGAACGTGTCCTACGAGAGGGACAACGGGAAGTTCGAGTGCAGGATCACGGGTCGCGGAACCGGAAAGAACCTGTACCGGGAGTACATAACCCTTACCGTGCTGAGGGCACCCGGACCTCCGAGTATCTCGCCGACCTCGGCACCCGCTACCGAAGGGCAGCGTCTTCAGCTTCAGTGCAACACCAACGGCGGAAGTCCCGAGCCTGACGTCAAGTGGTACAGGGGTACCAGCACGTCCCTGCTGCACGCTGGGAAGACCCTGGAAGTGATACCCTCGAAGGAGGATGATCGTGCGAACTTCAGATGCGTCGTCAGGAACCGGGCAATGCCGGAAGGTCAGACCCTCAACGCCACGGTTACCCTGGACGTCAATTACTTTCCCAGGGTGACTGTGGGTCCGGAGAATCCGCTGAAGGTCGAAGCCAACGGCACCGCCACCCTGATGTGCGACGTCGACTCGAAACCCATGGTGGGCTCGGTCCGATGGATGAGGGACGACAGCTTCATAGCCACAACCTTCAAGCACGTCATCCGTAAGGTGACTCTCCAGGATGCGGGCAGATACACGTGTCTGGCTGACAATGGCCTCGGGAGGACCGGAGACAATTCCCTGGTGCTGGACGTCCTGTATCCGCCGACAGTCGCCATCGAGGGTGGGGTCATCAGGGAAGCCGATTTCGAGAGCACCGTTATAGTCCACTGCAACGTCTCGGCCAACCCAATGCCGTCCGTTATCGAGTGGCTACGTGATGGCCGACCTGAATTCCGTCAATCCGGCAACATCCTGAGACTGGTCCGGGCGACAGCCGATCACGCTGGGAACTATACCTGTCGCGCTCTCAATACTATTCATCCGACCGGGGGAGAACGTAGGGAACACGTGGCGTCCGCTCGTGTTACCATCAGAATCCGACACGAGCCTGGACCCGCACGTATCACTCCTGATTCCCCGGTGGCCGTCGAGGGATCCCGGGTCATCCTTACTTGCATGGCCAGTCCAGCTGGCTATCCCGCGCCCAGATACAAGTGGTGGAAGGAAGGAGACGGCGGCACAGGCATATCCGGTGGCGAGATCTTAGGTCCGAAGTACGAGATCGACTCCGTGCATCTTGGCAGCGAAGGTACCTACAAGTGTCATGCCATGAACGAGATTGGTAACGGGGAACCAGCTTCCGTCAAGTTGACTGTACATCAGCCGCCCAAGATACTGACCAAGCTGCAACCTCACGTTACGAGAAAGTAAGTATTTGGGTTTTTTTGGTGCCCGGTACAGGAGATACGGAGGGATCTTACCGGAAACGTTATTATGTTTTCAGGGTCGGAGAATCTTCCTTCGTTGTGTCCTGCGTCGCTCAGGGTAAACCGAAACCAAACGTACGCTGGTTGAAGGATGACGAGGAACTGACGGCCGGCGCTAGTCTCTACGAAGTCAGTACAACGTCCACGGAAGGACATAGCAACGTCATCACTGTCAATTCAACCTTGAGCTTCATTGGTCACGGTCGTCCGAAAACCGACACTGTCGTTGCCAGCGATCGCGGAAAGTACAGCTGTGTCTTTGAGAACGAAGTGAAGAAGGTCGAGTCGACGATGATGTTGAAGGTCGAGCACCAGCCGATCGCTCTGCACGACCACGGGAAGGTGGCCTATAATCTTAAGGAAACGGCGGAAGTTGCCTGTAAAGTACAAGCCTGGCCGAAGCCCGAGTTTCAATGGAGTTTCGGAACCAATGCTGCGCCCCTGCAAGGATCATCCAGCGACGGCCATTACGAGATATCGACGAGCAGCGACAACTACGACGTGTACACCTCGGTGCTGAAGATGACGAACATCAGGGCCTCCGACTACGGCGTCTATAACTGCCGTGCGGCCAATGCGCAGGGTAGCATAACGACGACTATAAGACTTCAGGAGAAGGGCGCACCCGAGAGACCAACCAACATCACTCCCGTGGACGTGGGTCCGACTCACGTGGCTCTGCTTTGGCAATTGGGCTTCGACGGAGGACTTCCGATCACCAAGTACTTTGTTTCGTATCGGCGGATCGCCGGTGGCGATGAGGTCGTGGCTCCCGACTGCGCTCCTCCTAGAGGACCGGCTGGTCAGTGGCTCGAGTTGGACTGTCGCAGGTCAAATCCTTGCAACGTTACCAACCTCGAGCAACATCAGACGTATACCTTCAAAGTAAAGGTCTACAACACGAAGAATCACTCCGACTACTCGGACGAGGTAAGCGCCACCACAGCCGTCGCAAAGATTCCAACTCCTCTGAGAGTCAGCTACGACCCTGAGAGTGGCACATTGGCTATTAACGTGGGGGCGACGTGCCTGGCCTTGGTGGCCTTCATCGAGAGGTCGGACGAGGCTGACAATATATGGAAAGTCGTGGACGAGTGGCCTCTCGAGGTCCTGGGAAGTGCTCCTACTCAGAGGGAGGGTAGCCTGGACCTGGAGGGCTCCACTTCCGATCCTCGTCTGAGGGTCAAACTGTGCCTGAAGGTGGATCATTCCAAGTGTGGAGACTACGCTGATGCCGAGAGTGAGTTCATTTACTTTTATGCTTATCAATCTTTCAAACGCAATCGTGAGAATTTTTAAGAACGCTTTGTAATTTCTTTTTAGTTGGACCGTCCTACATTGCCCATGCTGGTGCCTTGGCTACTCCGACTTTGATCGCGCTGGTTGTCAGTGGCGCCGTCTTTGTATTGTTCGCTGCCCTGTTGCTCTTGTTCTGCCGCTGCCGCAGGAAACACGCGGCCAAGGCCAAAGATTACGAGATGGATACGAACGCGTGAGTAAAATACGAAAGACGAATCCGTGTACACTCAATGGACGAGGCAGTTTGATTGAAGGCTTTTATCAATTTTACGAGTAACATCAAATTCTAGAGATTCTGTGAAGTTATATCCCGCACCCTCCGAATACATAAGCAATAAATTCGTATGAGAAACTTCCGGATTTACGAGAGTTTTTCCGTACCGCCGATAATACAAGACAAGACAGGATAAGAGAAACGAACGAGAAGCCCCGAGCGAATGGAGTATTTACAGTATTTACGGCGAAGTTATACCAGCTGCAATCTCGTTAGCTAGTTGAAGCTAACTTCTTTTTCCTTCTCAAATAACTTATTTAAGCTTTTCCTTATAAGCCCTTGCCTCTCTGTTTCGATTTAAAGAAAATTAGCTCCGTCTTTGTACTCCGGACTTTTTAAATCTTTTATTTTGCCACATTTTCACTAAACATTTTCTGATCTTTCAATTCCAACAGAGTGCGCCCCAGTCTCGTTACCGGAAATGGCCAACAGACGCAAGCACCTCCACCCTATTACGCTGAAAATAAAGCGCTCGAACATAGCTTGGACCATGCACTTGCTCTCGAGGAGTCAAAGACTCCCGCGTACGCGCAGCCTGGTTATGGCTACCACCAGCCGAATCATAACATCAATGGTGAGAATGGTAAATATACGTTTGTACTAACAAGAGCCAAGAAAAGTCCCTCTGGCAACTAACCACAGTTCATTTTTCCATTCCTGATGTTTCCGAACTAAACAAATCTCTGTAATAGAATTATAGGAGCCAGATTCATTCTTGTAATTATTTTGTATCAGGTGTCAACATGGGCTACATGGATAACAGCTATTCGAATTCGAATAACGGAGGATCTGTCAACTCTCAAGATTCTATTTGGCAAATGAAAACAGCCGCTGCGAATGGCGTTAATCAACCTTACGACATGGGCGGTTACGGTACCACGGAATCTGATTATCCTGCGCATCCTCACTACCTTCCTCAGCGCGAAGATTATCGCGAGAGTCATAATTTGAGTCGTCAGCAATTCTGCTCGGAGCCTTTCGCCGCTGTTGTTAAATCGCAAAAACACGTTGGTGAGTAAAGGCGCGAGGAATGAAATCAATGGAATTTCATTAGTATCGTATTTCAGTGATTCACTCATGAAAATGTCTTTATGTTACTTTTATTAGATTCGCCATACGACGTCTCGGGGCTCCCCTACCAGGAAGGCTACGACGAGGACACGAAGCCACCGCAACAAGTGAGTCTCTCGTATGACGAAAGCCTCGAATCCGGATATTCCACCCCCAACAGCCGTGGCCGTAGGATCATCAGAGAAATAATCGTCTGAGATCAGCCCACCGGCCCGCGAGCCGGAAAAACGCGAACCACCTGGTTATAGCAGCAGGCCCCTCATCACATGGAGATCGTAATTGAGAATCCTGGCGAAGGTAACGCGAGGATGATTCATCAGCGTCCGTACCACGTACCTTACGTTACCGGGGGCTCGCCAGTTCCTGAATACTACGGAGGTCTCAAGACGCCGTCTCCGCAGCGGGACTTCCTGGCTAGTTCCGAGCACGAAGGCCCGACTTCGGTACGTCGTGTCGATAGGTCAGGATTACTGGAGATCGCTGAAGCTGAGCCAAGGTCCACGCAGAGGCTTCTCACTGGTGCCGAGAAAGTTATCAACGTCGGCACCCTCAGACGAGCCGATCGTTCGGGATTCCTCGAAGCCGTACCGGAAGTGCCTGATCAGAATTTCCAAACATCCGGCGAACCGAGTAACATTCCTGATAATCAGGGTAGACCAATCAGGGAGAGACATCTGACTGGAGCTGAGATGGATGAAGAGAATCGTTGTCCCCTCAGCCTAAGCCCCAGATCACGTCCTCCCTCCAGGTCTCCCATTTCGGATCGAGATTGTTTGGAAGGAAGATCATCCGCCGAGATGCACGAATCTCTGGAAGATAGAAAGAGTCATCCGTTTGACACGAAGAGAAGGATGACGGGAAGTCCTCAAGTTTTTGCTTCTAATGTCTCCAGTAACCTTGAACCTTCATCGACGACATCGACGACAACGACCACGGCCCCGGGTCACCTATGCCTGCAGGAGCGAAGAGCAGCAGGTTTCAGTCCTATATCAACGAGAATAACTCCATTGGTGGTAAACAGTCTAGATATTGATCAGTCCAAGTCCAGAGGACAATTTGCTCCTATCGATCCTGGATCGAGTCGCAAGCGTCAATCCTGCGTGGAATTCCTTAAAGATTCTCCGTACTTCTCAACAGACGGGAGCAGTACTCTTCCCCGCGATACTCGCGAGACTTTCGAGAGACTCCACCCCCGATCGACGACGTCTTCGGGCAATTCCTCAACGGATCCCTTGAACCCGACGGAACTGGGCTCCTGCCGGGAAAAAAGTTCCGAACTCCTTGGGAGGCTCAGTCCCAGGTTACGTGCCGACAGACAATCGCCGATGACGCTGTCGATACCGGATGTGATAGAGGCCCATGGCTCATCGGCGATTGCCAGGGCGGACCGGAAGAGAGAAGTTCCGGACGGTGAAAGGGCAGAAGCGGAGGGTTGCGAACACACGGCTATTGAAAGTCTCGAGGAAACCAGGGTGTCCTACAAAGCGCCGAATAAGCTTATACACAACGACAACATACAGACACTGCGCGTTATTATTCTGTCGGAACAGTTATGAGGCACAATGAGGAGTACTGGTCTTGCACGATGCGGAGAATCTAGCGAAGGAAAATTTTCATGGATCTTTTTGAAAATGCGCTCGATCCTCGACGCACCACTAGTAACATACAAAAAATGGAATATTATAAGAGTTTAATTATCCAATGCGTTATGGGTAGGACTCGCGAAATAGGACGCTTATTGTGAGAAAGGCTGAAAGACAGCCACATGAGGCCATACTTTAAAAGGGAAAGAGACGTGGGGCGTCCCTCTGAGAAGAGTGATGCTGCGAGTGACGAGATTATATCCCGAATGATGTGAGCGGCAAAGTCGATACTTCGTGTATTTTCTACATTTTTTTTATCCATTATAAGGTGATTTTTAAAACCTCAGAAGCGACGTCGGTTGCCCGAGTGGATTTATCCATTTATTCCTTTTAACATTCGATCCTCTTATTTCTCCGATATTTTTCATTTTCTTTCATCGCGAATCATTTCTCGTTACCCTCGTTACTTACAGTTCCAACGCGAGGTACAAAGGACGGCTCTAGCCTAAAAACTTTACTAACAAGTATTCAATAGTACATCATTGGAATGGTAAAAACAAATTGGCTCTTACCGCGATTAACGTTCGGAATCGAACACGCGAGTTCAAAAATTTCACGAAAACTTTTATCTACATTACCACCACGTTGAATCGATACTTTGACCTTTAAATATTTTTTCGTTAACGCACTCGAGCGACGATATACACGGAACCTGATGTTCGACGTAATTTTTCATTTTGAAAATATTTATACGCTTCGCGACGCCGTAGAAGACCAAAGATACGGAGCGGGTCGTGGGTGAAAAATGTGACGCGTCTTATTTGTGACAGGGAGAACGTGCTGTCCTTCTCCCAATCACGAATAAGAGAAGTGCGCGGGTCCCGCGTGGAGCTGGAAGTCAGTAATAAAACGAGAAAGCGAAAAATGTTAAGAAAAGGAGAAAATTAGAATGGAAAGGTATAAAGGAAAGAAAGTTTGGTACAAAGATAATAAGATTTCGCGCTTTCCCTCCTCAACCGACGTCTTGGCTTATTGCGGTTTCGATGTATTTTATACTTTTATATCGTGGGCGATGCTGTGACTTAGCGACGAATGATTGTGATCCCGCGTAGTGTGATCTGATGTTATATTTATCGATGTGACGTGATCAATTACTCTAAGTAAAAAAAAATAACGTTCATAGGCATATAGACGTATTTCTCTGACTAAAGCAGATCTCGGGTTAAAAATTCGCGTGCCGAGTATGTGACGTACTTACGATTAATTGGAGGACGAAACGCGAGACAAAGAAAAAGAGAAGCTCTCGTCTCGGGCTGGCAAATGCATTTTTCTTTCGTACGAGCCTCTCCAAGTATTTAGTGTAAATATAATGTAACTAAGGAGTAAGGTACTTAATAAGTAAAACTCAATGTGTTCTCATATTACGTAATCTAGAATTGCGACCCTTTCGGATTCCTTCCGCCTCCTAGTCGCGCGATGAGCGAAGCGAGTAGGAAGCCGCCAGGATCGGGACTTACGGAAAAAGCAAGAGAGGAACGAAAGGAGGAAAGACGGAGAAAGGGCTTTAGGGAACGTTTATGAAAAATCTGAGCCATACGAAGACTCTGCGTACTCGGCCCGAAAGCGCAAAATGGGCGCGTTGACCCACGTGCGTGTCCCTCGTTACTCACGAGGATAACCGATCGACTTTGTTGGAAGTTTTTATTTTTCTAACCGATCTGCGGCGTAGAAGCGTGTGCATTGCGCAATACTAGAAATATCCACCCCCTAATGTTCATAATTCCCAATCCCTTTTAAAAATCCAATCATTTTTTTAATCCCTTTCGATACGCCGGGAGCGAGCGGGGACGGGATATATATTTTTTTAATATTTTTTTCCTTCCCTTTTATTTTCGTACGTGCGATCGTACTCGTGATCTCATTTGCCCGTAGAGCACATTTTTCGTGGGAAGTCATCGTTTTCTTATCCGAACGAACTTCGATGTTAGCTCGAATGAATTTTTTTATAAAATTGAAACTTAATTCACGCACATGCATTTTTGTGATGAGTGGGAGATACGGAGAGTCAGAGAAAATCGAGCGAATGTGGGAGAATGTTAAATAGAGATCTATATATAAATATATATGTATACAAGTAACTTTCCTTGACAGAAGATTGTACATGGGAATTCTGTACAATCGACAGACGCGTCACGCCGACGCTCGGCGTCTCTCCGAAGGTCGATAGACGCGATCGAAGTGTCGTCAAGTCGTGCGATTCTCGTAAACGGTGTTCACTTTCTGCCCGAACACCTGCGACCAATTAGTTAGGCGCGAAATTTCTCTGGAGAATCTGGCCGAGAATCGACTGAGAGAGAGAGAGAGAGAGAGAGACGAAGAGATAAAAAAAGAGAAACGAATTATTTTTGCATGACGCAACGTCAACAGGAGACGATTATGTGTGCGAAGGTGACGTGTGTATGATAGACAACATAACGGGTGACTAATTTTTAACGAGCGTCGGCTATCGCGGTTCCCCCATAGACGAGGGAAGGAGTATCATAGAAGAATTAGAAACATCGTATATCCATTATTCCAAAGTTTCCAGGTATCCCGTGTCGGTACTTAACCCACTTCATTAGAAAGAAAAATCATCGTTCGAGCCAATAAGGCCAGATCTGCTATCATCCTTGCACAATCCTACAGCATCCGGCACCGCCAATTACCTTTGTATAAAAGCGCAGAGAACAATGTACATAGGGGAGACGAGAGAAGTTAACGTTAAGCGCGCTAAGTCTCGTATAAATATTTAATTACAACGTAATTAAAAGCGAAGAAATAAATTTTAGAATGTTACACACAATATTGTCCCACCCCTTTTATCCCTTATCACAGCTAACATTCTTTAAGGATACGAAACACTTATTAGATAGCGAACACGTTGAACAGTGGTTAAGCCATTTTGACTTTTGACTTCGTCAAGATTTCTCGTGTAATAATTCGAACGACGCGAACAGAGCCGTTTATATTATCGATTATATTTTGTATATATACATACGTCAAATTATATATTAATTATTATTGGCCCCATCCCACCCTCTGTCCCACTATTATTCATTATTATTCATTATTAATTATGTATTACGACATTATTATGAATTATTATTTGTACAAATTTTATGTTGCAATATAAATAAATGATAAAGTGACAGTTTCCGCGAGGAAGAATGTATTTTATTCTATTTACGCTTTTTTTTTTACCTTCTTCGTCTCTACAATCGTCTCTGGACATTTCTCAGTCTCAGGCTTCTCTCGTATTACGAGAATAGAAGAGAGCGAGAGACCGAGTGTAACTAAACGAGAGCTGGTACGGTTCGCACTCGCCGGATGTCACGGACAATGGCTTTGCTGTTCCCACAGATCCACAGTAGCATCGCGCCTAATTATCCGAGTTACGGCTCTGCGGTTCCGTTGCGAATTCCCACTAATGTTGCTTTGTATGTCATTTTTTATACCACTTCTATTTACGGCACGTATAAATGCCTGCACTGAAAATTAGCCTGATAACACGACTTTTTACCCCTCCAGGGTCACTGCGCTATCGACGGTAACTTTTATTTGCTCGAGTCTAATTATCCTTGGAGATATCGGGTTCGTCGCGAACGTCGAGCTTCGCGACGCCTCGAGGCGCCATCGGTCGTCCGCTCGTGGAAATTCAAGACGGGAATAACCCACGGACGATAACTAACCTGTAAACTCTGCACTCAATAAAATATCCCTAGACTCAGTAGTCGATTGTTCCTTTCTAGAATAAGTATGTCTAAGCTGATTTAAATATTGATATTTCACATGGAATCATAAAACGATTTACTTATTGCTACTAATAATATGCATTCTTCGTAGCTTATAAAGAGCTCGGCTAATAGTACTTCTTATGGTTGTATTATTGTTGTAGCTATTTAAGGACAGGCAGAAAATTTGAAAAATTATGACCGTTATCCCTTGTAATTGCAGACACAACAATTCTTCACGCTTGCGCTGCTATCAAACGAACCGGAGGTATCGAGAAACTTTGCGTCCCGACGCCAGTATCTAGGCGTCCCCGATATCAATAGAATTCCCAGTACATAACCCTAAATAGCACTTTACGTGTGGCAGTTGGATTATCGTTGAATATTAAAAATTGTGTTATTGCTGTTTAACACTGGCAAAGTAGGACATGCGTGACCCAGTGTACTCGACGTAAAACTAGTGTTACATCGTGTTTGGATATACGGCACTGCCAGGCTCAGGTGCTACGAGGATTTTAGTATGTAAATATTCATGATTTATTATCCGGCTGACCAGTTGCAAACGGTACGTGGATTTAAATGGGCCAAAGCTTTGTCACGACGTGGGGAAAACATTATAGTTCCTATTGGTTCCTGACCATTCCTGATCGTCCCGTTTAGGTCAACGCACCTTCGACCGACCGCTGCGGCTGCTCGCCGGCAAACGCATCGTAGCGAGAAAATATGTTTGCAGGGCCGCAGGAAAGACATTGGGGCGACAGAAGTTCTTACGATTACGACGGATCTCATCGACGTGGTAAGTGTGGCAATTTCTTTCATCCCTCCTTCCCTTTTATTGTCTTAACTTTACTGGGGAAAAGGTAAACGTAGAAAATTTAATGATGGGTTTCTTTTGAAATTCAAAAGCCTTATTTTCTTACCTGCAGAGTGAAAAGTGACCTGATCACTCTGACTATGGAAAATTCCTGACCCTTTCGAGCTAATCCACATGTACCGTGGCGGCCGAGTTAATCCACGTCATAGACCAGCCCACATAGATTTTTATAACATTGGGGTGGATTTACGTACCCTGTAAAATTAAATCCACTTTATTGCTGAAACTTTATGCGAAGCCCCGAGTACGTTCAACTCCATGATAATTCAAATGAATGTCCTGTTTGTTTATAGATTTACGTGAAAACGTCGAGTATTACTAACAAGTGTCAGACGTCGGTATGCAATTCGTTTAAAACAACCAGAAACAGTTATCCGTGGACAAGGATTTAAAATGCAATTATATGACGAGGCTGAGAATGCAGATATTGTTAAGCCGCACTTATAGCTTTGCAGATCTTGACAAATGATACGTTGTCCCGTGATCGCCGGTTGAGATGGAACGAACGTCAGGCGTCTCGACGCCCGGTATTCCCGTCTATCGACCGGCAATGGAACTCGAGAACGAGGAAGGCGCAGCCGCGAATCCGGCGCGGCCCGCGAGACAGAAGCTGCGCGACATCGCCCGCTTCTGTATCAACTCCCTGAGAGCTTTCTACACTGGGGATGCTGCGAACGACCCTCTGATCCTGTCAGACCCCATTATGGGGAATCGGCAGAGCGATGCGAAGAAAAAAGCCCGAAAAGGAAAAAGTGGAAGTTCAACCGAAGTCGAAGAGAAGAGCTCGACCTCGAAACATTCAAAAAGTTTGGACAGTCTGCTGGATGAACCTGTTGGAGTCTCCTTCGAGAAGGTCCAGACACCTGGGAAAAGACCGGCGCCCAAACCACCTACTATCAAGGTTAGTTCGCCCCTTGGTATGTAGCAGTACAGCATGGTGAGATAAAATGAAAAAGATAAAATCTAAGAACAGGCTGCTGTTGTGTCTCGCTAGGCCCCGCTAGAAAAACAAGAGGAGTCCCAGATTCAGATACTCGAATATGCCGAGAGGGACGAGAAACCAATCGTGCCAGAAGAATCGTCGGTGCTATCCGATCCTGGACCCCCACCTGCGGCTGATTGTGAGACCCAGCATGACTCCGAGTCCGCGCCTGGGCCTGTGGCTGTACCGATGCCGGCGACGGTGACGGTGGATGTGCCGAGAGGGCCGGCAGGCCCACCGAAGCAACAGGGGGGACCTCCGATATCCATGGGGCCCCCGGAGGCCCCACCACTCAGTGTTTTGTCAGTCCCAACCAGCGGGCCTTCTCTCCTCGTCACGGACTCGTGGCATCGCGCCAACAAGCCCCTGATTACCCCAGAACTCTCGACTCCGGCCAGCCAAGAGTCATCGAGCGACAGTGTATTCACCGACCCCGAAGGCATGGTCACCGAAAACGAGAGACAGCCCTTGGAAAAGGCCCTGACCGCCCTCTCCCTGGAGCCCAGGGACGACAATAGGAAAGCCCAGTTTACAGTTTCAAGACATAAGAAAATCGAATTACCCTGTGCTTCGTCGAGACTCTGTGAGTAAACTTCTACTTTGTGTCCAATTTCACTTTAACTTTTAGTTACGTCTAGTTCGTAACCATATTCACGTTATATATTGCAACGAACTACAATGTCGCAATGATTGGCGAATAACTTCGCCTCGTACATACATATATATATTTCTCTGATTTGCTATATACGCGATTTTCTCGTTACACGACTTTTCAGTCTCTATTCTCGATATCGACCTTTGACCCCCGTGCGCGTGTTTAATCTCGTGTTTGTCAATAATGTGTCCGAGCAACAACGCGACAGTCTCGAACAGAAGCTACCGACTATAGTGTATCGTACTTTAGTGTTCCGGATTGTATCGTTAGAATTAAGTCTGCATTGAATTAGCAGTAGGATGTACTAGGTTTTAGTATCATTCAGTGACTGAAAACGTCACTGTCATTTTAACGTCTTCCTCGTCTCTCACTTCGGTTATCTGGCAAACAGTGGATAGTGAAATATCAAAATTCGTGCAAAATGGTCTGGTACCCGCGCAAAAGGAGGCCGTCGGTTTCAAGTAACGCACATATTTCAGCTGTGGTGCAGGCGTCCCCTGGAGGACTGACGCCAGAAGCGCACGCACGAAGACACAGTGCCAATGAATCATCCCCTGGTGACAGTGCTGTACTCAGAAGGGTAGCAAGTTTCACTTTGGACAGATCGACCCTCGACAGCCGGAACAATTCCCGATCGAAGTTAATTCCGCAGAAACTAGACTTCCGGCTATATGAAAGATTCGAAGGTAAGTTTTTAAAAATTTTTACATTTTCCGCCCTTATATTTTCAAAAAAAAGAAACGTCAATGTTACTCAGCCTGAAATGACACAAGAATATAATTATGTGAATGACATGTAGTATTATCAGAAGGTGTCCCTTATCTGAATCAGTATCGTTTGCCAATAAATGCTCATAATAATTAACCGCTGTTTTTTCACCAGCGACGCAAGATAATCCCCAAATTGACTGTTTGCCTTTAAATGACAAGAAGAGGGACTCATCTACTCGCTTGAAAGTCGGCTGATAATGCTGATACGGAGTAACAAGTAAAAAATAGCAAGTGTGTCGATAAGCCCAAGATAAAGCCACGGACGAGGAGAAACGCCAAAGTCTTTTATCGTTAGTGTAGAAATAAACGGAGGTGCCGTAGGAACGCTATCGTTTTTTCACAGTTTCTTTTCGTTCCTCGTTAGCCAAACTGTCTTCGATTCCAATTGGAATTCCGTGCCCAATAATAAGCGCCAAGATGGGATTGCTCCAAGGATACCGTAATCTTTAATAGCTACGAAGCGAACGTTCTTAGAATGAAGAGGGGCAGAGAGAATAATGAGTACCGACACTGTAGAAATCGATTCGATATTAAATATACTCGCGGCTATATATTACATAGCGTCTACAAGCTATAAACTGGGAATTATGCAACGATCAAGTTCCAGAGTCATAAGAAAATAATTTCTGAAATCTTAGAGACGCTTTATGAAATATTGTATACCTGTTGCTTTTTATGCACATCTAACGTCTACGGGAATAAATGTTTATGTGATGCTTACGTCAGAGATAATGGGACGAATCGATTAATGATAAATTGAATTGATCACCGGCCTTGGATATTGCGTGGTTACCTGAGTAGCGCAATATTATTTCGAGTGGATGAAACTTTTGTAACAAGTCGCGCCATGTGCTCGGTATCAGTTGAACGTAGTGGCGGAGCGATTAAGAGATATTAGAATATTGGGAGTGTCAGTGTGCAAAGTGATCTCGCGAAGGCATGTGCGTAACGCCAGTAGAGAATTCATTAATAGTAACGTCATTGATGAAAAATCCCGTGTGTCGTGCTCATAAGAAATCAGTGTTATTCTACTCGTGCATTTTCGAGCAGTGGGACGATGAATTTGTGTACGTCGAAAAGAAGGTCCAGGATGGTGATGAGGATAGTGGCGAACGGAGGAGAATTATACCATTGGTCTTGTACCAAGGTTCCAAATCATTCGCACCGCGTGCCAAGAGGTTGAGACTGTACAAGAGAGTCGAGGATTTCGGATGCAGACACATCACGTATCTGCTGACGAAAATTTCCATCAATAGGGATTTAGTAGAGACGTACCTGAGGAAACAAAAATGTGGTAAAGAATTGAAATCGCACAAAATAGTATGTAACAAATAATAATTGGAACGTAGATGGAACTCGTGTTTTTATTTTAAAACTTACCAATGGGTAAAGTTTATTTACACATGTGTGAATGAGGACTTGGTATCACTGATATTAACATAAAGCAGATCTTGCCAGTCACGTGTTCCATACGCACGTCCCACTCGCTTGACACTCGTTCTGCAGCAGCTTAGCTGCGAAAAGTAATACGTTGGGCATTGGGCTTCGGCAGGCAATTTAAAGCGGAAATTCAGTTAGGACAGGAAGTGCGAAGTCACGGAAGCAGGTGGTCACGGTTAGGTAGTCCCGAGGGACGAGTGTCCTAAAGTCATATATTCATTTAAAGTGCGTTGTCAAAGACGAGGGCGAGCCGGTCTGGGTGCGGTTTCTTTACCCAGTGCGAGTACTTGACGAAACCGTCTGTCAAACGACGTGAAATCTTGCTCCGGGTTAGATCTTCTTCTGGAAGTGGCCAGAGCTGAATTTTTAACGGTATCTGGCAAACAGCACTGCACAGGAACTTCTCGTAGGCTTTTCTTGCGATACTTTCGAAATCGATGGTAGGTTAATCCGTAGGCGGGCAAAACCTTCGTGAATATCAAATCTGAAAGTGAAAGAGCAATGTTAGGATTATGTTAGCCGTTTAGTCATTGGTGAGTCCACCATTCGTTTTATTTTACCTGACGGAGTTATTGTTCCATAGAATTTCATTGAGTAAGATCACTCATGTTCTGGACAGTCTACCTGGAAGACGTTTGGTGGTAAATTGATCAGAAGCTAGGATTTTGAAAGTTCTCTTTCGTTATTGATTCAGACAACAAAGGTTTTGGATTTTTATGTTCATTTTAGATTCTTTGGGTAACCCGTTTGTTTTTAATTTCAGGTCAGCGCCTGATCAACTGGTTGACCTCAGGAATGCCTGAACATCTCAAATCACAGTTGACGGAGCCAGAACTGAGAAAGCTGTGTTCTACATTCTGCGGGCACTTAGTGAACGCCGGTGCCCTTCGACCTTTGCAGGACAAAGGAGTCGCAAAGGACACAGTCTTCACGGTAAGGACCAGGTCGTTTCTAAGAGTGGATGGGTACTAATGGGTTCCATCGACTTCAGCCGGATCAGATGTATTACTGGACCCACCATGAGGCACCAGCGCCAATTCCAAGTAGTCCTGGGAAGCTCACCCGGGAATCTTGGGCACCGGAAAATTTACGGCGACTCGAGGACGAACTGAGTTCACTGAGAGCTGAGGTTGAGCGTTTGCGAAAATTGGTGAAGGAAACGCAGGACGATGCCAAAGGTCAATCGACGCAAACGTCACCAACCGATTTGTCACCGATCAATGCAAGAAACGCAAGTTCGCCGATGAAACGAAATGGAGACGCAGCTTCCGGTGAGAGTGGCAGGTTCACTGCGAGTTCTTTAGAAATTTCTCCGATACCTTCGGAGAAGATCTGCTCGTTTAGATCAGAAGATTCTCGGTTCGATGCTGCGATGCCATCCAGTTTATCACCAATATCTGAAATTGAGAAGTTGGCTGAAGAAACGAACGAAGTCCAGTACCTTAATAATCGAGAAAAGGTCAATCCTGCGGCAACGTCGGATCCGATTAATGACATTGAGAATCCTCTGGAGAACGCTGATGATAGTATTATGGAGTTAACGGGAAAAATGAAAAGACTGAATATCGATAAAGGAGCGAAACCTAATATTGAAAAAGAAAAAGATGAGGAATCTGGTCAAATTAATAAACAAATCCTCACTACACAGATTACTGAAAATTGGAGTCGTAAGTTGAATCTTATCGAAACTGTCAATGATTTGGTTACAACTCCTGAATCTTCGAAGAAAATTAATACGCAGACGGTGAATTTCGGGACATCGGGGGAAACGAGGGATTCTACAAAAATGGAATCCAAAACGGTACAGATTCAAAAAGTTAATACGGATTCATCTTTCGCATCGCCTCCTCCACCACCATCGTCAATGCCTGACGCAGAAGGACTAACGCTGTTTTCTGTATCTTCTCAAACTGGTCTACCAGCTTCGACGTCGATCCCAGAAATTAAATTGATACCATTGACATCTCCACAACGATTGGCAGAACCAGCTATGTCACCGACGATGCCAGAATTTATAAGATCACCACCGCCACCACCACCGCCGCCGCCTCCGATGCCTGAAATGACAGGACCACCACCACCTCCAATGCCTGGAATGACAGAAGCACCACCACCTCCAATGCCTGGAATAGCGGGACCACCTCCACCACCTCCAATGCCTGGAATGGCGGGACCACCTCCGCCACCTCCAATGCCTGGAATGGCGGGACCACCTCCGCCACCTCCAATGCCTGGAATGGCGGGACCACCTCCGCCACCTCCAATGCCTGGAATGGCGGGACCACCTCCGCCACCTCCAATGCCTGGTATGGCGGGACCACCTCCGCCACCTCCAATGCCTGGAATGGCGGGAGCACCTCCACCACCTCCAATGCCTGGAATGGCGGGAGCACCTCCACCACCTCCAATGCCTGGAATGGCGGGACCACCACCTCCACCACTGCCGGGAATGGGAGGTTTAGCACCACCTGCATTACCCGGATCCGCTATGCCTCCACCACCTCCACCCATGGGTGGACCATCACCTTTTCCATCACCACCGGTCGGAGGTTGGAATCCTCCTAGCAGAGCTGGTAAATATCCATCGCCGAAATCATAAAAATAAAAAATTTATAGTCAAATTAGAATAATCTAAAATAATAACTGCCGAATAGTCATGAGGAAACAACCGTTAAATCCTGAGATTCCTATGAAGCCACTCTATTGGACTAGGTTACTGGTACCAGCAAATACACCTCCGGTTGCTATTGAAACACCTGACTCTCCTCCTCAGGTGAGAAATGACATATTCTACAGTTGTAAAACGTAATATCTCATGAATAACATTTCATAATGAACACAATAATTGAAGGTTCCGCTCTGGGCAGAATTAGAAGAAGAGAAGAATCTCGACTTGAAAGAATTCTCAGACCTGTTTTCTCGTCAAGTGACGGAAAGAAAGCCAACGAAGAAAAAAGAAAACGTGGACAAACTCTCAAAGATTCAACCTGCAAAAGTACTGGACTCAAAGCGATCAAAAATGGTTGGTATTCTCGAGAAGAGTTTGCACGTGGATTTCTGTGAAGTTGAAAATGCTGTATACAATTTGGATACAACCATAGTCAGCCTGGAAGCATTACAGCAAATTTATGAAGTCGTAAGTGATGATTATTTTTTTAACATAAAATTTCATTTGCAACTAGAAACTAATTGATAAATATTACAGAGACCAACGGCAAAGGAACTGGAAGATATTGCTGCGCACGAAGAGGCGCAACCGGAAGTTCCATTAGACAGACCAGAATTATTTTTGAAACGTCTGTCGACAATAAAACACTTCACCGAAAGAATATCCTGTCTGATGTTCCAATCGGAATTCCAAGATGCCGTCTCGACAGTTTCCTCAAAATTGACGAATCTTCGTTCGACCTGCGACTATTTGAGAAGCTCAAATTCCTTGAAAAAAGTAATGGCTCTTATTTTAACTCTGGGAAATTACATGAACGGAGGAAATCGGATGCGAGGCCAGGCCGACGGCTTCGGCCTGGAGATTCTCAGCAAATTGAAAGACGTTAAGTCGAAAATACCTGGAGTGACGTTGTTGCACTATGTGGTAAGGGTTCAATTAGCGCAGAAAACGGACTACAGTTTTGATGAACCGTTACCGTTACCGGTTCCAGAGCCAGCCGATGTAGAGGCGGCTTCTACTATCAATTTTGAGGACATTACGAAGGAGCTCGATAAGCTCGAAAAGGAATTGGACGGTAAGTCAAAAATTATTACTGTCAAATGTTTACGACTTCAATTTTGAAAAGTCAAAGGGACTGGAACCATTTTTATGCAAACACAAAAATCCTCCACTAAGGACAAGCCTTTAATTTGTAGCGTGCAAAGTCAAAAGTAAAATGGTCATCGAAGCAAGTCCTGAGACTGCAGGTCCTTTTAAGGAAAAAATGGATTCCTTCCTAAACAGGGCAGTGGTCGAACTCGCTAATGAGAAGGAAGCCTTGCAGGAAGCAAAGATAAAATTCAAAGCTGTAATGCAATTTTATCAGTACGTTCCTAAAGGAGCGACTCTTGACACAGCTGATCCAAATGATTTTTTTGTTCTATGGCTTGGATTTTGTCAGGATTTCAAAGTAAGTCACAATAATTCTAATTAAACAAGTAAATGACAAGTTGGTATAATCATTTGTATATATTCCAGGATATATGGAAAAAGGAGCAGCAACGAATACGGAAGGAGAAAATGAAAGAAGTGCAAAAAAAATACGAAGGAAAGCGTCAAGTGAAATCAATGAAGATGAGCGACACTGGACTTAAGGCACGTTTACAAAAATTAGCAGGCAGAAGGTAGCTTGCTAGAGAGCTTAGAGTAGTGTGAGCACAAATAGAAAAAAAATTACAAATCATACTGAATTTTAATTTGTTAAACGTCGTACTCATTGCCAGTATCGAAAAGAGGGAGTCGGTGCGAGAAGGAGTTCAACCGATTGTATATTACCATCAACTATTTTGTCTTAGTTTCAAAAATGATTGATCTCAATTAAATTTCTAATCGTGTCCATTTGTGACAAATTTATGTCTCAAAAGACATTTTATACTTTATCGTGACATAGCTGGTAGCTTATTATTCAAATTCTCTTAATTTCTTGATTTTCTTTGTATTTATTTACTTAATTTATTCCTCAGCATCTTTGCATTCTTAATAAATTGGGTCTCATACATATATGTGTTTGTATATTATAATAACCATCTCTTTGTTGTATGTATCATATATGTATGAGATATTCCTTCGGCTGGGGTTGAACTGTTCCTTCTTCCACCAAACATTCTCTATGCCTAAGATGTCATTATAAAATGTTTATAATGTTCTCAGAGAATCATTTACAATATGTTGCTACTCAATTGTTATTTCTACATTACACGTACAAATTGTAATTACATATTTATTGAATGAGAAACAAATATTTATTAAAAAGGATTTATACGAACTTCTCAGGTATCATCAATATGCATGAACTTGAATATAAACATCTAACACTAACGATTAAGTGACAAAAATATACAAATTTAATAGACATTATTATGTCTGACAACCAATGAGCCTAGTAAAATATAATTTAAGAATTGAATAGAATAACAAGCGTATAAAACTTGAATGGGACAAGTTTGTAAAATATCAACAAAATCACAATTTGTTTACCTGCAGTGCATCAACAGAAGAAATCTTTTTTTTCTCTGCATCTCAGAATAATCAATTTTCCAACCTCTCACATTTGCATGCTTGACAGCCGGTTGACATATGCTACGCAGACGAATAGGAAGATTGCTAATGAACCACTAATGAACCGATTTTCATCAGACTTGAGTAGGGAGATGCACAACGTAACGGATTTAGTGATATTAAAATTATGGCGTTCAATCGTAGCGGCGAGTTTGGAAGTAGGATTTTGTGATCACTGCCTCCGTCGACAATGCGAATCTCAACGTAGCCGAGCTAAACGTGAACAGGAACGTGTAGCTTGGCAGGCAAAGGTTTTCTGCTACTCACCGCTGGTTTCCAAAACAATTCTTAGAACGAGACCGGGAACTATAGAACTTCTCAACAACTATTGAAAAAGTCTACTGTTGAAACATTTTTAAGATATTTTTAGAAAGTCCGGTGCCAACTTGACACCCTTCTAGAACCTCAATTTTTTAGAAATGCTTCATCAGCGCTAACTTTACGTAGGTAAGAAAAAAGGATTCGTACAGAAGCCTAGTAGTGGCAATTCATTTCCTGGTACTTGGCCCTCTATCAGGGCATAAAGCCAAAAAGGAATAAGAAGAAGAAGGAAGAGAGAAGAAGACGAAGAAAAAAATTGGTTGCACAGAAATATCGAAAGTTCGAAAAATTGAATAAAGCTTTCCAAATACTACCAAAAATTATTGCATCTTGATTTACTGTCAAAATTTATTCAAAGTACAAAATTGAGATTAAATCAAATCTCGCACAACATACAGAGTAGATAAAAAATTGAATTGACATTGTAGAATATCGAAAATAAATTACGTTCAAATTGAAATATGAATAAATTAGGTGTTTGGAACATTAAAGTAATTAATTACATCAATAAAGTAAAATATTAACACTTCAAAATCGGAAATTCTGTCCAAGCATATTTAGAAGTACCGGAAGTTGCCCAAAATTGTGTGCGCGCAAATTCGTCGCGCAGGACTCGGAGAGTGGGAGCAGGCGGAGAGTGGGGGGGCGTTCGGGCAGTGCCCGGACTCGGAGCGCTCATTCTTCCTCGAGCCGGTCTCCTATACTGGTGTCTTGGAATTACCTCTCTTATCCATTTCCAACTTTCTTCTATTTCTATAATTATTTCATCTTTACTTGCTTATTTCATTATATTTCATTCTTTACTTTCTGATTTATCTCTTTCTTTATTTCTTCTCTACTTTTACACCCTCGTTCCTTATTTTTCTACTTTTTAACTTCTTAAATTTTATCTTCCTTTATAACTTCTCGTTTCACTCTGTTCTCTCCCTCTTAACATTGTGCTGGTCTTACTTTTCCTATATTTATTTCTTCTTTACTTCCTTATTTCTTTATATTTCATTATTTACTTTCTGATTTACCGCCTTCCTTATTTCTTCTTTACTTTTATACCCCGATTCCTTACTTTTCTATTTTTTAACTTCTTAAATTTTATCTTCCTTTATAACTTCTCGTTTCACTCTGTTCTCTCCCTCTTTACATTGTGCTTGTCTTACTTTTCCTATTTCCTTGGTCGGGTCGAGCATATTAATTCAAGTAGTCATATAAGAGTAGTCACCCTGTTAGTGCAGCTAGACTTAAGACCATGGTGTCGGGGGTTGCCCTTCCGCCTCATCCGCTGAGCTTGCTCAGTGGGTCGGGCCCAAGTTGTGGCCGCAACAGGACCTTATGGGTCTCCCGACGGGGGCCTTGAGCCCCCTTAGGGTATCTACGGCCATGGTCTTTCGTTTAGTGAATCTAGCCAGGTGTCTAGCTCTCGCGTATTTAGTATAATTTGTTCGCTTTGCTAAAAACACTCCAATATGTCGTTGACCCCTGGGCACTCGTGTGGGTAGTGACGATCCTATGTGTCGGTGGGGAGGTCGGTGTGGTAGTCCGTTGGCTCTGGGTAAAGTCCTATTTGTGCTTGTGCTTGGGGGTCTTCTTCACTTGGGGTAGGTGCGGGTGCTATTGAGCACCTGCTAGTATAAAGTCACCCTCTGTCGGAGACATTTTGCGCGGGGATCGATGGCTAACGGGGCCCGCCGCCGGCGGCGGGCGTGGTTCCTTACGTCTAACCCACTGAGCTTGCTCGGTGGGAAGGGACGGAGGTTGTAGCGTTAAATATCGTCCTTCGGGATGTCCTGGCGGTGCTCGCAAGAGCCACTGCTGGGTGCTACGCCCGCGGTCTTTCGTTGCGGTGAATCTTGACAAGGGGTAGACCGCGTTTAACTTGTCCCTTTTGCGTTTAACTTATCTTAGCTTCTTCGCGTTTAACTTCACCTTACCCCCTTGTGCGTTTTTCTTGTCCCTCGACCCGACTTCCTTTCCTTCCTGAGGTTTTTCCCCCCTAGTCCTGTGCGCGACAGCCGCAGGACTCGGGGGTTTTCCTCAAAAAAAATTAAAAAAAACACGGTCCCCTATGGGGCCTCGGAGGGGTCGTAGCTCCCTTCAGGAGAGGCAGGACCTCACGGAAATGGGCGGGGTGGGGCCCATTTCTCTCCCTTATACTTCCTACTTTCCCTACTTTTCCCACTGTTCTCTTTTCTCGCTCCTCCAGAATAATCTGGTCTTCGTGCTGTAATGAGCCAAATGTTAAAAGTAGTGACATTCATAGGATAATAGCGAAAGCTAGTCCTGCTAGAGTTTATATTTCTTAAAATTTGTCCTGTTGCTGCCTGGTGTCGTCCCTTTCTGTCTTGGACTTCCAATACGAGCAGTGTCACCAAGCAGCACAGCAAGTCATACCTAAGGTAACAGGCAAAATTCTTAAGAATTAGAGTCATTGATTTTCATGTGTATTTTTCTTCATTACTAAATGCAGGGTGTCATACAAAGATAGAAAGGGCTTTTATTCAAAGCACTATATGGAATTATTGACGGGACTGCTACATAGAAGTAAAAGGAATAACGGAGATATTTGCCAACCGATGTGATCGCATACGTCCCTGATAATTTGGACATTAACCAGTAAAAAGGAATATCGCAAACAATTCCTCCATAATTTTATCAACGGTTACAAAGTACATCATGTTATTTGGAAGAACGAACAACTAAGCGATATTATTTATTTTAGTTTGGTTTCTGTAATTTGTAATATAAGTGTGGGTCATGAGTGTTGTGAAATGGGTCATGAATGTTATAAAGACAATAATTTCTTTGGATGTTTTTCTCTCAATTATTAAATATAAATACATAAGGAATTATTATAGTGCATACGCTTTACGCATCTTCTTCTCCCCTTGTTCCCTCAGTCATAACCAACTCTCTTCTTCACTCTTTCTTTTTAACAATCTTCCTCTTTTCCCCTTCAACAACATTCTTCCCTGTCTGCTGCCACCAAACGTTTCTACTCAATTTTCGAATCTCCTATTCCTTCCTATGTCTCCATTACTCTCCTCCTAGTATATCCTTCCAAACTAAATTGTTAAAAAGTCCTTTGGAAAAGTCCAAAGTGGTAACGCATATAACATACAATATGTATATTATAGTGGTGATATATTTAATATATCTGTAATGGTATTTTTATTGCTAATTTTTCGTAAACCATATATGTACATATGTACTTCGTATACTGTATCATTATTGCGTTTATCAAATAAACTATCTTTAAACACTTATAATACGTGGATATTCTTTTGCCTTCTGCGAATATTCCAGAGTATGAATGAGTTCTGTCTCTTTCTTACTCTCCTCCATCCAAACGGAATCCTTCTCCTTCTCCTCCTGTCTTATGTCTCGACACCCCTTTTCACCTATGCTCCACTTTCCCTGCCATTACTTCCATTCCACCTCTGCCATATAATCCATATCCTGATATCGCTTTTCCTTTATCAATACCTTTTAAAACAAATTGAGTTCGCTTAGTCATTTGCTTAACCCTATGTCATCCGATATTCTTATTTAGTCTGTACATCCTGCCTTAATATTTCTTATCTTGACAAGCATACGGTTACATAGGTTGCAGTTTATTCTTGAATTTAGAAAATACTCAAAATTGCACCTTTGGAAGGCTGTATCTCGAAAACGGTTGGATCTACGGCTTTTTCCTTGAAATTTTGAAAGATCTCTTAATGCAGAAAGATAGAATAGTCCATAGAAGAGGCTGGTACAGGTTAGATTGCGATAGGGCGACTTTCAAAAAATTCCTTTACTTTTCGGAATTTATTAATATTAAAGAATTCGCATTAGTTCGAAGTTTCGCCGATAAGAGGGCAGCACCTCCTGGGCAGGATAAGTGGCGCCATCTCTGAGACAACTAGGGAACTTTCTCCGACAAAATAATTCTGATAGCAATTTAAAATCGCATTATCAAAACTTCAAAGTGTAAGGAATTCGCATTAGTTCGAATTTTCGCCGATAAGAGGGCAGCACCTCCTGGGCAGGATAAGTGGCGCCATCTGTGAGAGAAAGAGTGAACTTTTGCTACGAAAATCGGAATTTTGAAGCGCCCCCTATCGTTGATATACGGAACTAAAATTTGTAAGATTTTCTGCGAAAATCGGCATTTTGAAGCGCCCCCTATCGTTGATATACGGAACTAAAATTTGTAAGATTTTCTGCGAAAATCGGCATTTTGAAGCGCCCCCTATCGTTGATATACGGAACTAAAATTTGTAAGATTTTTTGCGAAAATCGGCATTTTGAAGCGCCCCCTATCGTTGATATACGGAACTAAAATTTGTAAGTTTTTCCCAGCAAAAGTTCCCTAGTAGTCTCAGAGATGGCGCCACTTATCCTGCCCAGGAGGTGCTGCCCTCTTATCGGCGAAAATTCGAACTAATGCGAATTCCTTACACTTTGAAGTTTTGATAATGCGATTTTAAATTGCTATCAGAATTATTTTGTCGGAGAAAGTTCCCTAGTTGTCTCAGAGATGGCGCCACTTATCCTGCTGTGGTACACGCGCAGTACTCACAGGATTTGGGAAAATGATCACCACACAATACAACACAATAGTTATTTTTATTAAATGCCAACGCTACAGCTCTGGGCGCGCTGGATATCGAGAAGCTTCTCCCCTCTTGCTCTCGCCGCGGCACATCAAATTCTGAAGAGCGTCGCTTCTATCTACGCCACACTACCCCCCTCCTAGCGACGTACTTGGGGACGGCGCGAATTTCTGCTTAGGTGTTCTAGAATAAGTACGTGGATGCTCAGGTCGCTGAAGAGGTGGAAACATCTGATCTGTTCTGTGTACTTGTTGTTTCGCTGCAGTCTGCATCCGAATTTCTTGACTCACTGGTTGTTGTTGCTGCGGAAGTGTCGCTGGTTCCTCCATTAGATGAGCTGGTTTCAATCTCTCCGTGGAAACATTGACTGCTGTTCGTCCTACCTGTATCTTGAACACTTTGTTGTCAAGTCGTTTCAGTACCTGGTATGGGCCCTCATATGCTGGTTCTAGTGGTCTTCTTGTTCCGTCTGCTCTCAATAGTACGTGTGAACAGCTTTGTAATTCCTTATATACGAATATCTTGTTCTTCTTATGGTGTGCCGTTTGCGAAGGACGTACATGTTCCATAAATCTGCGGAACTTTTGTGCGTATACGTCCGGGTTCGCAGTGTCTTGATTTGCGTAAACCATTTCTCCAGGAATTCTTAGTCCGGTGCCGTATACCAGCTCTGCTGCCGAGCATTTAATATCTTCCTTGAATGCAGTCCTTAAACCAAACAAAACCGTCGGTAGAATTTCGGACCACTCCTCGTACTGATGACAGCTTAGGGCAGTCTTGAGCGAACGATGCCAGCGTTCCAGGATCCCGTTGCTCTGAGGATGATACGCCGTGCTTCTGGTACGATTGCAGCCCACCAGGTTTGTTAATGCTCCGAATAGTCGTGATTCAAACTGGCTGCCTTGGTCAGTCGTTATGGTTTCTGGGGATCCAAAACGACAGATCCAATTCTGGTAGAACGCCGTGGCCACTGTGTCAGCTGATGTGTCTTTTATGGCAATCGCTTCGGGCCAACGCGTGAACCGGTCCATCATAGTAAGACAATACTTATATCCGTTTGAAGATGGCAGAGGTCCCACGAGATCAAGATGCACATGCGAAAATCGTTTGTCTGGCACCGGAACATGTGTATCCTCGGCCCGGACGTGACGTTGGACTTTGCTGAGTTGACAAGGGAGGCATGTACGAGCGCGTTGCATGATGTCCTTTTTCATCTTCGGCCAGACAAATCGTTCTCGAATAGTGTGACTTGTGATTTTGCCACTAGGGTGCGACAGATTATGACACATGTCAAATATCTTCTTCCGTAGCGAGCTTGGAATGTACGGCCTGGCGGTGCCTGTTGATACATCACAATATACGGTCGTGTCGGAACCATCTACACGTAAGGGAATCAATCGTAAAGCTGTATCAGATTGTAGAAGTTGAGGTAATTCTTCATCTTTACTCTGTTCTTGGGCCAGTTCCCGGGTGTCGGTAATCACTGGTGTATTCAACACTTCTATTCTTGACAGAGTGTCTGCTACTGTGTTAGTATTCCCCATGATGTACCTTATATCGGTGGTGAATTGGCCAATATAGTCTAAGTGGCGAAGTTGGCGTGGGGAAGCCTTGTCTGACCTCTGCTGGAAAGCGTAAATTAAGGGCTTATGGTCTGTCTTAACGCACAGTGATTGTCCTTCAATCAGGTGTCTAAAATATTTGATCCCTTCGTACACTGCCAAAAGTTCTCGATCGTAGGTGCTGTAACGGAGCTCTGCTTCGTGTAGTTTCCTTGAAAAGAAACCTAAAGGTTCCAAATGACCATCGTTCACCTGCTCGAGGACAGCCCCAATGGCCGTGTCGGACGCATCTGAAGTGATAACGAATTCTGCATTTTCGTGTGGGTGTGCCAATAATGTTGCGTTAGCTAGGCTCTGCTTGCAGTCTTCGAATGCCCGTTCTGCAGCCGTTGTCCAGTTGATTGGACGTTTATCTCTCTTTTTAGTTTCTTTCAGATATTCATGCAGTGGCCCTTGAATACGTGATGCATTCTTTATGAATCTACGATAAAAATTTATCATCCCGAGGAAACGTCTCAATCCTTCTACTGTGGATGGCTTCTTGAAATTTATAATTGCAGAAACTTTATCTGGAAGTGGCTTTACCCCAGTCTTGCTTATTCTGTATCCCAGGTAGTCTACCTCCTGCTTTCCGAAATTGCATTTAGCTGTGTTAATGGTGAGTCCATACTCTTGCAGCCGTCTGAATAACAATTCAAGATGCTGCAGGTGCTCTTTCTCGTTGGACGAAGCGACAAACAAGTCGTCAATGTAGCAGCGGACGAAATCCAATCCTCTGAGTACCTCATCCATGAATCTTTGGAATGTTTGGGTTGCATTGCGTAATCCAAATGGCATCATCGGAAATTCAAATAGTCCAAACGGCGTGATGAGAGCGGTTTTGTGGACGTCTCGTTCAGCAACTGGAATTTGATGATATGCGCGTTTAAGATCAATAGTGGAGAATATTGACTTACCTCTGATACTGCTTGTGATGTCGTGAATATGTGCCACAGGGTATTTGTCCGGTATTGTCATAGCATTCAGCCGCCGGTAGTCACCGCATGGCCTCCAGTCCCCAGTCTTCTTCTGGACCATGTGGAGAGGGCTGGCATACGGACTTTTCGACGGTCTGCAAATCCCTTGCTCGATCATTAGATCAATCTCAGCTTTAGCTATTTTAAGTTTATCTGGTGCTAATCTACGTGGGCGATCTGCTACCGGAGTTCCCCTTGTTTCTATATGATGCACTACCTGATGTTTGGCCTGTACATCGGTTCTGCGTGGCGTTGTTATATCAGGAAATTTCGCCAATAGCTTATGGTAGTCATTTTCATGTGTGACTGTTGCGATGCTGCTCATGCTCATGTGGATACTGCCCAGTATTTTGGTTCCGAAAGCCTCTTCAGTCAGGCACCTATTCCTGAGATCAACTACCAGACCATTTCTCTTCAAAAAATCTGCACCGATGATTGGTCGTTCCACTTCAGCTACACAAAACTCCCAAGTATATAGTTTCTTCAACCCCAGGTTAATGGTAAGCACTTTTGTCCCATAAGTCTTTATCGGTGATCCATTGGCAGCATATAATTTGTATTGAGACTCACTCACCGGTTGCTTACAAACCTTACAAGGTAGCACTGATACTTCTGCTCCTGTATCCACCAAGAATTGCATGCCATTCCTTTTGTCCGTAATGATGAGGCGGTTTGTTGTGTTTCCATCGTTCAACACCTCTACTGACGATGGTGGTTGGCGTTTCCCTGATGTTTAAACTGGCAATTGCCTTCGCACTTACGTGCTAGTCTTCCAAATCTCTTATGATAAAAACAAAACCTGTTGTTCGATGCTTCAGATCCCATGGCTGCATCAGCCCTTCTGAACTGGCTGAAATTATTCCGTTTGCGATTAACTGCCTCCACGGTATCTTCCAACGCTTCTGGTTGATCCTCTGTGTGGAGCCTGGCATGTGGTGCTAGCGAGGAAACTCGTGGCCTGGTTGCCTCATAGATGCGATCAGCTTGGAGTGCCAGTTTCGACAAATCCTTTTCTCCACTGGCCACTAAATGTAGCCTTACAACTTCTGGCATCTTTTCCAGAAACAGAAACCGCTGCGTAGCTTCACTATCTTGGTCCCCTGCGTACTGCTTCAAGCGAGCCAGGAACAAAGTAGGTTTGTCCTCGCCTAATTCCATGGAGAGCAGGATGCGTTGCTTCTCCTCAGGTGATTCTTCGTGGAGACTAATCAGTCGTTCCTTAATTAAATTGTAGCTATTCTCTTCTGGGGCGGTGGTGATTAAATCTGCCACAAGATCGACCACGTGTGCCTCAAGGCCGACTATCAATCGACGAAATTTCGAGACGTTGTTAGTTATTCGGTCAATCTCGAATCCTGCTTCAACCTGGGCTATCCATGCCCTTACATTTCTCTTGTTGAAAGGTGGAACCTTTGCCACGCGGCACACGCTAACCTCTGGATCTTCGGCCATTTTCCGTTATTCGGCAAACTAATGAATTCACCTGCGTCGTATAGAATATTGTAATCTTCCTGGATCACGTCGGGGTCACCAAATGTGGTACACGCGCAGTACTCACAGGATTTGGGAAAATGATCACCACACAATACAACACAATAGTTATTTTTATTAAATGCCAACGCTACAGCTCTGGGCGCGCTGGATATCGAGAAGCTTCTCCCCTCTTGCTCTCGCCGCGGCACATCAAATTCTGAAGAGCGTCGCTTCTATCTACGCCACACTGCCCAGGAGGTGCTGCCCTCTTATCGGCGAAACTTCGAACTAATGCGAATTCTTTAATATTAATAAATTCCGAAAAGTAAAGGAATTTTTTGAAAGTCGCCCTATCGCAATCTAACCTGTACCAGCCTCTTCTATGGACTATTCTATCTTTCTGCATTAAGAGATCTTTCAAAATTTCAAGGAAAAAGCCGTAGATCCAACCGTTTTCGAGATACAGCCTTCCAAAGGTGCAATTTTGAGTATTTTCTAAATTCAAGAATAAACTGCAACCTATGTAACCGTATGCTTGTCAAGATAAGAAATATTAAGGCAGGATGTACAGACTAAATAAGAATATCGGATGACATAGGGTTAAGCAAATGACTAAGCGAACTCAATTTGTTTTAAAAGGTATTGATAAAGGAAAAGCGATATCAGGATATGGATTATATGGCAGAGGTGGAATGGAAGTAATGGCAGGGAAAGTGGAGCATAGGTGAAAAGGGGTGTCGAGACATAAGACAGGAGGAGAAGGAGAAGGATTCCGTTTGGATGGAGGAGAGTAAGAAAGAGACAGAACTCATTCATACTCTGGAATATTCGCAGAAGGCAAAAGAATATCCACGTATTATAAGTGTTTAAAGATAGTTTATTTGATAAACGCAATAATGATACAGTATACGAAGTACATATGTACATATATGGTTTACGAAAAATTAGCAATAAAAATACCATTACAGATATATTAAATATATCACCACTATAATATACATATTGTATGTTATATGCGTTACCACTTTGGACTTTTCCAAAGGACTTTTTAACAATTTAGTTTGGAAGGATATACTAGGAGGAGAGTAATGGAGACATAGGAAGGAATAGGAGATTCGAAAATTGAGTAGAAACGTTTGGTGGCAGCAGACAGGGAAGAATGTTGTTGAAGGGGAAAAGAGGAAGATTGTTAAAAAGAAAGAGTGAAGAAGAGAGTTGGTTATGACTGAGGGAACAAGGGGAGAAGAAGATGCGTAAAGCGTATGCACTATAATAATTCCTTATGTATTTATATTTAATAATTGAGAGAAAAACATCCAAAGAAATTATTGTCTTTATAACATTCATGACCCATTTCACAACACTCATGACCCACACTTATATTACAAATTACAGAAACCAAACTAAAATAAATAATATCGCTTAGTTGTTCGTTCTTCCAAATAACATGATGTACTTTGTAACCGTTGATAAAATTATGGAGGAATTGTTTGCGATATTCCTTTTTACTGGTTAATGTCCAAATTATCAGGGACGTATGCGATCACATCGGTTGGCAAATATCTCCGTTATTCCTTTTACTTCTATGTAGCAGTCCCGTCAATAATTCCATATAGTGCTTTGAATAAAAGCCCTTTCTATCTTTGTATGACACCCTGCATTTAGTAATGAAGAAAAATACACATGAAAATCAATGACTCTAATTCTTAAGAATTTTGCCTGTTACCTTAGGTATGACTTGCTGTGCTGCTTGGTGACACTGCTCGTATTGGAAGTCCAAGACAGAAAGGGACGACACCAGGCAGCAACAGGACAAATTTTAAGAAATATAAACTCTAGCAGGACTAGCTTTCGCTATTATCCTATGAATGTCACTACTTTTAACATTTGGCTCATTACAGCACGAAGACCAGATTATTCTGGAGGAGCGAGAAAAGAGAACAGTGGGAAAAGTAGGGAAAGTAGGAAGTATAAGGGAGAGAAATGGGCCCCACCCCGCCCATTTCCGTGAGGTCCTGCCTCTCCTGAAGGGAGCTACGACCCCTCCGAGGCCCCATAGGGGACCGTGTTTTTTTTAATTTTTTTTGAGGAAAACCCCCGAGTCCTGCGGCTGTCGCGCACAGGACTAGGGGGGAAAAACCTCAGGAAGGAAAGGAAGTCGGGTCGAGGGACAAGAAAAACGCACAAGGGGGTAAGGTGAAGTTAAACGCGAAGAAGCTAAGATAAGTTAAACGCAAAAGGGACAAGTTAAACGCGGTCTACCCCTTGTCAAGATTCACCGCAACGAAAGACCGCGGGCGTAGCACCCAGCAGTGGCTCTTGCGAGCACCGCCAGGACATCCCGAAGGACGATATTTAACGCTACAACCTCCGTCCCTTCCCACCGAGCAAGCTCAGTGGGTTAGACGTAAGGAACCACGCCCGCCGCCGGCGGCGGGCCCCGTTAGCCATCGATCCCCGCGCAAAATGTCTCCGACAGAGGGTGACTTTATACTAGCAGGTGCTCAATAGCACCCGCACCTACCCCAAGTGAAGAAGACCCCCAAGCACAAGCACAAATAGGACTTTACCCAGAGCCAACGGACTACCACACCGACCTCCCCACCGACACATAGGATCGTCACTACCCACACGAGTGCCCAGGGGTCAACGACATATTGGAGTGTTTTTAGCAAAGCGAACAAATTATACTAAATACGCGAGAGCTAGACACCTGGCTAGATTCACTAAACGAAAGACCATGGCCGTAGATACCCTAAGGGGGCTCAAGGCCCCCGTCGGGAGACCCATAAGGTCCTGTTGCGGCCACAACTTGGGCCCGACCCACTGAGCAAGCTCAGCGGATGAGGCGGAAGGGCAACCCCCGACACCATGGTCTTAAGTCTAGCTGCACTAACAGGGTGACTACTCTTATATGACTACTTGAATTAATATGCTCGACCCGACCAAGGAAATAGGAAAAGTAAGACAAGCACAATGTAAAGAGGGAGAGAACAGAGTGAAACGAGAAGTTATAAAGGAAGATAAAATTTAAGAAGTTAAAAAATAGAAAAGTAAGGAATCGGGGTATAAAAGTAAAGAAGAAATAAGGAAGGCGGTAAATCAGAAAGTAAATAATGAAATATAAAGAAATAAGGAAGTAAAGAAGAAATAAATATAGGAAAAGTAAGACCAGCACAATGTTAAGAGGGAGAGAACAGAGTGAAACGAGAAGTTATAAAGGAAGATAAAATTTAAGAAGTTAAAAAGTAGAAAAATAAGGAACGAGGGTGTAAAAGTAGAGAAGAAATAAAGAAAGAGATAAATCAGAAAGTAAAGAATGAAATATAATGAAATAAGGAAGTAAAGATGAAATAATTATAGAAATAGAAGAAAGTTGGAAATGGATAAGAGAGGTAATTCCAAGACACCAGTATAGGAGACCGGCTCGAGGAAGAATGAGCGCTCCGAGTCCGGGCACTGCCCGAACGCCCCCCCACTCTCCGCCTGCTCCCACTCTCCGAGTCCTGCGCGACGAATTTGCGCGCACACAATTTTGGGCAACTTCCGGTACTTCTAAATATGCTTGGACAGAATTTCCGATTTTGAAGTGTTAATATTTTACTTTATTGATGTAATTAATTACTTTAATGTTCCAAACACTTAATTTTTCATATTTCAATTTGAACGTAATTTATTTTCGATATTCTACAATGTCAATTGTAAGTATAACATTATTTCATAATAATAAATTTTAATTCCGTATATCTACCGTATCCGTATATCTTCCAACACTGAGTGGCGCGACTGTTATTAAAATACTGCAGATATATTTTCTATGTTCCGTTATACACAATTTGAACAGTGCTACTGTTAAAAACGGAACGATCGCACGTATACAGTAATGGACATTTACACAGTACTGGAAGCTTGTATCGGAATACAGGGTAAAATCGTAGTGTTATAGATCTCCCTATTCATCTCTGGCATTGTGCATCTCCCTACTCATCTCTGTTTTCATGGTCCAAGTTTTATTTCAGCATCGATGCGTCACATGAGCAGGAGGCCCTCGAACCAGTCTCAAGTTTCGGATTGGTCAAGTATATATAGCAATACTACGCGTGATATTCGTGAGCTCCGTGAGAAGCATGGATTCCACCTATACGGCGCGTCGACGCCAAAATAAAACTTGGACGTTGGACCATAAAAATCGGCTCATTGGCCATCTCCCTACCCATCTCTCGTGCGAGCGTTTTTACTTGCTCCGGAGTACTACAGATGTATGGCACAACTCCTCATTGGAGGAGGCAGCCATGAGGAAAGGAAGGAAGCGCTACAGGTGTGTTTGAAAATGAACCGAGAGCACGTAGCTCATCGTTGTCTCTCTATTTATTGCATGCATTTGACCGAGACACAACATGCTCTCAGAATTTTCGACTCATTTTCGAACAGACGTATAGTGCTTGGGAACACGTAAAAACGCTGCACAATGGACCTTATATCACAAAATGAAGTTTAGGAAGAAAAGTTTACTATTTCGCCACTCGTGACACCATACTTTCGATCAGCTCCATCTACAACTATTTAAGTTTCAAGATCTGACAAGTTGATTCTAGCTTTTTACGTGACGATTGACAAAACTTACATGCAGGCTTTTCCAACTGCCTTTTTTGTTTAATTTTCTATCTTTTGTACAATCTTGAGCCAGTAGCAACAGTGATTTTTCATATAGGGTTATGCTAAACACCAAGACACTTATTTGTGAGGCCGATGCAAATCATTTTGATAGATGTATCCTTAACACAGGGATTCTCGAGGACGAAGTAGTTGTTATAGTGAGTTGATCATCGTGACGCTGCTTTTAAATTTTTTTACAATTAATATTTAATTTCAGGGAAGACTGGCAGGCTGGGTAAGGTGCGAACAGACGAAGGAAAATTTTGGATATTGGTTTTTGATGTTCATTTATCCATTGTACGAAATTAAAAAGTTGAAAAATGAATTTCGAAAACGTTTCGGTAAGTATACTTCCACTGATTAAATGTTTCGTTTCGATTGAATTTATTAACATTTTCTTACAGCTCCTACGGATATTCATTTTATGTGTTTGTGTATGCACGGACACGCAGCAGTGAATGTAATTCATAGATTTACTACTTATAATGATAAATCGAAATTTGCAATTGCATTTGTGATCAATAGTAATGAAGAATTTGAGTTTTCAACATCTACCAAAAAGAAATCCACCTTTGAAGTAATTATGATTGATAGCATAGTATTTCTTTCAGGAAATGTTGCACCTTTAGTACGTATATTATGCATACCTCCTTTTAGATTTTAGAGGTTTTTAAAATTTAATTTTCTATGAAAAAAAACTTTTTCCAGTGCAGCGATTTCCATAGATGGAAAAGAGAAAGCCTTGCCCGTCTCGAACGTTATTTATCAAGTGAAGAAAAATTTTGTTTGGGAATTTGTGAAGCATCAGAAAAAAATACTGAGGTAATTATTATTTTCGAAGATGAAGATGGATTCGATGCATCAGCTATAGAATTGGAACAGGAAATCACAAAGTTACGTAATCTGACACGACGCCTGCATTTGACACACAATGCTACTGCGACTCAGTCTGATGAAGCCCTTCCAGTAATCGATTTAACTGAATCAGAAGATACAAATACATTACCTAATATATCAGAAACTTCTACAAAATCAAATCAATTGGAAACGTGGGAAAGTGAAAGGAAGATTAAATCAAGAACCAGTACAAACTCAGAACTCAGGCATACCACAAAAAATGTTGAATCACTTTCCAATACTGTAACGGAACAATTTGAAATATTTGGTAGTCGTAGACTGTCTGACAATGTAAGTTCTGGAAGACAACCACAGTTTCTGCCAACAAGCTTCCAACTTTTAAATAGTATACAGTTTATAAATATGGGTATTATGATCGATTGTAATTCTCCTCAAACGGAATTTCGTTCTCGAGGAGCATACGACCTCGAGTTCGATCAGTTTCTAGCTAATAAGGATAAGAAGTGAAAGGGTTTGCACCATCGGTCCAATCAATTCTAAGGAGAGAATTGGAAATCAAATAATTAATAATAAGAACCAGAAAATGTAAAACTTAAGTTTAGTGTACAATGTAATTTAATACAAATTAAAGTTTTACAATTGCAAAGTGGGCATCCTTACATTATAAAACCAATAACTGCAAAGTACAGTATTGTAACATCTCATTATGTGAAACCGTAAAGGAATCGAGAAATAAAAGCGGCAGTGACGAAACCAAAACTTTTCTCGGCGCTCGCGAAAGTTCTCGATTATGCTAGAAACAGTGACAAACGTTGACTGGAATTCTTTGATGTATTCGATAACGACACAAAGTACTCGTGAGGTAAATGTAAAAACCATTCGTCCAATTATATTTTCACATGCCAATAAAATTTGAAAATTATTGTATTACCAACTAAAATTAAAGCTGTCCTTAATATTAAGGAACTTAGTGGCAACAGAATGTTATACACTAAGCCTATACAAAGGTCGAATGAGAATAAACCCCACACCTCAATGAATGGCTATCAGCCCCGATTCCAAGAGTTTCTGAAGTTTTGCCGCTATATCCGGATTCTTTAGATGGCTGTAACAAGACAAAAATACATTTTATAAATATGTGGTTATTTAGAAATCATGAGTGATGTCAGGAAAAAAAATTAATTCACTTACTCTTGCAAGGCCTTTGGATCGCTTTGCATTTGTTCCAAGATCAGTCTCATCGCCGGATCTCGCAGAATGCTTTGAACTTCAGGGTCTGCCATGGCTCTCTTCCTCACTTCTTCAGGATTTGAACTGACAGCCATAGTACAGGAACGATAACCCTCCAAAGCTTCAGCATTAGATGGATCCAATTCAAGTGCCTTTTGATATGCAGAAAGGGCCTTTCCCTGCTGCTGCATCCCTTGCAATATCTTACCCTTCCGTATCCAACCCTTGATAAACTTCGGATCAATCTCGACACATTTTTCGCAATCCTTTAATCCTAAGTCGAATGCCGCAAGCTTTGTATAACATGCTGCTCTGTTACTGTAATATTTTGGATCGTCTGGATTTCTCAAAATGGCTTCAGAATAATGTTTAACGGCTGCGGCATAGTCACCGTCTTTGTATTTCTGATTTCCTAATTCCTTTTCCTCTTCAGCCTTTACAGGATCAACGTATGCTTTTCTTTCTTCTTCCCTGATAATTTTGTCTATGTCAGATAGTAATGTTTTGATTTCTGGCGTTCTGTGTTCAGACATTGATTTCTCGTAATAGACCTTCGCTTGCTTCCAATTTCCCAACTTTTTGTAAGAATGCCCAATTCTTGTAAATGCTTTGGCAATCAATTTAAAGTCTGCACGATTTTCCCGACCAATTTCAATGGCTTTCTCACACTGCGCGATACATTTTTCATATTCTTTTTGTTCGAAATACACGGCGGCAATATTCAAGAGGAACGTTATTTCCGTGGGGTCCAACTCGACTGCCTTATTGTAATGTTCAAGTGCTACTTCAAAGTTCTTCTTTTTGTATGCTTCATTTCCTAATACCTTCTCTTTCAGTGCTTCACGCTTCTCTGGTGGAAGGTTCTCTTCCTCGTTTTTCTCAGGTTTCGGTTCTGGCTTAGGCTTTGGTGGTTCCCTTGCTTTGGGAGGATCCACATCCATCGGCTCATCCATATCTCCTGAATTAAAACCTAATAACACACTGAGGGTGGTAAGGACTCTTGTATCTTGTAATTTGTTACTTAAACTTCTCGGATTAGTACTTAATTCTTGAATGAGTTTAATGTATTCAGGATCATCAAGGTATGCTCTGGTTCTTGGATCATTTCTGAGTTTTACAAAAAGATCTGCAGTGTTAAAAGGATTTGGCATTCCTCTTTGTGCTCTGAGTTCAGCCAAACTATCTCGGATTTGAGCATTGTTCGGATCCAAGCGAAGACCTGCTTCGTAAGCCTTGATAGATTCATCAATCTTTCCAAGATATGCCAAAGCACTGCCCTTACGTGAATATCCCTTAGCCCAATCAGGTTTCAATTCTATAGTCTTCTCAGCATCCTCCAAAGCTTGCTGATACTCTTCAGCTTTAGCATAAGCTGCAGATCTATTGCTGTACAAAACATGATTATTACCATCCAAGGCAATAGCTTCTGTATAAAACTTTATAGCATCCTCAAATTTTCCTTCCTGCAATGCAGCATTTCCTTTGTCCTTCAATGCTGACACCTAAAACAAAAATAAAATTATAAAATCTATTTTCCCCTCTGCACACACTTTATCAAAGATAATCGTGAATTGAACACGTGGTGTCTAAAGCAATCGCTGAAAGAATGGGACTTCTAGAACAAACCACACACTAACCACCGTTTATGTCAAAAAGCTCATCAAACGAAATAAACATAATGGCTGTTTAAAAATAGCAGACGTAGGTAAACAGAATTCTTGAAAAATGTTACAAAACGACCGTAAATGATCAAAGAAGGAATTAAGTAGCGTGTACACACTTTCGATATATCCTTGGTTTCTCGTCAGACAACGAGGGACTAGATTTGGTGCGGCAATAACATGTCTAAAGAATTATTCCAATTATAAAAAATATATACTGCACTTACCTTGTCCATAATGTCGAGCAATGTGAACAGTCTAATTCGCAAAATGAAATATCACTGGTTATCTTGCGAGACTCCGTTTTGCGTATATACGATGCATACGATGATTGGTGAATCAGAATGATTCGCAGATGCTTTGTCGTACCGGTGCTGGTTTGAGAAAGCTCCAGAAGGGAAGCACCAGCGCCCCCACGTTGTTTACCGTGAAGCTAGCAGGCGCCTTTGCCTTTTTCGTTTCTAGCACATTCGAGGACTTACGTTGGTAGTTATGAGCACACATGCGTACAATGCGCTCTGTGATACTCAAATTTCCCATTACGTTCAACACTGAACTATAAGATACGATGGAGTATATCAAAATATACGAGAGCATATTGCTCTTTGCACTTTTGGAAAGTGATATCATCAGATTTTTTGTACTTCTCAATCATGATTGGTCGACTGATGCCGGTGCGGAATTTCAACTATTTAACAATTAAATCAGTGACTGTTGTCATTGCAAACAGTGAGAAATTTATAATATTTATAATACTTTGATATAATTGACGAGTTGTTATCTGATTTATAAGAAATTTGGGCTGCATTTTGTCAATTTGTATTTTATATATCTGATATACATGGATCATGAATATATGTATGTATGCATAACAACTCAAGTACCATTGAGAGTAGCATCCCATATAGCGAGCCGTACACAAGAGTTAGAAAAAATGCTGACAAAAAAAGGTTAAATCTCAAGTAAAATATACAGACTACCAAATAGTAGGGCCTAACATGTGGCGCCTCCTACGATTAAATGATTCTCTGCGCATCGTATTCGTCTCTGTTCATTCAAAAAGAAATAGCGTCTCGAAATTCGAACGGAGCAACCGTGATGTAAAATTTATTAATATTTTTCATTCGCGTATAATAAACAACATACACCATACTATTATTCTAGTAAGTGCTATAGCCATAACAAAAATGTATTCGTTATTTCCAGCGTAATCGCTCTATTGCATAAAAAACAGATAATTATTCAACATAAAATTTCTTGAATGTTAAAATTTCTGACACAGTCTATCTCTTAGCGTAGAGCTATAATTTTCTGGTCGCAAGTCATGCGACACATGCTGCAGTGCGCTAAAGCACCCGGCCATCCGATATTTATTTTATTTGGACGACATGCTCCGGGATCATGGTTGTACTTACCGGATGTTTGGTGGCTCCGCGTTAAAATTGACCTCAACCACCCGATACCTTTCATCCGGTCAATACTTGAATTTTCATTTACAGCAAAAGCAACTCGATGAACATGTTGGGGTTGCATTTAAAAATACTTTTCACGCCTGAAACTCTAATGCAAATCGTAACCATTGTGCCAAATCCGTCAAACAATCGGTCCAGTCGATTAGCTTGCTCATTGCATTTGCGTCAGCGTCGAGCATTAAGATTACCAGCATATTGACATTCAATGTCCATGTACATACACACAACAGGTTCAGGTGGACAATGCAGTAGTTAGCAACACTTAGGACTTTCGTCAAACACTCGCGCAGCATAATCGCTAAAGTACGCAGTCAAAGACTAGTAGATGTCGCACAACGATCTGCCATTTGACATATATATTCTCTCTTGCATTTTTGAATTTATCAAGTACTTGGACAAAGGTAATATCAACTTTCGTACAATATGCAAAATATTATAATGCCGCAGAGACTCATCCATTTTAGTAGCTTCAGTGAAGATCCTGTCTACATGAAATGTTCAAGCGAATGCACAACTGGCTATCAGTCAGCGAGACGCACAGTCTTCGTTCGGCTACCGAGTCGTACACACGTGTGTCTCGTGGCGCTTCTCAACATCTTGTCAGCTGGGTTGATCGAAGCAACAACAAAAATATAAATCCTGAAGTGTTTGGTTATTCAATTACCACATAAATTGCACACATTGAATAATTTGTTTTTTTACATGAGATCGGCGCTCGGTGAGTGGTGTTATTCCATATTTTCTTAATTTACTGTACTTTTGACAATTATCACGATCAGACTGATTAAATAAGATCAGTAAAATTCAATGAAAATCCATATTTACTAGTATTACAAGGATACAAGTTTGTTTTAATACAATCAAGGCGAATTTTAATACAATATTCTGTCAGGTGTAGCGATCGAAGTTGATAATGGATGATACAACGCAAGTGAGGAAAAGACATTTTTTTTTCTTTAAGAAGGAAAGAGACACAATGGCCCTTTAAAATTTCAGCATATCAGAGTGAATCGTTGTAAATTGAATTAAATTTCATCTAACCTTGATATTAATCTTATCACGTTCGTCTTATCAATTAAGAATCTCTATCGAGCTTGAATACTTCGTCACCATTTTAATCTTTCTATTACTTGCAAAAAGATTTTGACGTACATTCCTATAGCATTTGGAGTATTTCAGGAATTAGTAAAATCATGATTTTATTGGACATATAACATGTATATCGATTGCATGAATTGTGGATATCGTTATCAGCCACAGAAGAATACTTTGAACGGACAAAAGATTATAAGACAATTTTGAAATTTTACAATAACGTCCTCGCATGGAATACGTAAGTCGTTTTATGAAATGTACTTTCGGAATCGTGCTGTAGAAAAATTTGATTTCCTTTATAAAACGAGAAATGAGGGATTTTTTACGGAGAATATTAGTCTGCGAAACAGGACGAACTCGTAGATAAAGAACCACGAGGAAGGATGTGACAACAGCTCGTGATGACGCTTTGTCCTTTTAAGAAATTTGATATTAAAATTATTGTATGACGGTTGGGTTTACAGTATATTGACGTCAATAGGCAAAATTAGTGTCATTAGTTTTACTTTACTACCTCCTCATTCATAACTGGTGCACGAGACTCTTTCTTCATTTTTATCCATGTTCGAATTTTATGATACAAGAGTAATTCATGTTAAATTCAGTGAGGAGGTTGTTTTACTAAAAAATTACGCAAAATATACCAAAGATTTTACGCCTCTGCTTACTAAACGTAGTAATATTCATTAAGTACGACATCGTGTATTCGTGAGTGGCCTTGTGAATACGCGCACAACATGTAACTGACGGATGACATCATTTCGAGAAATATTTTATTTACGTTATACCACGTTGTGCCGAGTTCTCACTAATAATTAATAAAAAACGATCGATTCGATCGAAAACGAAACGATTAATATTCATATAGAATAAACGCGCTGAACGTAGTCTTCGATGCAAGTGACATAATCAAATGTGACTACCTAAGTGAGTCATGCTTAAATATTATTATTAAAATTACACAAAGACGCATATTTATTTGTAGCGCTGCACTAATCCATCCAAAAATCCGATCATTTGTTTTCTGTGATAAAACTAAATTCCGCTAGTGCAATAGTATCGAACTACCCTTCAATTTTCAACGAGATTAATGCTTTTGCCAGGAGTTGACTTAAATAAATATTCTATTCGATAAGAACTCGACATATGATTATTCCAAGCCACCCACATTCCAACCACTTTTCATTTCTTTATACTGTTTTACGAATCCTGCAAATATTTTGTAAGCGAATAGTTTATAACCTATCGCATCATAGCCTCTCATTGTGTCAAAGTGGCAGGAGAATGGCGCGAGAGAATGACATACAGAAAAATAATAAAAAGGAAAGAATCTTTATAAGAAGTAGAGAGAAGAACTCACAGTGGTTGCAGGGTGTGGTGGAAGAATTATTCGAGAAGAAGGTGCGCCACGTCTATACACCCACCCCTTACACTACCTACGCTGATCTTCCTCCCGCTTCTCTCGTACGTTCATCGTGGATTCCACGAAGGAATCTTTTCCTTGCATAGAAATACGTACGATACTAGCTATTACGAGGTATTATTATGCGTATTATTATTTCATTCACAATTCCATTCAGTCACCGGCAGTACATACAACGTTGCGTGACATTTCCAATAGAACGAACCACAATTCAAATTGACAGTAGAGTCGACAATGTTGGCGGAAAATTCCGCCATTGTCGTAGAGTAGCCTTTAACGGCGCGTCGTCACGAACAAAATACATCATAGATTGTCGTGCGTCTAGTCTCACGGCGCCGCGCGTGCAGCATTCATTGTCGTCGGCGTAATAATTATACAATGCTTAGCAACGACGCTTTATCGTCTCCAAAATCTAGTTCAATGTGTTTCTATTCGAGTCCAGCTTGGCCTAGAGAACGTTTAGTTTAACAAATGCAAACTGGTGTTTTGAATGAAATCCTTGTTACTAAACTATAGGAAACACAGAAGCCTCGTTTATTACGAGTACCTATATGGAGTATAATATCTACCATATTAAAGTATATGGGTAAGATTACCATTGATAATATTTAATCGCGTCATTCTACAATTTCTGATATCATTACGTTACGAAGAACATTTCCTTATGACTTTTATTTCGCGAATTCGTTAGATCAATCGAACTCTATGAGTCGAACGTCGTCGTGACTCACGACCTTCTTCGATGCGTAAGGAGAGACGAGGTCGCTAAGTTCGACCTCGAACTACTGAATCCAGCGGATAGAGGTTTCTATAGAAATTCAGTATAATCGACTTTAAGACGCACTGTGTGATTAATTAGGTTAATTAGTTCTATGCCCGAGCGTTGACTCCTGTGGGTGGTTACACGAATTAGGAATGCCTACGTTCCATAACTTTACGGGACTGTACTTTCGTGAATGGTTTAATTAAGCAATTGCCCTGTTGGTGTGCGTGACTCAGGACTGACACTTCAGGGCGGAAGGAGGGATACAATGAAAAAAGGGATAATTTACAATTTCTTCATTTGTCCCTTTCTTACAAACCGGGCGTTTGTAAGAAATATTTTCTCATTCTCAACAGACATACATAAATATTATTTGTTCATGTTTTATTGATTATTCCGCAGTTTGCTACCACGAGGAATCATTAAAGAAAGTGAAAACACGTCTGGCACTTGAGTTAACAGTTCAGGCTACTGCTTATACATTTCCAAACGTTATATCGATACGTCGACTAACAACAAATAGCCATTGTGATGCTAGCGTGTCATGAATCAAAAAAATGGGACTGAAAGAGGGTCGCGTTAATTTACTAATTAGCGTGACCCGCGCCGCGATGTGACCTCCAAGAGCGATCACGTTGTGGTTATCGCGAGCGATAATAAAAAGAGGGGAAAGAAACGAAGAATATTATCCAGCATCTGGTGGATCACGTTGATGTGATTATGAGTCGGTTTTATCGACGGAGATTTCATAGGAATTGAGGTCTGATAAAGAAAATACAAATTATTATCCGGATTGATTACACTTACTGTTTTTCTTCTTATACAGAAATTTTCGGTGCATCAAAGGATACGTGGCTGTAACGTCGTATTTGTTCCTTCTTCTTGAGTATCAAGACTGTTCACTCTGGAAAGATGGAGGTTGAATTGATGAATCGGTTTAATCGTCTTAATCAACTATACATAGGTCTATCTACGCCTTGAACTATAAATTAAACTGTAACTATACTCCAAGGCACGTGCCGTTAATAATACGAGGGTCCGTCTTCGTGCCGAGGCGCACTCCGGTTTCAAATAATCGGCTGAACGTGCTATTAGACTTCTTGGTCGTTAGATAAGACGGTTTCTTATCAGATACCTTGTCGCGGTCATAACTTAGAGAATTCATAGACGATGAGTTTGCGCTCAGTTTTTTCTTTATAAAAGTATGAAATAATTTCAAAATTACACAACTAATAATATTTGTGTTCTGTGTCAGACATCAGGTTTATGTTAGGTCAGTCCATGAATTCCTATGCACTTCCCAATCGATATTGGTATTAAATATTTCGTACACGTCGCATATGAATTACTAATCAGATAATATATTGCATCGACCACTCCTTATCTGATAAGCATTATTTCATTGGAAGCTAATATTTTCCAGATATATTTTATAATTTCTGGATAATTATATGAAAAAGGATAAAATTTGGAAAACGCAATGCTGGAACAAAAAAACGGCGGCCTTGAATTGTCAGGTGGCTCAGTCAGAAGAGGACGTTGGACGTGCCTGGGTCAATGTCTATAAATAATCGAAATAACCGAACTGCTCTCAGTCAACGACCCGAAACTGAATACTCTCTTCTTTTCCACATACGTATACATACACGAGACGCATATTAATAAGTTATGACGATAGTCACTATCGCTTATCGATGTTCTCTGACTCGGTATAGGTACGGCATACTCATGGCATGGCCGGATGACTGTTTGATAGGACGAGTCCGTATTGATAACGGCTCTCTCACTACTGCCTCTCTCTTCCAACTCATCACTCTCACCGTCATTCCTTTCAGACTACCACTGTCTTCTTGTTCAATGTTTTCCTCGTTGAAGCCATCCCCCGGGAGTCGAGGCGTCACGCGAAGCCTTGAGACAACTTGAGCGAACAGCTCATATCCCAGAGACGTAATACGCAACGGGGAGGCCGCGCATGACATAGATGACAGTTTGATACGATTGATCTATCGTAGAGGAGACTCCTGGCCAATTTCCGGCCTCCAAAAAAGGCTCGCAATCGTTTTGAGCTTTGGCTCATTATAGGGTAATGAAAAGGCCGCGTTTCCAAGTCAGGCTCATTGATATGCGATACTGCATCGCGAGGGCCCAGGAGGACGACGGGCTTTGTGTCTTCGTGTCGTGGAGTCGCCGGATGCGCGAGTTGGCTCCTTTTCATCCCAACAACCGCAACGACCACACCGACTCCTTATTCACGTTATACGCTTTTGGAGCTCGTCCCATTTCAAGGAACCTTTAACGAAGTCCTTTGAATTGTATTTTCTCAAAATTAGCTTTAATTAAATTCATATAAAAATGCAGGTCGCATTTCACTTTCGAATCAACGGATTGTTGTCGGCGCCCGCATGGCTATTGTTTTTCTTCTGCCTGTTGTGTTATACGGGTAGGATATATGTGATACATGGAAATCGCGCGATATTCAAAATTTTTAAAATCGATTCCAACAGTGATTTTTTTTTCGCACCATACGAACAACTGGTAAATACCGTTAACTAGGCTTCTGAAGGTATTGAATTGGTATGGCGATGACTTCCTAGTGCAAGCAGGAAACGCACAGTTGCGACCAGGCTGTGTCGCATTACCTTTAATAAATTAGATGCCTACACGCACGCGAGACGAACGACGTTCTTTTGCTCTTTATCACTTTATTCGCTAACAACCATCTTCCCACTTCCCTGTCTCTACGTGTACGTCCAGTCGTTCACTGCCGTTAAGAATTTACGCGAATTAGCAAAAAATGTTGTCAACCTCTTTCAGCTTAATTTATCTCGACGTCTGCACACGCCTGTAACCTGTACCGTTTTATTTGTTTCAGAGGACGCGAAGATGGTCTCTCGGATCCGACCGATTAAAATCACTGCCGTAGGCGACGGTATGGTTGGGAAGACTTGTATGCTTATCACATATACGACTAAGAAGTTTCCTACGGAATATGTGCCCACTGTGTGAGTCTTTGAATCCATGTTAACTTTATGTCCTCGTCACACGCAATGTTGATCGATCGGATATATAGTTTGTGAATTTCGGAACACATTGACACTCCTATTTTAATATGGTTGATTATATACTACTCGTGGTTTTCTCTTTTCAGCTTCGATAACTACGCGGACAACATATGCGTCGATGGACAGGAGTTCAATATGACTTTATGGGACACAGCTGGACAAGAAGATTACGAGAGGCTCAGGCCGCTCTCCTATCCCAACGTACGTTGATGGATGCTATCGAAACTGCAGCATCATTTCTGTCGGGCTTCACATTTTTCTTACTATCAATCGTATCATCCTTTCAGACTGACTGTTTTTTACTCTGCTTCTCGGTGAGCGCACGCAGCTCGTACGAGAATGTGGCGAGTAAATGGTATCCGGAGATCAAACATCATTGTCCTAATGTACCAATAGTTTTAGTCGGTAAGTTAGAGATCTCTTTTTGCATGAAAGAATAGTTTCCACGTATATTCAGGTTGAAGTTGCATGTCTAGTAATTTCTCAATAATATATTCACAGGAACAAAAGGTGACCTCAGGAGCGAGGGGGACTTGGATATAATCTCACTGCGTGAGTGCAAGAAAATGCAGAAGAAAATTAAAGGTTTTAAATACATGGAGTGCTCGGCTGTTAAGCAAGAAGGCCTCGAAGATGTCTTCGTGGAAGCCATACGGGCAGTATTAAAAAAGCCATCCTCGACAAAGCTTTGTTGTATACAATGAATTTTCAATTTCACATCGGAAGCATTGATCGTCCTTTTTTTTAAATAACTGTAACATTCATTTTCAATATCTAAAAAGACCGGACATGGGAATAAGGTCGCGTTACGTCTGTTTAGATAAACTGATATTATTCTGTATCAAAATGTTCGTTTGTACAATCGCAATATTTTATTTAGGATAATCAAAGTAATTAGACGTATAGTTTACCGATTCCCTTCTTTGCCGGGTCTAGTCTGTATAGGAGGGAGTATTGATTAATGAGCGAAGCAGGCGAAATAGCCTAACCAAAGACTTTTACAACCACCTTTGTGCCTTTTTCCTGTACAAACTTAAACCTCATTATGTATATATTTATACCACGCCATTTTTTAATGAATTTTCTTAGGTTAAGCCAATCTGACCGAATGCTTTTTTATGCTTAACCCGACGCTAGTCACATATGCTTTTTTTAAACCACATTGGTCAGGTTGAGTAGTTAAGTAGTCCAGATTGAACTTTTGTGCTCCAGTTATCAATAAACGCAGATATATTTCTAATTTTTTTTTCATTATAGCATTAGTGAAGTTTATACTATTCATTAATTATGCCGTTAAATTTAATAATGACGTATACGCGCTTGCTAAATACGGGATTATAATTTTTGTGAACAGATTAGTGGCATACTGAAATAGGACATCTGACCACGGTGACTAGCGTCGAGTTAACCATCCTGTCGGATTATACTGCGTGTAATTTAAATATAGTTAGCTATGCGCGAACAGTGTTTGTAATGAATATATAAAAATGAATGCCGAGAAATGCTGGATATTCGTCCTTCATATTCAACATATCAATTGAAGGCATGGCGTTTCAATTATCAAATGCCGACTAGCAAAATACTTTTCTACAATTAATTTCATTAATTGGCTAGAAATATAATTTTTCAAACTATGGTATTTTTAGGAGTTTAAAATTTTTTTACCATTTTATCAACGAGGAATTACCCTTCGATTTGTAGTTCGTAATTGAACAATTATGCTATATCGAATTAAAACGACTATACTTACGAAAGATACCATTTATTTAACACAAAGTCTGATTACTTATCATCAGCCCTAAAATAAAATTGCCTGACACGTTATTGGGAATATCGTTATTTACGGCATAACGAAATAATTGAAACTGTCCTTAAATTAACTTATAGCTAACGCGAGTACATTAGCCGATATTAGTTCAATTTTCAAGTCTTTCGAGCACAAGAACTATTTTGTTTTTTATCGACCACCAAATATACCCTCCGATATTGGAGTCACTTTTTGTTGAATGATCTTTCCGTAACCTCCTCGACCACTGTCAAAGTCTGATCTATACTCATCACGCACCTGAAAATTCAAGAAAAATGATAATATTGGAGAGTTATTTTATTATCTTGTATCTAGAACTATCTACCACTTAGTCTTACCTGACCACCAGTTTTTCCACGTCCATATTGTCGACCTTCGATAAAGCCTGCATCCCAGTCAGTACGAATTATTCTGTCATCGAGTCTAGTGCCATTAACATATCTCATACAATTTTCTGCATCGGACCTTAAGTAATACTCAACAAAGCAAAAGCCACATGGTGTCTTTTTGTATTTGTCTAGACCCATAATAATACGTCTTATGTCACCACATTTTGAGAATAATTCGTAAATTTGTTCTTCTGTTGTGTAAAATGACAAATTGCCTACATATAAAGTTGTGGAATTTCGTAGTAAGCGATCCTGTTCTGCCCTTGAACCCTGCCACACATAGTAATAAAATTTGGTAACCCATTAAACAGTCGGATATCCTGTTATTTACAAATGTTATTGAAGAACATAAGAAAGTTTGGAGGTTGGGAATGAAAATGAAAGAAATTATGTATTACTACGTTTATAAATTTTCATTAACGCATTTCCAAGATAAAATGTACAGCTTATATTTTATTTATAATATAATAGTCATCAAAGCGAACTATCACACTTAATTCTTGATTTCTTTCACAGACTTGGAGTAAAAGGTTATGTTGTTACAAAATATTATATTCACCTTAAAATGTTGATCCCTATATGAACTTAAGTCAACCGACGGCGTGGTGGTCGACGTCATTTTTTGTCAATTTCGAAACTGTCAAAAATTTTATGAAAAATATTTAACTAGAAACAATACTTTTCGTCAAGCCCAGTCAAGACAATTGACAAATCGGCGACTATTAAACGGCATAGATGTCCCAACTATCGCTCGGAACGAATGGACTGACGGAATGAATAACCCCAGCGAATTCTGGGTAAAATCATGTAGTCTTCGAAATTTTAAACCGGAAAATCTTACTTTTTAAATTTAACAAAAATTGTGGTATCTGACGAAAATGCGGTAATTTTTTATTATGAATCATACTGTGCACAAAATTTTAGAAACCACCGTAGGAAATTTATTTGGAAAGGACGTTACTTGCAAGGAGCCTGTCGATAGATGTGACGATTATCAACCTGGTACCTTAGTAGAATTTGGCAGAACCGGTATTAACGTATGTATTTCATATACAAAATGCCGTACTACATACTTTTATACTATATATAATACAAGCTAAAATTCGTATCACAGCATGCGTTTCCAAGCATCGTAGCTACTAGAATAACAACGTAAACAGTTGCGAATATCGGTGTTTCGTTTTCGCCTTCATCTATGTCGCCAGTTATGTGACGTATCTCGTCGTCTATCTCAAATTTAACTCAAATTTCCTCACGCATCGAAGCTGCTATTTCTTGTTTCTAATAGGAAATGCAGCCCGTCAAACAAATTACAAAAGTTACGAAAGAATTTTGAGTTATCGGGTCGGGTGTCTGTATAGTGCATGTGATTTTAAATTCTAGCTGAAATATGGGTTCATCTAACGTAAGTATTTCATTCAGAGTAAAATAACGTATAATGCTCATTCTAATTATTTATAAATTTAAAGTTTTTCCTTCCTGTAATATCTTTGTCAACATCCTTTATATTAATTTGGAAGTTTTTCTCAATCTTGTCAAATTGGTAAATGTTAGTTCAATTCCGAGTTTCATGTTCAATACAGCTGGTAATATCTCAACTCAGCTGATAATAGTTGGATTGTGCATTGAAAGAGGGCTGTCGTCTTTCTTCGAAATTTTCGTCTGCTTAGAAATGCAGAAATTTTGATATCCTTCATTCGCGTTAATAGTAATTTCAGATAAATTAAAAACATGAACGGGTTTAAGGTAATTGCGGTTTTTAACATTTACGATTTGGGTTATTACTTACAGGTTATCAAGTATCAATCCTAACCTCGTGACTTCATAGATAGTCAATTGGTTTTGGCAACCGAGATAATTTTCTGAAAAGAAATTAACAATGTTTTTTAATTTCTCTCGTATTATAATGTAATATTAATAAACACGTATCTTTTAGAATATATATTTTTAATTTTTTTTAAATCAACTTATTAAACAGTTAGGTATATCTACGATGGAACATCTGTGATATATTTAGTGGAGTTGACAGTCCAGTTTGTTTCGATGATGTAATAGACACGAACAATTGGGCATTATATAATATAAATAATAAATGTAAAATAATTATATATTTATATTTTACTAATTCATGGATAAAGTTGGTAGGAAAAATTATTGTTATATTTTGTGTATTACAAGGGTACTAATTAACTAATTCTTTATAGATTTCTTATATGTAATTTCAAGGATGTACTATGTTTTTATATAAAGCTGGTCAAGAAATTCATGATGCCCTGTGGATTATGTGCTGCAATTCCGGCAGTAAAACCTGCACCTTCAGGATCATGTCCAGAAAACTGCAGTAATAAACTTGAGGACAAAAAGCTTATCAGACCATCAGAACTTCCTATTTATTCTGCAGACGATTCATGCACCAGGCAAACACCATGGTAAAGCACAAGTAATTCAATTTTTTAAACAGTGTCTGTTTTTGGTATTTGGGGAGGGGGCATTGTTACTCTAAATATAATTTCTTTTTCTAAGATTCAGATAATTTTCCTTGCAACTTATTCTTTTAATGACAACTACAATTTCCAAAAGTATTATAGCTGTAGATTTTTTTTAGCCAGGATAATAATTGTCCACCTTCATACCTGGAGCAGGGCTTTGGAACAATTCGAAAAACTGTCAATAGTTTGGTTTCTGAATACTCAGCTGTAACAAGTACACTTAGTGACACTTATGATACTGGACTTGAGCACAGTCAGCGTAAGTTGTATTCAAATAAGTCGAATTGAAATTAATAATGCAACATTTTTTCAGTATTGAATAAAATATTTTAAATCTTTGTATACACTGTTGATAAAAATATTTTATATATTTCTTTGCAGTTCTGTTAGACTACCTACAGGAAGAAAGCAACGTCCTACCACGATTGGGTGCTGTAGGAATTGGTGGCTTAACTGGATTAATCTTCGGTTTAAGAGGTGGAAAATTTAAGAAATTAGTTTATTCTAGCACAGGGGCCCTTGCAGTAGGTGCTGTGTGCTATCCAAAACAAGCCCAGGAAAGTGTCGAACTAGCTAAGCATTATGTCAACATTGGCTACAACTTCATCTATGGGGGTAAGTCTTTTTGCATAATCCAATTATCTTAATAAATAAACTTGTTATAAGTGTTCATTCATAATAACCCTTATACATCCTTTAATTAATAATTCCATAAATCAGTTGATCCCTGCGTAACAAAGCCTGTACAAGCTCAGCCCGAGTCCAAATGTTAAAAAGATTTACAAATGAAAAAGCATGGAGTATGAGGTACATAAAGTGCAAAAAGATATTGTCCCCCTAATATTGTTTTATAAATGAACTGTAACAGTAAAAAGTCATGGTATTTGTTGATTTTCTATTTCAGTAAAACCAGGAGATGAAAATGAATTGCATATCGAGTGGCCCGAATTCCCAAAAATTAAATTGCCGACATCCCTATCGGAATTCGTAAGTTTGGCAACTGACTCTGGAGCAGCTGCCATCGCAGCTGTTAGCTCACTGGCGGGTAAAGCTTCGGAAACATTACAAGAATCAAAGAAAGACGTAGGTATCAAATAATTTATATGAATAACCGATTAGCGTGTAATAACAAACGTATTCAAGGGTATGGATTTCTTTTCAGGCAACGTCTCCAGATGATGCATCTAAGTCAAAGCAAAGCTAAGAACTCCGTCTCAAACGAAATAGCATCTACGATGATTGCTAGGATCACTTAAAAACCTCCCGCGAAAACATTTACATAGTCCACTATAGTTTTAGGAAGAATCACCACACTGCAAAAAAAGTAAGTTGTAAAGATGATGGAAATGCTTCGTGAAAATACAAAAGGCATGTGAGGTACTGAGTTGTATAATTATTTATTGCCAATCTCGTAGAATATAATTATAATTTGAAATGTCGCAAAATTGGCGACACTTCACTCCGCTCGAGTGATATAATTATAATGAGCAGTTTAATTGAGATGCCGCAAGATATCGCGAGTTGAAAACTGTTGCCGCAAACCGTCGACTGTCGAGAGATGGCACTAGCAGTATGTTATACCGGGGGGTGGTGGATCGGTCCGTAGCAGTCGTCAACAAAATCGATGATAGTCGCCGGAACGATAGAGCGGCCGAAAAAGTCTAGCGGTTGCCGCTCCGCGAAAAGCGAGTGCATTGAATATCGATCGGGAAAATACGAACGAGTCGTTAGTGATCGAGTTAATAAATATACTTATCATTTCTCACATAATCGTCTTTTGAAGTTCCGGGAAGTTCGTGAGTCTACGGAGAGCCCTGTCGCGTGTGTTGACTGTATGTTGCCACTGACCACGGAATCCAATAGGAAAATCAGCGTGCGAAACGTCCGTTTTGCTTCGAGGTTCAACGGCGCGCTGACGCGAAGCCGAAGATCCTCAAAGACACGATGGCTGACCACAGGAAAATGTGAGTAGATCGATAAACACGCCGGTCCGAGCAGCCGCCATTAAACATCTGTAGTATCTCGGCTGACTAGCGCAGTCAGCTCTACTCTATACAGTCATATCTTTCAATATAGCACACCCATAAGATAATTACGTGCATTGTCATTCAAAAAATATTAAGACTCGCTTTAACTATACTCTTTTTCACGTATTTCCCTGTGTTTTGATTCTCTGGCTGTCCTACATTATTCACAGCATATTCAATGGCGATCGATTTTATCGGCTCAATTATTTAAACCCGTTGTGGCATAATCAGTCTACCGACACCCTTGACATTCCTTATACATTTACAATTGAATTCCTTTTCCATAATTCTAGAATACAGTAGAGTTTACCAATCTTTGTTGTAATTCACGTTACCTTCGGGCAGCGACTCGATCAAGATCAAACTTTCACTTTTGTTTGCGAAACAAACATGTTCTTGTATTCGTTAATCGTTATCACATGGCGAAGGACCAAACTGGTCCAATCCGATCTATGAATATAAGCACTTTTCTTCATTTCAGTCACGAGAATGGTCGAGAATTTTCCCACGTCATTACTTAGTTGAAAGATCCAATAGAATAACAGTTTGCGCTACTTAAGAAATTGCAGATCATTGATGTGCACTCTTAAGCAACCCAGCGTCATAGTCATGAATATATTGGAACTCGATTCAATGTAACAGCTAAAAAGAAAAAATACGTCGCACGAAGCGTTAAAAGTGTTGAGGAATATCAGCGATTGAACCCTGGCATTTAATAATTGATCACTTTACTATCAGGCAAACAAGAATGATCGATTCATTGATTGTTCGATATGACTTTTCAAAAAATTGCTGTTCACCATTAAAAATTTCTAAGAATTAATAAATCAGCAATGACAGTGTAAATAATCAAATAAGATTCATCCAACATCATTGGACTCTATCAGTGGTGCTTATCAACGATTTTCAGAGTCTGGTTCTCTCGTTACCCCCGGTATAGGGAATTGTCGTTCGTAAGGGAAACCTAATCACGTTCACCTAATAAACACCGGTGTAAGTGCGAACCAGCTAGAAATGGAGATAAGACACGTGAAGTGGTCTACTGTATGAACATCGAGCAAGCTGTCCTTATCTTTAACGTCCGTTTTGAAATTAGGCTCGTTTTCATAGTTAACATAGAAATCGTTCTGACCCGTCCAACGTGGCTCTACAAACAGACGTAAAATCCACGTTACCTGAGACAAGAGTGGTCGGAAATATTACATAGAATCTTGTATAATTTTCAGCTAAAGCTAATGTCACGGGATTATACATACCATTGTCGTAGGACCAAGGTGAATCGGACTTTGCATGCTGAATTCCTTCGTAGCTCCTGAAGTGATCTAAAAATTTGTTTGATTTTGTGCCGACTGGATTTTTGCGCGGAACAGAAGGATTCACGAGGGAAGTCAGTTTAGAAGAAGAATCCTGAACAGAGATTAGATGAACGTAGAAGTGAGAGAGGAGGGAGGGGGGTGACGCTAGGAGAGAAAGCCAGAACTAGAAGAGGGCCGGTCGATGTCGCCGCAAGGTCGCTACGTATCGACACTTTCTCTCCTTGCTCCTTTCTCTCCTATCCCCAGTCTCCCTTGAACCCGACGACCCACACCCGTTCATCCCTCGACTCAGACGCCCTTGCGTTCCTTTCTGCTTTCTGCTGTGTTCTGCCAGACGTTCCAAAGCATTAAACGGTATCGCGACACTACGAAATGTTCGTGGACCGTGAGACAAGGGCAATTACGACGAGGGACGCGGACAAACTTTCTAGAAGCGTCTGCGATGTCATTTTTTGGCTTTGAGAATTTTCGTCGTTCTTGTCGTTTGAATTTTAGAGGGTTAGAAGGTCAAGGGCAGCGATCAGTGACGAACCAGTCAAGTTCTCTCGGCTGGAACGAACGGAAGAACACGTTGTTTCGGTTCTCGGATGAAAATACGACGGGAAGGGGGAAGTTGGACAAAAGCCTGCGCAAGGCCGTTTACTAATGAGAGGCCGAGCGATTTCCTATAATTACGAAGGTCGTATTTAATATTTTGGGGAAAGAGAAGATGCAGCTTTAGGTGACAAAAATAATAGCTGTATTGAAATTGTTTTTTAACAGTGTCTAAAATGTAGTGAAAGAAAATTTTATAATTGAAATAAAGTTTACAGCGTTCGTATGAAAATATATTTTATTCGGGTATGAAGCCGTTCCAGTAGACGATGGGGACGTAACACCGAGAAATGCTTGGAAAGATATTCAAGATAAGAATTGATAAGAAGTCGTAATGCTTTAGAAGAACGTTTAAGGGTCGAAGTCCTCTGACTGCGAAAACACTATTCTCTCACCCTTGCCTTTTACATTCCGTACAGCTGTGCGCCATGGTCTACTAGTTGCCTTGTACTGCCGTTCCCGATAGAGCGGCGCTGTTGTTGGCGATCTGGAATACTGGCGGGGATTAATAGGGTAGCGGTTCTGCTCGGTGATTGGTCGATGGGCGGTGCCCTCCTCTTGAAACTAGCCGAATTCGCTCGATTCGAAACATCCTCAGTTGCGTCGAGACCGTCGGACCGTTAGATTTTCAATTTGAATTCGTGTATCGTTACGGGTCGCCGGAATTGCGTCGTCTCTTCGCTTCTTCGTTCCTTTCGCGCTTCTACGAAAGGAAAACTAAACTAGTCAATATATCGTGTGCCTCGGCTCTTTATTATATATCGGTCGAATCATGCGAAGGGGTAAGACTCTTTGTCGGATGTTGACGAAAGATTGGTTATGAGGAAATATTTGCTTTGAAATTCTCTTGGAATATATTTTACACACTTACTGGCTTATTTAACTAGGATCCATTTCGCGAAGACAATACTTTACTCTTGCATTCCAAGCGGGTTTTACTCTAGCCTTAGGGTAGACATAATACAAATACGAATCTCGGTCAAGACCAAGGTAAACAACATTGTACCTTTGTCAACAATACGTGAATGGCTGTCCCAAACATTTGCAGTGGTTTCACGAGAAGCTAGTAGTTATCGGCGCAATTTTTTCTCACCATGGAACAAACGGGAAAACGTAATTGAAGACACTTGAATTATCTGTGTGTTGGTAGAATTTAAAAGGTGGTAGCAATGTGAGATTTTAAAAGTGATATTTAAAAATTTTCTCAAGAGAAAAGATTGGTCCGGTAAAAAAGAATATCAGGCGGTACTCACGCAGGCGACAATTTTTAAACGAAAGCTTATAGGAACGGTGTACGATTTATAAGGTCGGGAAAAGAAAAAGTGGATTAAAGAGAAATTTAGGCGAGAGGACAATTGTTCGCTGGAAGCTTTAAAAGGATTAACTCTACTGGAGAGTTTCTGTTGAAAATCTTTTTTGGGGAGGAGAAGGACGAGGAGATCAGCGTGGGCGGAATTTGTCGAATGAATTTGTATAATCGCAGTCGCGTCCAGGAACTTTATAGCTTTCAGATCTGCGGTTAAGTGCGTCGAGAAAGCTCCTCGAAAGTTCTCAGCTGTTGGATCCGAGCCAACATTGGATGATAACCTTCACTGCTGTGCTTCTCTTTCATTTACTCTACTCTCTGTTCTCTCTTTTTGCTTGTCATCTATCCGCAGCGGGTAACATCACTTCCAGTGTACTCACACTCACCGTAGTCGTTTATTTGATTTCCTTTTATTCCTGGAAACTTCGTCTGGCTGCGTCCCGGTAAATAGCCAATAAGGGATCCAATTTTTATATTATTAAAAATGGGGGACGACGTTTAGTAACGCGTGAGAATATTGACATTTTTCGCGGGAATTTTAAGTTTTTTTTTACATTTATTTAACGTAAAAGTCATTTCAAGCCTGCTACTTGGCTGTGCTCGTTATACAAATTTTTTCAAACTTAAAATTCGTTACTCGACCTGGACTTTAGGGATTTCTCATTTGGGCGATGGTTAATTGATGAAACATTTTTTTTTAAATTACGAACACCAGCCCTTCTTTGCGATCAGTTGTAGCACGAAAAAAGAAGAGGGGTGTATCGGATGATAAATAGTAAGAGACCACACGACAGTTTTTAATGCTAATATAATTTCATTATTTATTTAATTTGATTATACACTTGTATATTATTTATTTATAGAAGCAAATATTTATTTGATAAAATTAATTACAATTTATTTTTTTCTTGTACCTACCTATCTCCTTTGTTCAATATCCTTATTGAGTGATCGATCATCCTAAGGTACGAATAGTACAGAGGTTGATCAATAACTGTAATTTTTTTTTACTTTCTATTCCGCCAGTTCGTCAGAATATCGGTCGGGTGTTAATTTAAATCTAAAAACGGAAGAGAAATTGAAAAGAAAATAACCCGTGTATCCCAGCCTATGTTTTTGTAGCAGACCCGACCATCTAGTTCCGTTTTATAGGGGGCAGCAGCAGCAGCCGCCTACGAGCCTATCTCCTATATAACCCCGTATATGGGGATGAAGTCCAATGATTAATCAAGGGCCGTCATACTGCGATTAAACTAGGAAAAGATTAATTTGTCCACGTGTAGCATACGCTATCTTAAATTTTCAAAAAAGAAGGACAACTGCCTTTTCTCATCCTTTATTTTATTATAATTTTCTAATCCACCCAATATACAGTAATAGTATGTCGCACGTTATCACTCCTCAAATTATAGAAAACCGCCTGTTATCAAGATAGCGAAATAGCATTAGCCACTGTGTAAGGCATTTTACTTAGAACACAAATGGCGTAGATCCCACCCAGTATATTGCGTATATATAGAACAGGGAAGAGATAAAATGCTTTATAGTTTCGAAACCATGACAAATAGCGCTACTTCCCATTTCCCTATGGTACGTTAGTCTAGTGATAAATGGCACTTGAGCATTTCAATGGACCCGATGATGGGATGCTGGGCTCGGTGAGTATCTAACTGGGAAATCGATTGGAAGACGAATTTACATGAGATTCTGTATGAGAGGGATCAGTTACTTATAATTCGCTATCCCCTTATCAATGCTAGTCTTAATCACCGTGACCACTGATAAGCTGCGTTAAGTGAATACATCAAATAAATCAAGTGCAGATACATTTTCAGGTTCGCAATGTTGATTTTTTTACGAGAAAAATTGTTTTTATTTTTTTTTTGAAAAAATTCCGAAAATCGTTTCCGATACATTTTCTACGGTCGAACGTATTGATCGACGGGAATAATGATAATAGTAATGGAAAGTACGAGGGGGCTGTTTTTGATAAGGAAATTCATTAACGTGTCCCACTTTTTAGCTCGATCAAGATTCTGTCTTTTTAGCGCGATAGCCATGACTCAAACCATTATGAAGTTTACGCGTGGTTCGTGTCTCGGCTAATGGTCGATCATCTTTTTTTCTCCATCCTCCAAACTCGCTGGACCATTATGTTTCGGTTGTCGCTGCTAATGGTCCTATGTTAATTCTAACCTCTCTTTGTTTTTTCATCTCTGTTCTTATTGTTCTCCAGCAACCCGTTAGGTCCTGGCTATCCGTGCTAATGGTATCGTGTACTTTTTTTTTCTTCCTTCAACCTTGCACCTGTAGCACAATCGGTCAATTAAGATTTGACGCTACAGCGCGATCTGCATATCCAATAAAAAGGGGGATGCTGTGTAAATCGATTAAACCGACGGATAAAAGGTTAAGATGAATTTTCCGCTTTCTGAAAAAGAATTCACTCGCGATGAAATCTCTTGACTTTGCTACTTTTTAATTTTCAGAATTTTGTCAATTTTCTTTTGATCTTCTCAGAGACGTCGAGAAACTCGGGATGGCATCTTGAAAATCTCTCAAAAGATAAACGAGCAAAGAACCAAGTCCAGTTGCTATTGAGGAAAAGTGAGAAAATGAATAGGAAAAAAAAGTGAAGGCCGCATTCTCAATCGGCGACAAGATTTTGCCAGTTCGGAATTTAACCTTTGATTCGCTCAATTCGCCTTGATCCCTGTAGTGCTTCGTCCTGATAATGACGGCCGATTGAAATTCTCTAGTCTGAGATCAGCCGGGTAACAAGATTCAAGCTTGTATCTATTACGGGTCTTATCGACGCTATTAATGACTAACGTGCACATAGGTATATGCTATAAGAGATAATGACATTTTCATTATCGGAATTAACTTATAGATTAACGCGATTGCCGATTCGATCACAGATAAATGTTGGCTTCTAGAAAGAAATGCGTCTGTCTTAACGCGCAGTTGGTTGGCTTTTTTTTAACAACTGGAGAATCGGCCGATCAATACTCGACTTGGTCCAAATTTTCCTATTGTGTTTCGACATCTCGAGAACGGGAGAAAAAACGTTCACGCTACGTGCTCTTCTACTTTATATTTATGTACTCTGATTATATATATATATATATATAAAATATACCTCCGTATCATGTACTATATATATATATATATAAAAATTCAGTACGTAGGATCGAGGATATTCCCCTCATTTGCACGAACAAATTTTATCCCGTCAGTTGGGATTCGCAAGAAATTTACATGAAAAGTCACCTTAAATCTCATATCCACAGATGATATATTCAGGCTTGAAAAATATATGTGATCGCTGAAAAAAAAATAAAAGTCCATCACTCTTTCTCTCTGCCCGCACGTACAAGGATAATCTCCTGTAAACCGTACGATTGCAATCTGATTTTACTTCCTTTCAAAAAAAAAATCTCTAAACGACGTCCATTCTCTACCGCGTTTCTCGACGTGTATTCGGCTGTGCTGTACACACGATGAAAAGGCGCCCTATTGTAGTCTGGAGTTCGAACCGGGAAATACCTCGTAGACGCGGAAACGTAGTGGGACAACAGACGGGGAATCGGAAGAGAAAAGAAAATACAAGCGCCTCGTACCAGTTTCGATTTTCAGAAAAATCCTGGATTTTAAGGTCACCGGTTGACTGACGGACTCTACGAACTTAAATCCACCAATGGATCTTCCACGTAGAAATCGGAGGATACCCTGACCCCTAGCGCTCTCCGTGTTCTTTCGCGAGAATGCTGTTGCGCAATGTGGACTTACCGTATGTATTCGGAGCGACGAATCTAAAGTTTTAGCAACGCTTTGAATTTGCTGGGATATATATAAAAAAAAAGAAGAAATCGCGTTCGAGGACGCTCGTGACCGTGAATAGTGGATGCATCGTAAGAGGATTTTACTGGTAATCCAATATGCAGCTAACTAGTCTTCCGCCATGTCAGCACCAGCCTTTTTATATCGAACGAGTCTCCATTAGAGGGAATAAAAGACTTTTATACGACGTACAGATATATTCCTGAAATTCATGATTTTTCGCTAAAGTATCGATATGAATTTTTCGAATTTTTCCAGAACCTTCTAGAACCTTAGCGTACGATCGGTATGACACAGGGCGACGATGTATACCACTCTTTGGCTCTGTTCGAAGTAATTTATTTTTACGTCGTTACTAATTCACGGTGGCGACGCGAATATCGGGAGGGAACGAATGAAAAATTGTCAATAAAATACAGACCTTCGTTTGTTTCTTTGCAACGCTAATACTTTTTTTTTTCTCTCTCCGGTGCTCCTGATTCTTTTGTCTGGAGCCAGCCGAGGTAACTCTTGTAATCATTGAAAAGAGCTGCTGGGGCCAATAACATGGAGCGGATGAGAATGAAAAAAAAAGAGATACAGTGTCGAGCGTGGAAAGTAACTATCGGGAGAAAAAAAAAGGGTGACCTTGAAGTCAGGAAACCATCCCCTTGCCTTTTCGTTGTTGCTCGAGACTTCTCGCAGTCGAACTACCCGCCGGCAGTCCCTTCAGCTGGCCTCAACCTACCTCAGTCAGCCTTTACACCCCCTGGCAACAACTCAGCCAACCCTGGCATTGTGCGATTGTCTAGCGAAGTAGGCCGCCACCACCTACTCCACCTCCTCCACCTCCGCCATCCCTTGCATTATCAACGTCGTGGACGAATCCCGGGATGTCAGGTACACACCCTAACCAAACAATCCTTTTACAATGTAATATTGATACGTAGGGAAGTGGTCCCTTTCTACGAAATACCTTTACCAGCCGTTACTAAGGAAGCCTGCCGGTATGCAGGCATAAGATTATCTCTTGCGAATATTTTGGTCGGACTGTACACGAGTGGATCAGAATATTCGAGAATACCGGATGCACCGGAGTCTAAAGGACCGACGTCTTTTCGTTGGCAAAGTCAAATATTAAGGGTGGCTTCCGTGTCCCTCGAGGGAGAGAGAGAGAGAGAGAGAGAGAGACTGTCTCGTAAAGGAGTTTCTTGCGCTCCGAGTATTTCCTAAGGAGAGAGACAAGGACAGAGACACGGCAGACCAGTGTAAATTCTACAGGAATTCTCGTCTCGTAACGGATGAGGGATCCCCATACCGGTAATAAAATCGTGACGCCCAGGCTGCACGAGAAGGAAGTCACGTCTCGTAAATTTTGGTAAACTTTACGGCCAATCCCAAAGGGCCTCTCGTCGGAAGATGCTACCGCGCTACGCCAGTGGTTTCCACTTGGTATAAAACCCAGATCGATGTAACCTGGAAAACCGAGTCCCGATTCTAGGCGAATTGCTTTCATTATTTCATGAAGACGCGAACGAATTGCAATCGTCCCAATTCTAAGGAATCTTCCGCGGGAGAATACAATGGGGAGCGGTCGGACGATCAGGGCGTCAGAGAGGAGACGAAGGTAGGAGATCGTCTCGCTCACGATAAAAAACATTTCAACTTTTTTTTTTTTTTTTTATTATTCAAACGCAAAACGTCCGTTTGAATTTTCATTGTTTTTGTCCAACGTAAATTTTGGTTGGATATAAAATTTCAAATTTTTTTTCTACAAACTTTTTGTCAGCCACTTTGCAAGTCTTATTTTTTTTGCGCGACCGGGCCAAGGGGCAGTCGAATGTTTTATCAATTCGGCCATCTCGCCCCCCGGCCCTGAATATCACTTTTCGTTCTAAATTAAGAATTTAGCAATTTCGCAAGCTCGTAATTGCGGATTAAAAGTGTGGATCGACCAAGGAGCGGCTGTCCTTCCTACCTCTGCAGTACGTGACGTACGTTGCGTGATACGTAACGTTCGAATAGTTATCTGCTTTGAAAAGTCTTACCCCACAGGCCGTGCAACATATATGGCATATAGGACAGCCGAGCACGAACCATGAGGCTGCGATGGCAAATACGAAAAGTGGCTTGATTGATGGGACAAATATTAGTTCAGTAGCGTACCTTCGTTTACAGACCCCCCGAGCATATTTTTACCCTAGCTTTAATTATACAGCCACCCCGTGCACGGAATTGATCGTCTTCGATGAGGCTGGATGATCTCATCATTTTTTTTATTAGTATGATATCAAAGTTCGATCGCGAGTTGCTAATCGAGAATTCAGAGTAAAAAACACAGTTGGAAAAGAGGGATGTGGATCGAGGAGTAGAAATAGGCCGCAGTGGGGTAGCTTCACGAAATGCCATCGTATTGGTTCTCACGGGGTGGCAACGGGGCAGTGGGCTGACCTCATGGGGATGAAGCGGGTGGGTTAGGCTTCGTTCTCTTCAGTTTGCCACCGAAAGGCGATCAATACGGGCCTTTTGCCTCGAAGAAGGGAGACCCACTCTCTCTCTCTCCCTCCCACCCACATACACTCGCTCGCTCACTCTCTTTGCTTCGCCTACCTGGAGAACATCCTAGGCAAGAGAGACCGGTCTCAAGGTGGATGGGTGACTGGTCCTTGCTCCTTGGTGGGATGCATCCGAAACAGAGTACACAGACTGGCAGGTTCTCCGATCGTCGAGCGATGCTGCCGACCTTGAGCTGCTTGGTTCCTTTAGTCTCTACCAGCGCACTGACACACATACCTGCCGGTACGCTAGGAGGACTACTTGCCTTTCCTTCCCTCTCTCTCTAGCACGTGCACCTATTACGTATTCATATGACGCTGCTTCACCCTCTGACGAGACTGTGGATATTCCTGGATACATTATAATGTATGTAACACGGATCGGAGTTCCGTCCTGTGTCTCTGTACTGTGTATCACAATGTAACTAGGTCTCACCACGTGGAACGCGGTACGTGGAATTGCAAGCATTGTTTTTTCATGATGCCATCGCGAGTGCGTGTCCGAGGGAGGGAGTGGTAACGTCTCGAGAGACAAGATGCTGATACGATATAGGGATTGGCAGACGTTGATTTTGGATTTTGTAAAATTAAAAAAATTTTATGGAATATTTGTATGCTCTTTGGAATTCATCTGGGACGTTTTGTTTAAAAATATTCGTTTGGTTTTTGATTTTTCGGTCAGGCGAATCGGGTTGATTTTTTGCGACGTGACGTCACGCTGCTATGTGTATGCTTGTTTGTCGACAAAATTTGATCTTTTACTTGCACTGAATTTCGGGTAAAATTTTTTTTAGTTCAGTCAGTGGACTTTGTTATCTTGGCCCGAGGGACGTTCCAGCGATAGTATTCCTCTGTGGCGGCTTATTCTATAGTATATAAATAACGCTCGATTATAGATAATCGAAGATGGAGGAACATGAGCGCACTCTCGAGTCCGAATAACCGAGATTTGTCAGATTGATAAAGTTGGGAGAATTATTGCGTAGACGGTTGCCGTCATCTTCGACAAGATGATTTCTCGAATCTTTTTTATTTTTATTTTGTGAAATGACTAAATAATGTGACGTTTCTTGTTGTTCGATAAAAAGTATATGTAACGTGTCTATGAGGAAACCCGCCTGGTTCAGAATTACAAGACACAACCGTAACCAATATTTGACATTCTCGTGATTCAGATTCATCTAGTGACGTGACGTTTGATAATTGGCTAATTTCACGTTACGGTATGTATAGGCTTCCAGCGACTGGCTCGGTCCCACCGAGACTGAAATACTGTGTAAACGTGGAACGCTAGTGCCGGGTCGACATTGTCCCTCGCAGTTTTTCCAGGAGTAAAACTGAAGGTTCGACAAAATTGGGACTTCCGTTAAAATCTATTTTTCGCAAGTTTTCGCAAACTCGAGAAATTCACGTGAATACAAAGTTACCGGAAAATGTCGTGCGTCGGTGGTCTGGAAGTGTCTTGAAAGAGTTTGGATTCCTCGTCGCGGATAAAGTCGAGCTCGAGATCAAGTTCGAGCAGGATGGCCTTGTTTCCGGGAGGTGGCGGTGGGCCAGGTGCAGGACCAGGAGATTCTCCAGGTCCTGCCGGAGGACCTTCCAGACAGCGGAGTCTCAAGGATCGACTTCGCGAGGGCATCACGGGCGGTTTTACTTGGCAGTGAGTACTTATAATTTTCATAATTAGAATTCGAATGAAGTCTAAGGAAATTGCTCCTTTGTTGTGTTATTTATTTTCACTGTGTCTTTGCATCCATATGGTTAAACGTCATCGATATTCTCTTATCTCTGTGTACGTAGATTAACGGATAACATCTGACAGTTTTATCGACCGATCGTTCGTATTTACTCGGTCGCCACGCGGAAAAGTTTCGCGCGATCGCCGCCAGATGGCGACACTAGTCGCCGTCTATCCTACGCTTTCAAATCTTTAACCGAATCCAATACACAAAGCGCACCTAATCGAATTCTAATTTCTACGAAATGAAAACGTGCTTGTCGCCCAGTGTAATTAGTCCTCGAAAATATTGCACAACCGAACGACTCGCTTTCGTCGTACAAAGAACCTGGATATTTTAACGGCAGGAGAACACAGTGAAACGAATTCATCGAGTAACGAAATCTGCTTACGATACGCTGTGTATTTTTCAAAACTCTTACTTTCTCCTTCTTTCGCGAGCTTATCTTACATTTTTCCTTTTCTTTCGCTTCTTGATAACCACGTTTCATCCCGGGGCTACTGCATTCACGTACATCGTAACTAAATTGGATCACCGTGTCCGGCAGCGATTGGACTGAGACTCTCGGGCAAAAGTAAATTTCTCGTGCGATCGATTACGTTAACCTGTTCCGTGGTAACTGTACACGGATATAAATTATTAATGATCGTCTGGTTACGAAAGTACGTCGATATCGACGCTACGGCTAATTACTCCCTAACTCGAAGATCAGTTAGGAAAGTAGAGCTTCGTTAAAAGCGGGGGAGGTCGTCGCGAATTGCCCGGCTAATTTTCCAATTAGTCGTTACGTTTGCGAAACCACTCGGACAGGCGATTCCGCGGAATCGGCCAAGTCAACGTTACACGAGTCTCAAGCGCTGCATCCTATAATTGCGTGTAATTATTAACCAAAGGAATATTCGGAGCAAGTGGGTGCACATGGTTTTCGTATCTTATTGAATTTATTGGCCGTAGCGAATTTTTACGCGAAGCATCAGGGCCAGTGTAATGGTAGTCACTGACATTAATTAATCAAATAATAATAACTTTACAAATTATCACTGAGTAACCGAGACAAGTGGATAGACCATTATTAATGGCAATTGCAGTATCTATAGTAAGAATCGACTTTAAGACCAACAACGCGGCTACCTGACCGGATACGCGTACCTCCGAAATTGGATCAGTCGGTAAGTCAGGGCCGTAGACCCCTGGCCCTTTTCCGTGATAAACTAACGCGCCTTGGTGCCCTATTGAATCCAATCTCGAGCAATAAAAGGAGACACGCGCACAATTGACACGTACAAAGAGAATTTATATTGGACATAATCAGACATCGTTTTTATGTAATCGAGGTAAAACCCGACGATCGTGATAAAAATATGAAAAATTTTCCAAAATAAAATTTGAAAATTCTGCAAAATCAATTCGTCGCGATAACGAGATTCGCTCTTAAGGAAATACTCGAGCAGTCGATCATGCTAATCGTACAATTTCGTACTGGAGCATCGCGGCTGTCTTTTCGTGAAGTTGGGTGTTCGCCTTTACGTCGAACCTGATAATTTCCTGAACGATAAAATTTCCGACGTTAGAGGGGAAGGAGAAGTAAGAAGTACACCCCCCCCCCCTGCTTCACCAAATACATATTCAACGAGTATATTATTCATTTAGTTCTCCTTATCTTGTCGCCTTATCCTGATGAACTTCGTTCCGGACTTTTCGTGCCTGCTGGAGCTTCCCTTGGATTTCTTGGGAGCTTCCCGCACGGTGGTTTATCCTTATCATTTATTTCTCTTAAAGGTTCCCTGTAATTTAGTATCTCGCTTATACGCGGGTTATGCATACCTATAGCGTGCGTATCGATCGGCCGTACTTGACCCTTTTCGAAGCTGGAACGTAATTGCGTGCGAATAATTGAGCCGTCGGGAGGATAAACTTTAGAGGAACAATTCGAGGAGACAGCCAGGGTCGGCTGTACGAAACCTCCCATTGTCCCGGAATGTGTACGCATAATTACGGTTGGCCAAATTAATTGTTCCAAGGTGCAACTTCCTTAAAAGAAGTTGCAATGACTTCGAGGACCACCGTGTATACTACAGTACCTACTGTATGGGTGTATACTATATAGGATGACTAGAGTTCACGATATAGACGAGAGCAAAGCGCGACAATAGAGAATATTGTAATTTCTCATGCGGAAGAAAGGATCCTGAAAAGTCTGAAGCACTCCGAGGGCCATGGCACGGCAAGCGGAAGCGTGGATGAAAATGGAAGGTTGCCTGGTTACGTTGGGTCTGGTTGACCCATTTACCCAATGACCTCGCGACAAGACGCGGAACGTCGGAGCATGCCTACGTACGTATCCTGGGCGTGAAGGTACACGTGGTGGTACCTGGTGCCCACTTCCTGGACTCTTCAACTTCTGAACTCCTGCTTCAGCTTTTTACTACCTGCGAGCAGCGACACCTGGATGCATTTTCGATCGGGCAACCGGAATCGAATCGTCGAATCGATTTGAAGAGAATTTGATGAAATCTTGTAGCTGCGTCGGTACCGAACGCAGCATCTTCCGGGCTGCTGTATCCCTTTGCTCTTGGCAGCAGCGACAATGGCCGGTGCGTGGAATTCGATGCGGAGTGAATGCAGAATCCAGAGGATGGAATTCAGGTGGCTGGAACCTTAGAGAGTGGAGAACGGATGCTGAGGGTTGCACCTGCTGCAGTTGGTGCAGTTGCATCAATAGACAGGAATTCCACTGGATCTTCCAAGTATTTACGTACCTCGTCCGCTGCATGGATCTGGCTGTTGGCTGTAATAATAAATAAGATCCGTGTAGGCGTTCGCAAAAACAGACTGTGAACTTGCCTAAGGAATTCGTGAATTTTGATTCACTCAATCTTTCACAAATATTTGTTACCCTTGGGGGATATTCAATTTGGGAGTGAAAACTTTCATCGAACTTTTGGACTTGTGTAACTTTTTTTTTATTCTTGATAACGTTATCAACCCTCGGCAGGCCTCGGCGAAAATTTGGGATTTTGACTATCCGTGTCGTTTGGGTCTGAGAGATCCTGCAGGACGCACCAAGGGTTTTAATGTGGTCGGTGGTTTTTGTATATTTTGCATTATGCTAATGGGTTAGATATTTTTATTCTTTTTTTTTTGTACTAACATCATGTTTCTCGTATCCATTAACCACTTAGTCGGTATATGCTAACTTTGACTATAACTAAAGTTCTTCGTGCTTATACTGCTCGACGGGTGGGATCTGCTTACAGCTGTACTCGTTATGGTCGGATCGTTTCCTAGTGCATCGACTGGTAATTGCGAATTAAGTCACAAGCTCGACTATAATTCTTAGGAGGTTTAAGGATTTTTTAACTTGAGAAAATAATGAAAAAAAAATTATTTTGTAAATGAGATTACAAAATTGTTGCGAAAAATTGGAGAATTTGCATGGATAAATATTTGGGGGAAAAAGACGTGATTGAAGAAATTATACTTGAAAAAAATAAAATTTTTTGAAGTTCAACAGACTCGAATATTCGAAACGCGTCGATAATAAGCTCCGTATCAGTTAATTGGTATTGGAAAAATAATCAGTGACTTAGATAAGAATTTCGAGCACTGTTACGATGCTAATGACTTATTGCCGCTTTCGAGATGTTCGATTGCTAATAGAGACGTTATCTCGAAATGGGCGTGCGGATTCTTAACCTTGGCCCCCTTAGAACTTCGTCTCGCTCCTCGCTAAGGCACTTTCGTTCTCCAATCCCACGATCGATCATTCTTATGGATCAGTTCGATCTACCGTGGGCTTATATATCATTGATCTATACGAGCCAACGACCCGATAGCCTTCGATCGTAATTTTTGGCATTGTTACAAATTTCATATTTCCTTATCAGTGCTTATCTCAAAATTCCGCCGTTGCCCAACTCTCGCCTTATCACAAGTTAACCCACGTGATTATCCACGACGAAAGTACCACCTGAAGTTCTGTCCTTTTGATTTCTGTGGTTAAATCACTATGGAATTTTTACCATACAAAATCCATTTTTCGCAGAGGCCTATAGTATACGCACCCCATGTTCCTTCGACACGATGCACCAGTAGGATTCCCAGTGCCCGGGTTATCTTAAGACACAAGATTATTTTGACAAATCCGAAATCCGTGGACCTGCCAAGTAGACGTGACTTCCGGTTGAAAATTGCGTTGGAATAAATTGTCGCTTAGCTACTCGCCGAAAGGTCGGACGGTTTGGTGTTGCTTGTGTTTCGTCTCGGGCTGGCCGGATTGCGCAATCAGGATCTGCCCGCGAAATACACACTGGTTGTGGCTGTCACAGGTATTGGCCATCTGAAAGAGACACGGAGTGAGCATTAAAAAAACATTTGCTCAACGCTGCTCGGAAGACGGAATATCTTCCTTCCTTTCCTTATGGCTGTATCCCCAACGGGGGACACTTGCCAGGACGGATCTTTGACTCTTTCACGCTGAAGTTTACACGCTGGTGCGTGAGTAAATATTACCTGTGAAATTTGTAATTACAAAATGTCACTCGGAGCGAGGAGGCTGAAATGAAATATTTACAGGGAAATTCGTAAAGCATTAATCTGCTACGTATCGCTAGTGCTACGTCGTTCCGGCCGAACACGTGGGCTATGAATATTCATGGAGCACGGGACAGAATTTCTAGTTTACTTTCCTTCGCGTCTAACCTCTAATCCGATATTGTCTCCGATTCCACGGGACTCGGGAGCAGAATTTACCCAGCGTGGAGAAAAACAGTTGATGAAATTCTTGTTTGCGTATCCCAAAACGGAAAGAGGGTCCCTCCCGGAAGGGTACGCTAGACCTTCGAGGATGATTGACTGATGAGGATACGAGGGGGGATGCTGGACAATGAGTTTCGAACGGATCAGAGCTCTCAGAGTCAGCTACGAACGTCAACCGAACACTTTACTTCTTATGGATCCTTGAGCCCAATCCTGAGATCTTCGAGTCTTGACCTTGATCCTTTGAGATTAACCTTAGCCAATTAGACATCCTTGGTAACGAGGAAAATTTTTGCCTTTTCATATCTGTTTGGCTAATTTTCATTAATTTCATCTAAATCTTAAATTTCAAAAATTTTTTTTTTCATTGGTAAGGTTTATCTGATTTTTTTAAGGTTTACGTGGATTTTATGAAAATAACAGATTTTTATCATTTTTAGGTATTTTGTATTTATTTGAGTGTACCTACATATGTATAGGTATAGTATGCACGCTGGACCACACTCGTGATCCAGTGACCACGCCCTGCCGATCTGCCGTGTCCGACGTTCCTGCGAAATTGCAAAATCGATCCTGATTGAATCTTGCGGATCGAAATAACAGAGGCTCATGGACAATCCTCAACCCGTGTACAGACGCTGGCATAAATAAATACGGCAGTCATTATTATAAATCATTGCGAATAAATATACGAGGTTGCACTTACGGTGACCAAACACTTTCTCTGTGTCGCCTCCACATACTCGTGACGTACGTGCACACTTTGTGGGAACCTTTATTGGTTTATTTATTCGTGCAAGGAATGAGCGGCGAGTTACTACCACTTTGATTTATAATATACATAAATACACTGCTAAACGTCGTACCGGTCTGGGTCCTTGTTACCTACGATTAAAATCGAAAAATAACGTTCGGGCGGACGTTGAAATAAATTTGTATGAATTAGGTAAAATTTATATTGTCATCCGTCACCCAGAGTCATTCGTTAATCAATCGTGAAAGCGAGTCACGGTCGTTGAAAAAAAAATGAGCTTATCTTGTTCCCACGTCGGGTGACATATTTATTATTCTAATTATGAATCATTGAAATTATCATTCGAATAGATTAACGTTAAAACATCAATAATTCGAGGAGTTAAAAAAGGTTGATTCGCTCACTCGAAATGTGTTGGCTGATGACCCTGGGGAATATGGGTCAGTGGCATGTTATTCTCTGTTGGGATTTGCATTAAATTATTATAAGTACGTTCTTCCGCGAGTAACATATCCGTATGCGTCATTAGAGGTGTATAGTTCGATTTATCAATATACAGGGTGTTTCTGTTAACTCTGGACATACTTCTAGGGTGTGTAGGGGCTGCTTAGACAAGCATTTTGAGATAAGACACCCATGGTCGGAAACTCATCCTAACGGCTGTGGAGGACTTTGAAGGTTTTGATACCGCGTGCTTGTTCGTAGCGTAATGAATCAGATGTAATCACTTTCGACTCAACGCTTTACTCAGCCACAGAAAAGAGAACAATGTTGTTGTGTAAAATCAACAAAACGATAGACAATGAGAAAAATAACAAAATATTTTTTAGTTCAGAATATAATTCCTCGTCTTCAAACTGATCTTTTACAGTAGGTGTTCGAAGTGTCCGCCACCTTGAAGAAGGCACTCCATCGCACGTCTAGTCATTGCCTCAGGTATTTTAGCAAGCTCATCTCGAACGACGTCACCGGCAGCCACAATTCTTGCTACCAGGTCCATCTCCGTGGCCACAGGTCTACCGTTTACGGGGTACACTAGATCTTTCATTCTGCCCCAGAAATAAAAGTTTTACCTCTTCCAATGCACCAACCTGAGTACTTCTCGTTCAGGTACTCCCGCACAATGATATTGTAGTGGGCCGGTGCGATGGAGTGCCTTCTTCAAGGTGGCGGACACTTCGAACACCTACTGTAAAAGATCAGTTTGAAGACGAGAAATTATATTCTGAACTAAAAAATATTGTTTTGTTATTTTTCTCATTGTTTATCATTTTGTTGATTTTACATAACAACGTTGTTCTCTTTTCTGCGGGTGAGTAAAGCGTTGAGTCGAAAGTGATTACATCTGATTCATTACGCTACGAACAAGCACGCGGTATTAAAACCTTCAAAGTCCTCCACAGCTGTTAGGATGAGTTTCCGACCATGGGTGTCTTATCTCAAAATGCTTGTCTAAGCAGCCCCTACCCACCCTAGAAGTATGTACAGAGTTAACAGAAACACCCTGTATATATCAGGCCGTGTGAGAAGATTCATGTAATTTTCTGTAAAATAATAGAAATTGAATTTGTTCAATAGTGACGTCATTTATTTTCACGAAAATTTCATCGCCTCTAATACAGTCGAAATTGTAGGTTGCACGCGGTAGTTCTACATTACCGACCGATAGAAGTCTTCTGCGACGTACGAAAATACATGGCCTACGCGCATATTTTGACGAGGAAGAAAACGAAGTCAGGCGCACAATACTTCCGAGTGGCAGACACATTCTTGCTGAATACAAAAACTAGTTTAATTATGCAACCATACCGATTAGGTATATTTGTATATACAAGGTTTCTGGATTGTTCTAGAACGTTCTATTGTTATCGACAGGAACGTCAGGTTCGTTTTCAACGTAGCGACGCGACAAAGTCGCTTGGACGAGTCCTGGTATTTTCTTCGATGAACGATTAAACGCGATAACGAGAATAATAAGTCTCGTTAATCCATGGCCCAATTACGATTAATTGCCTGACCCGTATATTCCATGAGAACGATTTTAAAAAAGCTGACCTTTTTCTCGTTTTCGAAATGATGATTATAACGAGTGTTCTCTTTTTTTTTTTCATGTTGAAAAAATGTTCCCTATATTTCTAGGGACTTTCGATCCTCCTGCGAATCAACTGGGGGAATATAATTCAAGGCCGGAAGAATCGACAGTTGACACGTGTGCAATGTTGACGCGAGTTTCAGCTGCAGCTGCATCTGCTGCATCTGTAGGCAAAGTGCAGTCAGTCTCTTTACGACTCGTTAATTATCCCATCTACGGACTTAATAATGTAAATTTTACTCGCTCTTTGACTACGTTCCGACGATCCTCCATTTACTTTTTTTTTTATCGTTCCAAAGATTCTACGATTCGAACCTGAATACACGTGGAAGGCCATTTTCGGTCCAATTAATTTCTCTCGTATGCTGCGTCCTTGTTGCACTCGTTACTCGTATACGATATCGTTCGGTTACGTGCGACACTTCTGACATGTGTGTATACCGACACACGTGGATTACGTGTCTGCTTACAAAGTGATTCTTGGAAGAAAAGAAAAAAAAAATGGTAACATCTGTATGAATTATTCGCACTTAATCGCGAAACGTAATTTGGCAGGTGTTGGGATCGTTAATTCTTTTCATCGATAGTCCTTGACTCAGATCACGCGTAAGGAGAAATATACGTCGGGAGTATCGAAATATTGGAATATCGTATCCCCACTAATTGACATAGGAGTTTTCAGCCGGCGACAGATAAATATACGGAGGCAAATAGAACGGATGGAAATAAGTGTGAGATACTACTTCTCCCTCGGTTTTCATGAACAATTTGATAAAAGGTTAACGAGCAAAGTTTTATCTTGTATAAACTTTTTTTAATGACAAATCTACAGATTTCGGGGTAATACACGATAACTATTGATCCCGAGTTCACGGGTTCTCGATAACTCGTGTTTGCCTCTCGATTGATACGTCCGCGAATGTATTCATGAAAACACGACAAATAAATTCAGCCGAGTCAAAGATAAACAGAAGACGGTCTTGGAGAGATATTTTTTGATGAAAAAAAAAAAAAATTAATTGGCCTGAATTCACATTTTCTTTACCTAAGTAATCGCGAAAGGAAAGAATTATTGAGAAATACATAAGCAAGCGAAGCGAAGATATTATCTCATATTAAAACTTGCAAATGCAGCTGTACACACATGGCTATGTACGATGGAGTGTCTGCCGTTATTATTTGGCTGGAAATACAAAAAAAAAAAAAATAATGCGAAATACGGAGTATTGAAATTAGACGTAAAATTTTTAAAAATGATAGTGACGTCATGCGTGCTTGTCGAATAAGACATAAGGCATGTATCTGCGACGATTATCTTATCTTCGTCAAATAACGATTAATTATTTTTTCTCTGGCGAAGAATTTAAATTATTCTTCGAGATGCCGATCGATACCAATCGCCGATACGTGATATTCGCCTAATCGATTTCATGTGTGTGATTATTCGTGTGGATATCTCGTTGCACGTGCATTTTTTCACGTGGGTCGAACGGGTGTCTGTTTCATCTTGGGAGTCTCGTAATTTGACAGAATCATGTGACGAACAGATGTGTCTTTGGGATCTTACGTTTCTCATTGCCAGTGCTGTAAATGCGTGCTTATGCGCTACAGCCTTATAGCCATACAGCCATATAGCCATATAGCTATTTGTGGCTACTTGAAAATATTGAAAACAAAAATTTTTCACGTTTCAACTAATATTCTGTAAAAGGGTCCAAAGGCGTCACGTGTTCGCGAGAGACGTTTCTGACCGGTGACGTGTTCGGCGTCTCCGGTGGTTAATGAGGTTCAATTGAATCCTTTGAGAGGCTGTTGAATCTCGTGTTCGAAAACGTGATTTTTGTACATATATATATTTTCATGAAAAAAAAAAATTTGTAGGAAAAAAATATTATAGGTATTTTTCGATACGATTATCAAATTACGACTTCTGTGTTCATCGATAAAATTATTCGTTCGACTTGGTCCTTTCATGCTCCATACTTTTTGCTCGTGATCTTCAGGTTTGCAGTAGGGAAAAATAAGACTGAGACTCCGGAGGAAAAGGGAGGATCTGGTTCTCGCGTAAGGAATGCAGACGTTCTTGAAAGCTTTCTGGACCAGGTTCAGAATTCTCATAAATATTGTCTCAGATTCTATTAGGCGTTTCTGTACCTGGTTGACGTATCTCGAAGCTCCGAGTCGATCCTTCGATATTCGTCTCGAGTGAATTTCGCTCCAATTCGAAAATCGGCCGGTGAACGTAGCTGCAGTCGCCTTCCGCCAGATGGCGCGCGGGTCGCATAAAAATTGGCTACAAGGTGACCCGGTAACGCGAGCGGCCATGAAAATGTAGGAAAAAAATGAATTGTAGGGAAAGGCGAAAAAAATGGAGGATTCTCTTTGACGTGGGTTATATACAGCGTGCATAGCCATTCCGTAAATCACACTTAATGGGAACTTCACGTAGTTTTAATGTTAACGCGTTCAGCCCCCGAATTACTTATTCGGCCCTGAAAAGCTTGACAAGTCGGATTAGTCGGATCTCGTAAACATTGAAATGCGAGGAATCGCGTTAAAAATGTGAATCGCGTCCGGAATAAAATTTTGTAAAATCCAACTAAGTCGCAAGGTACACGTAAGAAACGTAACGCGAAATTATGTATGTAATTTCAGTAGATTTTATACGCGTACATATATTTTTAAGGCCAGTCCTAAGTGTCCTGGAAATACTTTGAAATTCGAATTGCCCTCGGAAACAGAGCCGAGCATAAAGGAGAACTCGTAACGGCAAGACGCTTATCCTTGAACCGTTAAAATTCTCAAAAGTGGAAACGAGCAGCTTTTCAGATTGGCCAACTTTGTTACAGCCTTTGCACGCGTCAGTTTCTTACCATTATAAATTCACGTTCTCTTCCGTACCGTCCCACGTCTTTCTGCCTCCTTCGATTTCCTCCCTCCGTCCCCTGCCCACGTGGTCCATACGATTCCTACGTATTTTCAAGCAGTCCCCACTTTTGAAAAATTATCGAAAAACGTAAATCACGCTGTTAAATTAATTCGTCCGCTGCTTTCGACTAAACTCGCCGCACTGCACCTGTTCAAACGGCTCTTTACACATTCAAATAGGCTCGTGACGCCTTCGAACTCCTTCGAGTCGTCGAAATCTTTGAACGATTCGTGACGCATCCTCGCCGGCGGCACAATTGCATCTTTGTGTAGCCAAAGGATCAAATAAGACGCCAGCCGCCTTAAGTAGCTGCCGCAGCTCGTTCGATCTTCGTAGCAGCCGTAAAACGTTTATTTTTCCCACATCCGGCACGCGCAGGCCTCCCGACTGCATTTAGATAAATTTTTCATTTCTCTTTGACATCGAGATAAACGGGAAATCCAACAAGGACGTACCTCACGTATATACAGGGTGTCTCGAAATTCGCACGTGCTTACATTTTTTAGCTTAAATCGACTTCAGGGCTCAAAATTTCATCCGATCTTTAGCTTTGACAATTTTTATGTAAAACATAAACAACGAAATTCTCGAATTTATCATTTCCGTTTGCCTGTGCATTTATCACCTTCATCCACTATTACTTTCTTCGCTCGAGTCAATTTACATAGCTGCTACTTCTCAAAGAATTATCCTAGTGGCGACAATTTTTTAGGTACATACCCTCTACTGTCCACTTGGCTGCTTTTTCAATGGCATTAGTATCGTGCGTACTTTATGAGTCTAAGACCAATTCACATTGGACCAATCGACTGACGTCCATGGACTTTTTGATATTGTCTTTGCAGGAATCGCATATATTCTGCTGGCTTAAGCACGTCTTGTGCAGACCTTGCCACGATGCTTTTGATAATGGTTTTCGATAGTGGTCTGGAAATGATGCCAGTAACGGGTAAACAAACGAGCATATATATGTCGCTAGTACTATACCTACGGCATATATAGTGCTGCATTAAATTTGCCATTTTCGTCCTATAACTTGAATACAGCCGAGAATCACTCAAGGCCTCAGCCACAGTCCTTCGCGAGCAAAGGACATTCTCGCAGTCTCAAAACCCCCCGTAAATTCGAACGTCCGTTTGGCTATTCGCATTTCGGTCGAATGAATAAAATAGTTCGAGCCATAGAAATATCGGCGAGTTCTCGTAGCCCGAACGTAAACGCGGTTACGAGCAAACGATACAATTCGGGCGGCGTGTCTGTCGGAGGTAATAAATTCGGTAATAAATATTGCGACGAATATTTTTTTCTACGAATCAAACGATTCCATCGATATTCGCGCGCGACGAGAACGGCTCGTAAGCGTCGAGGCTGCAATAAACAAAAATATCCTGCCGGTGTCGAACGTTGCTCGAGCGGAAGAGCGAATAAATTTTTCATCGGCTCCAGTCAATTTTACCAGCCAAGAGCAACAAACAGCCGCGAAACCGGGCGTAACCCTTGCAGAACGCCATGAAACTCGGGAGAATCTCATCGGGAAGGACGTCGGTCAGATAAATATTCACGAGTCCGAGAGCCGCTGACGAGACAAGTCCGATACGTTCGAAACAGCCATTTTCAACTGCGACCGCAATTTTACGATATTTCCTAAGTTTAGAAGGCGTCGGGACGCCGCCCTGCCTCGCGTCGATTTACGTATCTGCCGATACATCGCAGACACCCTGCTCGACTTTACGCGTCTCTTGTTTCTCGTCCGCTCGGAGCGACGGTTCCGCGCACTGCCGGAGTCAAATCTCGCGCATGCGCAGAACCCGTTTTTTTCGTTGCGCCTGTTTTTTCCTCTATTAGTTTTCATCGAACGACCTTATAGCCTCGTAAAATCTATATTTCGGGCTGATCAAGTTTTATGCGAGGAAGCCGGATGTTAAGCTGGTCGATTTAGCTACCGATATGGTCACCCGTCATTGTTATAACTATTTCGCTCGTAGAATATTTACGATCGATCGATCGATAGTTCGTCGATTATCGCGATACCGTGATTCGAGAATGAGCCACGCATCGTTATACGCGCCTTTCGTATTTTGCATAAAATATTTCCGTATACTTCGGTCTCGTCGTGTTTACGCAATCTCTATCGATCGTTGGGAAATAACTTTACGATGATTACACTGACAAATTCATGATTTTTGATTTAAATAACCCGCCGTGTCTTCCCCTTCCGAGAATCCTATTAATAGCCACTCTCCGTGCATCCGTGAATGAGCCTCTAGTCCCCCGCCTGCCATTCGCTCGTGCTGCCACCAAACAGGTTTTTCAGCAAACAGTTTTATGGCGTTTCATGGGATTTTCTACGGAGCGAACGACACGCCCGTTAGGCATATATTACACAAAGAATTCTCGCCACACCCTTTTCACTAGCAGCGAACCGTCGGACTATCACGCCGTGACAATAGACGCTGGAGAGAATGTGTTATGACTGCCCGATGAAATTCCGAAGCCCATTGTTTCTCTGGCAATACTCGAATACGAATGGTCTCCATAGCAACCAAACCTAACAACGCTCTGACTGTACGTTGTATCTTGTTCCTTAATATAATAATTTTTTATTTCCAATTTCATTTACTGGTCTGTTCTACGATATATATATTTAATAAATTTTAATACATGGATCATCGTACAAATTATGGATAGTCTCACGTCTGACATGATTTACTGGCTCATTCCACAAGGACTGAAGGTTTTCATGCGAAGAGCATAAGTGTAATTTACTCATTTATCGTTTGTAAGACAAAAATAGTATGCACTAAATTTAAAATGGCACCTTTTCGTCTCAGGTCCGTGTTGACGATGTCAGTAAGTCAGTAAGTTGCCAAAGCACGTTGGAAGAGCACACAACGGGTGTCCCATTGGTTTGGCTCGGCTGCTGTTCTTGGCTAGAAAACCGATTCGCGGCTATAAATATAATCGCAAACTAGTTCCGCTTCGGCAATAGCAAAACTCGGTGATTTTCAGTAGCTTCCTTGCTCTTGAAATTTCGCACAACCGTTCTTCTCTGTACTCGGCGTTCCGCCCTATGAAAATTATCTTCTCGTGCCAGCGGCGTCAGCTGTACTCTCTGGCACGTAGGACTTCCTGCGAATTCCCGTGTGGGCATCCTGTGTCGTTCTTATTGTCGGTCGGAGTTCGCGTGCACGGGAGTCCTGAACTTCCTGTAATTGTAGTAACGAGCTTAATCTCTAGATTGGAAGTGGGGCGCTCGGGCAGGAGGAGAAATTGGAATTGACCTTGTACGCCGTCCCTTCCAGATATCCTCCCAATAGATTTTATTAATGGAGAATCCTCAACGACTTCTGCGTCCGTGGTTACGTTGTATATGGGTCAGACGCTAAGCAGCATCTTTGCGCGGATTTCTCGAAAGTTTTCTATTAATAGTGATAGGTGGCACCCATCGTGAACTCCTCGTCCAGACTGCTGGTCGTGAGCGGCTTTGTCTTTGAAAAAATAATTCTGCCGTCCGCGTTGCTGCTCAATTCTGACGGTGGTCGTTAAAAAATTTTGGAAAAAGATAGAGAAAAATTTCGAGAATGTAGAAAGGTTGCAATTTCTTATGGAGGTTAGGTTCACGGGTGATTTAATCTTTTGGATGATGGCATAGGTTACTTTTTTGAAAAAATAAAAATTTCGTCGATACGGGCATCTGTGAGGCGTTATTTTGTGAAAGGGCCAGTGGCTCACGATTTTTATTTTCTCTATGTCTGTCTTTGTCTTATGCACGTGAATGCCCATGGGTTCGTCTCTCTCGCACTCGCGGCGGGTATAGAAACGTTGGAAATTCGAACGGTTTCCTTGCTCTTGTCGGTAGATCGACTTGGCCACTTGCCTGGGAGCAGGAAAAGGAAAACTTCTTTCACTTTTTGGCAATAAGACTTTGCCAAATGGTGCCTTGTAACCACTGCCAATGATCTCGTGACAGCTGTCAATAGCTGGCTGTGGATTTTCAATTGACACGGGTCTGTATCGTGGTACTGTAGATTTCGTCGGATGTTGTAAGTATATGGTGACGTCTGCGAATTTTAGGAATTCGACTGGTTCCGCGAGACTTGTTGTTATTATTAATGAAGAATCAAGCGGTGCCATTGATCTTTGCTGTGTTATAAAATTCAGGAGAAACTGATCGAGTGTTTGGGCTTTTTCGAAAATCGAACTATATTCAGATTTTTTTTTTTTTAATAAGGGTCGAACATTTAAACAGGCCAAATACCAGGAAACCTGTCTCCGGGTAATTCCACGCCTTCGCGATTTGCAACTCGTTTTGAATTCAGATCGATCTTGATAGAACCTCGTGGTTCGTTCATTGCGAAATTAATGAGAAAAAAAAAACAAATTCGAATCGACCCACCGTCTGCGCCTACGCGATTTTCGGATCTCCCGGTACAAATAATAAAGATACAAAAACTCTATAATCTGACAAACACGCAATTATAGGCTCTCATGATGGATCGGCGTGGCAATGCAAGGTGGTGTGTTTCGCTTTGAAAAAGACGAAATAATCAAATGAATATAATAAATAAAAATATATAATTCATCAGCGTACATGCCGCAATGAGTCGAAGCCGGAAGCCCAACATTTTTCAAGGCTAAGGCGAAAGTTTACGATGCTCGCGTGATGTCATCGCGTGACGTAAAGGTAAACCCAAAAGGAGGCTCGTCTACTTCGGTAACAGCAGTGATTTTTTATTTTTCAACTGTCCTTCGAATAAATTCAAATGTTTCGTGTATAAAAGTGCGATTTCTTGAAGTGACGTCATCGAGAGTTCCGATTCGAAGAATTCGAGGTGCATTTCAGGAATTTTGCGTCCGATTGCAGAAATTTTATGCTCGATTCTAGAAATCGCGAGAGATGAAGAACCTTCTAGAAGCTTCTAGTACCTTCGAAGGTCCGTGAAACTGTAGACCCTTTCGCCTGATACTTCGTAGCGATTTTTAGGGATTTTCACGGGTTGCCAAGATAAGGACATCAATCTTTGCTAACCGGAGTCACGATCGTACAGGATCGTACGGTCGGATATCCAACGGAGAACCTTGGCGACTGCCCCAGTTTCTTTTTCTCGCGATGGCGTCGAAATGCTCGGATATGCAAAAACAAATTCGCATTTTTTTCCATCCGAGAAAATTTTAATCTTAAAAAAAAAGAATAAAAGATAATCCTTTGGCAAAAATAAAAAAAGGGTTATCACGGCGTATAACGTAATCTCTCTTTTTATTGCATCAATTCAACGACTCACTGTGCTTTATCTCCGAGCTAAAAGCGATTCAAAGAGTGTTTTGATGAAAGAAGAAACTCTCGTTTGTAAAGTAAAAAGAAAGGAGACCGAAGAAAAAACGCTGCGTTTTCCAAGATTATTAAGTTTAATAGCTGCTATAAAGTGTGACTCTTTTTTTTTCCTTTTTGCTCTCTACGCATTTTCGTACGTGATTTCATCGAGGTCGCGTGGCGACTCACGCAGCATTCTCATGAACTTGGATATTTTTGAAGATGCAGACAAAGGCATATCTATATATAATTTTAAAATTTATCCCATATTTTGCTGTTCTTAATACTTCTCTTTTTTTTTTATTATTATTTCACGAGTTATCGACAAATCTGCGATCGCAGCGAAGTGCGCGTGGGCCTTGACCCGATAGAACCGCCGCGAACAGCTGACAGCACGTAGTTGACAGTTGACAGCCGAGGGGCATTGGGATAACGAGAAGTAATACTGGAAGCCTTCTTGATTTATGTTTAAAGTTAAATATTTTCATGTAAATTCCTGGCCGTTATCACGGGAGAACAAAGAGAGACGAGTAATCGCGACGAGTCTTTGTTGATACTGTAAATTCATATATAAATTTCCAACACAGCTGTCGGAAAGTTTTAAAAGATTTATTAACGAATTTCGCGAATATTCCGAAAAATTTCTTTGTAACGCCAATTGTATTAATATATGAGATATTTTGTGTCAATTTAATTCAAAGAGAAAAAAAAAAAAAAAGTCAATTAATTCCTCGGAAAATTATTATTACCACATCTGGTGTAACCAGGGTTAATCTCTCGATAACGACAGACACGAATAACTGGGATATATTTTTTTTTTTTTTTTTTAAATAAATGACGAATACAATTCTTCGATTACGTCCAATAAATTTACTAATAAATCACCGATTAATCGATCCCGATATAATTATTCCACGACAATATTGATTAGCTTAATCTCTCCGGCGCTTTCTTCAGATTCTCGAAGTATACTTACTACCGTACCGATTGCGCAAATAGGACCAATTTCGAGCTGGTTTTTACTTCGCGACGACTTTCTACTACGGTGTAAGTGTGCTCCATTACATTTTCACAAACGGTCGGATCGGCAGGGCCGTATTGATTGCACTTAAATACTATCGAGAGCGAACCCCCGGCACCTTTCGCTCCAAATAATAACACGGATTCTCGTAAAGAATAACTTTAAACTCATTTTTCGTCTCAATCGTAATTCTCCAAAATTAACGTAATAATTCAAAATCAATATTTTATCGACTTTCCAATTGCCTCTACGATTATAATTTTAACTTATTCCAACCGTAAAACTTCTAACGACGATCACCGTTACACTTTCAGCGTGAAAAATCCCCAAGTAGTCGCAGTCACGAGGTGGACAGACGTACTCCTTATACATATAGATATAGTGATACCTATTAGACAACAGTCACACATGTGACTAACTGGACGGCAGTAACTGGAACGCATGTGAGGGTAACGAAATCGAAGGTTAAAATTGAAACGAGAAACGTGGTGTGTATATATATATATATATATATATAGGTGGATCGTTATATCAGGTTATTTTGAAACGACAAAGTAGTTGGGGTTCATTGAGACGTGACATAAAATTATCATAAGACAGTTACGCCTTCGTGAGATCGTCGTTTTATCAAAAAAAAAAAAAGGCTTCTTTATCGGACAAGCACAGTTACGCTTTGGTATCTGACGGTTTTACGACTTTTCGACTTACCGAGCTACTCGTGCTCCGCCACTGGAATTCAATCGCATATGAGATTGTCAGTGCTTTCTTAAATTCGTATACGTATAAAATTTTCAGACTTTTTCTTACAAGGAGCTGAGCCACGCGTCGCTCTTAAAAATTTCCAAAAAATGCAGAATTTTGTTTTAAGAATTTCCAAAAAAAAAATTAATCAAAAGCAAATTCAGTACGTCGCATAATGAGCTCGAGTATTTCGTCCCGAGAAGTGACGTCACTGAACTTTGAACCCACTCTCCATTGAATTCTCCATCTTCGCCTTCCTCGGCTTCCGGTTCCTGTCACAATTTTTCTTCTTCCGCCATCCGCGACGCACGCGATGCAAACAGACTCACGCTGGTGCAGGCCAATGCAAGACAAAAGACAAGGAAATGACGAAGGACAGAGAGAGAGAGAGGAGAATGGTCTGAAAGTAGTTAGCAAAACTGACTATAGCATCGATGTACTATACACAGGCCTTTATCCAGGTATGAAATAACCCAGAAATGGATATAGACATATATAGATACTCGACGCACGCGATTTGCCCCCTTAAAGAGAGCTTATAAATATAGAAAAATGTTAACGAAGATCGTTAAAGTTTTCTCCATGAAAACGAGACACAAAGTCGTTAAGTTGGACGCGATTAGAAACGTTGAAACGGCATGGAAATAATATCGGTAGACGCGGGACTTTATAAATGCATCATGCGGAAGTGCATCCACGCATACCGTAGAGTGGAGGTATGTGTAGATCGTACGATTGCATAATTGCACAGTCTCGTGGAGTTTTATCGAGTATACAGAAAGCTCGCAGAAGATGGTATCGTACGTAAGGATAATGAAACTGGAGAAACAGATACGCGCACATAGGCGTATGTGGCTTAGATTGGGCAAGGGGGTGGCTGGGGGGGCGAATATTATCTGCGCCACGATACGACCGTTTTTCATTACGTACCAACTTCTTCTCTTAGCCAATCGGTTCACGTGTCTGTAAACAGAGTCTCTCGCTGTAAACACAGCTCGTGCAAACATAACCGTCAGTTTACGTCTTTAGGCTTTTCTTCGTAATTTACGTCGATTACAATACTCCTTATACAATTACACTTATTACCTGTACACAATTCGGTGCCTTTCGAGAATTTCTCATACGACCAAATGTTCTCGCGCAGGTGCGCTTCTTCCACGGTTGGGTTTTAGTTTGGACAGATGGATTTTGCAAATTTTTGTCTTAATTAGGGTTACGAAACAAACATCGTGTGCAATCGAGCGTAATTCAGAAGTCTGGGAAGCATTGTTGTTTCTCGTGAAAAATAATGACGAAGAATTAAAATTGGATTATTGACTCGCACGTCGCTGCCACGACGACTGGTTCTTTTTATTTGTAGGAAACGTCCGATGGCGAAACGTTGAAAAAGTGTATGTATACTATATTTGGATAAGGCAGGAGGAAGACACTAGCTGTTAAATCTGGTCTAATCTACCGGTAGCTGCACCGGTGACTAATGACGAATAACTGCTGAAAGTTTTACGACTCGAAGTCACGCCAACTCAATGTACACCGAGATAAACTAAACGCTGAATAGTCATTGCGTGAGAAAAACAAAAGCGTACGAGTGTGCAGTTGCACCGGGTGAATTTATTAGGTAGGGGAGAGCGCGTGTGTGACGTGCATATGTATATTGGAATGCACGGACATGCACCTGCCCAGGATCCACCGACGCAGTAACGCGAGGTTAATTGGCTCAATTGAATTAAGTTCGTTTGGTATTTTGATCGTCGCAATTCCGTAATTGTCAACGCTCCGGACGAATTAACGAATTGAGTCTACTTAACGTGTGTCCGCCGTGTAATACGGAGGAGAGGAAGGTAGCGAGCGTGGTTTTGTGGAAAATTAAATGTAAAACAGTCGAATTCTATATTGATCTAGAAGATTTGGATGACTTATCGGACTTACGATGTACGGACGTATAGAGGATATTACATAATGGGACTATCGTGGGTCCGTGGCGGAAGCTTCTGGCAGCGAGTGTCTCCGAGCATTATTTTGCACGGGGGATCGATGGTAATTTTTTAATGAAAAGAACTCGTTACTGGCTTCTATGGAGAATTAAAGGAGAAAAAGCTAAAGGCGCAGGCACCATTTTTATTCGGCATCCCTTATACGAGGAAGAATGGGAGAGTATTATTTTCTTAAGAAAACTTCATCAGGCGGAGAAAAGCTTCAGGGACTTCATAATGGGTCTAAGTGAGTTTATTGATTGCAATAAGTTGAGATGTCCTGCCGGCGACTATGTGCCGGTTTGTACTCGTCTGCTAGTCTGCAAGTCTCTGCCAGTTTGTTGGGCTCTGTCAGTCGGCCAGCGTCTGGGCAAGGAGGAGGGCGGAGTGCGGCGAGTCCTGGGTATAGCAAGTTGCTGTATAAATACAAGCGATTCGACCGCACGCGCTTCAGTCTGCTTCAGTCTCGTCGAAAGGCCTCCGAGTGTTTTTGTGCGTCTTTCCTTCCTTTCTCGATTCTTTTCCGTTATTGATATCAAGATTTAAAATTGCAATTAGAAATCGGAAGCGAGGAATAAGTTGGTGCGCGCAACGGAATCTTGCGGACGAGTAAAAAAAGCAGGGAGGGAAGAATGAAAATAGGATGACAAAGTTACAAGTATCCCTTAGAAAACGTAACAGTTAGATTCACGAGTTGTTTCCTTCGACAGACCAAATCGGCTTATTCTCGTTGTCTGCTAATAGTGGAAAATACACGAAGTGAAAGTGCGCCTTAACGAAGAATCGGTAAAGCCGAGATACTCTCGCCACAGTGCAGTGTCGAATATTCTATTATTCATTTTTACTCCAGTGATTCCTCCTGCCTATTCGTTTGCTCGTTATCGTTCATCGCGCATTCCCCCCCATTAGTTTCGTGACCTCTTTTTGTAGCAGTCCAAAAGTGTTTTCAGTGCGTCGACGAACGCTCGATTTTTCGTCGAGCCGTCTCGAATCGGACCGTCTTTACGGTGCTTTTATCGCTGCGATAAGGATTATTTTCGTGTACATTTGATTAGACCATTTTTCATTATTTCCAAAGTGCCTGTTTTATTCGCATTCCTCTTTACGCTCGGATACGCTCCTCGGCGTCTGACATTTCGATGTCTGGATGAAAGTAGCGTCGTAAGAAATTCGAATCGTTAACGGTGACTGGGAAAGCCTCCGTTAAAGTGACAAGATTGTCAAGAAGTTTTCTCTTGGACGCGGAGTCAACCGGAGGACTGAAAGTAACGGTAAAAGAATGCCAGGATCATCGCGGGAACGATAGATCAGAGTCGGCAGAGAAAGAGAGAGAGAGACAGAGAACCACTGCGCTTGGAAAGAAACATGTCACTGCCACAGTAGCTGCTTCCTTCTCGCATGTCGTTTCCCAATGAAAAACACAGTACTTCCAAGAAGCGTAATGCGTGCTACGATTATGGAAACTCCGTGAGTGATTGTGGGGGTATTGTTTAGTACATTGAAAGAAAAAAAAAGATAAAAAAGAGCAGGACCCAAGAGAAAAGAAAGCCGTGGCAGATTACTCGCGCTGAGATAGAGTATGGAAAGCGCGATGTACATAACGGAATCGCAGAACAACAACCGGACAGCCGGTAAATTCGCATCGACGGGAAACATACCGTCCCTGGTCGAGGAATCGCTGACGGAACAACAACAGGAGCAACAACCTGATCGAGCGGAGGAACAGGAGCAACGGAAGCCGTCGAATGACGACGAAATAGTATTGCAAGAAAAAGTAGGAAAGATGCATGCGATCGCGATAGAAGAATCGAGACAGTGCATTTCTTTAGTCGAGGAAACTTTGGTGCAGCAAGGCCAGCGACAGGAAATCGATGACGCAAAGGAAGACCCAAGCTCGGATCAATGTCTCACCGACCATCAGCATCCTGTCCAGCAACATAATTCAAAATTGGAGGTATCTTTGAAGCGATCCATACCATCCTTGATCGAGGAGACGTTGACCAAGAGTAAGGAAATTTTGAGAGAGGACGATAAAATGGAGATAACGTCAAAAAGATCCATTCCGTCCTTGGTAGAGGACGCGATGATCCAGCAACGCAACAATTTGGAACAAAGGGAGCAGCAAAGTAGCCTGACGGGATCCAGGCCCTCTCTCGTTGAGGAATCCATAGCGCAGCAACAGAATAACTTGCAGAAGTCCGAGAGAAGCGAAAAGGAATCGCGCAAAGACTCGGCGCTTCGTTCCGCGAAAGAAAATGCTGCGCCGAGGGGTTTTGAGAATGTGAAATTACGAGATAAGGAAAAGAGCCTCGAGGCCAAGCGGACATTTACGAAGGATTCTATCCTAGGAAGCTCCGTGCCGTCGCTGCTCGAGGAGGATTTGAATGATTTCGAGCAGGAGAATCGTGAGAAAATACCAAAGAGCAGAGGTCGCCGGCACAGCGTCCTGGAGGATCTTCGGGCACGGAGGGACTCCCTGTTCCAGCGTGCCAGGAGGGCGAGCACCTTCGACGACGGGAAGGCCAGCAAGAAAGACAAGAGTCTGGTCGAGGGCGAGGAGAAGCGTCGAAGCAGCGACGGTGGGCGTCGTGGCTCGGTCTTTTACGTGTCCGAGGATCTCCTCGAGGAGAATCAGGAGGCCGTAGACGCGGAGGCGGCGGCCGCTGCGGAACTCGTCGACCGCAAGGGGAGACGGAAATCTTGGCATCCTTTGGCAAAACCACCGAAAATCGATCGGAAACGTCGCAAGGGAGTCGCCGGTGCGCCGCAGGTTTCGGCTTCCGAAATTGGGAGCAACGACGGAATTTACGTTAGACAGAAGAGACCATCATGGTGGAATATATTCGTGCCAGACTCCGTCAGCAGGTAAACACACTTTGAACGATCTTTTTTTCTCTTATCGCTCAATTGGATTTCCTACGACAGCCACTTTCGAGAATGTGTATGATAAATCGCGAGAAGCGGCTCTGCCGATTTTAATGTAAATACGGGAGAATCATTTATCTTCGATAACTACGGAAATTTCTAGATAATCGTTAACACCTTCCCGTCTAATGAATGTTAGGTTAATATCCAGGAGATATCCGTAGCTCTTGCGACGTGCCTGCTTCGCTGCACGTACGGACGTGTATATGACTAATCGTAACTGGGGAAATATTGAATTAGAGAAACGGAGGAGTCACTTCTGGGGACTCTGTGGATCACCGTTCTGAATCCACGGTAAACACAACCAGGATCGTCTGGTGAATTATTTTTAATCTTAGTCATAAATTCCAAGACAACAAGAATGCTCGCGATAGGGTTTTAGAGTTTAATAAGGAAAGCCTTATGGAAGGTAACGAAGTGCCAGACGTCACTCGTTCCGTCTTACAGCATCTTACGATTTCACCATAGTGGACCAAACCGGGCGAAATGTCGACTTTTGTAAACGGCCATGTCCGCCTTCGATGGTTAAGGCTGCGCGTTTCTTTTCCGCTTTGAGAATCGGCCCAGTCATGGTATTGCGATTCGAGTCACGTTCGATGCTTTTCTTCTTTCTTCCATCTCGCTCCCTTCTCTCTTCTTTCTATTCTTTCATCCTTGACTCTCTCTCTCTCTCTCTCCCCCCTTACTCACATGAACTCGCAGATGACTGGAGTAGAATCGAGTCGAGAGCCGAATGAAGTCGAGGCACGTCGACTGCAACATCGACTGGCAAGATGTAGGCGATAGATTAGGTCGCTGACCTTCCAAGCTGAAAGCCACGCTAGATAGTACGTACTACAAGGAGTCAGTACGTACTACATTCTGTACACACTGGCATTATAATAATCCACGTAGTTCTGTTGTTGCTTCGAGTACACAAGATTCTCAGATGTACTTTCAGATATCAGTGAGACATTTTTTTCGAATTTACGAACACCCACCCTCGCTCCACCGTCCCTCTGTCACCGTTCTGCGTGTTTTTAAAAGCACGACCGGTAGTTCTTTTCATTCAGCGATACTTAATACGTATAAAACTCACGATTGGCATTGGCAGCAAATAAGGTGGAGTAGAGAATACGTGATACGTACCAGCCACAAGAACAGGGCTATGCTTCCCTTTGTCCGGTAGGCGCCCATTGTGTATACGCATTGGTATAAGCATGTTACTGTCTCACCAGCTGGCCTTGTCAAAGGACAGTAGATCGCGAGTCTCGATTTGCATAACTAGGGGGAAACCTTTCGTCAGCCGTATGACTATGTACGGTAATCTTTAGTATTTTTTTAATTTCTCAAATTTACAAGAATGCTTTGGTTCACAAAGACTGAAAAGATACAGAAAATCTTGATGCCATCGATAGCACTGATCAGCCATTAACAACCGTTTGGATCCATTGGCAAGCGTAGTTATCGATTGGTTCGATATCTATTGATTACGATTAAGATACGGTACTGCCAAGTACCGATCGTCGGATCGATGTCTGAATTACTACTGCCCACTGATTATGGACCAAAAAATAAGTATTATTATTTCAGAATACACCATAGTCATTCGCACGTGCTTGTCGCACATTTTTAAGAATCCATCACCGATATCAGATATTGATATCGTATTCAAAGAAACCTTAGACGATTTTAAATTTTTCTTTATTAACGCATTACCAACTCGCTACTCCGATAATTTAATTCAAGTTAATAATACACATTTTTATTTTTGTAATAGCACGTGCTCGTTATCACGTCAACGAGGCGATCGTTTATTAGGAAATTAATAGCAGTATGTTCGACTGGTAGATATTGCTAGGAATTATCAAAACGACTTCGAACGACAGACTTTGAATAAACTAATCTCAAGATTGGTCAAAACGGCCTTCCGGGGTTATTAGAAAGATGCTAATGACGTTTTATTTTCTACCGATCAGGCATAATCAATCTTCGTGATTATATACACAGTCAACCCCATGTTCGTCTATATATGTATATACTATAACTGTATAGATCTATATATATTTATTATTATTATGCACGATCGATTACACGACACGTCTGCTGTCTACACATTTGGCTGATTAATCAGTCAGCAGATTAACTTGTTTGTTAAACATTCCCTCAATGTATACTTGGACAAACTTTCAGCAACAAGCATGACCCTTACTCGCTTATCTATATAAAGAAATATTGATAACTACCTTCGTTACAGCTTGTACTGTACTATTCATTTAACGTACATTGCTTTTCGTTTTCATTACCAGCGTGCGGCTTTAAGAATAGCGCGTAGCCATTCGTAACCGTTCGAGCGGAGTGCAACGGCAGCGTACAAGGTTCGAAACTCGCAGTTGAGTTGTAGGTGTCGCGTCGATCGAGCAGAACGTAAACGAACTACGATCGATATTGGCCTTACGGAATTCACGGTAACAGTAAAGTATCAAAAGGAAGAAAAAGGATACGGAATCCCTGACGAATGCCAGTACCAGCAGCAACAGCGAGCAACCCGACTCCGACGCAGGTATATACTATAGCAGGAGCAGCGTCTGCCAGCAATAGTAGCTAGAACGTTGTCCCGTTAACAGCCCACATAAACGGTAACCCAGGACTGTACGCGATGGGCGCGCTGCTCCCTCCGTGCATTTCGTTCGCGCTTTCTTCATACTCTCGATCTTCCGTTATCGTCTTGCTTAAGGAGACTTTTTTTACTAGTTCTATCGGACGTCTGAGCTTGCTGGGAATTTCAATAAAACTACGATCGTGCAGCCTTTCGCGAAATGTTATTTTAATAACTTTCAAAATGGAGGCACGTGACGGACCGAACAAAAAATTAAAGAAATTGAAATATCGATGCGGACATGCATTTCTTATATATAGGGCAGCTCTCGCCAATAGTTTCTCTGGGTTAATCGTTGTTACCGTTAACTTCCACACGCTGTTTAATTTACCGTGACGCAAGGGTGCGCTTGCGATTCCACAGTCTGATGGAAATACACGAGGCTAATTCGATAGGCATGGGAATTCGTATAGCGATTCGCGTACGCGTATAAAGATTTCTGGTAATGGGATGCAGATCGACAATGCAAATTATGCAAATTGTTGCCTTTAATTTTTAAAATTAAATTTCCATTCGATGCAACTGACTTTTAACCGGGATACTATTTTATTGATAGGTGCCGAAGGGTTTCACGGAGTCTCGCTTGGGACGATGCGGGAAGTAAAACCGTAATGGGAACGTGAACTCGACATAAAGGCGCAAGTATGATAATTCGAGACAATTAAAGCCGTAAGTTAATTGGCCGGTGACTAACTTGCTCCGCGATAGGACACTGATCTCCCATCCCCCTGCCCACTCAACTTGTACCCGTTAAGGCTTGGTCAATTTTTTTTTGCATAAGATGAATATAAAACGACAACGAAGGAAGTAGGCGTAATGGTAGAATCAACGGGAGCATACAACAGGAATACAAATGACGGAACGACAACGACGATTCCCAAGTCTTTGGCTTGCGGCAATGCGAAACGGAAGTCTAACGCCAAATACGCAGACGGACGTTGCGCCGGCTACGGTCTTGTTTATGAGTTCGAGACTTGCATATAGATCGATCCCACGCTGGCGATTGGCATTCCGTGCGAAAATTTGGCCATCGCGTAATGGAAAGCATTTATTGCTGAAATTACGTCACGTGCGTTATGCATACCGACGTTACGTTATCGTTACGCCAGTCATGAGACAGGATTGGTTATCAGTGATATCACGCGCGTACGAAAATGGAACGGACGACAGAGGCACGCAAGTCCCAATTGAATGGGAGAGGCCCATTTTAAAAAATTCGAACGGACGCGGATCATTTCTTATTTGTTTTCGTATCGATTTATAACGGGCCCCAAAATACGTGGATGGCCGCCGATTGTAATTAAAATGTTTTGGGCCTTGCCAGCGTCGGTCCTTATATCGGTATATATCGTTACGCACCTGATACGTTGAACTCGTGACATTTGGAAGGAACGGGTGTCGATTTGATTGTTATTAAAATTTGATCTCTTGTGGCCTCGCCAGGAGGGCCCTTCCCGTAAGGCCCATATTCAATGATACGTTAATCGAGTAAAGGGGCGCGAGGGGGGGCCAGTCCCAGAAGCAGGAAGGAAAGAGGTTAGTGGACTCGTTCGATGTCAGGTTCAGACTCCAGAGCAAAGGCCACGCCTGGAGGGTCCGCTTCGGGCCCCGTTTCTCGCCCTCCTGCGTTGCACGGTCTTCGACCTTAGACCTTGCTCAAGGAGGTCGACCTCGTCTCGCTTCCTTATCCACACGATCTCCCTCGGCTCGGCTCGCAGACGTCAATGCACTGGTTGCCCGTCGATTGATTTTTGTCGAATTTTACATTTTCGTAAGGTCAGGACCGTCGAGCAGTGCGAGGAGCCGCGATGCGTCGGTGCTGTCGCGTGTCGAATTTCCATAGGAATGCGGCTTGTCGGGCCCGTTGAAAACTTTGCCATCGATCGGATCGATCGTCCGGCCAGCGACGCTACCGCTGTCTGATTAGTAGCTGTTGCCAACCTTACCGTAGAAGATTCTCGAATCGGTGGTGCATCACGGGAAAACCAGAGTCTCTCAAGCATAGTGGTCGAATCGATGACTAATGAGGAAGCAAATGATAGCTCATTGTCATCGAGCTTAATCCCAAAGATCAGTCTTGGTCTAGCTGGTCTGCCTTGTCTACCATGGAAAATACTTGGGTGGCTACGTGTCACTTAAAATCCATTAGAATTCCTGAATCGATCCAAAGACCGAGTCACGTGGCTCCTCGCGTGAGGTTTCGGTTATGCAGGACATTCAGGCCGACGACAAACAACAATTATAACGATAGCAGATTAACTCCGAGTAATGGAAGGTTCTGGAAGCTTCGAGCGCATCTATGCCAGTCACACAATTTCATCCTGAATAATGGACGACAGTTCTGCCGTGATTACTATACGAATCGTAATACCTGCTGATTTTTCTTTTGCGACCAAACAAAAGCTTCGGCTTCCTAGATCAACTACAATCAATATGACAATGGGGATTATATAGTGCGACTACGAGAAAGGAATATCAATTGGGACTACGATATCGGAATCCCAAACGGTCGTCGATCCTATTCCTGCTAACTCTCGATAACAAACACGTTCCCCCGTGTAGCTACATGGAAACAGCTTAACGCGTTCCCACCAACCTGGGACGCTCGTACGCCCCACTGTTGGGTACGTGGACGGGTTTTACGAATGATTTCGTAAATCGACAGCGGAAGTCGATTCACGAAGCCATTCTTTCGAGCAGTGTGGATGCTGCTTAAGGCGTCTCTGTCACAATAATAGTTTCGAAACTCGCCGCAAGACGCTCGGGTTCTACCAGTTCCCTTTCTCCGGTGAGCCAACCGTAGTAGCACGGTATAGGTACGGGAGTCAATGGTGTTTTCCCTTGTTACTATCGGGTTATCTTATATCTCTCTTATCTTATAATTCAATTAATTCATTTTTATTAGCACTCATTAATCCTACGGGATATAGCGTATCTCCGCCCCTGATCGCTTACGTATAACAGACTTGTAAATACATCAAATGTCAGCGCGCACGCAAGATAGCGCTTGAGCTGGTTGAGAAACTTTCTGCACGGAGTATATGTACCCATAATGCAATATGTCGGAGGAGGACTGTACTGTGGCTAGGAGGTAGGAGGTGCCGTCTCTGAGCCTCTCTACGTGAGTGCGGTCACGCGTCGATGGTCTCCCTGTACTTTCGACGCTCCTGCTACCATCTAGCAACATTCCTGTAGTCTACGTTTTGTATCTAGGGCCTGTAGTCTCCCTAGTCACTTTATTTTCGTACATCGTTACTACTAGATACGCTTGTTGCTGTCCCGGGAACGTAGGGTAAAGCAGGTATATCGAGTATTGTTTAGGTACACCGAAGCATTGGTATCTGCGACTTGTATGTGAGGAATTGGGTCGGTACCTACCGGAACCACGGTAAATAGGGATTGTATCGGTATTTGATCAATGGGGAACTTGGTTGTTGGATACGTCTGAACTTGGCCGATTGCTTATCTATAGGTCACAGGAAGCCACGCGTTGGGATGCTCTGCTGTGTATAATCAAAGATCCTGGAATTTCCTGCTATTTCCTGAATACGTTGCATTTTAGTGCACTTGACTTTTGTACGCGTCCCATAAAAATTTGATCTTTGATTACTGGACCGGTAGGACGGACTCAGACTTTGACAATGAACAAAAGTAAAATTTCATCGAGATTCGATTACCATTTTTTTTTTTTCTTAATGGAACATTCGTCGATCGTATCTATCTTGGAATCTGATAGGCAGTGCTGAATGACACATTTGAGATCGCATTTCCTGGTGAAAGGTGAACGTACGTACGTCTGGGCTGAAAGCGAACGTGAGCCAGAGGTGAAAAATGTTGTAGCACGTGGAGTGTTGGGATTTAATGAGATTTTCTTTTTGCTGGGATCGCGCGAATCGAACTCATGGCGAATAATTAATTTAATTAAGAGTCGATTATGCTCGTAGTCCAATTTATCGCGATAGGGAACCCGAGGAAGGGGAGGGTACCTGTGATTTGAATTTAACGAGAGTCTGTGGCAACGTCGTCATGGCGTAACAGGCGACACCTCCTAGCGACGTTGCCGGACTCACCGCTTAATAAGGTACGTGTACGTAATGCGAATGTGGCAAGAAATGGAGTAATCAAAACAATGGAAGACCTCCGAAGAAACATTTTTAAAGATGGTCCTTGACTCTAATTATATATTAATATTTCATCGAATCGCAGGTTCGAACATGTCTGGTCGGAGGATACAAGAAATGTTGGATACATTTTTTTTTCTGTTTCGAACTTCATGCGAGTGCATTCAGTCACGCTAATTTTGCATTATCTGACAATGAAATCGTGACGTCATGTTTCATTCGGGGATTAACGGACCATTACGTAAATTGTGGAATCGGTAAAAAAGGGTGTTGGTAAGAAATAAACGAAGCTGGGATTTATTTTTCGAATACCTTTAACGATACGTCCTGCACTATTTACTGGGATTTCGTTAAATAATCAGATTTCGGTTAGTGTTAATTCTATGCTCGGAAAATATGTACGGTGCGGCTAGGATGGAAATGTTATACGAGTATTTTTGAACCGAAAGCATTCTTGGCATAGATCTCGGAGCTGCAAACTGTGTTTTCGTATATCAACGTCATATTCATTCGGAAAGGAAAATATTTCTCTTGACAATTTCACTAAGTATTCCAGTCGCAGGGGATTTATGGGATCGTTTCTTCTGGTTGTTTTTTGGTTCTTACTAATGTCCCTAGAAAGTCGAGGAAAGGTCTTACGATCTAGGATTTTCTAACGTGATAGGTTATGTATACAATTTCGAACTCTGTTTTCTCATCTTTGTTATTGATTCGAAGATGGAATTTGATAGTCTGAATCTTTTGGCTTGCAATTTAGCTACAATGGCTGCACGTGCATCCAGGGGGATCCCGGAGGATCCACTTTCGACCGAGAGACACACAGCTCGTGTATTTTTATCTTGACTGTATCATGTGCTACGGCGGAGTGACGCTTGGCCAATATTGCGTAAAAAAATTTATAAAGCAGACGTTTAATTTATTATGGTTTTTACGTGCGACAAAAATATGATTTTGTATGCTCGATAAAGTATTCCTCGAGTCCATTATCGTGGGTAAGTTACGTGTATACATCGGTGCAAATGTACTGCGCACTGCGCGGAACTCTGTTCTTGTGTATTGAATTTTTCTCTGACTGACACTTTTGGAAAATAAACACATCCGTGCTAGAAGAACTATTCCATTCTATTTTTATGTGCGGAGTCGAGAGTTTCTGTGATAAAAAAAAAGAAACTTTTCACGAGTCAAGAATTTCTTAAAAAATTACTGTAGTATGAATGGTCGAGCGAGACCCAATGGTCGTGGCGGCAGTTTGCCAACCCTCGCTTTGATTTTGGGGCCCACGTCGGCATCGAGTACAACTTGGGCTTTCATCCCCGAAAGTATTTTAAGCATCACTTCTCTTAACGTCGACATCGTCGACGCACCTGATCGCTTTTTCTTCTGTGCTACAATTGATAGTATGTTCTGGAAATAGTTTTTCATTTTTATACATATTTATTTTAATCTCATAGTTTTATATTTATGTATCGTACGAGTAATACGTTGGTAGGAGTTTTGTTAATTTAATAATTGAAAAGTTGGGCTGCCTTGAATTGCACAAGGCATTTTTGAAAAAATTCAAAACTATTTATAAAGCGTGAAAATGTTATTGCGCTTTAGATTCTTATAGACAATCTGCACGAACCTCTTTGCCAAAAGAAAATTTAGGTTACTCGACTTGGCTCGTGGAAATGTTAGTATATCTCGCAATTGTTTGTAAACAGTGTAATATTTTTAGGTGTAATAAGCAATTTATCGGAAAGGAGGGAAACGACCAGCTGCTCATATTGATAATGCATTATTTTCTTCTATTTTGTATTCCAAGTTTCGTCCTTTGATTTGATGCGAGAAAGACTAGTTGTAGCGGGTAACTGCTTTATCGACCGTCGGTAAAGCAATGCGCGTGGAAACTTCACCGGGGAACTCACATTTGTATACAGATTGCGCGACGAGCGTCGTCACCGTGAACGACACTAAAAAGCTGATTTAACCGCAGTAAAATGGAGAGTACAATTTTCCCTCGGGACATTATCCACTCTCGTTCCATTTGTCAATGTTTCAAAACTCAAAGTATATTAAGAGCATTGATTTCGATCAGCAATCAAACGATTAGCAAAGTCAGTGACATTGTGGTCATTTCTTTAGTGATTAAAACGTTTATTCATCGATTCACAAGCTAATAATATTATCACATACTTTAAGCTTGGCTTGCGAATGTCACAATGCATCGGCTCGTGAATATATTTTCGTTTTTTATTTGCTATTACCCATAAGTGTTTCGAATAATTTTGCTTCAACTTTTTATTTTCTTAAGCATGTAGCATGTGTCTGATTGCCTCTTTTTTTTTCGTTTCTTTTTTGGTTTTGCACCAACGAAGGTCCCGACGGATGTCTCAGGATGTGACACATTCCAGGTCGACTGAGAACCTCACAATGCCTTACTTCAGGTTTGTTACTGAAAAGCATATTATTTATATTACTTTCCATGCGCACGGTATAGCAATTTGAAACTTGATCCTCTGACTAAGATCACTACTATTTTTTATGGATATCACATAATTTAAAATAACGCAAGGATTAATCACTCGATTGCTATATCGCTTGTGTAATTGATTAAATTTTTATTTGTTTTCTTTTTCGCACAAGGCATGCTTGTATCTTGAATATTTTTGGCATGTCTCGCCAACTTTGCATCTCTGTCCTGTAAATATCGTATGGTTATCATAGTTCCCTGTACTACCGCTGTATTCAACGAATTTCATATTTTCATCGTAAATACATATAACAGAAAAAAACGATAGGTGCTACAGTTCATCCAAAGGCAATTAAATTATCCTTTTATACAATAAAACAATGTCAACGACAATAATAAAAATAATTTTTCAACGAGGTTAACGACTCGATCAATGTTACATAATTTTCACCTAACACCTGTATCTTTTTCAGGAGCAAGAGTCGCAGCGTGGATCATGGATTTACAGCACCGTTCGACCTGGACGCACTTCGCAACAAAGTCGAAGGACGCTTCGAGTCGGTCGATAAGCTTTCGAAAGGTACAAAAAAGTTGAGCTAAGACAAAAATAAGAAAAAATAAAAGATAGTAAAGAGAAGAAAGAAAATATCATTTATGTAAACACGATACAATGCTAAAGAAATGTCCTGGCCGAGAGTCCGGGCGAAGGCCCGAACGACCTTAGGTTAGTTCGACCTCAGCCGATTGCATCGCATTGACTTACTTTCGCAATCTGGAGCGAATTCCCAGATCGACTAGGTTGCTCTTGGAAATCGAAATAACAAGAAGATGCCACGAAGAAGACAGCAGTCTCCTTCCTCGATTCTTAATCCGACGAATTCTTTTCTCCGCCGCATTAGGCTTTCCCTATTCGTTCGTGAAATAATCTTTCTTCCAAATCAAATGTAGAATACCACCACAGCCATTCAGAATATATTTCTAGGTACAGGCAGATTCAATTGACCTGGCAGTCAATACGGACATCTATTTTTCTATCGATCATACAACCCATAGTGTAATAACCCTTCGTGGAACTGATACCTTGTATATTTATGCGAGGGCAAGCTGTCAGTACTATCTCTGAATGTCTAGTCAATATTTTACCATATGAGCCGTCCACGGGTCTTTGTCCATAGGCTACATTGTAGATTGTTATTGCGTTTATTAAAAGAGTTCCATTACATTGTATTAATATTAATATCGCTACTCCTGCATGTTATTAATAATATAGCTGACGAATATGTCAATTTGATAATAATTATCGGAATAGATTTGATATCGCCTTTAATTTTGTTTGGTCTACGCGGCCCATTCGAATCGGCCGATGTTGCACGCGCCTGCCGTGACGCTAGTGACGCAATACCAAAATGGCCGCCACGGGCGACCGCGTGCGCCACCATCAACACAGTGTGACACAGTCGCAGGCAACTAGTCGGGTATCGTAAATCATTAACGGTTACGGTTTTGAGAAATGTCACGAATTTGCTGGTGCCTACGTGTGTACTGTATAGTTCGGACGTGTTGTCATTTCTTCTATTGACGTGTTCGATATTCTACGACTTAATGACAATCGATCAAGGATAACCGCGATATCATTGTGTTTAGTGGAAATGGAAATCTTCTCTCAAGTAATAGGGACTGTGTTCGTGTGAGCCATGTTTGTTTGATTTCCTGTGGACTCTAATGTCTCTGCCAAATACTCATGGCTATTCGAAAGTACAGAGTGTTCAATGACATCCAATAGCAGCCTCCGCGTCAGTGGACTCGTATATATTTTGCTTTGTCGTTGATTCGAATGAAATCATTTACCTCGTGCATTTCTAATGTCGTGGCTTCGAATAGGATTCAGATGTATTTTTTCACGATAATTTCACGTCAAAAATCATTGTGTTCGGGACAAAAAGAAATTTGTTTTTTTTCACATCTGTGTACGATCAACCGAGTCATGCTGGCACTTCGATAGCCTTCAATATAGAGTTTCGAGATACGTTAAATTTTTGTCAAGCAAGTAAGGTTATGCTTTTAATTTTCTCATGATAAGGCCAAATTGGTTAGTCATACGTACCAAGTCCCTAATTTTTCGTGTTATTTTAATTAAACGCAAAGTTTTTCTGCTTTCTAAATTCAGTTCGTCGGTCTCTGCGTTATTCCAGTGCAGAGTTGAGGTTCGGAATCATTTAAAAATTTATTCTCATTCCTCGTTGACATTTGTATGTAAATTGAATATTTGTGTAATTTAAAAATGTCATTTCTTTGAAAAAAATTATTCGGTACCTTATCAATTACCGAGATTGAATTAGGCTCAGGAATTTATATCAGTCATACCAATGTACTAGTGCTCAATAGTGCCTCGTACCTCTTTGACCTCCCGTGGGTAGTGTACAAACGGTATGACCTCTGACCTCGCCTATTGAATTCGTCATGTCATCACAGTTCGAAGCAAAGACTCGAATCTGTTTCTCCCTCAGCATCCTTCCAGTTTCTTGTCTCTTCTTACAGTGCAATCGCGAACGTTAAGTATTTTGATGAAGTATAAAATTAGTGTCAATTTGCACGAAGAAGTCAGTACGTCCTAGCGTTTCGGGAGCGTCGCGACGCGAGGGACCTTCACCTCCGTGGTACATGGATTCTTTTCAGTTTTCAAGTTAATCGTCTCTCGCGCAATACGAGTGATTGATGCGGACGTAATATTTATCTTTTATATAAAAAGAAAAACAGTCATGGAATACGGATATCCAGGCACGCTGTCCCAATGGGAAAGCGCGGATTACGAGCCTGATAACGTGTATATTTGCCAAAAAGAAGTAAAAGACTATGTTGTCTACTACGTGGTGCGCGACGCGTCCAAAATCTTTGAATCTTATGCAGGTGTGTCAATTTATCGTTGTTCGTCAGTTGAACCATAATAATTTAACCATTGTCAAAATTCAGTATTAATACGAATATTTTGTTAGTAACCCTAAATTTCTATCTTCTAGATTCCGATACCGAAAGCAAGGATGGTTCGACGACTCAGGAAAAGAAACACGGTCGTGTTTCTCAGCCCATCAATACGATTGCCTATACGGTAAATATAATTATTATGTATATATATCATACATGGGAGTTAAAATTAAGAGGGCGATAACGGGAAGTATTCGGCAGGCGTAGCTCAGTGGTCAAAGCAGTCGACTGGTATTCGAAAGGTTGCGGGTTCGAATCCCGACTTAAGACGCTCCACATTTTTAGTCGTTTTTAGGTTATGGTATATGTGTTATAATTATCTGTAACATGAACAATGCTAATATGAAAGACCGGGTGACATCTGGTTCGAGATTCACGTCGAATTTGTGAAATCGAAACAATAAGAGAATTCGGAAGGGGAAGCCACGTTGAAAGACACGAACCAAGAACAATGGATGCTCCTTGCAATGTTTAATCTAGGGCGATAAGAAGGCCACTTTTTCTCGGGTTCTTTCGTCAGTCACATATCTAGGACAGGAAGCTGTTGGCATCCAGGTCGGTAAATACCCCGAGAAGTGTATCGAATGACGCCTCCCTTAGGATTCCGAATCCCTGGGCATATAACAGAAATTCTAGAGATTCTCGTGATCGAGGTACAGAATGCAGATCTGTAATGCGACGGTTATACTTGACAATTGAAATGCCAGTCGAGCCGATAGCAGTTATTTAGAAAAAAAAATTACAATGAGCGAAAGAAACTTTTGTGACTATTTTGGAAATCTGAAAAAATTATTTTCTCTTGTTTACATGTAGGTGAACGACAGGGATACCCTGACTTCGGTAGCGGCCAGATTCGACACTACACCTTCCGAGCTGACCAAATTGAACAGACTGGGCAGCACCTTTATTTATGCGGGCCAGCAATTATGGGTGCCTGCAAAGGGGGAAGGACGTCTAGGCGGTAGCGTTACAACGGATGCACCCAGTCCTGATCCTAACCAGGATCATGAGTCTCAGGATGACCTACCACCCGAGGAAAAAGGTAAGCACTCTTCTAATTTTGAGTCAGTCAACTTCCACCGTCAGTAGTACGAAATGCAAATGCGACTTCATCGCGTGCATCTGTTGCTCGTGTGCAAAAAGTCGTAAAAAAAATCAATAGTCGAATGGCCAATGAGCCACGAGAGGAGAGAAGAGCGATTAGATATGTGCGACTCGAAAATTCGTTAGAGTTCGCACAGTCTCCTTATTCTTTCTTTGCCATATGGGTGCATCGTGTACAATGTTTTTCACGAGAAGTACAAGTACTTGAATCGAACAGTCTGAGAGTTTTTTGAATTCTGATTAAAGATTGCTTCGGGATGCATTTAACTTAGCAATGCCTTTCCTGTTCCAGAACTTCTTGACAATCTGCGGCCTGTCTCGCCAAAGCCGAGCCACCTGGACCGGGTAAAAACACCATTGGGCAGTGCTGCGACCACTGTGGACGATGAGGAGCAGCCGTACCGGGAGAGATTCCTCAAAATTAACGTTCGCCATATTACGGATGGACAGGTGATTAAAGGAATTACAAGAAAAAATAATGTAGATGTGTACGAAGTGTAAATTAATTGTTTTGCGAATAACAGGGCGTGGTAGGTGGTGTTTTATTGGTTACACCCAACGCTGTCATGTTCGATCCGAATGTCTCGGATCCTCTGGTGATCGAGCACGGTGCTGAATCGTACGGTGTGATTGCGCCGATGGAATTCGTCGTCAATGCTGCCATTTACTATGATATCGCTCACATGCGCGTCGGGCATACAGAGTCCTATGGGACTGACAAGAAACCGGAAATCTACTATATGAAGAAGCCGAATCAGGAAGGACGCAGCAAATGTCAGTCGCCTGGGAAGGATGAACATTTTCCAGAATTGACTGCCGACGACAGCGAATCCGTCTGCAGCTGCGCTGAACGCGACGGAGACGCTTTTCCCAAGGCTTTTGAAAGAGATCTTGTTACGCCTACCAATCTTCAAAATGTAAGGAAATATTTGTGATTGCCAAGAATTCCTGATTCCTATTGTCTCACTTACTTTGATATGCATTGTTTGTTTTCATGCAGGAAGAAGGATCAGCTTCGACCAAAGATAAGGAGAAGGATCAAGAGAAGTTAAAAGATAAAGAAAAAGAGCCAAACGGGCAGGCAAGTCGAACCCTGGAGGAGCGCAGACGATCGATGCTCGATCATCATTGGGCGGTTCCTAGCAAGGATCGACTGTCATTTTCCGTCGATGACGAGCAGCAGGATTCTCTGAGCTCTGAAAAGGTACTTTTAACAAGTTTCTTAGTTATCCTGTAAGATGAACGACGAATCCTTACAAATTTTCGTATATCTATCTCTTAGGCAGAGCCCGTAAAAGTCAATGCAATTCCTGAAGACGAGGAGGGATCTCTAGTCAAGTTGTCATGCCACGACTCGGGTATTGACATTCGTGATCCTAATCCTCCTCTTCCGATTGTTCAACCAATCCCATCGAAGAAGGTTTATTCGGATGCCGATATTGTCCTCTCCTCTGATTGGGTACCTCCAATTACGATCGCTCCTACTAACGTCACCAACACTAGTTCCGACAGTGGACACGCAAGTACCAACGGTCGCAAGAAAGCCAGTTCAGTGTCCTTTAGTCTCGACAGCAACACTGAGGAAATCGAAAAGGACGACGAGCACAAGGACGACGATAGGCAGGAGACTCGCAAGAATAAGGTTTTTCACTTTATATATTATTCTTCTGTACGATTTACAATCACAGAATGTCGCGTTACGATAAATACCTTTTCCTAGATGCTAAAACGACTATCGTACCCCTTGTCCTGGATGGAAGGACTGACTGCCGAGAAAGAGGATGAATCGAAACCAGTACCTGAAAAGGGATCTAGCTTACCGAACAGTGCGGATGCACATCATTCCTCTGTATTCAGCAAAGTATTCTCCAGGTAATTATTTTCACGCCTCATTAAAATTTGACATTACTCTTACATTTTTACATAGAATATTTTCATGCCGTGGTTCAATGGCAATTTAATAAAAAGCCTCTTTTACTTCTCCTAGCATTAACATCCTAGATAAAATATATTCACGATACGCCTGTTTAAAGTGCCGAATTCCGTAAAGGTCGTCTCGTTCGGTAGGAGATTCCAAAAAGTCAAGCTGAATATTAGTTCTAGGCTAACTCTAAAATTTTCACGTTAGTCTCCGACAGGGAACCTTCGAATCAGCGTACGTACGAAGAGAGGAACGAGACGATCAATCGCATTTAAAATGATCTATTAGGGACAACGTGCAACATAGTAGCCACGTGCCTGTGGAATGACAGAATAATTAACGCTTCTTTATCGCACTAAAAATTACTAATCAATATCACAATAATATAATGGGTGATGTGTATCACAGTAGAAAGGTATAATCGGTCCCTGATCGATTAACGGGTTAGTCTCGCTTTGCGTTATCTGAAATTTTGCACCGCAACTAACCAACAATGTGTAATGGTGTCGGACGAAGCTCGCCCATCAACCTGGTGAGTGACTTTAGCCAGGGCCTGTTCGCTAAAACGCCCAGCGAGGAGAGTGGAGGCGGCCGGGCGGGAGGAACACCTCCGCCGTTAGGTGCCGCCTCGCTCTCTCAGGACTCTGCCAATCCTCAATTCTCACCAGGTCCCATAGGCCTCATCGGGTGAGTCCAGCGGACCAGGATGATCTCGTCTGCACTTCGTTATCCTACTTCCTAATGTCGTCCGCCTCCCCTGGTATTACCTTAGGAATTCCTCAAGTATTCTTTCACTATACTATTTCTATTTTCTTAAATTGTGCCTGAATGTCTCTCGGTGTCTCGATATTTTTATAATTCAAACGTCATTCCTCCTTTGGCTGCCGGTCTTTTGATCCATTCGAATTTCAGTTCTTTCAATGCCCGTCTTCTTTCTCTCTTCCTTCAACTTTTCTCTCTACTTTTGTAATCGTTCCTTCGTTGCCGTGGTCGATGTTTGACGTTATCTCTACAAACATCCTAAGTCTTGCTGTAAGAATAATTTGAAATCCGTAGTCAATATTGTTGCTTAGATTGTCTCTTGTTATCCTTTAGCATTGTTCCTATTACGTTCACTATTGTTTCTGAGTTTGCCAATCTTTGTAGAAATAATGACATCAGGTAAACAATGTCAAGTAATTTTTCATTTATCACGAATCTTTATCGCTGTAAACATTTGCAGTAGATTTGACAAATTTTCTGTTATGTTTATTCGAATTGGCATACTTTTTAATATTATCCAATATTTTCTTGTTCCTTTATTTTTCTTTACAACTTCCTGCTATCCTACTAGAATCTTTGTACACTGTCTTGTTCCCACTGTTGTTTGTTGGATGTCCATGTCCACTCGAAATTTTCGAGAAACACACCGAACTGAATTTCAGGACAGAATTCATTAATAATTTTATCTCTAAAAGAGGAATTCTCTCCTGGATAAATCTTGCTATACACACGAACAGCACCGCGTGCCAACTGTACAACTCAGTCTAACAGTAAAAAACAGGATATCCGTTTTCCGTCTCCAGGTAAACCACGAAGAACTCTTTGTAGCATCTGAACTCTGATTCTCGCTCTTTCTCTTAATCGCTTACGCCCTGCAGAACAAAGAAGACAACGCGACACACGAAATCATCAAAATACTCGCAGAACGCTTTACTCGTTTGCTTATTTATTGCATTACTCTGCCATATTCTAGTCACTAAATTTTATCCTTATAAACGTTGTTCTGAATACGAATCTCGTAGCTTGTAAAAAAAAAAAGGAAAAAAAATTTCTATTCCAAGCTGTACGGATTTTCCTTTTGTAATATAAATTTACCTACGATCACGTTGATTAATTAAATTTATGATAATTCCCATTTAAACACGTAACTCAGATCCGTCAGCAGCTTGGAAATATCCTGAGGAGCGATCGAAGAAAAAACATAATGAATAAATATAAATTTCGCAGACGTTCCTCCGTGGGTACTTTCATACGGCAGCAACCACTGACGTCATCCGGTAGCAGCAGCGTCGACAGCAGCCGTGGAAGTAAAACGTCAACCGCACCGCCGCGTCTCGATTATCGCAGCATGGTGTCTGTGGACGACATGCCCGAACTTTTCGTTAGCTTTGACAGTGAGTATCATCCACCAAGTGGGGTTCTCATAAGGGTATACATACTTTGGTTTTATTTAGTAAATAGCATTTTACGTAGAAAATTTTATTTATCACATTTTTTTTGTACAAATCTTATACATACACTATCCTGGGATTGAGGCCGGTTTTGGACTAACACGTTTTACAAAAATCATATACAACAGAATTATGATATTACATATCAGGACACTCGCACACGCTACGTAGCAATGCTTCTTACTGTGCGAGACTTTTTTTTTTTTTCTGTATCGTTTCAAGTCTTTCGTTTTTTTTTTCACACTTTTTTATATCCACCTTCGGTTTCGACTGAACGATCGATTTCTTTAGATTTTATTTTTTAGTTTTAAAGGAAAACTTTTCCCCGACTATTCCTTCTCAAGGATGTCTATCTTCGGGTCTTTGTTTAAGCATAATTCAGGTTATTCTGTCACTTCCTACTAACATCGTCGCTCGCATCGCATTCTTTTTCGAATTCAATTGTAATTTTGATAATTTGCCAAATTACACAGATCTGACTCACTGAAGTAATACTTTGGTTCGAGGAAGAATCACTATGGTTATCATCCGTTATAGATTGTCGGACCGGATACCGTCCTTGATTGCAATTCAGTGAATCACGCGAAACGGAATCCAAATTTCGAAAATCTACAACCTTGGCAAGCGAATAGCGCCAAAACGACAGATCTTAAAAATCCAACGAGAAATCTTAGCCGGTTGGCACTTTCGTAAAACTTATCTCTGATCCATTCATACAGCTGTTTAGCAATTCGTTACTTGGTACGTTTTTGTCTGTTATCAATTAAATTCTCTGACGTTATAGATAAATTTAGAGAAAAATATATATAATTAATGATAAAATTTAGTTATTGACACAACTGACAGAAAACTTCGATTAGACTTTACGTAAATTCCTTGAAACAGTAATTCATGCTGTGGGTGAAAGATATATCTGAATGTTTTTTCAGTTCTCATTAAAAAAGAATTTCATCTCAAAATAAATGGGGATCTTCGTTATGGCATAAATTTGAAGAAAATTCACGTTCGTTAAGAGAAATCATACTAATCCAGTAATTCTCATCTGTTTCTGTTGTCCCTCTAGTCCAAGCACCTAATTTCCCCGAACTCGAAGGCCTCGGTAGGTTCATACTGTATTTGCTTGCTCTCTACTTTTTACTCGTTCACTTCGTCTCTTCACGCTTCTCTCTCTCTCTCTCTCTCTTTATCTTTTAAGCCATTCCCTCACGTCCCGTCTCAGTATTGCTCTATCATCTTTCACCAAACTCCAAATTTTCTTAACAAAAATCTTCGTCGATTCATTTTTGCTGTCTCGTTGATTTGCTTCGTTGCTTTGCTCTGTGAAAAAAATAATCTTTCGGGATTCGATTTTAAACTAATTTCGAACGTATGTATTTAATTATTTTTTAATTATTTACTTTGATTTTGGCTGTCTCCATGCACAAGCACATATACTACTACTTTCAATGCCGGTTTCATACACTGTGTACTCTATGCCACCTACTGTTATTATTATTCCAATATAACGCTACTCCTGTCGTACTTGTACAGCCTGTAAATGTCTATACATTCGATTTTCTACTTTTTCTATACTCTTCTTTTATATTACGTTCAATCGTACTTTCTTCTTACTTTCATCTTATTGCATTGCCTTGAACTGTCAGTACCGGTTGACAGCATGCCGGAGGAAAGGGTCCAGAACATTTATTTATCTCGATTGCCAATTATTGTCAAAAAGTATTTCAAATATATGTATATAAAAAAAAAACACACAAACACATGCACTCGCAAAAAAATATATTCGATTATAATAATTTATATAATGGTCCAATCGAGGCCATGTTTTTTTTTTTTTTTTTTTTGTGTGTGGTGATAGTGATTATAATAATATAGTCTTGACTGTATTTTGACCATGATGTGTATATGATATTTTAAATTATCAGTCAGTGTGATAATCGTGTGCTTGCATATACTCTCGTCAAAGCATAGAAAGATTAATGGGATTCAGAGGATACGAGAATAGGTTTTATGATAAAAGCGAGAAAAAAGTTTTATAGACTTATTGAGTGCCCGCTTATTTTTCGTGGATTTTTGAAAAATTTATGAAATCGAATGAACCTCGAAACCGAATTCTCATACGCCTCATTGTCTATTGGCGCCGTACAATGTTTTCTGGCCGTAGCATTATTAACGATACTTTGACTTGAGAAGAATCCAGCATCGAAGTACTCGGTGGTTATGAAAATCGGATTTTTCGGTTGCGTTTAATAATAATACTCTCAAGTACTGTATATTCGTAATATCAATGGGATGCAATTGTGCTATATAGGATAATTCTTTTTGGGCTGCTTTCCGTTTCGAAAGCTTCGTTCGTACTCGAAAGTATTTGGGGACCGAATGGGGTTGAGGAAAGTAAATACGTCGATTGAGCTGGTACTATCTCGGGGGCGCGGGTGGAAGGGCTAATTTTGGTAGTGAAAAAGTGTGACGTTTTATGGCATTGCGGTGGGCTTTTTTTACAATGGCAGAACTGATACCACGACCCGCGAGATCCTGCGAGGACCCACCCCTTTACCTGAGGCTGCGCACAGGAAGACCCAAGGGTAAGAAGATACCAAGATCGACGCCGATAATGAGCTATGGAAAGAAAAAGCTACGACCGGAATATTGGTTCAGCGTGCCGCGTAATAGGTGAGTCTTGTGTCTTGAATCGATTCTTTGAAAAAAAATTTGTTTACTTTTTTTTTTTTGTAAATTTACGAAAATTTTGCCCTTGGAAAATATCACGTAACCATGGCAAGTTTCGACGTCTTATCGATAATCGTGCCGATTTACTTACAATCGGTCGGTAAAGTAGGGCAGTTCGTTCTACCGTCGTAGGAGATTCAAGATTACGTAATCGGTGATTTTTTTTTAAATCTTACAAAGTTTTAAGTATAAGATAAAATAATGTACTGTTGATTTACTGTCATTCAATACAATTAATCTTTAATTCCTATCGGTAGCTGTTTACGTACGAGGTTATATCAGGGATCGTCTGCGTATGTTTGTAAATTAGAAAACATGTTTATTATCCATTTGGAGATTACTTCATATCGTCTTTTAATTTTTCGATTGAGCTAATATTGATTTACTTGCCAATTACCAGCATCGATAAAAAAAATACAGGCTGATAAGATTATAGATTGGCTTAAGTCATTTTGAAATTTCCCGCGAATTTCTGGAGCACGTGCGTCTCGGCAACAGCACATACGTAATTCCATATCAGTCATATGGCTGGTATCCAGGTCACGCCCACAGTGCCACAGTCTCTTCGTAATACCTGTAAACGCGTCGCGTTGAACTTTTATCATCCTTGATTCTCCCGAAACGCGAATCATCTCGAAGATCCGATCGTCCGTGTTGTTGCGCAATGTTCCAATTAGTCGAATAATCAATGATAATTGTTATGTCTTCGCAATCTTGAAGTATAAGATATTTTGAAGTTGGTGAAAGAGCGTGCTGTGTAGTTGGTTAGATAGGTTAGGTTGGCACGAATTGAACGAGCAGCACACTCGCACAGCAGCATCTGCGTCCTTCGACGTTTATGCGAATACATCAGCGATATATACAGAGCAATAATTTTCATTCGTTCGTAAACAAAACTATTACATATTTCAATGTAAATACGTGCCTTTTGACGTGTGATAATAATTTTGAACAGGTTCGATAAAGAATTTCGCTACTGAGAATTTGATAACGATTTATTTATTTTTTTTTTTCAGAAAGATTTACTCAATCTACTTATATAAGTCTCGTTGTCCGACGTCATTAATTGGAGTAGATTGTTGAATATTTTTTAACGTTACCGCCCACTCGAACCTCGTTTCAAATATCGAATTTGAAGACAAACGTTTTCCACGAACACGCGATAAACATGAATTACGCGGTTAGTCGAATTTTCGGCTTTCTCTATATCCCATCACTGAGAATGCTCGTACGAAGAATCGCGCCAATTTTGAATCGAAGGTAAAAGTCGTAGACAGCACGTAGTCACGTGGTTATTAAATATTTGTCATATTTAGATTTTCGAGTTAACTTCGTATACAGAATTTAATGCAACCTGAATCTTGTTCGCAGGGTCGATGACCTGTACAGGTTCATCCATGCATGGGTTCCTGCTCTTTATGGCGAACTCGATGAAAATCTATGGCGTGAACGTGGCTACATTCTCTCCGATACGGAGACGGACCTTTCGCCCGAATTGTCACCTCACGACGGGGACCCGAGTGAACTTGCCGAGGAAGGGAAAACTGGTCCACGCGACACCGACGACATCTCTGAGCTCACTCGGGAATCATGGGAGGTCAGTACTAGAGATATCTATATGTATATATTTTATTGGTTCGTTGAATATTTAATTCTATGACGCGTATACCGATGACGATCGATCAATTTCCCGGATCATTTTTAACGATTGGTTACCTCGACAGATGATTAGCACATAATCAACTAAAGAATTGGACTGTTGTCTCTGTCGTTGTAATTGCTCGCTGCTCCTTTCGTTTAATAACTCAATCGGAATCTCATCTTAATGCGTCCATTTGAATCTTGGATCAGCCGGACCGAGAACTGTCTTATCTTTGTCGCGGTCAAACCGATTACACCCGAGATCAAATAATTCAATAGATTCTTCCTTTTCTCTTTGATCGCTCTGTCACTCGGATTTCGCTCTTAACTATTTTTCATATGGTTGCCATACGAGATCTCAGCAAGGTCAAGAAAAAAAGTTCGAAAATTGAAAAAATTTCTTGGAACCCCTCATCCGATCGAGCCTCGTCATCGATTCGCGACACTTAAAAATCTATGATTTCTTTGTTGGGACTTCACGTGAATTCAAGTATACCGGGAACGAGTGTCGACCTTGCAGGGAACCTCGATCGGCAGGAAAATACGATGACAGTTGAAAGATAAAAGTCGAAAGGAAGAATTCTCGCCTCGTCGCGTCGACCTCGACTTCCCGATTTGTTTAAATCTCCATTCATGGATCCCGAAACGAATTTCTATGCGATTTCGCCTACGTGATCGTAATTTTTCCATTGTCACGAAGTACCAACGCTCCACGAATCTCGGTGTCGCTCAAACCCACACTTTTCGCGAAATTGTCAAAATTAACGGGACGAGGCGGGACGAAAATGGTTAAGGGAAGAGAAAAAAAAAATGGAGCTCGATCATAATTTAAAAATGATACTGGCTCCACGTCCATGGCAACGTTGCTCACGAGGCGAATGTGTCTCTTTGTCTGAATTGTTGACATTGCGGACGAACAGCTGATAAAGGCACCCTACGTAAAGCTCTACAGCATCTTGAAGACCTCGAGCGCATCTGCAGACTCTGAACAGGCCCAGGATCCCGAGGTACTCCTCAAGACCTAGAATCCAGTCCATGCTCCACATTCCACACTGTTATGCATATATATATACATATGTATATATTACACACACTATATGTATACCCGTGAAACAATCAACCAAAGATCACTCTCACTATATCGAATCAGCCTAATTCGCCACCGAATCATGCTTTCTGCGTTAACACCGTGTCCTCGTGGAAAGATATTGTACCAGCTACACCGAGTCAATGTTTTTGCGTATAATTATTGTTATGACGATGTATGCCAAAAGCTCAAAGTGCCTCCACGTAGTGCCACGAGAAATATTTGTGTCGCACCAAAAACCTGCTATGAAAACGTGCATTAATTTACGAAATTCAGATACACCTGCTAAAGCCGAACGTTATACGTCACCTTGATCATTGCGCTTCGTGATTGTCAGCAGTGGCATAGGCTGTACGTAAAAAAATGGTCTCCCGATTCCATCGATATATTTGAGCATCGTCAAGTGGATTGCTCAGCTGTGTTTTCGTATTGCGGAATAAAGTTCTTCGTATTTCGATGCTGCACGAGCAATGCCCATTGTCGTGTAATATTTCGATAAAGGAAGCTTTGCGCTATATATTCTTTTTCTTACGTTTCGACACGCCGTGCGTTGGAGGGTGGTGAAAGGGGGGCGATGAAACTTTTAGCTTCCCAGCCTTTTTGGCCCACGGCCAATCGAAGCTTTTTACATTGGCTTTACTCGCAATGTCTAATTATAGCTGGTCGTTTCATAGGAACTTCACTTTATAGATATCGCCGCATGATCTTGCACGCGCAAATAATGTGATCGTCCTTTATTTCTGTAGCTCCATCTTTTTCAATGGAGGTTAGGTATCTCGTCAGTGTCTCACCCATTTGATTTATGTACGTTGAGCGAAAATTTTGCAAAAATCCATAAGCACTTCTTATGCCAGAGGTCGTCCAAAGAGAGGACGACCTTCTAGGGTTCGTAAATACCTGCTAACCTCTTTGTCTCTCGGACCCCCGTTTTACTTTTAACGCATCTCATTGCACCGTTAATGTCGTCATCTTTATTTTTGACGTTTATTCTCCTGCTCTTATATGGATTCTTTATATTGATTTTTTTATGAGACCAGAATAATCTTTAATGACGACGCGTTGTTTTTTTTTTTTTTTTTTTTTTCTTTAATAAATATTCAAATTGCATTTTTGCATGTGGTACGTGCTCTTCTGCACGACTCCTTATCACGCGAGAAATTTGTGCAGCTCTGTCGAAGATTAGCCAATCGGATCCCGAGCACTGCGTGACTTGGGCCATTTATGACTATCCAGTGGAACTTTGGAAAAACGACCTGTTAGCGTTTACGGTATGGTCAGAGAGAAATTACCATATCAGCTGATCCAGGAGTCTATTGATGTTTATGGCTCTCGAGTAATAAACAGTTATGCGAATTTCTTAGGGAATTTATAATGGCAGACATCCGTGAAAAGGGGGGTGGGTTTACGTTTTAAGTAATAAACCGGATTGTCCCGTAATTTTTTTTTGCGATTATAATTTTATTTTAGGAACGATCGAAAGTATCGAGCGATGATTTTATTCTTGGAAAACTATAAGTGTACCCTTAATTTGCGAAACGTGGTAGGGCGCTTTAAGGGAAAAATTCGTATCTCGATAGCTTCGAAGTTTGTTCGCAAAAGTGCCTTAGTCCTTGGTCATCTGTCAAGCCGTGAGGGAGATTCGACAAATTGAAAATGTTGGTCGCGTCGCAACATCTTCGCGATTCACATCGGACGTCTCGAAGCGATGCGTAAAATCAGTGACGACATAGTGCAATAAAAAGAACCCAATGCCAATGCAAATAGGCCCCCCCCCCCGCTGTCTTTAGCTACGCAAAACGTACATGTAAAATTACGTATCCAGCTACGAATTCAATCTTGGGCTTGACTTTCGCCGTGCCGGAGGAATTTTTCCAGTGGAAAGTTTTCCGAGTTTTCCATGACAAGTACTAACCTGAAACTCTGTTAAACATACCGATGGGACTCCTTCCTGTCGCTCCTGACCACTGACCCCTACCCCCCACCCCCTCCTTCGCCATCCTCGTTCAACCGTCATTGCCAATATTCTCACAGCCCGGACTCGTCGGGTCTTCGTTAAGTCTATCGGCGACATACGCAAAATAACTGACTGCACCCATAATCGAAATATCGCGTATTATTATAAAAAGCAGCGAAAAGTGACATTCTTCGAGAGTTTTGTTGTTTTCTCGATCGAACCGATCGTCATCGTCATTGGCTCAGCGAATTATGTCATTTCCGTATACGCCTCGGCAGTTACGGCAGTAGTTCTCAATTTGTATGGTTTTCGTATACGAATACGGTGATAGTAAAAAAAAATGCAAAAACTGTATGTGGAACATGAGAACAATAAGAAAAAAAAACAGGCGGGAGGGACGTACGAACCCGCACGTGACGACTTAAATTTCAGTGTGATCCGGTCGCAAATCTTTTTTTTTCTACCCTGCGCTCGTTTTTGCTTTTTAATTTTGTTCTCTCACTTGTCCAATGTTGTTTGTGCTTCGAACTCTCCAGGTTTTGGCCGACGAGATAAACGGCTCGGACGAAATTAGCCACGTAGCGAAAGGACGTTCGTGTATCTCGGGAGTCGCTCGGCGTCGGATGCCAATGGGCGTCCGTGTTGTGGTCGTCGGGTGTCGATGAACGAGAAAGGCAATAATAATTATTAAATCTTTCGAGCGTGGAAGGTCTCTGTGTCAGACGTTGATTTCTTTGATTTTCATTAAATGGCAATATGCGCGTCTCGTGTCTACATGTATGATTGGCCTGGGGCCGGTATTCGTCACGATCCGATCGATATATACGAAGTAGGAAATGTTTACATTTTAACCTAATCTAGATCCTCGATTTTCGATGTGACAGACACTATATATATATATATATATATATATATATATATCGGTATTTGGTCGAAAATATTGATACAGATGAACAGCAGTCTCGACGAATAATTCTTTGGTTATTAGCGAAGTCTTTCTTCTAAATACATAAAGCCAAAACAGAGTCGTCACGAAAAATCGTTAAGCAATCGATAGACTGTTTTCGTATTCGGTAACGGCTAAAAATGTGAGGTTAGTTTACATTGCGGGATATGGGGTAGGCTGCTCGAATCGTTCATTGACTTTTAATACTATTAACTGCGACGTTTATAAACACTGTCGTCTCTGTTTTTCGGCACGTTTATAATTCTTTTTTAGACTGCCGTGACGCGAACAAAGAATTCTAGATCATTTTCCAGTTTCCTAGGTAGGATTGTTCGAGCGGCAGAGTCCGTCCACCCTCGGCTGCGCAGTCCGTAAATACAACAAGCGGGTAGCACGTGCTGCGCAACGAACGTGCGCAGTGGTTTATGCAGAGACTACATGTACCGGGACGCTCAGGGCTTGAAGTTCAGTACGGCTTTAGTCTTCTGGAAGTAAAGTACGCTGTTAGAGCTTCCGTATACGCGTTTATTTGCCTTTGCTTTAGTTGCGAGGTTTGGATTTTATTATTCTCAACAGTCCGACTAACAAGTATATGCATCGGCTAACGGGGAGCGGACAAAGAATTTTTAAAGTTGCTCGACTTCGACTCGGTTCCCTATTGATTTTGGACGACGCTTTGTTTTGTCTGTCGGCGGACGCTCTATTGCACCAAAGACACTTACCGGTGTGAAACAACGAGTAATACAATTTGCTTGTCACTGTATGTTACACAACGAGTGATACCCTTATATTCTAAATATTCATTTATTCCGAAATACCGTGCTCGCGGAGAATCTAATAGTAAAGCCTGAACGTCGGCCAATTTGACAAAAGCAATAGAAGACTGTGTCCGTGCGGTCGAGTGACAGCCGTGTGTTTTGGCTGGCTGCCCAGCTTCTAGAAGAATCCAAGGAAAGAGCAGGGTGCATCCTGTCGTCATGTGAATATTCAGTCTCATTTGCAAAGGAGCGATAGCAACTTTAATTTGTGACTATCTACACGGAGGAGAACAGCAGGAGGAGTCAGAATAGGACATTATTCGTTTAACGGTGTTCCTGAAATTCACGAAAATGCCGAAGCCCAAGATGCTCAATTCGTTCGTGAAGGTCGCTAAATTCTTAAAGATGAGGACCAAGGTAAACGCACTTGAAAGCTGTCATGTTTTAATTTACTTATAGAATCCTTTGTCAGTCATATTTCATATAATCGCGCCTTTACGATATCGATATTTAAGATTTCGATTTCCATTTTTAACGCTTTCGTTCGAATGAAAACAATGAAAACCGACGCTGGAAATATGTGTACGACGTGCGGCTTCACCCGTTCGCGACTCTCACGTGCTGCATCTTGGCTCTTGAGTGAAGCGAAGTGCCCCGATGCTTCCCTGTAGCCCGGAGAAACAGGTTTGACGTGTCGTCAAGTTTCGATTAAACGAAAACATTCGCAAGGCCGAGCCAAGAGGGGAGTGTGACTTTTATTAAGTAATTTTTCAATTCTTTGCTATTCCATCTATCTCCTTTTTTAGAGTACACCAATTCTCTTATACACGTATGTAATATATCATTGATCGATCACCACATGTTATTCCTAATCGTCATCGGCGAGCAAGAGACGATAGCAGGGTGAAAATCAGAAATTTTAAAAGCTATCGGAATAATCATAAAGCTACATAAATAAGTCGTATACATACAGGAGCTCAGATTGAATCAGCCGATCTGATTTTAAAGTTAGGGAGCTCAACTACTTTTGCAAAAGTCTATTGAATTATAGCTTTCTTCGCAACGCACTCCAGTTGTTGGTACTCCGTCATACCGACCTTCTCGCGGAGGAATTCATGTAGCGTACGCGTGCGTACGTGCAATTGGCAGCATGCGGCGGCATGCAGAAGCCAGCTAGTTTATAGGTCTGTAATTATCAATATCGATACTCTAGGCCTTGAAACGGGAAAAACAGTCCCAGTTTCGTTGAAGCACGATTCAAATTTTCTATCGAGTGTGGAAATCAAGAAAGACACGTGTCGCATAAAAAAGGAGAAATCGATTTGCTAGAAGATTCATCGAAATTATATCTCTTATCGAACTCTGCCAATAATCTCAAATTGCACCGTAATATCGACGCAGTACATGGTTCGGATCATCGCTGATCGCTTATCAGGACTAGCTTGGCACTGTGATAAAAATCAATTTTGTGACGCAATTTTTATTGCATGTCAAGGCGCAACATACCCAGATTTGAATTTTTATCTAATGAGATTATTTCGGTCTCCACGAAATTCGGATACAATTTCCACCTCTTCGACGTCGCACACGGGTGAAACGACATAAGATTTTTTGGAATCCCGAAAAAAAATATAAATTTTTTACAAATGTCTGAAATCGTATATAACACTTTTTTTGGAAACATTTCGTGCTATAGTCGTAATACCAAAATTTCGGTAACGTAATCAAACGTGTTTTTTAAAATCAAACCTTACCATAGGAAGTCGTCGTGATTTTTGTTATTGACGAAAAACAGTTTTCCCATCTAATCTATCATTCGTTTCCCTGACTAATTGGTAGTATCTAGGCGCTGATAAGTTATCGCCACAACTTGGTAGTACGTAGTCTTTTTTTTCATATATATAGATTTTTGTACAAATTGTTTTCCTGATTACTCGATACGGATAAGGCGGATATCCAAGTGCCGCGCCGAGTGTCCACGCAGCGTCATACTCGCCATGGCTGCGTAGCTGGGCTTCAAGATTTAATTGTGCGTCTCCGGATAGCCGAGCACCGTTCACCAATCTATATTTACCGATACGTCCTGTAATCTATAAGCCTACTGAAACTTGGAAGTTAGCTATCTATATACATATATATCCCATGGGCGTGTATCACAGTTTATCCATAATCCTGTTTACACTAGCCCAACCCGAGACTAGAATGTTGCGCTAACACACATAAAGGAAAGCCCGAGGTTCGATGGCGCCTAATACATTTTTACCCTATGTTCAACGGACTCCAGTCTTCTTACGCAAGAGAATCTTACGCGCACAGCCTAATGAGCATTTATAAATAGTTTTCTTAACGCGAGAGCCTGGATATTTATATTTTTCTCATAACCCGTAATTGTACCTTGTTTTCGTAATTTTTCTCGAGTGGCAATCCTCTAAATCATTCACCCGGTACGTTATATGATTTTTCAAATCTTTTTTTAAATTCATAAACGGAATAATCTATACTTCGATTAATTTCTCTTTCACTCGATGACGCAATCTAGAATGTTGTTGTCATTCGAGATCTGTTCTCGGCTTACCTCCTATGGGATCATCGAATGATTTTTCCTTCTCAAGGTATCGGGGATACTGTCATTCGAAGGAAAGTCGTATCGATAGTCTTTACGCTTGACTGGAGTTCATTGTCGGGATTTATTATCTCAAACAAGGTCTAGTTTGTTGTTGTATATTCGTTGCGTTTGATGCGCTCTTATCGGCGAGAATGAATGATGACGTCATATCCCGTGGAGAGAATAACATTGATCTTTGTATCGTTACGGGCAAAAGGAAAATACGAAACATCGAAGATTCGCGATTTATTTGTTGAGCCGGCAGCTGGATTTTCGCAATAATAATAACAACAAGAGCGATGTACCAGGTGTCGCGAAGAAGTTTTTGGTGAACGGTGAACGACCCCCGGTAGTTGGATGATTCATCAAACTGTTTTTTGGATCGCAGATCGCCAATTAGTCCGAAACCGATAATACAAATCCACTCGCAATCATTGCCTTTAATCGTGAGGATTACCTACCGAGTTACTTGGTAATAGATAAATTATAGACGTCGGTTGATCTTCGTTGAATCATCCTATAGATTTCTCGAGGGTATTGGGGAGAACGAATTTTCCAAATTGCTCTTTTGGAATTATCCGTATCTCGTGTATGTAGATTTCAGGGAAGTCATTAGTGGTATTTTTTTTAATTTTAATTTGAAACGTCACTTCTGTTTATTATCTCGGAAAACAGCTTTGCCGGTGAAACCCGCTGTCGCAATAATTTCCTACCCGTGCCCGTTCAACGCACCTTTGCGGAACTCGTTAGAACGTTCGGAAAGCAGTAAGCTTGGATACGGATCAGCGGAAACCTGTCAGTATTGAGTCGGTGCTCTTGCAAGACGGTCAAGAAACGGATCGATTCCGCAGATTGCTAAGAAGGAGAGCGTAACCGTGGTACAATATTGCTCCGATTAATTTATTCAAATTCGATCATTCGTTTCTTATGAAATATGACGGCCGGTACGTGCGCGACCCTCAACTACGTTTTTCAACATTCCTCCAGGATGCTTTCGGTAAGAGAATTTTTTTTTTGAAAATTAATGAGTATGATTTTTAAAAATTTCCTCCATATGCTACCTACCGTTTATAAAGAGCTCGGTATATCTGTATATGTGTAACAGCTTCGATCCGAACTTACGAGAAGATCCGGTCGGCGGAATAATAACAATGATCAATGACGGACTTCCGGTTCCGATTGACCTCCCGTATGAATGCGCGACCCACGCGAGGGAAAGAGCAGTCGAGGTAGTAGGACAAAAAGTGGGATAGAATATATATATATATGTTGTAATTACATTTAGCTAATATACCTATATGCATTGGTAGGAATATGTGGCATCGATTCGACCTTGGCTAAACCGATTACCGAATACTTCTACGTGCTGACTGGTTACGCTCGTATTAGCGTTTAGAATTAGTCATCATTTTTTTACATTGACCTTTTTTTTTCTTATTTTTTTATCATAAACATCGATAGCCTCGAATATTTTTCAGGAAACAGATTACGCCTATGTTGCTACCCTCGATAAACTTGTTGGACTACTTTAACAACTGTTCGTTAGAAATGCATAATTATTTTTTTTTTCTCCTATACTCGTCGCCGTCTTTGCCGATCGGCTTTTTTTTTTGGAGAGAATGTTACGACGCACAGAGTATAGTTTCGTATGGTCGTGCAATTGCTGCAGTTAAGTTATACCCAGTGGAGCCTTATTGAAATTGCGGCTCGCACAATTAAGGCGTATTCTCACGAGGATCTTGGCACCGGAATGCTTTTAATTAAGATGACTCCCGACGCGTCCAATAAGGCACGTTGCTGTATCGCCCGTGCATTTGCATTTAGCAGAATTTAACGTCGCGCCGACGACCCCCGTCTTCTCCTTGAACTTTACGCGACGCGACGCAGCGGCGCAAATTATCTGTCGGCTTTCTTGGAGATTCTTTGCTTTTTTTTTTTCGACGCCTTTTCGCTCTGCTTCACGTTAAAGTTTTGCAGATGCCGATGCTCAGCCAGAACGGTCAACGGACGTCATTTTTCAAACGCCAGCTCGTTCTGCTTTTTATCTTTTATTGGAATCAGCTGATTTATTATACCCCAGTATAACGTGGACGAAAATAATCGCGGATCTCGAAGATTTTTTTTTATTAAAATTCTGCCTCCCGTCGAGAACTCCCGAAATCACATCGGTCGCTGTTAATGATTCGAAATTTGTTTTCTCTTAATGGAAACTCGCTCCTTGTATCCTTTGAATCTTATCGTTCGTTCAAATATTAGACGAAATTTGTGTCACGCGTCTTGACAACCGAACGAAAAAAATACGAGAATCGATAAAACGTGTATCGATACACGTTTTATCGATTCTATTTAAGAGCTATTCACTCGAAGGCGCAACTGTCAAGTGATACAGATGATAAACGTAGCAAAAAATAAAGGCAGATTCCTACCCGGTGTAGGTTATCGCAATAATAAACGAGAAGTCGTAAAATATTTTGTTTTTATAAGGATCTTAAAAGTATTACATAATCTCGCGAAAAATAACTCTAATTAATTTAGTCTTATCTATCCAGCGAGGCGCTTGTGGAACATTTGACCTCTCGACCTCCGGCTGCCCCTCGTCAGTAAATTCAAGCCAATGCGAATTGGAATACGTAAACGTGGAATTAAGTGGAAACGTACACACTCGGTGTAACGGTATCGCCGTAATTGGTCTTATCTCCGAATACATTGGTAACGACAATAACAATCTTCATTATTATGGACGTAGCGCCATTGGCCATGATATCGTATGCAAAAGACGAGTCTTGTTTTCGTTCCTCATGTCTGAGAATAAACCAGCCGGCCCAAGTCTGACATCAGAAACACCATCCTTCACGCACAATTAATTACGCAATTTATTAAACGCACTTGCACGTACATCCGAAGATCAAAATTTACTGATGAAAAATGTCAGTTGGATAAATTTCAATTTTCTGGTATCGCCGGCAAAATCGGTCACCCCCCGATATACATATATATACCCTGTTCGAGCTAACGCCGGTACGCAGAAAAATACATGATAATCGAGGGCGATCGAAGAAGGTCGATCGAATGGATAGCCAAGTTATCTAAGAAGGAGTTTATCGTCCTTCGACAAGAAATTAATTATCCAGGAATTCAATAATCGAACGATCGGCCGTTGATTAGATATATAGTTGTGAGAGGTTAGACACCTGTCCTGTTTTTTAACCGTAGGGAAACGTCGATTGCTCACGGGATGCTAATTCCGCTAATAGAGACTTTTTGGAAAACATCAACTCGGTACGCAAGGAGAGAGAGATAATTGAATAACTAATTGCTCGTGTACACCAATACTCTGCCTCTCGGTATTGATTATCTGCGTAAATCGTCTTAAATACCCGTTAATACGGGATAACGTCTGAATCATACGTAGCACGTGATACGTCTGCTTGCTTCTTTGAATCACTGGACGGATTAGAATATCGAGAAAGCTGCAAGTGGATCACGTGAGGATAGTGGCGATTAAATCTTTCAGCGACACGAGACGTAAACAATCCGTGGCGTAACAACAACAGGAACAAAGAAGATTCCAGGACCGAAACTTATCTCACGCAGGTGCGCAAGCCGGCATTATGCAGGTGCGTTGGTAGATCGTGACGTAATTCAAGATATGAGAGGTGAAAGGAGGATCAGGGGGGTGGCAGAATATCACTAAGCTGTCATTCGCGCTAATTACGAAACTTTCCATTCTCCTTTCGTGGTCCGGATCGCAGCTGGATCTCGAAGTGCTAATACGAAAAACAGTTGGCACAACTAATTTTCACGGGAGATTCTCACGTGGACGTTAAACTGGAGAATTTTTTAGGACGACGAATTGCGAACTTCGATAATTTGGGGGGATTGTGGGAAAAATGATTTTTAAACAATGTTTATTTCAACGTAGAGTTGGTTTCAGTATCGTCAAGTATTTACGTTAGTTCACTGGATGGGAGTCCGAGCTTCCTGGGTGCGCATCGTTTTTGTAACTAACAGTAGGCTCGACCTAGAAACACCAAGGCACATGTGCGTATTGAACGTAAATGAGAAAATGTCGTAAACCACGAGAGCTACATAAATGTCATTCTTATTGAGGTACTTAATTGTCTGCTGCAATTCCCCTTGACTCCAGAACATTTTAACTGGTTAATTACGAGCACTCTTGGAGTTTTTTTTTTATTTATTTCTTTGTCGTCAAAAATTCGTTGCGTCGCGACGTGTAACTGATCTCTCGGATGAGTATTTGGTAACTGAAGTGGTAAACAAAAAAATGTCGCTTATGTCTGCGCGATATGAGAATAGCGGATAGCCTGGAAATTTAGAAAAATTGCAAAACAACATCAAAGTCCCCAATGGCTGAACAACATGACACACGAACAAGAACAACAAAACAACACGATGTTGGATGCATAGTGGTTATACTCTAGTTGTGTATAGATCTAGTACTAGAATTAGAAATAGTCGTTGTATAGATTAGCCTGGTAGAAAAACACGTGCGGAGAGTCTCTGATTATTGTGAAAGCAACGCCTATGGGAAATTGCATTCCATTCGAGACTCTTTGCATTCCAATATGCATCGAATAGGAATCGTAAACGAGGAGACGTCTAACGTTCAATTGTTTGCGTCTTCAGGTCCTGTCTATGAGCGAGGAGCTCAGGCGAGCACTCTATGCGAGTAGTGCTGTCTCCCTGGATTCGGACATCATCGTTCCGGACTTGGTTGGAACAACGGAAATTCTTAGCGACGAGCACAGAGAGCACCTCTGTCGTCACTTACCAGCCAGAGCCGAAGGATACCTGTGGACCCTGGTATTCAGTACGAGTCAACATGGGTTCAGTTTGAACAGCATGTATCGCAAGATGGCCAGACTCGAGAGTCCCATTTTGCTTGTGATCGAAGACACCGAAGGCAACGTGAGTGCATCTTTAATAACTTTTACTTGCCCTTTGACCGGCGAAGTGGATGATGGATGAATAATATGTGAAAACTATTCGTTTCAGGTTTTTGGTGCTTTGACCTCCTGCTCGCTGCACGTCAGCGACCACTTCTACGGAACCGGGGAATCTCTTCTGTTCAGGTTCACACCAAGGTTCCAGGCGTTCAATTGGACGGGCGATAACCTCTACTTCATCAAAGGCAACAACGAGAGTTTGGCCATTGGCGCTGGAGAGTAAGTATCAAAGTATGAACCAGTTGGTGAGACGTCTTAGTCCCTTGTGTCTGTGCTCATATTAAATTCTCACGTTGTCGCATGAGCATTGCAGTCACGTCCGAATTTCTCTTGACTTAAAGACCTCAGTGACCCCACTGACCCAAGTACACGTATCATATAAATTGATGTGGTCCTTCGCGTGGAACGTGGTCGTCCTATCTTTTGTTGGAGAGAATTGAGGAATAATTGTAAAATATTTATTGCGTTTCAGTGGTAAATTTGGTCTGTGGCTTGACGGTGACCTGTATCAGGGCAGAACGCAGTCGTGCAGCACCTACGGTAACGAGCCGTTGGCGCCGCACGAGGACTTTGTCGTTAAGACCCTTGAGTGCTGGGCATTCATATAGGATCAGGGGCCAGGGCTGGCCATATCGTCCTGCTCCTCGCCCAACCTTACGTGAAAGGTCGATCGGCCAATCAGAAAGAAAACTCCGGCTAGAGATTAGAGAGGAGAAGAGGCAATGGGGAAAGAGAATGTGGAGATCGCGGAGTCCCGCCGGCCGGAAACTCTCGAATTGTGTTTGGTGCATTTCGGATGAAAAGAGATTCAGAGACTCTCAGTCTTGGCTAGAAGAGGATCGTTGAACGAGCTGCTGGAAATCCTTGATTAAAGTTGTTCGGATCCGAGAAAAAGAAAGAAGAATGATCAAGGAGTGACTTCGCAGCGGAACTCGAGTCGCGACGAAGTGCCAAGAAGATGCTCGAAGCGGTGCTCGGCGAAAATGAAGTCTGTTTTTGTGTCGCGTTTGCACGGAACTAGTGTCTAATTATTGTCGTTTATTTTTATATATACATATATGCATATAATAATTAGCTTATTTATTTTATCGAATTTCTTCTTTGTCTACTTTTTTTTTCTATTTCTTTCACACTACATTGTATCACGATCTTACTTTTCTCTGAAGTTTTCCATTTTTTTTTCTTTCTTTTTATTTGTTACACACATGAGTTTTCGAATTTGAATAGAATTTCGAGGATAACTAGGACTACGAGAATCCTAATTATCTGTCAATAAAATGGATCGTCGTGACGTTGTCGAAATTAGCGAGAACAGTAGGTATACCTATATACACACGAATACCTTATTTAGAAATGTTCGGTGGCAACAGAGAAATTTTTGAAATCCAATTTATCACGCTACGCGACTCAACACGCGATGCTACGAAGCAACAAAAAATGCTAACGCTCTAACTGTTAATTGTTGATGTGTAGATAATGTAGATAGTCTATGTAAATATATATTACTTCTAATAAGAGAAGAGTAGAACTTTTGTGCTGTTGAAATCAAACGCTAATTGGCGCGCCTCGTTTTTCCGGCATCTGTCATGAAGACAAAAGTTGCCAATTTTTTCATTTACCGATCACGTTGCTGCATGACATTACAATTTTGAGTTTCTCTCCTTCTTGAAATGTCGCAACGTAATACGGATCTGTCATTTTGTGCGTCATGTTGCCAGGCCGACATTGATAAGACGCCAGAACACGTTGCGCCCTATATTAACGTGTTGAAGGGATTTAAATATAACTGGCAAACAATTAAACACGAGTATCTATTACATGTGGAACACACGACAAGAAGAGTAACGAGAAGATGAGAAACATTGAAAATTTTGCGCCTAATAAGAAGACGGATTCAATTTCAAAGATCACGAACCCGGTGTTCGTGCTCTTCCCGGGAAGGAAGAGGGAAGAATAAACATCTACGTTAAAGAAAAAGATATCTGTTCGACCTTCGACAGTCTATCTACTCTTCACGGTGAATTGGCAAGAGGAACTTACCACTAACAACGAAGTCTTGATAGCCTTACAGCTCACTTTTCGTTTCTTTTCATTTTTCCCCTTGAGTACTCCTAATCATTTCTATGGTAGTTTTCTTTTTACGTTGGCATACGTGAAAGTAACAGCAGACTTGTGCTTATAACATGATTATCGTAGAAAAGAGATAGGTAATAACGTATATCGCTATACACTTGTATATACGGTGTGTCTTTTTGCTTTTTGACAATCTGTTCAGTGCAATTGTAATCGTCACTCTGAGGATACGAATTTCCATGATTTTCATTATTTGCCTGTATTTCTTTTCTGGCTGTAGTTATCAATGTTGCGTTTGCCCTCTCAGCCCATAAGGGAACTCCATAAAATATGATTTTATTAAATAAAACTTAAGAGCTACATACAAAGATAATAATCGATATTTATCGTGATTCGTTGATTGAACTGAAGAGCACTGGGACGTCAGAAAGAAAGAATAGCTATAATGGTTCCTCTTTTAAATTATCGAGGCTGAAAGGGTTGAAAACAATCACGTTTTCCTACACCTCGAAAGGTGAGGCTGGTTCGATGTTTTATGTGATGATACTTTAATACCAAGATGAAACACTTGTCGCGCTGATCTTTCGAGATTCTTCCTCGAATCTTTCCTACGTGAACTTTTGATACTCGGCTAGGAAGGATCAAGGATTTCAAGAGAAAGAGGAGTGATCAATGATAAAGATTATAGAATATTCTATTTGGATCTTGTTGATCGATGCATCTAAGACGCATGGGGGAACCCTGGGAACCTTGGAATTGACAAATACGCAAAGACATCGAAAAGAATAATTATTGTGAAATTAGGATGAAACAATTAATACGGGGAAGATTGCGATGCCGAAAGAACCAGCGAATCACAGATTTGTGCTTCTTGTAGATTGAAATTTGCAATTAGGTATCGAGGAATAATTGCAAGTTGGCACGAGGAAAGGAAATAATAAGAAAAGGCAACTTCACGTAGAGAAAACAAGCTTTCGGTAGAGTAGACTACTATAGGTTTGGCAAATATATATTGAGTATAAAGAGGAAGTAATGGAAACATATATGACACGTAAAATTAGACGAGTTAATCGGACTAGGCTGTAATTTAGAGGCTAAAGTGATCTTGTGATATATACGATGCGTATCGACCGTTTTCAAGACTTACGCAAGTGACAGAAAACCAGATGGAAAACTCATTCCGGTCGTTCTTGTATGTATCGTGACAAAATTTATTTTACATATGGCATACTATTTTTTTAAAACGTCTCATTGCCAAAACCGACTATTAAGTTTAATTAGGATTGCTCAGCATGGAAATTAGATAATCTGGGAGCGGTCGATGGCAAATTAAAAAAATGATAATAAAAAAAGCGAAAAAAAATAAAGCACGCGATAGCAATTCAATAATTGTCAGGATGAATACGTTTTACTGCGTTGTGATTCGTTAGGCCAGTAGAAGTTAAATGTGAATTTATCAATTTGAAGGAAAAACACAGTTTAGGTTGATTGGGTAAAGCGTCTATTATCGATACCACAACTCTATTAGTACTTACACGACAGAAAAAAAAATGAAGTTTGAAACTCTTCATCGCGATGAAACGGCCTGTACAAGTTCGCATATCAGCAAGAAATTGCGACACGCGTGTGCGTATCATTCGTACTTCAGGAAGAAAGAATGGTGAATTTCTACGAGAGCCAATGGAATTTTCTTGAACATTTTTTTCTCTGTCTCTCACAAAACGACCACCTTGTACTCGTCTGAAATAGCCTGTAGTCACGTATTCGCAGATCGTGAAAATGAGCTAGGAGCGAAGTGAACCTTTTGAACATTGTCAATTAGATTCAGACTGACTGCAGGGATTGAACCACGTGTAAACACAATTTGGTGTTGTTCGGTGAAAATTCGCTTTTTTCTTTGGAAAATATTTTTCATCTTTTTTTCTTTCTCCAATTCCCGCTACTTGTCTCAGTTGTGTGCCTGAGAATTTGCATACCCATGTACTTGCGAGCGTGTCTATCTCTGAGTGCATGTATGTGTCTTTAATCGTGGTCGTTGTCTGCTAGTGCCCCCTACAATGACAGAATGCTAAACTTGCGCCAAAGGAAAGATCGGGTCCATTCGGATAAGTGTACAAAATGATAAGAAAAAAAAGGATCAAAATCGAATCGCGATTTAGACTCGTCGCATTTGCCACAAATGAACACACCTCATTGAAATCCAATTAAATTTATATGAAATTCCATTGATATTTCCCTTTCACGATTGGTAACACGTACTCGTAAAATTGATACAACCGTCTTACGTTAAAATTCGAGAAATAACGAACTTCGATATCGCCGGCATTAAAACGCTCCCACACGAAAATGGAATGCTCGTTGTTCTTCGACAGATCGAACGAGTTTTCAGCGCGAGAATCAAAAGGAATCGAGAATAGTTTGAAAGCCTAACGAGCGCACGCCGGTCGTCAGAGGTACTAAATTGCGGAGGAGGCCCAGGTTTACCAACAGCGAACAAACCTACCGATCGGGCTCCATGTACGTAATATTGTTGGAACGAAGTAAAGAAGGTTCCGGTAGGAGGGCTCATCTCGTGAGAAACTCTGGACCAATAAAAATTTTACACTTCTATAAAACTTAACGCCTGACTGAGCATACAGTGCCCTCGGACCCGAGTTGATGCGCGAGTACAGTAGAGGCAAAATTGTTTATCCAGTAGATACCCTAAATACCGTCTACTATACCAAAAACTATGTATATTTAATCATGTGGTCCACTGCAGTTTCCGATCCAACAGCCAACACCTCGATGCCCAATTATGCACGTGCAGCTAGAAAAAAGAGAAATCTGCAGGTGAATTCCCCAAGAATTCTCCACGTCGGATGCCAATGAAAATACATTATTTTTCTGCAAAATTTATTTTACTTATCACACTGGCCGACGAGATACTTGAATATGCGGAAGACAATAATCCTCAAAGATTTTCTCATTCTCGCGATGCAGCTTCGACTATTGCAATTACGATGTATCCTGCGCCTGCAGCTTTACTTCAGAGTTGATTCGGAACTTCAGCGACCAGACATGAATAAATGTTGTGTACAAAGCTGTATAAATACGTGTGCGTATAACGAAAGAGAAAAAGCTGAATATGCACATGTATGTACTCCGTGTATATCCAACTAATTGTAACATATTACCAGCTACGGTATGCATATGCATATGTTATATATTTATGAAGTATGTATACAATGAAGAAAGTACAGGTCGTTCCAGTCGCGTTGCAGCCAATCATCTTGTTTTCTCAATGCTCCAGTTCTCTGCTACGACTGACTGTAAATGAAATTGCGTTTGATCCTTCTTACGTGGAAACTGTTTTAAAATTATAGATCCGCACTCGACAAGCCAGAAAATTGCAATTCGACTGGAAGGCCCTCTACGATTGTATAATTGAGAAGCCACGATGCCGATGTGAGTAGCACTGCATTTAGTGAATTAAGGTTAGAGAAGACGAATTTGACGTAGGAGCAATGAAAAGAGGAAACCGCAGTCAATATCGCGAGAGTCGAACCTAATTAAGGATCATTAATGACTCACGATCCCTAATTAAGGATTCTAGATTATTTTGATCGATTAACAATAACACACGAGGATCGAGATACTGAGATCGTCGCGTAGGTCGATCGCGTTGTTTACCCTAAAAGAATAACTATACTGTGCGTTCTATACATAATGTTGTAATCACGGCGAGTCTGCTCTGTTTGCGAGACTACGGTGATGCCCTGGTGTTGAAAACAAAAAACAATGCAAAGAAAAAAAAAAATTAAACACGTGTAATCTGATACGATATATGCATTTTATTGAATACACGTATATTCAATAAAATATGGATCACGGTGTATAAAAAATATATTGCCTACCTTTTCTTTGTCCCTCGCACCTTAATTATCCTGGGTGCCAATAATTCGTTACAAATTTTTAACTACGTCAACGATCGACATTTTATTGGTTTACTCGTAATCGCGTGTATCGGGTCGTAGTGGCTGCATTGGAAATTCCGAACGAACAATAATAATATTTTATAGGAATTATGTAAAATTGTTAATGTGACAGGGAGGTTACTTGGTACTGTGTTGCGGCCAATGTGTCATGGCTGATAGCTCTGATAAGATTAGTTAAGATACGCGGCGTACAGGAAAACTCGAGTGAGTCCTGGAGATAAGACTGGGCGATATTGAATCATCAGTAAAGTGTTTATCGTTGACGGTGCCTCGACTGAACGAGGTGGTAAAAGTTTTAAGTTTTCAAAATCCTGCGGGGCTGCTGTCCCAGACGAAATGAAGCCTCCTAAGGGACTTTTCGTTGCCCCGGCGAGTTTTGGTATTCTGGCGACTCTCCTCTCCGTAACTCTAGCCAGGATGCCCGAGGTGTGCCCTGACTTTTGTATCTGCGACATGTGGTTGAAACTTCGTAGAGCTGCTTGTGTCAATAGGAACTTGTACAGCGTGCAGACTGGACTTCCGGGTATCGTCCAGGCATTGGATCTATCGAATAATTCAGTGTCGTCTCTTGGAAACTTCGAGCTGGCTGTAAATATTACAATTAACTGTATGTCCATTGTATTAAAGTACGATCAGCGCCATCTACGTATCGTTAGAACTATTTCTGACATATGTATTATGCATTTGCTTCTTTCTTTTATTGACATATTTTTTACTTAATTTGCGTCACTGTACGAGTTATTTATTTTCGTTAAAAAATTTTTACAATTTTTTCTAGAACACTGGGCTTACGAGATTAAAGTATCTTAACCTATCTGGTAACAGCATCAATGAAATTGACTTGAATGCATTTGCTGCTCTCGATGACCTCGCCGTGCTCGATTTGTCCAGAAATCATTTGTATTACGTACTGGAAGATACTTTTGCGAATAGCAAAAACTTGAAGATACTGAGACTCGATGAAAATAATTTTAATTCTGATATACCAAAGTTGCGATCATCGTATATTAAGGTAAGCGATACATTAAGCTATAATAACACTGTTTAATATAGACTGTGACGTGATTTTTCGATTCACGGTCACAAGGCGACTCCCGATACAGATAACGTTCTCGCTTTCTGGTTTCCTTCGGGTCGCCACCCAGCTCAGAAGCTGCGCTCTCGGATTGATTCGTATAGTTATGCCAATGCTCTCGGAAGATTTCGTTATTGTTTAGTTTAAGTCGAGGTGCTCGAATCTGCCGTGGAGAGATAGTCTCGACGTACCGAGTCGTCCGGCAGAGGAGAGTACCCGACGGAGACGTCTCCACGTACCGGCGAAGCCCGGGTGAGATACCGGCGTCCCGCTGGAGATGGGCAACGGACTGTAGAGCGGGTGGATTTATACTTTTGATACGGTTAAGGGCAACGGAGGAACCCCCTGACCCGGGTTAAGGACGTGGTGCCCAGCTGTCGCCCGATGTCCTGGGGAAGTGGCCGTGGAGGATCTCCACAAGTTACGTACCGATTCGCTAAGGAATGCTCTCGATTTGGTTTAAAGGGACGACTCGAGGGAAAGGGAAGAGTTATCGGCTATAAGGATCTCGACCAATCAGATGATCGGAATGATTAGTTCTCGAATTTGACTATTTTGTCAAAGCAGTCTGTCTCGGGGCACCGAGCGAGGTGTCACGAGCTGCCTCGTGCTCCCGTGCTGTCTGTTGATAGTTTTTCTAGCCGTGTTTCGATATGGTATACCAAGTTCTCGTTCGTGTAGTTCTCGCGTTGCTCTCGATATGCAGGAAATTCTATGGATTTCCTCTGAGTGTTCTGGAAGTGTAGTGCCGTGTCCTAGTGCAATGCCCACCCGAGTGTCTCCTGGATGCAGTTCTCGACCTTCACGGATTAGCTGCACCAGCTCCGGTGAGTCTCCCAATTTATTAATCGGTGAAGGGATTCCGACTTGATACGTCCGATTCGTTCGATATTAGAATAAAAAACAGTTGCCACGCCTGGAGTTAAAACTAGTGCCAGAGGCAACTTCATAAATGAATACAATTAACGCTACGACTAGCCCTATGGCTAAGAAAAGAAAGACCGACTTTAAATTATCCAGCTTCACGCATCTAGGGCAGATATCTTTTGAACTTTTGGGTATGACGACCTTAAGTAACAATCTGTAATCGCTGTTGTCGTCCCAATAGCACAAAATCCCAAACTCGGTAAGGCTAGAGAGAATTTTGTCGAATTGCCGAAGAAAGGGTGAACCTTTTCGCAGGTAGTACGTTTCCCAATTTGGTAACATTGCTTCGCGAAGAATTTTGAAAATCGATCCATCCTTAAAGTCACGGAACGACATTGACTTTGCGTAATACGCCAACTGGTTAGGCAACATGTAACCCAAACGAGTATCAGGTGTTGCGAAAATCGTGCGATTAGCAGTCTTCAGAGATTTCTCCGAGACAATATTTCTTATTTCTTCCTCGGCATGAGTCATTACGTATTCCAAATGATCTTCCCTTATGACGATCCTGATGTCACTGTCACGCAAATCTGCCAAAGTGTCAAAGGTCTGTTGACCGTGAGGCTTTATGATTCTAGAGGTGACCATAGTCTGCAAGCGCAGAGAAAATACACTCGTGTACAGTATCCAGGAGCCCAGGGCGACCCTCAGGGTGGTCGACTTTGCAGTGTAAGACAATTCCGTAGACTGATTGAAGATGGTCTTTATCAGACTGGTCAAAAAGTCCACCTTCATCTGGAGTCGCAGGATCTTTTTTGTAGCCAGGATGAAGCTCAGGGTCATGATTAAGGTGATGATCATCAGCAGGAGAAATTTACTAACTTTGCCACCCAACACGTTCCTGTACGTCACATCTTCGTACAAGTATCTAGGCAGAACGAAACGCAGATCAACTCTTTTTCTTGGATAGGTCATACTGAACATGTCACTGAATTCAGGATACATAAATGCGGCTGACACGGTCAAGTCCAGGTCGCCGTTCATCAAGTGGCGATACAGTGTGTTTAAAGTACCATTGCGGATTATGGTATCAGAATTCTGTGGGTACAGATGCTTTATGGTGGCATTAAGTTTCTCAGCCAAAATACCAATCAACGACGACAAACTTCTCGAGGGAGAGTCATCTTCTTTGTCATCGTCATAAAAAATCAAATCCACGACGCGACCCCCAACACGTAAATCTTGACCAGCCATGTTCTCCACTTTTACATCGAACAGGGTCTTCAGTCTCGATTTAGGGATTTTTTGCAGAGTCTTCGTCATGTACGGTTGGTAACTGTATACCAGTATAGTGGAATTATGTTCTTCGGACATAGAGTCCTGGCACGATACTTCTGTCGATCCATTATCATTTTCTTCGACTTTCCAGGGACCATAAAGATTTTCAGCATTTTCTGTAAAATTCTTGTAATCACTGTCTCGTATTTTGTTTTCGAGAGTCTCTGGAGTTGTTAATTTTTTTCTGCCGCTCGATGTATTTGAGTCTTTGATTTCTACTACGATAGCAACGTCACGAATGAGAGCTGCCCATAAAACTGAAAAAGTCGTGTCCAACCAAGATTCTATCATTGTTTCCTTAATCGTGCTACTGACCCTGACGAGTATTATGACCTTTTCATTTTCATTGATAAAAGGAATCAATGAGGAAATTGCGTTAACCACGTGATCATGGCGAAACGTCACTTGGACGATAGAAAGATCGACTCTGTCAGTAATATTGCGAGTTAGGAGAATCGACACTGGCTGACCTAAGGTCAGTGAGGTCAGTGCGGCCAAAGGAAATTCAGAAGCTGAAGAATCCATGGATATAACTTGGACGGTCTTGAGAGAGTTCTTACTAGTCACTTTCAAAATTTCAAGAGCCTTTTCATGCAGTGCAGATATTTTTGGAATTTTCGTTTCATGAATATTCAACTTCGTGCCTGACACCAAAATTAATTCGCACAGAATTGCACTTGCAATTAGTGTCACCGGAGACATTGTTATTATTTAATATATTTATGTCGGTCGTTTCTTATTTTTTGCAATTTTTGATTGATTGTCTACTTAAGAAGAACTTGACTCGATGGAATTTCTTGAGGGACTGTATGTCTCTTTCCATAAACCGGTGGTATGATTACGTTGCCTTTCAGCGATTAGAAAAATAATGGCAAGAGAAACGAATGAACGTACATCGTATAACTTATGGGAAGTGAAAAGAAAGTCAATTATCAAATGGATTAATCCATTTGTCTATGTCTATATGTCTTCACAATATAAGCATGGGATGTCTTTACATAGTAAATTGTGAGAAAGAAGTGAATAAACAAAGTAGATCACTCAGCGAATAAAGTGAATGACGTTTCGATTGTCCGATGAAATGTTTTTCTCTTCTAGAACCTGAGCATGAGCAAATGTCAAATTGGTCATATTCCCCTAAGAACTTTCAGCGGCCTTCGCGGTCTACGTAGCCTGGATCTTTCAAAAAATCTAATAATACACTTGGACCTTCGAATCTTGAAGCCATTGATATTTTTGCGGAATTTAACCTTACATGGGTGAGTTAATTCTATCAATTACTTAAAAAAAACGTATTTCGGACATACTAATATTTAAAGTTTACAGAATGATAACAGTGCACGTGTACTTTATACGTCGTTTCAGTAATCCTTGGGTCTGCGACAAACTCATGCAGGATCTGCAGGCATATACGAAGATACGTCAAATTGCATTGGATGACGTTTGTCAGAAATATATACAACCACGAAAATTTGAGAAGATGATTTCCATTGTTCAAAACCAAGATAAACCCGATGATATTAATAATTATAACGATTCTTATTTCTGGATAACCGATTCTCCGAGCCGAATCGAGTGTCCCGATTCAAACGAGGAGACAGTAACTGATTCACCCGATGTGTTGACTACGAGACTCAAAAAGATATCTCCATATTGGATATTTGTAATTGGACTTTTGATTGGTTCGATAATTAGCATGGTTTTGACTTACACATGTGCGTCAATTTCAAGATCAATTTTATGTACTTTGCCGAATATACGAAGGCGTGATGGTAGAGAAACACATGATGCGATATCGCAACGAGCATCGTTGCTGGAAAATTGGCAACATGGAACTGACACTCCTTCGTGTCCCGGAACTCCGCCACCACCTTATAGAGAAGTGATGTTGCATTCGGGTTTATATCCGAGTGCATCAACAGCCATTATTTCCAGAAGCAACATAGCCAATATCCGGGCACAACGATTTTGATTACTATATAAGAAAAAAATTGGTCAATTACATTATGCCGTTTATAATTATCTGTAAGTTTCCAAATGATATCGCCTTTGAAACTTTCGGAAATGAAAGCAACATTTATTTTTATAGGGGAAACTTTAATACTTCTTACTGTGATGATGGCTTATTTGTTTTTATAAGTTTTTTAATTTTAAAGACAATTAAAATTCTATGTACGTGCATAGATATCATCATTTGTTTGGCATATATGTACATTTTACATAGGATTATGCTATTTTAAATATACTTATACTATATTACAGTATTTCTAGTCCTAAAGAGTAAACGTACTATATTACGAATTAAATAAGCCAGAATGACTTTGCATTGGTGTAACAATCATTATTTATACTTAAGATTGTTAAATTCTATTCTACGACATTGTTAATATCATACTTGACACAAGTCAATGTTATTTATGAACACACAAACGTTCGTCTCATCTTTTATCGATCAATTGAAAAACTATGCGTTTTACAAAAGATCAGAGTGGCCATCATAACATTTATTGGTTCGCTGCCACGTTACTCTTGTCGACGTTTTGATTGAGCTTTGGGATAATGGCCTTACAGCCCAAAGCAGCAACCACCTGTTCGGCTACTTCCGGTGTATAACGAGTACCTTGTAGGTTCGTTACGACGCTCGCGTCTTTATCAAAATCTTTTGGCACGAGGCCCGAAGGCAGACTCAACTTAACTTGTTCGACAATGCCGTTGCAGACTTCCAAAGTCAAATTCAGTTGATGAACTTCACCTGAGCGGGATGGCATCTGAAGAATCCGCACCACCGAGAATTTCGGAGTTCTTCCATACGTCCAATCCCAGGAACGAAATTCTTCGGTCAGTTTATCAATGCCTGAAATGATTCAACAATCACATTATAGAATTTCAAAATTCTAAACTTATATAAGGTTTAATTTTAAAAATGGTAAATAAGAATACAACTTGAATATAATAATTATCTTAGTTTCCTACCTGGAAACCAGTCCTCGGTAGGATTAATCATCTGAAAACCTTTTTGACATTGAATAAGTTCATATCCTCCATCCTCAACCGTCAATGCTTTAGTACGCAAATATTCCCAGCCAACAGCATTTAATAATTTATCAGTTCTGATATGGGAATTCACCTCTGTAAGATTTTTAATCGGTGATCGTACCGATTCAGTCGCGTTCGTGAATCCAATTCCGCTCTGTGAAAAATTAAGAACGCAGCGATATCAGTAGATATTTTCGTAAGCGATAAGATTAAGCAATGTTACAAATATCAGAATGGAACGTCCACACGTTACCAATTCTAGATTTGAAATTACCTCCTTTTTTTCTAAAGTCGTACTCAATGCCATTTTATTAACTCCGACCAAAAGAGTACAATGGTGATATGCATTTGGACGACCCAGTTTAGCAGCAGTGCCGGATATCTATTCAACAAACGTATCAGACACGATATTAAAATTGCTCATTATGGCATTTTTACAATACAAAATATTCAATGCACTCATTTCCAATTGTAATGGCAATGGTGCTTGTATAATTAATTTCCATCGCATATAGCAACGGCAATCTAATCTTATCTGAGTTACGTTGAATTTATATACGATACCTTAAAGTTTCCATGGACAACAATATCCTCCCGCTCGTTAACGTGTGCCTTCAGTCCCCATTCACGGTACAGAGCTCTTGTAATTATATCCAAATTATAACGTCTGTTGTATCTTTCCTTTGGCGTGAAAAAGGATAAATTCAAATTTCCAGCATCGTGGTACACAGTACCGCCTCCGCTATTTCTTCTGGCTACATCAACGGAGTTGGCTTCTGCTGCTGTCACGTTCGCCTCCAGCCAAGGATTCTGATGGCGACCAATAACGACGCACGGATCATTTCTCCAAAGCAATAAAATGTGGTGATTCTTGAGATCAGAGTTTTTGTAGAACCAGTCCTCGAGTGCCAAATTACGGTAGATATCAGTTGACTGGGATATGAAGACAGACTTGCGAATAGCGTCGTCCGGTACCTTGGATATTGATTCGTTGGAAACGAATCGATTGATAATAGACCAGCAAGTGGGCACTTTTTGCACGTTTCTTATCAGCGCCATTGTTACGAAGATGTTAAGAAGAAAAGGGCGTGACAGTGTAGTGAATTAGGAACAGACAGGTGATGCCGACGATACGTTTTTCTTTTCTCAGTCTTCGAATTAGGAATTAGGTTAGAAGTCAGGTTAGGTTAGATGCCTGAGAGGTTTCGATGAAGTCAGTCTTTTGTCCAATTTTAACAGCTGTCACAAGAAGAGACGTCCGATTGGCTGGCTGTGATGGAAATAAGATAGTCGTGAAGGGCAATAGTTTGGTGCAACCACTTCCAGGTCTGGTCCAGCGAGTTGATGCGGTACCGGATACCCAGACAATCTCGGCAGTCCTTTTGCATTCCTCCGTGTGCTGTCAGTTTGTGGAGATGAATTTTCACAGGTTCTATAATTAGCGGGCTTTTCTCAGCTGCTGTTGCTCGTTTTTGTACCACAATTTTTTCTCTCTTCCAACTTTATTTGACTGTTGAGCGTCCAAGCTCCAATGCACGACTGTAACGAGACTCCAAGGCGAGAACTTCACGCGACGCCTCGTAAAGCGATAATGAGTCGACTCTCTTTCTGTTAAGCGATTTTATTCCATCGAGCGGTGAGGGGACGAGTAATAGAGGTTATCTGAGTTCGAAGCACAAAGTACACCGGGCTGATGATGTTCCTGGAGGGTGGTTGGTCGCTAGCAAAGAAAGCCAATGGTTGCCAGATTCATTGCTGTCAGCTCGTAGGAGAGATTAATAAGGCCATGAGATAACAATTATTTCTCTTTCACCGATTTACGCACGTACTCCTCCTATTTGCCTCCACTCTTTTCAACATTTCATCCCAAGCAGGTGATAGGTGGATCCTTCGTAGATTCATTTTTTTAATTCTAAAAATATTTGCTACTAGATTGTTCCCTGTCCGTTTGATTTTTTTTATTTTAGTAAAACCATCTGTCATCAGCTTTCCAAATTTTGACCAACTTATCTGCGAATTGCTTTTGTCGACTCTCTTGTACTGTTTTTTCAATTTTACGTAGAATCCTATATTGGCATCTTGTTTGAGAAGGAAAATGACAATTATTGAATTTCTAAAGTCATATAAATAAATGTTGATTGATAGTCTAATAGATTTGAATTGCCAGATATGATAAATATACGTTGCAAAATTATTTTCTGATAACTGCAACACTTTGGTTGACTCTTACTTAACAATTAAAAGACGGTTCACGTCGTAAGACGCACGTATGATGATTAAGTACGAAAGCTTTTTTTTACTTGTTCTATATGAAAACCACGCACTATTATCTCCACAAGCGTGATAGCTGTTCCACAGTATACGACAAGTATTCCACAAAATATTATTTCTATACTTATCGACGACAGTTTTTATAGATTACAGTGAAATATTTCGGACGAACTGCTAACGATATTACATAATATAAACCATATAATACTACTGACGTCAGATCTGTTTTAATCTTTTATCTTCGATATAATATTTCAGCGGAATATAACTTTTTACGGATTCAAACTGTACATTTTTTTCCATCTTCTTATCGCCAGTATCGCTTCGTACGTAGCTGAACATACATATATGTGCAGGTATTTGCTTAAAGTATAAATATGCCTATTAAGATTCGCAAATATTCTGATAAGAACGTCTGTCGATTTGTACGTTGCCGTCATTAAAACACTTAAACCGTGCATGATCAGAATTCTGGCTTCGAACTACAATGTCGCAAAACAGAGCAGGCAAACTATGTGCGAAGATGGCCAATGCCTGATAGGAATAATAATAGCATGTGGAATTTCGTTTTATTTGTCCTTGCACGTGTAAAATGATTTTCTTCGTTCCATTGCATGTCATATGTAATGAAGATATTTTTCTACATTTATCGTACTAAGACATGGCTTAGATACGGGTCATCGGACTGCCATCCTGTGTTGTTACTAAGTTTTATCAACATAAAACTGATCACGATCTATTGCACACATCCTCCATGCCCTAATGCTAATAATCAAGATTACAACCATATTTAAATTAGCAAACTTTTATGATATGAATTTGCAATGGAAGAATCGAAATCACAATTGTTAGCGATACGTTTTCTTTCATAAATTATGATGAATGCATAAATTTTACATTATCTTATGTTGCGTAAGGAAAATACGTTTTGCTTACAGAAATCAAAACAGTCACTTCTGTTTTAGTTATTTAGTAGGCCGTCAATAAATTGACTGAGTTCTCAGTCACGAGAACTGTAGAATGGAATCACTACAGGGGTCTGACCAACAACGCAGAGCCGAGCCGTGCTGATATCTTATCAGCGAGAACGTGCAGGGCACATGGGTCATTTGCTGAATGTAATCTATATGTATGTAAAAGATTTTGGCGTTGTAGGATGATGTTCCGGATCATTTTCAATCGCATTTACAGTCGCTAAAAAATGTGTCTTTGTTTCAGCATGATCCTAGTTGCATGACATTAATTTTCTTCTTGATTTTTAACTTAATACAGCAATAATTAGTTTTGGAGTTTGTGTTTGTTGCTGGAGATGCACAATAACTGGCATTCCTGAACATTAGACAGCACGTTTTAAAATAAAATCAGACTATATTTATTGCGATAAAATCGATTTGCTGATTGTTGAGTACGAGAATACTTGTTAATTAATGTCCTGACAATACAATCCAAGGTTAATGATGATAATATATATTTGGAAAAAGAAATGTAAAAAATCGTTAATGATATTTTTTTTTCGTTCGATGCAATACAAATATTGACTTTAAAAAAAACTCACAACAAAAACATTTTTTATTTCAGATAGAATTACTTTTAATGACGTCCATATTATGCGCGGAATTTCAATTTTCCTAATGGTCGCACTTTTTCGGAATTCTTTTTAAATGCGTACTTAAACTTAAGTTTCATTGTTTGAACTCGAGATCGAGGGCTTGCACAATGAACGAAAGAATATCAGTACTTTCTTCGATCTAGATAAAAAAGAGAATGTATGAATATTAGCTGAATTGCATTACTTCTAAGAATTTAATTTCGACGCTCGAGTAAATACTTACCACTTTGCTAGTAGGTTTTCCACCACCGTGACCCGCCTTGGTCTCTATTCTAGCAAGTAGTGGATTCTTTTGATTTGGCAGTTTCCCCAATGTGTATTGAAGTTGAGCAATAAGTTTCAAACTATGTAGAGGAACGACACGATCGTCGTGGTCCGCAGTAAGTAAAAGAGTTGCCGGATATTGTCCACCGTTTGGTGGTGGTTTAACATTGTGCAGTGGCGAATATTTAAGTAGATTTTTAAAATGCTTCTCATCTTCGGAGCTTCCATAATCGGAAACCCAGGTGTAGGCAATGGTAAATTTGTGAAAGCGCAACATATCCATCACACTGAAAACATTAGAGGAATCCATCAGAACTTACATTTCCCTTAATAAATTGAACAACGCGCATCGACTTTTACTCACCCAACTTGTGCAATGGCTGCACCGAAAAGATCGGGTCTTTGATTCATACAAGCTGCAACTAGAAGTCCACCGTTACTTCCACCCTGAATGGTCAGCTTTGCAGCATTGGTATATTTTTTCTCGATTAAGTACTCGGCAGCGCATTGAAAATCATCAAAGACGTTTTGCTTGTTGAAGAGTCGGCCATCATTGTGCCACTTCTCTCCATACTCTCTGATTTCGCAAGTAGTTTTTTTTTAAGGATATTTTTACGTTTCTTCAATTAGGAACATATCACTTCACTTATCCAGTAATTAGTCTTACCCTCCACCACGTATATTTGGTATGGCCAGAACGCCATTCAAGTGTTGGACGAAAACGAGTCTTGTAATGCTAAAAGCTGGCTGAATGCTGACATTAAATCCTCCATAGCCGTATAGTAGGGCTGTCATTGAACCATCTAAAACAGCATTTTTTTTTGTCACGATGAACATTGGAATCCGCGTACCATCCTTTCCATTGTAAAAGATCTGTTTGGTCTCATACAGATCAGAATTGAAATTTTTCACTTTAATTTCCCGGAATACCTGAAATAAATTACGTGATAATTCTGTACCATTAGCTTTTTTTTAAGGGGGGTACGTAATTTGATTTATGAAATACTTCAATAAAATCAGTAGAAAAACTAACCTTTGGTTTTTCCTCCTTCTTAAGGTCAGTCCTATAAATGATTCCAGGCGTCAAGAATGAAGTAAATTCATAGAAAATTTCAGAGTATTTTTTATCACCCGAAAATCCTACGATTGTACCAACATCCAGAGGAAACGATCTAAGGACCTCACCATTTTTAAGACTATGCAGTTGTAGAACATTCTGCAAATGGAAAAGCCTGATTGTAGCTCAATTAAACCCGAATTCTTATCTTCTAATTCTCATATGATTTTTTAATACCTTAACATCTTCGATGTAACATGCAATAAATTTATCCCCGTCTACAGCCGTGGCCCAGTCTAAGACATTCGTGGGATGTTCTGGCAGTAAATCAATCCAGAATTCTTCCGCGTAATCATCAAGATCGATAGAAATGAGTTTGAAGTTGGGTGCATTTTTGTTGGTACGGAAAATGGCTTTTGAACCATCGTTCGTTACGTACTGTGTAATAAAATGCAATTATTATTTCCTTATACAAGGCTCAGCGACGTATCATAACAAAATGCAATAAATACTTCATAATCAGCTTCCAACTTATCAACAACTTGAACGAGCGGAAGTTTCCCTTCTATTTTGCAATCGGGTCCAAGTCTTGAGAAGTATACCAAATTATCGCGACAGTCCTTGACCGGCGTGACAATTAGCCAGTTGCCACAATCCGTAACCTCGGCCCCACTGTTTAGAATGTTTGATTAGAATCACCAACCACCGAATTCGGCAATTTTTAATATTTCTTTTCAGGTTGGTCACAAGACAGAATCAATTTCTTTTACTCACATCATCCACAAGGGCTCCTCAGGAAATTCAACTACTAGGATATCATCCGATTGTGGTGTACCTACACGGTGATAACACAATTTCTGATTCTGACTACCTTGCGTTTCCGAACCGTCCGTTTTACCCTTTTGTTCAGGATAATGAGCATAAAATACTCCCTTATTGTCGTGAGTCCACGTAAGCGGAGAATATTTAACCTTTTCTAGTGACTCCGGGTAATGTTCACCTATGGAGGAAAAAATGTATATACATTTGGTTCAATCGCTATTGCAAATATTTGGAACATTTTGCGTTTATCGCGATAATAGAAATGTTTGAGCACTCTTAAGAGTGAACAGTCCAATGATTACCAGTTTTCGTGTTCATGAAACGAATGGTACTCCAATCTGAGCCACTGCATGAGAATCCATAAGCAAAAAGGCTGCCATCCTCACTAAACTTGCTGCTGGTAATTGCAACTGTGCCATCGTCAGACAAAGTATTAGGATCTAGGAAAACTCGGGGTTCTGAATCCAATGTATCCTGAACGTACAAAACGCTAAAAGGATGCAATAAATAAACAATTTTACAATATTGTTGTTCACTACTTGTAATTGTCAACAATGACAATGTCTGATGCAGAATAACCAAGTTGACCACAAACCTTTGGTTCTGAAGACCAGTGTTTTTATAGAAGTAATACTTATCACCCTTTTTCTCAGGACATGAATATTTGGGATAATCCCATAGTTGTTTAAAACGATCGTGTATGTCTTGGCGTGATTTGCAAGCTGCGATATATGGCTTTGTAATTGCATTTTGGGCATCCACAAAGGCTTTTGTTTCTTCCGAATCAGGGTCCTCTAACCATCTATAGGGATCTGGTATCTATAAATTTGAGAAACGTACAATCTTAAAAGAATATTCATTTCTTGTAATTAAATGTTACAGGCACGGTACATATCGTAATGAATGACAGGAACAACCAAAAGCGATCTAACCTCAATGCCGTGATAATTATCAACAACAGTCTCATCTCGACGCACATCCGGATACTGTAAATTTTGGGTCATGATCCTATGATTCGTTAAATGCGTGAGATTCCAGTTTTTATAAAGCTGTAAAATATAAGAATAGAAATTCATTAATAATTCGCATCCATCATGATTTCTTTGACATTCGAACAAATCATGTCAGGAGGTTATAGCTAATCAGTTATACTTACGCGAGCACTTGTCGTGACTGAAGCTAACCGTAAAAGTTGCGGCGTTCCCTGTGTTTTTCTGACTATTGGAAAACGCGTTTTCGAAGCAGCCTGAACACTACGAAAAAGATGTCTGAAGCTACCTTCGCAAGCGGCTGTGCTGTATAAGATATCCTTGGATAAATGTGATGACAACTAAAAGATGAAGGAAAATGGATAGAATCTGATGGATAACGTTGTTTTGACGATACACAAAAGACTATGGGTACGTTCACAAATTCACTGCTTGTACTACGTGTATCATTGTGTCCCTGTTTATCTGCATGCAATGGGTGAGACACAACCATGCTCGCAATACTGAAAGTGCATTTTGGAACGTACTCTACACTGGTTATTCCTCCCAACAGGAGATAGCCAAGCATCTGGAACGGAAGAAAAAGAATATACCTTTTCACGTCGAATGGACTAGTTGTACAAGAAGAATTTGGAAAACCTAATCCTCCATTGGTCAAAATTGATCATCATGTGACCATTCTATCGCATAAATTTTTCGTGATGTCCGAATCTGGCAATGAATAATCTGGTTTTCCGAGTTATCCATTTTGTACGACTAGTCCGTTCAACGTGGGAAGGTACCTTGATGTTGCGTGAATATATTCTTCTGACCAGAAATATGGCCATCATTTGGCTACCGTTGATTTCACCTAACGGTGAGAGACCCGAATGTACCACACCACTGAAATGGAATTCCCCGAATGATTATTCTCTTGAAATGCCGATGTATCGAAAATACAGTACATACTCTGTTATCTTTCTATTATATCGGTCCATTGTAAATATGTTTCAGATATGCACCGTTATAACAGACCGTGGTTATAACAATGTCCTCTAGGAAATTTATTTTTTGGTCCAGTTTAGAAAACAGTCGGTCACGATGGAAACTGTAATTTTACCATCCACCTACACATTTATTTGCATTTTTTCTGCTGATGGTAAAGTCTGGAAAGTCTTATAAATGTTTTATCTCTTTACTGATTCTTTGTCAATGCCAACACTAATCAGTAACAGGAAAAAGAACAAAATAACCGCAAAGCAGTAACACGTCTTGAATCTCCTCCAAACGTTTTTACATCAGATTTTTTTCAATAGTATAGCGAAAATAATTGTATTTTGTAATAAAATTTCTCACGTGGATCTTGGCAGCAAGTACAGTCACACACTTGTTAGTTACATCTAGTACGCACATGAGAACATACCGTCCACCTTGTCAGCTGAATCAGTGAAATCGATAGGAGCATAAAAAGAAGAGCAAAGTCATTTAAGGAAATTCGAAGAAGTCGCTATGAGGTGTGACTCTTTTCGCGCTTGAGGTGTGTCACAACATTAAACCAGTGACGTGAATATTGTACGCAAATACTGGGCAAAGTTGCAGTACAATGCAGAGTGTAATCAATTCAGTTAAGGGTACTGCGCTTGGTGTTGCCGAGTACCTAACACCGGTTCTCAAGGTAAATTCATTGATTTTTATTAGTTACATTTGTTATACTACTCTCATATTGATTTTTCTCTGTTTAATATTCACATTCAGATATTTGATATGTTCATTGGTAAAAGGCTCTTTTATACACAACGTTAATACATACAATTTATGTTTTATGATATTCAGGAGAGTAAGTTCAGAGAGACAGGTGTTTTGACTCCAGAAGAGTTTGTGGCTGCTGGTGATCATTTGGTGCATCATTGTCCCACCTGGCAATGGGCTACTGGCGATGAGGATAGAATCAAATCATACTTGCCAAGAAATAAGCAATTTTTATTGACAAGACATGTGCCATGTACACGTAGATGTAAACAGGTGTGTATTTCAAAATATCAATTTCTCTTACTGCCTTTGTTATATGTGATGATGTTATAAAGAAGTGAAAAATTGTTTAGATTGAGTATTGCGAGGATCAGGAGAGAATTATAGAAGCTGATGATCCTGAAGGAGGATGGGTAGATACTCATCACTATGATACTAGTTTAGGTGGAATAGAAGAGAAGGTTACAGAAATGACCTTAGGGGAAGCACAACCAAGTCAAGATGCTGAAGCAGGAGAGACCAATGAAGATGATGAAGATGATGAAGAAGCTGCAGACATGGAGGCTTTTGAAGTTAGTGGTATGCTGGATGAAGAAGACAAGGTAATTTTTTATTATATGTTTCAATATTTAAAATCAGGTATCGTGGAGTATAAGACACTGATGAACAATATTCACCCTAGTATGCAGCAGAACCTGCGAAGAAATCGGTAAAAGAGAAGCGAGACTCATTCTCCGAAGGTGAAATAATTCGTACCCGAACGTATGACCTTCATATTACATATGACAAGTATTATCAGACACCTAGGCTTTGGTTGTTCGGATACAATGAAAGTCGAAAACCACTTTCCGTGGAAGAGATGTATGAGGATGTTAGTCAAGATCACGCAAAAAAGACAGTTACCATGGAAAGTCATCCTCACATGCCAGGACCGCCAATGGCTTCCGTGCATCCGTGTCGACATGCTGAAGTTATGAAGAAAATCATTGAAACAGTTATGGAAGGTGGAGGCGAGCTGGGTGTTCATATGTATCTCATTATTTTCCTAAAATTTGTGCAGTCGGTCATTCCCACGATAGAATACGATTACACTCAAAACTTTATGTTAACTAGCTCAGGCTAATTCGCTGGCGAATCAAAAAAAGGCTAACTCGATGGAGCTACTATGAGCTTAAGAGATGCACGCAATTTCGTGGATTCTGCCTTGATTTTTCTCTATTTTTTCTTTCAAGTAATATATTTAATATAATACGAGAGTCTACGCTCACAACTATCAATTATAAATGTGCTCACATTATATTTCGCTTGGCATATGAAAAAAGATAGAGAGAAAAAACAGAACAATGGAAACCAATGAAAATATATAATATATAAATCGCTAAAAGATCTTTGCTCACGTCCAAGTGACTTTCGAGCTATTATTGTGGCAAATAAGTTTATTTGTGCGCGAGTATTTCGAAAAGATTTAGATTTCAGATCCACCAATGTGATCCCGGTCGATTTAATACTGTCTTTTATATAATCAGTCATTGATATTAAGTTTCAGATTGAACAAGAGTACACATGGTCAGATCCATAATACTGTATCTCTTAAACGATACTCATCTTGTGGTTTAGTTAAATTTTTTAAAACGCTACTTGTCGCATTACACGAATAAATAAAATAAGAAACTGAATGTTGGATATTAATTGATTCTTGCTTATGTCACTTTCAATATTTTATTCCTAACTTATTTCATTAATTTATTACAAATTCTCTCACGTTCTTCTCATTTGAGATTTCTTTTTTCGTCATAGTCACCTTTTTGGTAACAGAAATTTAAAAATCAATTGATCCTAAACGATAGTCAGGTACTCGGACGCAAGCTGCAATGGATCCACGTGATAAGACGTTACGAGTCGCACTTTCTGACCATCCTGAGTCGTGAACTCAATTGTCTGTTCCCCATTCATTATTTCTTCTTGCTCTTCTGATCCCATTTGATTTACTACAGCTACAGCAGTAGCATCCGTATCTTCATCCTGGATAACAATAGTTTTTCATAAAGCAAGTTTCTACATTATTATGCGACACAATGTACCTCAAGTGCTTTGACGATGGCTTCGGCATCGGTCTGGGAAGTAGTTGCTGCAGGAGGACATTTCGTTTCTTCAGTAGTGCCTTGACCTATTCCTTCTATTCCAATTGGCTGGTGTACTTGAACATTCAATTGTTCTGCTAATTCTTGCGATACAACACCAGAATGCACTCTAATGGTTTGTCCGTCATTCAGTTGACTAACAAATTGTCCCTGTGAGAGTAACTGCCGCGCATCTTGAATAGACAATGGAATGGGATTGCCTTCCTCATCGGTGATCTAAGAAAACGGATTGAGGGATTATAGGTTTGTCCTCCACTCGTGTTTTTATTGATTCAGGTTATGTTATGTATTATTTGTTAGTTACAAAATACCTGAAGCTGTAGATCGGATTCTGAGAGTTCCATATCCATTCTCTCTTGAGAATTCTCATGGTTTCGTCTCTGTTGCGGTTGTTCCGGTACGATTTCCCCATCATCCGCATCCAAGGATGGCAATGATTGGCCGGTGGTTGCTGGAATTTCTTCCTTGTCCTCCATAATACCAGCATCCACTATTAGTATGTTTACAAATGTTTGACATTAATATTCGCTAGTAAATTGTACAAAAACCAATGTAGACAAAAATTTTACCGAAATGCAGCGTCCTAGATTGATTAGGATTGTCAGGATCTTGATAAGAGACATATATAATTTGTGGAGTACCATCACCGGAACCTTCATCGGCGGCAATTAGTTGAGCCATGTGATCCCCGAGTGAATTTTCATCTCCTTCCTGAGATCCTGGCAAAATTTGCCAGACTTCACCAATGGCGGAACCTTCCGCCAACTCACCCATTCCTATCATTTTATTGTCTCTGTGTACTTTTTTATGTTTCGTCAAATTCGAACAGTCTGCGAATGCTTTTCCGCAAACGTCACAGGAGTATGGTTTCTCTCCTGAAAATAATACCAATTCAATACTGCTGTTCTTCATACTTCTTCATAGAGGATGCTATGTGACGGTGGAAAATTTTTCTGTCGAGATTTTCATGTCACCATGTTCAGAATGTGCCAAAACGTCAAGAAAACACGTTTTGAGAAAATGTCCGGATGTATGTGTGTGTGTGTGTGTAATGGCCTCCCAAAATTCAAACGTGTATAACTCGAGAACGGTTTTAGCTACGTGCAGCTCTATAATCCCTTTATTGACTATAATTTTTGTTATGATTCAAGCTGCGCTTCGGATTTTATGTCGTTTTCAAATTCCCCCAAAAAAAAGACGTTATCACTGTAGCGATCGGAAATTTTGTGATAATCGTTTAAATAGTTCTTGACAAAAAGATTTGTTGAAGAAATTTTGATTTTATAATATTTTGAATTTTTCGAAAAATTAAATTTATCAATATAACTCCCGTCAACTTTGACCGATTGAGCTCAAATTTTCCAAAAGTATAGAGTATCATTTAGCCGTGATATGTCTCAAATTTGGCGGAGATCGGCAAAACGGATTTGATTATACACATATTCAAGTTTTTGAATTTCAGCCGATTCAAAAATATTAGGCCCGAAGAGATCATGCAAGAGATTTATCCTTACATGCGTTCTCTACAGTATGTAGGACCCCAAGTTGTGAGAGGCATGGGGACTCACGTTAAACAAGCTGCAAGTTGAAACTTGCAATTTGCTTCCTCCGAATCGTAAGTAGTGTACGTAGTATATAAGTACACCCTATATGAGGAAGCCAAGAATTTTAATTTTGCAATTTGCTTCCTCTGAATCGTTGGTAGTAGATAAAGATTCATCTATGAGGAACCCAAAAATTAAAAAAAAAAATTAAAATGCTTTCTCATATAGCAAGAAGCAAGTTTCAATTTGCAGCTTCTTTAATATTTTGAAAAGTAAATATGCTACAAATCCATAAGCTTGCCTGTATGCAATCGAAGGTGTTTCTTAAGAGCCCATTGTTCGGTGAATCCCCGATTACAATGAGCACACTGGAATGGCCGTTCACCCTTGTGTCTTCGCACATGACACTTCCAAGTGTCCTTGTGCAAAAAACATTTGGCACAAAACTCACACTTCCACGGCCGCTCACCAGTATGTCTTTTGACGTGTAATTTGAATTGCGAGGAAGTTGTAAATTTTCGGCCGCAATAATCACAACAGTATGGTTTCTCACCAGTGTGAATTCGCATGTGCTCTTGGAGATTACCATTTTGGGAGAAACTTTTTTGACACACTTCACAAGTGTACGGCTTGTGACCAGTGTGCCATCTGTAATGTAACGTGAGACTTGTTTTGTGCGCGAATTGCTGCCCACAAATTTCACAGAAATATTTTTTCTCGCCGGTATGTGTCGACTGATGGTTTATTAAATTCGCCTTAGTTTTGAAGCTTGCGCCGCAGGACTTGCATATGTAAGGTCGGTCGTCTGAATGGACCAACTGATGTCGCTGTAAGAGTTGTTTGTGCTTGAAACTCTTTCCGCATTTGTTACATACGAATCTCCGACCATTGTTGTGTTCAGCTTCTTTGTGATAGACTACTGAACTTGGGTGATTCAACACTTTACCGCATATATCACAAGGAAAACCTTTATCCGACTTGTTTCCCTGAGGATTTAACGTCTAGATTTAAAAACTTAATAGTAGAATTTACTGTTGATATTCATTTGATTCTTACCTCGTGTGTTAGCATGTGACCCTTAAGACTCGTGAGGTAAGCAAACGTTTTATTACAAATATTGCACGTAAATGGTTTTTCATCGTGATGAACAACTTTTATGTGCGTCTCGTAATTTTGCTTAGATTGAAAATGCTTTTGACATTGTTCACATTCGATGTGCTCTTTTGGACTATTTTGCTCGTCAATCGTAGGTATTTCTTGCACGGTGATATTGTCAGATACCCGTTTCTCTGCAGGGATGGCAGGTTCAATAGGGCCAACTTCATCGATAATATCTTTTATCGACACATCCCGAACATTTGTTTCGTTTTCTTCAATGTTTATTATACCTTCTCCACTGTGTCCTGCAGTTCTTTGATGAAGAGCAAAATTGTCCCTATTACTAAACTGCTTCTTGCATTGGCTACACTCATACTTGACACTTTTATGGAAACTCCTGTAGGGAAAAACAGTACAATTGTACAATTTCCTCAAAGGATCTGTTATATATTACATTGTATTTACTTATGCATAATGTATCTGCTACGCTGTAGAAAACCTCGGCCACAGAGGTTGCACGTAAATTTATTTTTACGTCGCCGTAGCTTAGGTCGCCCTCGGCCACGGCCACGATTTACAATGACTAGTTCACCCAAATCCTTGCCTTCCTGAGTTTCCAAATGCCCAATAATTTCTGTATTAGATAGAATGCGTTATGTGGTAATTTATTAAAATGTCAATTGCAAATCAGGATACTAAAATACAACCTTCATGACCATCAGGAGTTGGAACATTTAGGCGTTCCTCAGTATCATCATAATCCTCTTCTTGATTGTCATCATCTTCTTCGTCGATCACACCTTCTTCCTTGAATATCCTCTCCAATTCTTTACCTTGGACTGCTTCCATGAATCTATGCGAATGAACTGTTTAGAATGTTAAACTGACAAACCGAATCTTCAAAAGTCAACAGACCTTTTGGGAACTTTACGTCTTCGACGACGTCTACCGTCGCCATCCACGTCATCTATTTCTTCCTCTTGCTTATCCTCTTCACCTTGGCTAGTTACTTCTGGTAGTTCCTCTTTCAGAATCTTTTCAATAAAAAATAAGTTAAAATAAGAATGTTGAGAATATTATCTAAATCAAGAATATGCTTTACCTTATTGTCTATTTCAGTGTGTATTTTAGGCGGCCGACCTCTTTTTCTTCTAGGTTTACTTAAGCCTTCCATTTGTAAGCTTATTTCGTGCTCAGCAGTGTATAAAGTTCCATCAGGCATAACTACAGATGAAAATGATATTGCAATACGTGACAAGTGCAATAGATTTATTATCATGTAATAGAAGTGACCTTTTTATAATATTAAAACAATTACTTTTGATAATTATTTGTTGCTCAATTCCTTGATCTTCATTATCCTGGCTGAAACCATCTAATTCTGGAGTTTCTAATTCGATTTCTGTACTTTCTCTTTCTGCTCGCAACCGATCTCTTTCTGCCTTGCGTTGTTGCTCCACTTGCTGCTTCCACATTTCTCGAATTTTTCTCTGGCCATCCACGAGCAACTCGAAGAATTGCACCGTGGCTTCTAGCTGAATATTGCATCCTGGACATATTGTCCTTGGTAATCTTCCGTCGTCCCGTATCTTTACAAAAGTAACATACATTAGTATCTTACAATTAACATATTCCTTATTACTGATAAAATGATTGAATACTGACATTAATACAGTTTTCTAGAAAAACCTTTACATTTAACATGTAAAACCTTACAGATAATATTTATAACAATAAACCATTTGGTTGTTTGCTGGAGACAAAATAGAAAATATAATACTTTATTTATGCTTTTATTATATTTGAAAACAAGGGTGACCAATAACTTGTGTGATGATCTATTGTGGAACAATACGTGGAATGGCTATATTTTGTCAAATTACATTCAAGATTAAGTCTAGAACAGAAAGATGAGAACTGGGCTCTGAGGATCAGTTGGAAATCAATTTAGTTAGTAGCTTTTAAAAAGCAGCAACATTCTGAGTTTAGGCACATATGGAGTGTAACTCGTTTCAATGCTCAAATTGAAACAGTAGTAAAGGTATTGGGATAACCTCAAAATTTCACTTCCGATAATTTCTTGGCGGCAGAAAGAATTTTTCCAGGATATATTATCCACAGAGAACAGAAGAGCCGTGAAAATATGTGCAATATGTTGATTCGTGTAGTATGGCAGGACCGGTCAACGAAAATCAGTGGAGCCTCCATATTGTCTATGGTAGGAAGTCAAGTTAGGGACTGAATGAACTGTAGTACCTCGCGAATTATCATACCTTGAGTGGCAAGTACCGATTCACCATGGAGCTTAAATCGGGTTCATCACCGTTGGCTGTGTATAATAATTCCCCGTTGCCATTGTCTTCTGCACAGAGCCGACAAATCGCCGAGTCATAGAGACGAACGTCCATGACGGCGGTAAAAATGGTGAACAAAGCTTATACTGCAGCGCAATTGAGCTGAACTTCGTAATGGCTAATGGCGACGTAACTCCAAATCTTGTCATGTCTTGCGTATCTCCTGTAATTCAGAGTTCTTTCTTCTCGTATTTCTGCCGAATCTTTTTCCAGGTTCTCATCGTGTTTGATTTATTTTTTTCAGCCAAGGTCGCAGAACAATACATGCGCAGATACCGCGTGTCTCTTTCAATAATTCATCTTAGGCATGGTTAATTACAACCTAACTAGACAGGGTGCAATTTCAAGGATTTGCACCCTAAGAAAAGAATAAATACTTTAGAGATGCGTTTAAATATTTACCGTTCCAATCTTAAGAATATAAAGATGAAAATGTTGATTTATTGTAACTTTACATTCCTATTACCCCCTATTAAAAGTTACTAAAATATTCCTAATATATTCATGATAAATTGGGGTACTAAGATAATAGAGGTGGAATATTCATATTTATATAGAACTTTTGAATTGTATACCATGTAATTTGGGACAGAAGTGTTTTATTAAGATAAGTTAAATATTATACACCTCAATTTTCTATTTACCTAACAGCTAAATGTGTCCTTAATAATTACTCGAAAATAGTTTACGCCGTAACAAATGTAACGGGAGTAAATTATTACGTACATATAAACTAGGATCAAAGACATTGAAGTCCACTTTTTGTAGTTTTTCTAAATATATATCAATGCAGGTAGCTGGTAGGAAAATTAATTTAACATCCTTGGGCACATCACTTTTTAACTTTCGAGCCTAAAATAAAAAGATAAATATTAAATATTTGAATGCAATAATCATATAAAATTATTAAAAGATCTTCTGTCATCAAGAACATTTCAGAAGTACAAACTTTGTCTAGATGTTGTTTTGCTTGAGACGCAACATCAAAAATTGTGTTACTTAAATCCTGTCCAGATTTTCCACGAAAAATGTCTTCCTCTGAGACATTGTGTTTCATTAATATGTCCCGTGGAAGAACTATTACTCTTCTATGAGCATTGTGAGGAATAGAACGAAGTAATGTAACAATCCCATGTGCTTTACCAAGATGACTAGCTGCGTGATCTGCATGTATATTTTGTATACCATTAGCTTCTAGTAATAAATAATAAATAGATGAAACTGTATTCTCTGAATACTTTTCCAAGGATTCCAAGTCTGCAAATGTTGAAAGGGCTATCCTTTCAGCACGAGAGAGGATTAAACGCTTGAAGTATCTTTTTGAAAGTTTATACCTTTGTAATACCTGAAGGAAAAATTGAATTAGATTTTTCCCTCATTAGCAACTATGAATTATCTGTAGCATTTTTCATTTGATATATATACCCTGTGCAATTCCAAGGCTATGGGACTCCTAGGTGGGACACCATCATATATCTTATTGAGAGAGTCTTCCCAAAACTTGAACCTCATTATTCCTATATTATTTTCATGGACTTGATCCTGAATTTGAGCAATTTCTATATTAAATGCTCGTACAGCAAATGCTGCCGGTACAATATTATTTGTTAATAAGAGAGTACATAGGAAATTTTCATAGTCATTCTTTCTGCAAATGATAATTATTTAGATATTGAGAGAGGTTGGAAACTAAGTAGGAATAACTTTATAAAACAATGTTTTTATAAATATACCTTACTAAGTCCATACAATATTCAGCAGAGGATTGTTTGTAAGACGTACTGGCGTCTCTCAAAAATTGTACGAGGATTTTTGGTCGTAGAAATGGAGCGAACTTCCTCATCTTCGGAATCGTATAACTTTGAGTTTTTAGGTTATGATACAATTTGAAAGAAATAGAACTACGTCTATACAGTTATTTATTAGATATATTGGTATTATGAATGCCAAATGCGAATTTTTAAATTTCAGAAACAATATATGATATACATTAATGCACAATAAAATTAAGATACAAGCTATCATAGAATATCAGAGATAGGTTAAATGAAATTTGCTATTGAGTCTTTACAAATCTCAAAACGTAATTTTATTGATAACTTAATTATTACAGAAAGCAAATCGAGCGATAGTACTGACAGACCATTGTTCAATAACTTTTGATAGTTTTTTATGGAAATCCGTCATCGTCTTCCTCAGCCATTTCCTTAGCTAACTCTAGATCCTGTTGTTCTCTTTCCCTGCGTTCTTCGGCCGATTCTAAGTCCTTGCCGTATGACTTTGGCGGATATCTCATTGCCTTAACACTCTGGTTATGAAGATCCAAGCAGAAAGTAATGCGTTGATGGAACGCCAGCAATGGCTCCCTGGTGCAGTAAATATCTGTAGTTTCTTTGCTACGCATGTACCCATTTTCCGGATCCAGGGTGGCTTCAATCACTCCATCACGAATAGCCTTTGCAACTATGAATTCAGCATCTACACCAGAATCAAGTCCAAGTTTACGGGCAATGTCTCCAGGTGAAATGCGAGAGTATGACAGGCCAATTGATCTAATGGCTGTTTTGATGACATTATGCCTCAAACGTAGAATAAGAGTGAATGTATGGTCTGCTCTGAACTGTGGACCAAAGTTCTCAAGAACTTCGCCAAATCGTTGAAGATTTCCCAATCTCACTGCCTGTGTTAATTGAAAATATGGTGCAAGCGCTCTTCGAACAGGAGCTTGCCTAAAGATTTGCCTCTCGGGAATATCTCCTAGCAATAGTTCAACCGTTACTGCAAGCTTCTGGACGGTCTGACGAAAACCGACGGCCGTTGTTTGCGGTGCTTTGCGCATGGCTTGAACAAGGTACTTATGTGCTGCAGAATACTCTAATCTTGCAGCTTTAATCCTTCCCAAATAATACAAGAAACGGGCCCATTCATTATTACTGGCAGATTCAGGAAACGTAGATTTCAGCACAAGTTTATCAGCTTGATCATAAAGGTTGTAATGAAGATAATTACGTAGTAGACAATTTATGAGTACAGCTTGTCCTTCATAATCATTACGTAGGGTAGCTGTACGCAGTCTAGAGTGCAGGAAGCCTCTAATTTTATCAAGTTGATCAGTTAGTTCATAAGCCCGTGAATGGTAAAAATAACACTTGGCTGCGATAAGATCGATTGTTCTACGATTCTGTGCAACAATTTTTTGTACTAAAGCTTCGGAGCATTGTACAGCCTCTTGATATTTTCTTGTGTCTATTAGACGCACCAAAACCAACAAATGAATATATGCATCAATCTCAGGAAGAAGAGGAGACGCAGAACTCCGAAATCGTTGAATAGTAGCCTGAGCACCCTCCGTATCCATTGGTTCTTCCACCCATGCTAAAAGGGCTTCTCGTTCAGCTGCAGAGCGTGTATAGAAACCTCCGATGACTCCACGAAGTACCACGGGATTAAGTTTGCGTCTAGTATTCGGAAGAGCACGTAAAACACGAAGAATGAATCTGGGTTCTTTGTTCTGAACAGCTTTTTCAATTTGCCGAGTATGCTCTCGTAGATCGTGAATTGTTAGTAAATCCACATCTTTTTTATCCCCGGTATCACCATCACCGTTTGATACTTCAGTATTGCTAACCTCCACTTCCATTGCTTCCAAATTTCTGGCACCTAGCACACCCATCTTCGGTTCACAAAGAAAACGAGCTTTCCCTTTCTTGTATTCGAGAAATTATGACAAGTATTTTATAGTCTCGTTGTTAAATATCACTGGAGTAAGATGTCAAATTATTTTAGACACGGGTGCTGCACTCTCATCACCCAATTCACATCAACCCGTTTTCTTGTCGGTAAAACCGATTCACATGATTTCCATGACGTTACAAAATTCACTAGCGGAAACTAGAAACATTATTCATTTGCATTCTTTCTGCCGGTTTAAACGCTGAACTATCGCCATCTTGTGGTAACTTTTGACGACTGCATTGAACGCAGTGTTGCGCGTATAACGTGAAGCTTGAAGTACCGTTCTCACTGTTACGATAGAGATGAGTAGGAGATGCATGACGGTACAGTTTTAGGCGATACCAAAATCATGGCGCTAAACCGTAGCGGCGCGTCTGGAAATAGGGTTCTGTGATCCTCGCCTCTGTCGACAATGCGAATCCCGTCGTAGCCGAGCTGAACGTGAACACGAACGGTAAGCTTGGAAGGCAGAGGTTCTCCGCTACTCATCGCCTCAAGTAGGTAAGATAAAAGGCATCCGTAGAGAAGCCCAGCGGCGGACGAGGTCCCTTACGTCTAACCCACTGAGCTTGCTCGATGGGAAGGGATCGAGGTTGTAGCGTCAAATATGATCCCTCGGGACGTCCTGCCGGTGATCGCAAGGGCGTCGTCTAGTGCTACGCACGTGGTCTTTCGTAGCAGTGAATCCTCGGCTAGGGGTAGACCTTTCGTGTTTAACTTACCTTACCCCTTTTGCGTTTTTCTTGTTGCTTGACCCGACTTCCTTTCGTTCTTGAGGTTTTTCGTCCCTAGTCCTGTGCGCGACAGCCGCAGGACTCGGGAGTTTTCCTCAATAAAAAAAAAACACGGTCCCCTATAGGGCCTCGGAGGGGTCGTAGCTCCCTTGTGGAGAGGTAGGACCTCACAGAAATGGGCGGGGAGGGGCCCATTTCGCTCTCTTATACTTCCTACTTTTTGTTCTTTTTCCTCTAAGTCATAAATAAATTAGGTGATTGGAACATTAAAATAATTAATTAAATCAAACAAGTAACACATATTAACACTTAGAAATCGGAAATTCTGGCCAAGCATATTTAGAAGTACCGGAATTTGCCCAAAATTGTGTGCGCGCAAATTCGTCGCGCAGGACTCGGCGAGTGGGAGCAGGCGGATGGTGGGGGCGCTCGAGAGTGGGCCCGGACTCGGAGCGCTCATTCTTCCTCGAGCCGGTCTCCTATACTGGTGTCTTGGAATTACCTCTCTTATCCATTTCCAACTTTCTTCTATTTCTATAATTATTTCATCTTTACTTCCTTATTTCTTTATATTTCATTCTTTACTTTCTGATTTATCTGTTTCTTTATTTCTTCTCTACTTTTACACCCTCATTCCTTATTTTTCTACTTTTTAACTTCTTAAATTTTATCTTCCTTTATAAACTTCTCGTTTCACTCTGTTCTCTCCCTCTTTACATTGTGCTGGTCTTACTTTTCCTATATTTATTTCTTCTTTACTTCCTTATTTCTTTATATTTCATTATTTACTTTCTGATTTATCGCTTTCCTTATTTCTTCTTTACTTTTATACCCCGATTCCTTAATTTTCTATTTTTTAACTTCTTAAATTTTATCTTTCTTTATAACTTCTCGTTTCACTCTGTTCTCTCCCTCTTTACATTGTGCTTGTCTTACTTTTCCTATTTCCTTGGTCGGGTCGAGCATATTAATTCAAGTAGTCATATAAGAGTAGTCACCCTGTTAGTGCAGCTAGACTTAAGACCATGGTGTCGGGGGTTGCCCTTCCGCCTCATCCGCTGAGCTTGCTCAGTGGGTCGGGCCCAAGTTGTGGCCGCAACAGGACCTTATGGGTCTCCCGACGGGGGCCTTGAGCCCCCTTAGGGTATCTACGGCCATGGTCTTTCGTTTAGTGAATCTAGCCAGGTGTCTAGCTCTCGCGTGTTTAGTATAATTTGTTCGCTTTGCTAAAAACACTCCAACATGTCGTTGACCCTTGGGCACTTGTGTGGGTAGTGACGATCCTATGTGTCGGTGGGGAGGTCGGTGTGGTAGTCCGTTGGCTCTGGGTAAAGTCCTATTTGTGCTTGTGCTCGGGGGTCTTCTTCACTTGGGGTAGGTGCGGGTGCTATTGAGCACCTGCTAGTATAAAGTCACCCTCTGTCGGAGACATTTTGCGCGGGGATCGATGGCTAACGGGGCCCGCCGCCGGCGGCGGGCGTGGTTCCTTACGTCTAACCCACTGAGCTTGCTCGGTGGGAAGGGACGGAGGTTGTAGCGTTAAATATCGTCCTTCGGGATGTCCCGGCGTGCCCGCAAGGGTTTCGCCGGGTGCTACGCCCGCGGTCTTTCGTTGCGGTGAATCTTGACAAGGGGTAGACCGCGTTTAACTTGTCCCTTTTACGTTTAACTTATCTTAGCTTCTTTGCGTTTAACTTATCTTAGCTTCTTCGCGTTTAACTTCACCTTACCCCCTTGTGCGTTTTTCTTGTCCCTCGACCCGACTTCCTTTCCTTCCTGAGGTTTTTCCCCCCTAGTCCTGTGCGCGACAGCCGCAGGACTCGGGGGTTTTCCTCAAAAAAAATAAAAAAAAACACGGTCCCCTATGGGGCCTCGGAGGGGTCGTAGCTCCCTTCAGGAGAGGCAGGACCTCACGGAAATGGGCGTGGTGGGGCCCATTTCGCTCCCTTATACTTCCTACTTTTCCCACTGTTCTCTTTTCTCGCTCCTCCAGAATAATCTAGTCTTCGTGCATATGCTTTACGCATCTTCTTGATCCCTTATTCCCTCAGTCCTTACCATCTCTGTTTTTCACATTCTTTTTAACATTCTTCGTCTTTTCCTCTTCAACAACATCTTCCTGTCTGCTGCCACCAAACGTTTGTATTCTATTTTCGAATCTCCTATTCCTTCCTATTGTCCATCACTCCATCTCTAATGGTACTGTTTTGTTATTCTTTCGCAAACCATATACTATGTACTTGTACATACATCTATACTTCGTATACTGTATCATTATTGCATTTTTCGAATAAATTATCTTTTAACACTTATACACCTTTCGAATCTCCTATTCCTTCCTATGTCTCCATCACTCTCCTCCTAGTATATTCTTAAGAACTAAGTTTATAAAATGTAATTTGGAAAAAGGAAAGTTTAAAGTGGTAGCGCATATAACATACAACACGTATATTATATTGTAGTGATATATGTAGTATTTCTCTAATGGTACTGTTATTATTAATCTTTCGCAAGCCATATAATATGTATGTACATACATCTGTACTTCGTATACTGTATCATTATTACATATTTGTCGAATAAATTATCTTGTAACACATATACACGTTGTAATTCTTTTACCTTCTGCGAATATCCCAAAGTACGAATGAGTTCTGTCTCTTTCTTACTCTCCTCCGTCCTAACAGCATCCTTCTCCTTCTGCTTCTGTCTTATGTTTCGATACCCCTTTTTACCTATGCTCCAGTTTTCTTGCTATTATTTCCATTCCAACTCTGCCATATTATCCATATCCTGATATCGCTTTTCCTTTATCAATACTACCTTTTAAAACAAATTGAATTCGCTTAGTCATTTGCTTAGCCCTATCTTATCCGATATTCTTATTTAGTCTGTACATCCTGCCTTAATATTTCTTATCTTGACAAGCATACGGTTACATAGGCTGCAGTCTATTCTTGAATTTAGAAAATACTCGAAATTGCACCTTTCGGAGGCTGTATCTCGGAAACGGCTGGGTTTAGGGCATTTTCCTTGAAATTTTGAAAGATCTCTTAATGCAGAAAGATAGAATAGTCCATAGAAGAGGCTGGTACAGGTTAGATTGCGATAGGGCGACTTTCAAAAAATTCCTTTACTTTTCGGAATTTATTAATATTAAAGAATTCGCATTAGTTCGAATTTTCGCCGATAAGGGGGCAGCACCTCCTGGGCATGATAGGTGGCGCCATCTCTGAGAGAACGAGTGGACTTTCTCCGATAAAATAATTCTGATAGCAATTTAAAATCGCATTATCGAAAATTCAAAGTGTAAAGAATTCGCATTAGTTCAAATTTTCGCCGATAAGGGGGCAGCACCTCCTGGGCATGATAAGTGGCGCCATCTCTGAGAGAAAGAGTGAACTTTCTCCGATAAAATAATTCTGATAGCAATTTAAAATCGCATTATCGAAAATTCAAAGTGTAAAGAATTCGCATTAGTTCAAATTTTCGCCGATAAGGGGGCAGCACCTCCTGGGCATGATAAGTGGCGCCATCTCTGAGAGAACGAGTGGACATTCTCCGATAAAATAATTCTGATAGCAATTTAAAATCGCATTATCGAAAATTCAAAGTGTAAAGAATTCGCATTAGTTCAAATTTTCGCCGATAAGGGGGCAGCACCTCCTGGGCATGATAAGTGGCGCCATCTCTGAGAGAACGAGTAGACTTTCTCCGATAAAATAATTCTGATAGCAATTTAAAATCGCATTATCGAAAATTCAAAGTGTAAAGAATTCGCATTAGTTCAAATTTTCGCCGATAAGGGGGCAGCACCTCCTGGGCATGATAAGTGGCGCCATCTCTGAGAGAAAGAGTGAACTTTTGCTACGAAAATCGGAATTTTGAAGCGCCCCCTATCGTTGATATACGGAACTAAAATTTGTAAGATTTTCTGGGAAAATCGGCATTTTGAAGCGCCCCCTATCGTTGATATACGGAACTAAAATTTGTAAGATTTTCTGCGAAAATCGGCATTTTGAAGCGCCCCCTATCGTTGATATACGGAACTAAAATTTGTAAGATTTTCTGCGAAAATCGGCATTTTGAAGCGCCCCCTATGGTTGATATACGGAACTAAAATTTGTAAGTTTTTCCCAGCAAAAGTTCACTCTTTCTCTCAGAGATGGCGCCACTTATCATGCCCAGGAGGTGCTGCCCCCTTATCGGCGAAAATTTGAACTAATGCGAATTCTTTACACTTTGAATTTTCGATAATGCGATTTTAAATTGCTATCAGAATTATTTTATCGGAGAAAGTCCACTCGTTCTCTCAGAGATGGCGCCACTTATCATGCCCAGGAGGTGCTGCCCCCTTATCGGCGAAAATTTGAACTAATGCGAATTCTTTACACTTTGAATTTTCGATAATGCGATTTTAAATTGCTATCAGAATTATTTTATCGGAGAAAGTCCACTCGTTCTCTCAGAGATGGCGCCACCTATCATGCCCAGGAGGTGCTGCCCCCTTATCGGCGAAAATTCGAACTAATGCGAATTCTTTAATATTAATAAATTCCGAAAAGTAAAGGAATTTTTTGAAAGTCGCCCTATCGCAATCTAACCTGTACCAGCCTCTTCTATGGACTATTCTATCTTTCTGCATTAAGAGATCTTTCAAAATTTCAAGGAAAATGCCCTAAACCCAGCCGTTTCCGAGATACAGCCTCCGAAAGGTGCAATTTCGAGTATTTTCTAAATTCAAGAATAGACTGCAGCCTATGTAACCGTATGCTTGTCAAGATAAGAAATATTAAGGCAGGATGTACAGACTAAATAAGAATATCGGATAAGATAGGGCTAAGCAAATGACTAAGCGAATTCAATTTGTTTTAAAAGGTAGTATTGATAAAGGAAAAGCGATATCAGGATATGGATAATATGGCAGAGTTGGAATGGAAATAATAGCAAGAAAACTGGAGCATAGGTAAAAAGGGGTATCGAAACATAAGACAGAAGCAGAAGGAGAAGGATGCTGTTAGGACGGAGGAGAGTAAGAAAGAGACAGAACTCATTCGTACTTTGGGATATTCGCAGAAGGTAAAAGAATTACAACGTGTATATGTGTTACAAGATAATTTATTCGACAAATATGTAATAATGATACAGTATACGAAGTACAGATGTATGTACATACATATTATATGGCTTGCGAAAGATTAATAATAACAGTACCATTAGAGAAATACTACATATATCACTACAATATAATATACGTGTTGTATGTTATATGCGCTACCACTTTAAACTTTCCTTTTTCCAAATTACATTTTATAAACTTAGTTCTTAAGAATATACTAGGAGGAGAGTGATGGAGACATAGGAAGGAATAGGAGATTCGAAAGGTGTATAAGTGTTAAAAGATAATTTATTCGAAAAATGCAATAATGATACAGTATACGAAGTATAGATGTATGTACAAGTACATAGTATATGGTTTGCGAAAGAATAACAAAACAGTACCATTAGAGATGGAGTGATGGACAATAGGAAGGAATAGGAGATTCGAAAATAGAATACAAACGTTTGGTGGCAGCAGACAGGAAGATGTTGTTGAAGAGGAAAAGACGAAGAATGTTAAAAAGAATGTGAAAAACAGAGATGGTAAGGACTGAGGGAATAAGGGATCAAGAAGATGCGTAAAGCATATGCACGAAGACTAGATTATTCTGGAGGAGCGAGAAAAGAGAACAGTGGGAAAAGTAGGAAAAGTAGGAAGTATAAGGGAGCGAAATGGGCCCCACCACGCCCATTTCCGTGAGGTCCTGCCTCTCCTGAAGGGAGCTACGACCCCTCCGAGGCCCCATAGGGGACCGTGTTTTTTTTTATTTTTTTTGAGGAAAACCCCCGAGTCCTGCGGCTGTCGCGCACAGGACTAGGGGGGAAAAACCTCAGGAAGGAAAGGAAGTCGGGTCGAGGGACAAGAAAAACGCACAAGGGGGTAAGGTGAAGTTAAACGCGAAGAAGCTAAGATAAGTTAAACGCAAAGAAGCTAAGATAAGTTAAACGTAAAAGGGACAAGTTAAACGCGGTCTACCCCTTGTCAAGATTCACCGCAACGAAAGACCGCGGGCGTAGCACCCGGCGAAACCCTTGCGGGCACGCCGGGACATCCCGAAGGACGATATTTAACGCTACAACCTCCGTCCCTTCCCACCGAGCAAGCTCAGTGGGTTAGACGTAAGGAACCACGCCCGCCGCCGGCGGCGGGCCCCGTTAGCCATCGATCCCCGCGCAAAATGTCTCCGACAGAGGGTGACTTTATACTAGCAGGTGCTCAATAGCACCCGCACCTACCCCAAGTGAAGAAGACCCCCGAGCACAAGCACAAATAGGACTTTACCCAGAGCCAACGGACTACCACACCGACCTCCCCACCGACACATAGGATCGTCACTACCCACACAAGTGCCCAAGGGTCAACGACATGTTGGAGTGTTTTTAGCAAAGCGAACAAATTATACTAAACACGCGAGAGCTAGACACCTGGCTAGATTCACTAAACGAAAGACCATGGCCGTAGATACCCTAAGGGGGCTCAAGGCCCCCGTCGGGAGACCCATAAGGTCCTGTTGCGGCCACAACTTGGGCCCGACCCACTGAGCAAGCTCAGCGGATGAGGCGGAAGGGCAACCCCCGACACCATGGTCTTAAGTCTAGCTGCACTAACAGGGTGACTACTCTTATATGACTACTTGAATTAATATGCTCGACCCGACCAAGGAAATAGGAAAAGTAAGACAAGCACAATGTAAAGAGGGAGAGAACAGAGTGAAACGAGAAGTTATAAAGAAAGATAAAATTTAAGAAGTTAAAAAATAGAAAATTAAGGAATCGGGGTATAAAAGTAAAGAAGAAATAAGGAAAGCGATAAATCAGAAAGTAAATAATGAAATATAAAGAAATAAGGAAGTAAAGAAGAAATAAATATAGGAAAAGTAAGACCAGCACAATGTAAAGAGGGAGAGAACAGAGTGAAACGAGAAGTTTATAAAGGAAGATAAAATTTAAGAAGTTAAAAAGTAGAAAAATAAGGAATGAGGGTGTAAAAGTAGAGAAGAAATAAAGAAACAGATAAATCAGAAAGTAAAGAATGAAATATAAAGAAATAAGGAAGTAAAGATGAAATAATTATAGAAATAGAAGAAAGTTGGAAATGGATAAGAGAGGTAATTCCAAGACACCAGTATAGGAGACCGGCTCGAGGAAGAATGAGCGCTCCGAGTCCGGGCCCACTCTCGAGCGCCCCCACCATCCGCCTGCTCCCACTCGCCGAGTCCTGCGCGACGAATTTGCGCGCACACAATTTTGGGCAAATTCCGGTACTTCTAAATATGCTTGGCCAGAATTTCCGATTTCTAAGTGTTAATATGTGTTACTTGTTTGATTTAATTAATTATTTTAATGTTCCAATCACCTAATTTATTTATGACTTAGAGGAAAAAGAACAAAAAGTAGGAAGTATAAGAGAGCGAAATGGGCCCCTCCCCGCCCATTTCTGTGAGGTCCTACCTCTCCACAAGGGAGCTACGACCCCTCCGAGGCCCTATAGGGGACCGTGTTTTTTTTTTATTGAGGAAAACTCCCGAGTCCTGCGGCTGTCGCGCACAGGACTAGGGACGAAAAACCTCAAGAACGAAAGGAAGTCGGGTCAAGCGACAAGAAAAACGCAAAAGGGGTAAGGTAAGTTAAACACGAAAGGTCTACCCCTAGCCGAGGATTCACTGCTACGAAAGACCACGTGCGTAGCACTAGACGACGCCCTTGCGATCACCGGCAGGACGTCCCGAGGGATCATATTTGACGCTACAACCTCGATCCCTTCCCATCGAGCAAGCTCAGTGGGTTAGACGTAAGGGACCTCGTCCGCCGCTGGGCTTCTCTACGGATGCCTTTTATCTTACCTACTTGAGGCGATGAGTAGCGGAGAACCTCTGCCTTCCAAGGTTACCGTTCGTGTTCACGTTCAGCTCGGCTACGACGGGATTCGCATTGTCGACAGAGGCGAGGATCACAGAATCCTATTTCCAGACGCGCCGCTACGATTTAGCGCCATGATTTTGGTATCGCCTAAAACCGTAGCGTTGCGCTTCTCGCTACTCATTTCTGGTTACGATTAGTTACGACGTCGCTCATAGTTTTAATATTCCACGGTTAGTGGTTAACTTGCTTGTTGCTTATAGCATAATAAAAGGTTCTGAAGAGTTGTCAATCTAAACTGGAAGCAGACGAATGAACGAGCAACAGAACGGGTCTATTTCTCAGTGTACTTTTGCTATTATTCAAGAGTAACTAGCATGATTTCAGAACCGTTGTTGTTCGCGTTTGCACTGGTGGATACTGGGGCCGTGCTCTTTCTTCTGGTTTATTTTGTATCCTTTTCATAAACTATCTATTACATTTACCTATTACGTTTTAAGTAAAATTCAAACAAAGGTTTTGTGATTTATCGTTTGTTGTTTTTCTGTCATTTGCATAGGGAGTTTCAGATGGTTGTATTTTCGGCCTGTGTTAAAACATTGAAGTATACTAATAAAGACTATCAGGCTGATGAAATGTTGTGCTTTGCGCCTGTGGCGCCACGATTTAAAGTCAAAGAATCTTATATTTTAATTCCCGACTGTTCGGAAATCGCGCTTAGTTGTGGCAACTTGATCTAACGAAAAAGGAATCATTTTCGCAACGATCAATAGTTACAGAACCTGACGATAAATTATGTAAACATAATTAAGCCTAGTATTACAATCCCTGGAAAGTTTCCTTAATAGCTAATACAGGTAATCACATTATCGGATCTTGAGTGCGATTATCTGAATGCTCCGCAATGCTGCTCCAAATTGAATAGGGTAATTTCGTTATAATGATTTACAGTCTTGCCTCACTTCTCATCAGGGTTAATAATAGCAATTTATATGGCGATGCAAAGGACGCGATCAATAGTATATGGGATCAGAGATCTGTTTTTTAAACAGAGATCTCGTTGAACAATTTAGTTGCAACACACAGCATTCATTTCTCGTGGCGATGTAGTTATTGCATGTCTGATTTTATTTATCTGTTTCAGTGGGTAATGCCAAAGTTAATAGCTCACGTATTTATGGTTCTTCTCCTGCTGCTGCACGGTCACTGGATATTAACACTAGTGAATTTACCCATGACCTTTTGGCTCGCCTACGAGTTCTTAACCGTACCTATGGGTAATATGGGTGTTTACGATCCCACGGAAATTCATAATCATGGACAACTCAAGGTTCACTTCCGAGATTGTATGATCTATCTCGGATATTATCTCATATTCTTCTTCATATATCTCTACTGGTTAGTAATTTTTCGGAGAATCTTCACGGGAATTGTTTGCCTAGCGAATATTCAATGTTATGTTTCATGTTTCAGTATGATCATTGCGCTCTTAAAGGGAGATCCGATCAGCAGAAATGACGACGATGTGGTCGTCTTTTAGGTCTTACAAATAAAAATTCTTTTGTGATAACACTTTGTTTAACTGCATTTTATACGTATCATCTGTTGTTTTGTATGCTGGTATAAGTCCCATAATTTATTAAGAGATCTTCACTCATTTCTATCGTTTTAATTCAACAGTGGTTTCATCTCTTGGGAAATCTCAACGTTCTTTCACGTAACATGCAAAATATTGTTATTCCTCGCCGTAAAATTTTTCATTGTTTAAGAAGTTTTAGCACGTGTCGTGCAGTGCGTCCCTTTTGTTTGATAGATGTCGAGAGAAGGGCTTAGGTTCTCTAGTCGCGGCGGCGAAGATTTTTCATTGTAACGGCGATGACAATTATAAAATTATATTTAAAAAATGTTGATTATTCACTTTTTCAGATTTTGATTATTGACCATTCCCAATATACCTATTTATCCGCAGAATCGTTATTGATCATTAGCTTTATACCATCCAAGTGAAACCCACGAATGCGAATAGCAAAACTAATTCGTTAATATTCCCATAGTGTGATTATCTAACCGTCTAAAGAGCAGGGCCTATGTCAGAAAAGAAAAATGCCTTGTCAACAAACCGACCCCTAACTTTCGCCCTGGCGTTTTTAGGTCACCCGTTCTATTATTGCCTAGCCTCTGTTCACAATTCGACTTGGATCGTAATTAAGGGTGTGCTCCATGAATAGGGCAAGGATAATGTTCAGATGGTGGTCACACTTTATAGCGGTCGATTGATTTAATGGTTGCGATGGAAAGTCTCCACCACTCCCGTCTCATCTCTCAAATTAAGTTAAAGACGAGCACAAGTGCCGGACATGAACCAGCAACATATTATTTTCATTATCCCAGGTTTCAATCATAGAAGGAGATAGAAAAAAAGGAATAAATATAATTCGGAACGTTAAGTAACGCTACGTTACTCCACAAAATTGACTTGAACTTCGTAGGACTGTTCCAGTGTTCTTTTATGTGTTTGGTTGAATTCGTGTTAATGGCACGTTCCCGTGTCGAAATGTTTTAGTCTAGCACCATTAAGGGGCTTCTATTTTTATTATCTACTCTAGAATCCGATTCAGAATTACCTACGATCATGCAAATTTCCGTGCTCGAGTAGTTCAATCAGAAAGCAGCGTAATTCAGAAGAACAGAGTTAAGTTTTTATTGACATAGGAACGGCTGCGGATTGATGCAACAGTTTGTTAAGGGGAAGCTAAAAGCGAGGAAGGCGTAGGAAGGCTCTTTGAGGAAGGTGCTTTTCGTTAAAATCAATTTAAAAGCAACATAAGCGCGTGTATATATCGCTATCCGCAACCGCGAGAGCAGCCTCGTGGCGCCGCCTGACGTTTAGTTACTGGAGTCAGACCAGCGCTAGAGTAGAACTTGGTGGATTGGTGGAGACTCGTGGAGGATGACCGGTTGTTCTGAGTAGTGTGCGCGAGTGAGTGCGCGAGTCGTCCGTGGTGAGGGTGCGAGTGCGAGACACGACTAATCGTATCGTCTGCTGGGCAAGGCAGAAGGCAGATAGGCCCAGAGCTGGCCAGAGGAGGGCCGTTCTTCTGATACATTCTGTGAGGGCTTCTGCACCCTGAGTTAGTCAACCAGGTCAGGATGTGTTGTCGGCGTTCTGCCCAAGGGAAACTCACGGGCTTACGTCGGCTGCTTAACTCCCGTTGACATTCCCGCTACGCTACGGACGACCTCGCCGAAAGGAGTAGTCGTTGTCATCGTTCTGCTCCTGGTATTCCGAGTCGTCGCTGTTGTCGTCGTTGTTATCGTCATCGCTACAACGCGGCCAATGTGCACTGGGTTATTGTTGCCACGCTAGACGCGGCCTCGTCCAACCTGGACGAAGGATATTTGACATCTGTCCTCATCGTCTTGCACGTCGCTGGAACGTTTTGAGGAATCTTCGATCCCAGGATTGCGGATACTTTACTTCCAAGGAACACGCACTGGAATTAGGAATCATGTCGGGCTCCAAGTGCTTGGCTAATGCTGTTCAGACCAAGCCTGTTGAGGTTTCACAGCAACTCCAGGATGGCGAGAAATTCGTAAAGTGGGATGAGGTCGGTGTGCCTTCTTATTTGTTTGCCTGCTATCTGATTAATAATGCTATTGGGTCCTTGGCTAAGTTGACAAATTGGTTCACAGGTGAATTTATAGAAGCTGTTACGGTTGTAAGAATAGTCAAGAAACGCTTTCAAGTTTATGCAAACTTACTTCTTTATATTCATATCGGATGTCAGTTGTGGGCAGCATGATTCTCGTTAGAGTTTTGACAAAATTTGGAAATACTGCATGTGTCTATTTTCTTCTTACAGTCGAGTAGTGTTTGACGTTTACAGAAACATGTAATAAAAATATACCAAAGAGGTTTATTGGCAGGAGTAAAAATATACCGCGACGGTTATTAATTGATGAAAAAAAAACATGATTTTTGCTCATTCTTTTTATCGGTTATTAAACAATGAGTCTAAGCAAAATCTGATGTTTGGACAACTTGGAATTAGGTTTTGTGCTTAAAGTGATTGTCCTTGGCCAAAATCTAGCCATGCATTCACACATAGTTTACTTATTCAAGATTCTTTTTATTGTTAGCAGTCTGCTTGGTTTGAAGTCTATAACTTATGAGCTTTAAATTTTATTGCACATAGATACTGTCTTGTTTTCAAACTTCCTGGAAGACGTCAGCATGTTCCTTTAATGTTATCTACTAATCACCTGAAGCTGCTTTATGTAAACACAGTGTCAGTGAATAGGATGACTACCAATTTAACTACTGGTTAACGTGCTGAGGCTTTCATAGATTTCAGTGTCCTCTTTTTAGCACCTTATGTCAACAACATATTTCATTTGTAATGAGAATGAGTCATATATGCTCCAAGATAGATTCCATGAAATCTAACCATAATTATTGCTCTATTTGAATTCCAAGAGGTCTGATTTCTTCTGAGGAAAAATAAATCAATCTGTTTCTTTCAAAGGCAGTCACTAAAAACAGTCGATGCCAATCGTTGATGCTGTCACGAGTCGAAAACGATTCGCAAAATTTATTGGCAAGTAGCAAATCTATTCGAGGGTCGTCCCAAAAAACGTGGGTGGCTGTCGATCAACAGATCTACCAAAGTTGATTCCGTTTCGCAATATTTCACGCTAGAAGCGATTCGCTAATATTTAGTACAGCAATATAGAATTGTTCTAGCAATTTATCATATGCTTTTTGAACAGACAAAAAATGCGACTAGGCATGATGCAACAGCGCTCTTTGTGTAAGAGTGAGCTATGCTAGTGGAGGATTTTACAATTTATTTTAAGATGCTGTTTGTCAAGGGCTTCAGAGTCTATTATTTTCATTATAGGATTCGGGAGTCGCCACTCCAGTCACTTTGCGGGTTGACAAGTACGGCTTTTATTTGCATTGGGTGGACCAGCACAACGAAATGGACATGCTTGATATAGCCACGATCAGAGATACACGGACCGGAAAATATGCCAAGATACCAAAGGTAACGATTTCGTCGAATTCATTTGGCAGGAGTTCGCGTCTCTGCATTAGGGGAAGCGCCAGCAAGAACAAAAGAGAAGGAAAGAAGAGAGAAGCGAAAGAGGGTCAGAAAGAGAGAGATAGTCAGTGAGAGACTTTTTGACTAGAATTGGTGGTCCTTAACAAGCCGATAGTTACTTTTATCCTCGCCATACGGTACAATCTTGAGTATTGTATAAAAGTATCTGCGATCTCTCAACTATAATTATATCCTGCCTTTGCGTAGATGCTAATGACGCACAGTACCGACACATAATAATTATTGACAAAATTATAAATAGAACATTGCCTACCTTGCACCCTATAGATATATCATTTTTTCTTTCCCGAGTCACGCCTACCTTTGCTTACCCTGGAAAATAATGTTGCTTCCCCTATAGAAAGGAACAAAGCTGTCGTACATCGGTTCAAACTTTCCTCTTACATAAATCAATAAACGCACGTTTATGAACTTTTCATCGCGTTGCTTTTCATTATAGCTTTTCCCCGCGATTGTGGAATCGGATCGAAAATCTATTGTCAGTTACTGGCGGACATACTACTTTCTCTCTTTATTCCTTCTCTGTTCTCGGTTCTGATTCAGCTTCATTTCCGATAGAGGAATCGACCTGGTACACTGTGTAACTTCGTAAGAGATATACTCTTCCATTGGCACGTATTTACATATAGTCAATTTTATTTCCTTAGGATCCAAAACTGAAGTCTCTTGTAACGGTGGGCTCCCAAGACTGCTTGGAAGAGAAGACCGTGACAGTGTGTTACAGCTCGGACTTTGTCAACGTGACGTTCATTAATTTCTGCACGACACGAGCAGAGATTGCTAGACATTGGACGGATCAGCTGTTTCATCTGGCGTACAATTTGACACAGCTCAATACAAGCACAATTATGTTTTTACAAAAAGCGCACACGAAGCTCACACTTACAGCCGACAAGTCCGCAAAGATATCAGTGAAAAAGTAAGTTTTGTTCCGTGTAATCGGATAGATACGGCACAACGGATAACAATGTCCTGTCTTGTAATCTTTCCACCCACGTTCGTTATTTCTGCCCACCTCCGTCATGGAGAGGAAAGCACGCTTCTTCGAAATACCGCAACTCAAAAAAAAAGGAAAGTGTGGATATCCTATGGAATAAAAATAGCAGGCTCCGCGTTGTTTGTCAAACGTCATGGTTTCCCGTTCATCCGCGGTTGTTTACTGTTTACGATGCGCCGTATTTAAACGGAATAATGAAGGAAACGTTTATATTATGTCTACGTACCGACTGTATTCGACGGAATTTTACATTCCATCGACTCGAGTCCCGTTCGTTTAGAAGAAGCACCCTTTGGTTTTCAATTAGCTGTAATTGTTATTTAATACTTTCTAGTGTTATCAAGATGTTCACACAAAATAAAGAGGATCGCAAGCGCGTTGAAAAGGCTCTTGATATATCGTCTCTGCCATCTGGAAAGGTGAGTGTCCTTTCCTATCCATTTTCAAATAAATGCTGGACACCATTAGTCTTGAAAAAATAGTTATCTCGAAAAGGTGGATACTTCATGAGCAAGGGGTCATTTCTCTCCAATATTTTTACTGTTTGTCATTTTTATTAGACACCGGATGCTTCTCAGCTCCCAATTCGGAGGCAGAGCGGAGGAGCTGTCATTCGTTTCTATCGAGTTGATTTTTGTCTTGGCACGAATCCAACTTTACCTCCTACCGGAGCATTAAACCTTTTTTATTTTCATTGTTTCCTGCCGACCTTGCGGCCGCGTTTAATTCATCCTGACACTTTAACGTATTCTCAACCGCAAAATTTCTGAAGCTTGTCGCTCCTACCTTCTGTTCTTGTAAATTGTAACGCGTGACGAAACTGTGGTTTTGACTTACCGCGAGGGGATTTTCTCTTCTATTGTTCAACTGATATGAATGAACGCTGAACCTGTAATTCAAAGCAGCTGCCTGATGTCAACGTGACTTGATCCATTATTGACTTTTGGAATGATTGATTCGCGTCTGGCGCACAGTGCAACCGTGTATGAAATTCGCTCGCGTGTGAAGATTAGCTGAATTGCGTGGTCGTGGAGATGGGTGAGAACATTTTTCCAGATTATGCTTTTGGCATTCAGCCAATAATAACGGAGGAAACGATAAATTCGTTTAATCTTTCTTTAAGCTTTCGGGTAGAGTTGAAAATGTCACTAAAGAACATGCATAATCGTTTTATAGGAATATTTTCAACGTTTCATGCAAGGTCGCTGAAAATTGGATGCGTATCAAGGTTTAATCATTATTGGGGCATAATTGACTTTATTGCAGAACGACGCTATCTCCCTGCAGAAATTCCAGTTCGAGGATTTCTTCAATTTCTACAAGTCCCTCACGCAGCGTGCCGAGGTCGAAAAGGTATTCGAGGAAATCATCGGCAATTCCAAGCGCAGGTTGATGTCCGTCTCGCAGCTCGTTGAATTTCTCAACCAGACCCAGAGGGATCCACGATTGAATGAAATACTCTACCCGTATGCGAACGCAGCACGTGCAAAGGATCTGATTAATCAATACGAACCGAACAAGTACAATGCCAGTCGCATGCAATTGAGTTTCGATGGATTTTTGAGATACCTCATGAGCGAGGACAATCCAATTGTAGCTGTATCCAAATTTGAATTGTCTGATGATATGGATCAGCCACTCGCTCACTATTTTATCAACTCCAGTCATAACACTTATCTGACAGGTAAAAATTTGTCATGCGTTACATAAATTCTCTAGCTTTTGAAACGCCGTATTAAATGTCTCATATTTCAGGTCATCAACTAACCGGCAAGAGTTCCGTCGAGATTTATCGTCAGTGTTTGCTCGCGGGATGTCGTTGCGTCGAGCTAGACTTTTGGAATGGAAAGTTTGATGAGCCCGTTATTGTTCACGGGTAATATGCCAAGCGTTATCATTATGAAGATTGTGTTTGTATATTTGACCTGTTGCTACTTTGCTGATAGATACACGTTTGTGCCTGAAATCTACGCCCGGGATGTGATAGAGGCGATAGCTGAGAGTGCCTTTAAGACATCAGAGTTCCCAGTGATTCTCAGTTTTGAGAATCACTGTAATCCAAGGCAACAGGCCAAGATCGCGCAATATTGTAGGGAATATTTTGGGGAGATGTTACTGGACGCTCCACTCGAGTCTCACAAGGTTTGGATGCTGCGATGAAAGGATGCAATGAATGAACAAGTTGTTACAAACAGTAACTGGTTTTTTTTTCCATAGCTGGAACCTGGCCAAGAACTTCCACCGCCGTCGCTATTGAAACGCAAGATTATTATTAAGAACAAGAAAAAGCATCACCATCATCATCATCACAAGAAACATCATAAGAAACAGCCGGCGCAGATCCCGGAAGCTGGTGAGAGTTCGCACGAGGTCGAGGACAATGGCATCGTCAATCAGGCTGCAGAGGGCGAAAATGGTCCTCCACCGGATATCATACCGCAGAACGAAGTCCTCGATGGTGTTGTCGTGGGTGGAAGTGGTGAGCAGCAAATGGGAAACGGAGACATTCCACACGCGCCGATGCTTCAGCAACGTCAGGGCAGCAAAGATAGCACTCAAGAAGATGACGGTTGGTAATTAAATTCGCTTAACTTTTGGTATTTCTGCGATTAATGTTCTGAGTCTCAAAATGACCATTTTGGGTTCCAGATGACGAGGACGAGTCGAGTACGGAAGAGGACGAATCAAATGTGGAGGATATTAAGTTACGAATGGATGATAAAGTGCCGGCTCCGGATAAAGCAGCTTCCACGGCGAAGGAAACAGAAGCTGGTGCAGAAATATCAGCCCTAGTCAATTACGTACAGCCAGTTCATTTCAGTAGCTTTGAAACGGCAGAAAGTACGTGTATACTTTTAGAGTTACATGTAAATTACGCATTTACAGCGGTCGCTTGTTTCTGTACGTTAGCTAATTGATTTATTTAACTCTTATCAATGTGCTCGATCAATCATTTTTAACAGAAAAAAACCGTATGTACGAAATGTCATCGTTTGACGAGAAACAGGCGACAACGTTACTCAAGGAAAGGCCGCTCGAGTTTGTCAACTATAATAAACATCAGTTATCCAGAGTTTATCCAGCTGGAACAAGATTCGACTCTAGCAACTTCATGCCTCAAGTCTTTTGGAATGCCGGATGCCAACTGGTCGCTCTAAACTATCAGACTCTTGGTAAGTTCTCTAAATTGCGACCTGGGACTTCTGTACTTCGGAACAATGCCAGAAATGTTCTCATTACTCGCCAGACCTCGCGATGCAATTGAATCTTGGTATCTTCGAGTACAATCAACGTTGCGGCTATCTTCTTAAGCCGGAATTCATGAGGAGAAAGGACAGGCGGTTGGATCCCTTCGCCGAATCTACTGTCGATGGAATAATTGCGGGCACTGTGCATATCCACGTTATTTCTGCACAGTTCCTCACCGACAAGAGAGTTGGTACCTATGTCGAAGTCGATATGTATGGATTACCAGCGGATACCGTGAGGAAGAAGTTCAGAACCAAGATTGTGCCTAATAACGGAATCAATCCAGTTTATGATGAGGAACCATTTGTTTTCAAGAAGGTCAGTCTTTCATTTTATAACATGGCCTGATCTTATTAGCATTATTTTGACTTCCACCTATACGCATTGAACATATATAGGTTGTCCTTCCGGAATTGGCGTCGATTCGGATAGCCGCGTACGAGGAATCCGGTCGCCTGATAGGTCATAGGGTGTTACCCGTTGTCGGACTATGTCCAGGATATCGACACGTTGCATTGAGAACTGAGTGTGGTCAACCTCTACCATTGGCCTGTCTTTTCCTCCATGTGATCGTCAAAGATTACGTTCCAGATGGTCTTAGCGATTTTGCAGAAGCTCTGGCAAACCCGATCAAATATCAGAGCGAGTTGGAGAAGAGGTCAAAGCAACTGGCTGTGCTAACGGATGATTTAGAAGAGCCGACTGAAGGAGAAGTTGAGGTGAGTTTGATTTTCTTCTATCTTCTCTTGCCTGACAAATGCTAATACCAAAATATACTCCTTAGAATATCGACAATGAGTTTATATGTATCTTTTCCTTAACATCCTTTCCCAGTAATACACTAACACCTCCACTAACATGTTTTAGGATAAAGATAAAGTTGGTGTTGGATCAACTACCTCCAAACCAACAGTAAGTCTGTTGCATGTGGAATTCCTTGTTTGTATGCACGGTGATGGTGTTGCAACTGTCTAATTCTCATGCAGGACGAGACTGTCAAAGCTAAAAGATTACAGTCGGCTGGTGAATTGCCGGGATTGTTACCCACATCGGGCAGCCCGCATGGTCGACCATCCATTGCTGGTCTCAACGCTTCGGAAACTCAAGAAGTCGAGGACGGCGTGATCTGCCCCACAATCCAGCCTACCGATGCTGCCATAAACAAGAGTCCCATCAATGCTAATTACAGTAAGTGTCTTAATTGAAATTGGAGAATTTTGTAATGTTCAATTAATATTTTTCAGTGAGCAACGAAATAGTTGCCGAATCTTTTGAAAAGCTAATGGAAAACAAACTCGTAAGAGAGAAGAAAATGGAGTTGGAGAAGAAACTGGAGTCACTTAGGAAGAAACAGGAGAAAGAGAAGATGCGGATACAGTCACAAAAAGGATCCTTGGATGGCGAAAAACACAAATCCAAATTTTACATGAGTCACAAATTGGTGAAACGATTATCCAGCAAGAACATGTGAGTATCAATTGAAGCGCAGGGTAGAGCAGTGTACCTGACAGTTTGCGTATTTAGTTTTTCAAGTGAGGTCGGATTGAGTACACTTGCTCTGGCCGAGACTTCGGAGTGTCCGGAAGTAGAAAATCGTGAGGGAGTCGAAGGTCAACCTCGAGGATTACCACGAAGTCAAAGCGAGCGCTTGCTAACAGTGTGCAAGGAACATGTGATCCAGGAGCGTGAGCTGCAGGAGAAGTATCACGAAGTCGTATTCATGACTGTTGAGAAAGTCATGAGAACGTCGCAGTCGAATCAGTTGAAAACACTGAGGGTTCTTTTGGAGCGTGAAACGGCCGACGTGATGCGTAAACTGCAAACGATGAGGCATGGAGAGGTAGGAAAATCGGCAGGAAGTAAATAGCGAAAATGAAAATAAAATTTAAGAAGACCAGAGCAAATCGTGTACCTTAAAAATGTTTCTTTTCCTAGGTCAAGCAACTCGCAAAAGTGCACAAGGACAAAGCTGAGTTAGACCGTATTAAGCGTGAACTAGCAAAGTCTACCGTGGAAAAGGGAGTGAACGAGTGCACCAGACTGACAAAGATTTATGAGAAAAAGCAAGCTGAGCTCGAAAGGCAACACGAGGAAGTTCGACAAAGGTTGGAAGAAGAAAGAAACAAGGTACATATTGATCCTGGTAGCATAGCAAGATCTAGGAGAAATCATTCGAACGTTTTAGATCCGATAGACGTGGTTACATTCCAAATGATTTTGTAGAGAGTTTAAAGATTAATGTTCCTACAGGTGAAGGCTGCGCTACAGGCTGAATACAGTAGCCGCTACAGTCAATTCGAAAGTGGCGAATTTGCACTGTCGCCATCAGGGGGTACCAGTATTCCTGAATCTCTAAGCGGAAACACGTACTAACCTCGCACTGAATCATAGACAAGCACTGTCTATGTATTTATCCCTGTCCGCGTATACCTTCGCGTTTACGCAGCCCGTATCCTTGCCTCCAGATATTCATGCAGTTAAAGTCAGCGGTGTGCGCGGCAAGTGCGTGACCAGCAGCTCCACTCGCGCTGTGATTGATCTCCTCGCGGAAGATTACTTCGAGTACCCTTGGATGGGCAGCAACATTCATCAAATAGGAGCCTTGTGGAATTTGCGGAGTGTACACCAGCGGAACGCCGAGATATGTAGGTAAATCAGTTTCTACGACTTTCTAAACGCGGCGTGTGGGAGGCTGCGCGACAGTACAGGAAGGACAAATGGTCCATCAGGATTCACTGGTAGCAACGTAGCTCATTCAGGAGATCCTGATGGATGATCCTTCTGTTAAATTTGGTAAATAATAAGTGGTAGCTCGATGTTTCGTGTATCGGGTGGTACTGCGGATTCATGGGTGTTTTCACACAGTATTAATGAGAAAGAAAAAGGAAAAAAAAAGTGAAGCGCAACTGAAACGCAGGATACGCCCGAATACCGTATCGATGCAAATGCCGAGACTGTCTTGTAAGATTAGCGAATAGTTGGTCTATGTAGGAGTTCATTCTAAATAAGTGTATCATCTTTTTGAGGATAACGATTCAACCTTGTTGTTATATACATAAGACGTTACTCAGTACGGCAGATTAAAGTCGTTCATAAATATGACTGCGACGCCCGACCGGGATTGTGCGTCTCAACGCTCGTGCGAATTGACACCCAGGAGATAGCGTGGCGTTGTGGGGGGGGGTTCGCGAATCTGTTTTCTTATTTATATATTTTTTTCCCTTTGTTTTAGTAAAGAGGAAATAATCTCTTTGAGAACACATAATATAAGATATATTATATAGCGAAAAGACGAACTGAAAGAAAGGGAGTTCGCGATGTGTACGCGTAGGGCTCCAACGCGATCCTAATATATTTTCAACCGAAAGTATTCAGCATAAAGACATTTTTCTCTCGAGCCTGCGTTAGAAATGCTGGGAATAATATAAATTTTGATTTTCGCACAAGCGCTCACTATTTTTTTTTTCTTTTATTTACTTTGCCATTTTTATTCTTGCCTTTCTTTCTTTATTTTTCTCCCTTGATCGATAAGGAGTAGCCATGATTGTTTTAAGTGACTTTTATGACTTAAACTTACTGTAAATATATTAATAATAATGTAATATAAATATCGTACTCGAGACGCACACACTCGATGAAAGTTCGGGCCGCTCGTTCTCAGGAGCCTCGATGGATAGGAGTACAAACGTACAAAGAAACAAAAGCAACAAATTAATAAGGCTAAACGGATGGAACGAAGGAAAGGTCCCAGTATTTCTGAACGGCGACTGGTTCTATTCGGAATCGACTGGGCGCCTGACGATGTGGTTGCTTGGTCGGATGACCTCTTTGAGGAAGACAATCAAAAAATGTTACAAACTAAACTTAATCGTAACATTTTCCTTGTTTCTAATCGTACGACGCAAACATATATATATATATATATATATTGTTATATATATATACAAAAAATATACATACGAATCTATATACATGTAGATAACCGTGAAGAGACTCTCATTATAATTGTAACGCTACATGAATATATATACATATGTATATTGTACACACGCCAACACAAAGAACACAAAAAAGCGCACGCATAAGATAGATTCTATAATGTATATGTAAAACTGCAAAACTCGTAATAACCGCGTTATTTATTTTCTATTAATTTAAATTAATTATTGCCAACCTAGTACGAAAATGTTACGAGCATCGCGTGTTCTCATTATTGCGCTGACACACGAAGAACCGATAATGGCGATCGGATTTAGTGCGTCACTGTTGGCTGCAAGTAGCCGCAAGTCTCCATCTCGCTCAACGAATATTTTTCGTTTCATTGTTACGCGAAAGCTCGACTTCCATATACCAGAGTCAGAGCTTCCGGTGGCTTCTTGGCTTTGTTTCGAAAGCACAGCAACAAGCTATTCTTGTTCCTTCGTTAATATAATTAAGCCAGTCCGAATCCAACCGTCAGCGGATAACGATAGCGGGACACGTTGTGATATTAATGGATCTCAAAGCAATCGTAGGATCGCGAAGTTTAAGAATTCCTCGAGAAAGCATAAAGTAAACGATGAAGCGAGTCAGTAAATAAATAAGGGGGAATCAAAAGTGAGAAAGCTGCTTTATGCTGACGCGCTTATCCTATACGGAAACGGATTTGCCCTGGGCGAGTTCAGCGCATCCCTTGGTTACGAGTAGACAAAGTTATGTAAGATTTTATTTCGATTAAGAAAAAAAATAGTCACATTGTCATTCGACAGGAAGAATTTGTCACAAAAGAATTCTCGATCGCCACTCCTGATTTCAAATGAATCAAATCCGATCTATATATATTCGCTCTGACTGTTGATCGAGTGACGTGTCCAAGTCGCGTCCTTCTACGTTGCTCTTATTTGTCCAATCCGATCAGTCAAGGAATATTGTGACACGTGCCAATATCAATATTCATATTTACCGAGAATCCGAGAACTATTTATTGCACTACGAATACCAACCGTTAACACACTCAATCCTTGTTGCGAGTGTACCGATTAAACTTAAGGAAATGTTGCATTTCTAGATAGTCCTTATGCGCAGGCACGTAGGTGCGTACATACGAATATATTGTAAAACACTGAGAACCATCCACACAGACGTAGATACATACATAGAATAATGTATTATTATTATTATTGTTATTAATTATTATTATCGAAGGGAAGATGGAGGAATGCGAGCGTTTTCCAAATAGCCATTAGTCTTGCGTTAGGCGAATTGTTGTTTAGACGATTAGTTAGCTATGTCCAAATGAAGTTACCATTTTTGTAGGACGCACGATTGGCTCTGCTTGCTATTCTGCACTTGTTCTCGAGTAGTAATGTTTTAGAATTTTCTGTTGTTTTGCCTATTTTGCCTTCTTCGACTGTTCTACGTAGACGCGGGCTCAGTGTTAATTGCCCCATCGCGGATAACATATTGGGAGAGTCTTGAGAGGATGAAGGAAGGGAGTAACAGGGGATGTTTTTGCGGAGACTCGTAAATGACGATCGAAGTCAGCCGTGGAAATTACGTAGAAGGGTGTGCCTGTGTGTAATTGGGACGCAGTAGGCGAAAAATCGACTATAAAAAGTGGGAACATTTTTTGGACAAAGGAGATTAGAATAGAAATCGTAGTTGATTAGCTGCATTAGCGGAATGAGGTGAAAACGGATTTATTTTATCGATCGGAGGACTGTCCCTCATCCCTCGTGCAGATTTCCAAGTTGGCGTAAGTTCCAAACTTAGATTTTGGGTAATTGCATATACTACTAAGTCACGAGAGAGAGAAAGAGAGAGAGAGTATCGTTTGTATAGAGAAAACGTATTGTTACCCATAACATATATGTATATTAGGAGATTGTCGTATAGAAACATAAGTGTAGTCGCGAAAGAGTCATTTTTAGAAATAGCATGTTATCAGCGCATTCGACGAACCGTAAATCCAGACGCCAGTCGCTACGTTCACGTTAAGAAATATCGTTGCGAGGAAACGTAATTTTGTTAAACTTTAATAGAAAATTGTAATTTTTTGTTCTGTCAACGAGTCGCAGCGACCAGCGTTCGTGTGGATTTACCCGGAGGCTTCTGGAAGTCGTTCAAGGAATAGTGAACGTGAAGGACGCAAGAGGTTTAATAATCAAAAATCAAAATGAATTAAAATGTGATTCTATAGATCCTTGATCGATTCTCGGTTAGCTCTTTGTCATCCTTCATCGTCTTCACGATCCTCACGTTAATGTATAATGTATATTTAGCTTTCGATCGAGAACCCAAGTCCGCCAGTTCGTATTTATACATAAATATTTAGGTGATAAAGTTATACAAAATAATTATAATTCGCGTTGAAATATTATGTGTTGTTGCCGTTGATGTTGTTAACGATGTACATTAGTCCGGTAACGTTTAGCGTACCTATTGTAATTAGCTGATCACTATTCGTAGTTGTAAAAGCTGATTAGCCGCGGATACATAAAGCTAGCGATCGTTTAGAGCCAAATTAATGTTAGCGAAGAAACTGAGTATGGAAAAAGAAAGGATGGTGCGAATGCATGTGTAAATTATTGGGACTGTCTGCGTGTGTGCTTGTGAAATTTTTTGAAGGTACGACTCTGCTTCGCCTTTTTGTTTTTCTCATCGACTTACACTTCTTACGCTACGTTCATCGCGGAGTGAAATCTTGTCAAATTTATCTCTTCGGGTTTAATGCATCAAGAATTACCTTGTCGTTCATTGCGAATCTTAAATTTATACTTTTTCATGGCGCAACGAATTTTATTGACCATCGCGACACGTAGAGATATTCATATCGAGCAATGGTTCTTCGGCACAGCGAATCTTTAATTATAAGTTTGTTAGATGCACAAGATACTCTCAATTAATCTGTTCCTGCTCAAATTCTTCTTAACGGTCCGAACGGCCATTGATGATTGTCGAGCCTAGACTTCTCTCGAAGCAGAATCGTCTCTTTGCTGGTTTATAACGAAATGGCGCTTTAAGTAATTTTCCTTTGGCTATTATTAAGAGAAGATAAAGTACACGAGCTGATCGTTCAATCTCATTTGACTGTAGACAAAATTTGTTTTTATTTTCCATCCGCATAGCCGTCGCTTCTAGGGTTTTCCTGTAGCACCGCAATGTCCACTTTAGGATTTTCTATGAGAATAGATGAATTTACAAAACATAGAAAACAAAGGCGAACCTAGTGCGACCGACGAATACCGTAGGTAGAATTGCCCGTTACGAAAAGCTAGGATAAGAAAACTAAGAGGATAGCTACTATCATTTCTCAATGTATAATTTAATCAATAACTGTAGTTAAAACGGCCTATCGATAATTCGTACTCATCCCGGCCCGCGACATTCTCGACGATCGTCTCGATGTAAAGAAAGTTTTCGTGCGCGCCACGGCAGTCTTCTTTTTTTTATTTTTAGAATTTCTCATAACGATTCCTTGTATGTACCTGATTATTAACGAATGAGTATATGAGGATGCCGGGAGGGGAAAAAAAGGATATACGTTGCTCTTTTTATTTTGTCGGAATCTCATTGACGATAATCCACGGCACGTGTAAAATTCACGAAGCCAACTGACTCTTCGTTTATTGGCTGATGACAGTTTGGGAGGATCGTCGGCTACGTACGCGGGTCAGGAAGTCACATTCGCTCTGGAGGGTCAGAGACTGGTTATTACATTGATAACAGTGAATGACACACGCGAGTGGTCGAATGAAAATGCAAAATGAAAAATAAATTGAAAGAAATCAAGTTGCGACGTTATAACGTGCATTGATCCGCGCTTCTCTGCGATAACGTGCAACCTCAACAAAGTCCTTGTTAGTCGACGTGAGAATATATTTTATATTAAACTTAATTTACACGTAGCGTTATAATAATTCGTGATATGAATGCGAGTTCGGACTGCGAGTGAATGTTGAAGAGAGAAAACGAGAGAGAGAGATAGAGAGAGAGAGCGTTATACGATATATGTATAATACATACTCGTACGATGTATATGCATATGGCATATACGTAAGGGTATGTATAGATATATATATATTTACGAAACTTGCGTTTAAGCGTTATTGCCATTTGTCCAAACGATTTTGTCTTCCCTCGTAATTTAAGGGTATTATTATTATTATCGCAGCTATTATGGTTATAGTTACGATTATTATTATTGCAATTATTATTATTATTATGGTTGTCATTGTCATCGACGTCTACGCGCGTTGTACCTTAATTTATACGATCATCCGTTCACTCGTTTCTCGCGAATATCGATTCCTCCTTTTCAATGGTTCGCTTGGTCCTTTCATTATATTATTTTTTTTTCTATTTCTTCTCGTTATCCTAAAAGTACACAGAAACTGGATTTACGAAAACTGTGTGGCGCACGTCGCCATTAACTCTCCGATAATCTCGTCCAGGAAAGTCGAATCTATAAAAGGCGTTTAATACTCAGTCGTTAATTTCATCTCATTGGAATTCATCTTCGATATTTTGTTTTGCACGTTTTGTCGATGACAATATAATTTCTTGTTGTGTTTATATCCTTGACTTGATACGATCCTCATGATTTTCTTATTACTAAGAGATTATATCCCTCGCAATTGTACTTTGGGGCACCAGGCGATCCTCGTCTTTATTTCTCCTAGATCCTTCGTTGCTGCCGCAATTTCAAATCCTTTAACCAATTACTCTCGTTCGCTTTAACTCGCCGACAATAAGTTTCAGCCGATTCCTATTTTGCGATGCAATTGTCATTGGTCGGTTTATCGCGGTGCACTTTACAGCCGATGTCTTTTTTGAAAAAGAGAACAGGACACGGATTCCTGTTGGGACTGATTTTTAAAAGACGTCACGAAGAAATAGACGGAGTCGTGTTTAGGTCGATAATCGATAGTCAAATGCCATAGAACTTTTTCGTATATCAAACGGTGTATTGTCGAGTCGATCGATCGATTGGTAAAATCGAAATTTATGTGCTTCGTATCGGTAAGCTGATTTCGTGGGTCTTTCGGACTTGGCTGATTTTGGGATTTTTTCAAAACGGGACTATTTTTGAATTCACTTTAGTCGCTTCTTCGGGATGTCTTTTTCGTCGTATCGGGAATGTATTTGCAGCAAACTGACATATTGTACACGAGACACTACGTCATTGTACAACTGACACTTTATGGGGATACTATTATATAAATATATTTTACGATGAAAGTACTTGTGTGTTACGGTTAAGTGCTCTATTGTCGTTATTATGGGCACGCATGAATATATCAATGCATAACTACATAAATGCATAAATATGTACTGGTAGGTATATCGGTATGCGATTGCGAATAAGCGCCGTACGAAATCGTCCCGCGTTGCTTCCTCTCTGTCCTAAACGTCTGACGATCTCGAATGATCTTTGCGAAGGATCGAAGAATTGAATTAACGTAAATACCGTGAAAAAAGTTTCGCTCGACAGGAAGATCGTGGTGAGGAGTAACGGACTTCCGGTATTGGATTCGAATAGACGTCCCAATAGGCGGATTAGATGGGATTTATATATATCAGCGCTGATTTGAGATCAGCTACTCGTTACGAAAACGAAATCGAAGTCGCGGATTTAACGAAAGATTTTTCGGTTGGTCCTCAGACGATTTCCTCTCTGACTCACTTGTGCCTTGTCCCTCGATCGTTCCTCGATCGTCCTTCGCCAATATTTTTTCTTCGTCGATACCTCCGTGTCCCATCTTGCTATAATGAAAAAAAAAATCTTCGTTCACAACCTTCTCGGTAAGTGTCTTCGATGTTCGATGTTGCTTCTAGGTTTAAGCGATTTTAACGATATAATGAAAAACTACTGTAACCACGCATTGCGGTTATTTTAAGGGTAAGAATAGATAACTGTATCTTCGAGTAAGGGTTGCGTAGAGTTTAAGGGTATTTCCTGTGGGCCGGCATCGGGTTGATGCTTCCATTAACTGTATACGAAACCTTTTTACCCCCTTTGCGTCTCTCCTGTATGGGGTTATCGCCATGCTCATCGATTTATTTAATAATTCTACCTTCGCTCTCACTTTCGTCCTTAGTTTTTCTTACACTTTACTTCTACGGCGAATGGTAGTTTTTCCCTGATTTTTTAGTCTCTTCCGCGAGATGGCGGATTATTTGACAACCCGCTCTGCCGGTTCGCAACCACGCGTTAAGGATTAACGAGTAAATTCAGCCTTATCGGGTGGATTTATAAATTTAAGGATGTAAGACAAAGTGTTAGCCGTGAATTCTATAATCAAGGTCGTTTTTTTATTATCGGTTAACGAAACGGTCATCGTTCGTCGTTCTATCGGTATATTTGAGAAATTTTTTTCATTTCTTTCCTTAATTTCTTCAAATTCCATTCGGATCCGTGATTTCTTACGACTGTTACGCAGTTTTTCGTTTGATCGATTAATTTTTTTTTCGATCAATCGATATTTATCGATTGAGGCTGGAAGAAGGGTCACGCACACGATAAGGACGAACGATGAAACGTCGCGACACGCCAAGTCAAAGAGGCATTACTTTGCATTTATCTCGTCTATTTTTCTTTTTTTTTTCTTATTTTTCGACAAATTTAATTTAGTTTAGGTAATAATGTGCCAGGGGTCGTCGCGACGACGTTTGCCGATTCGATTTATCCGGAGACGTTGGGTCGGGCAAATGCTCGTTGGAATTATTGCGCAATTTTCGTGTAACGAGTTAACACGGATCGCGAATGATATATCTTGTGAATCTGAGTGTATTTTATAGAAATTAGATTAGAAAAATTGTTACCTGCTGTACCTTGATAACGGTACCGTCACAACCATGTATATCCACACGATTTATGAATAACGATATTCTATGAATGGCTATATTATATTGTGAAATCAAAGACTTAGTCTAATAAAACTTTATGTGATAGGAGCATCAGCCAACAGCGCCTCGTTCCTTCGTTGTCATACGAATTTTATTATTACATCGTTGTCATTCCTAATTGTCCTATTTAAGCTGAAATTCATTTTCATATTTTTTTTAAATTTAAATTTTGGTCCATGGTCTATGTATTCAATATAGCTCCCGATCTAACCATACTGAATGTAGTTTTGGTCGAAATATTTTTATAATACACTACAACGCTATCTCTATTGAACTCTAATATATCACAATTTTTTATCAATTGGTTTCCTAAAATATGCAACAAATATATAATATCTGTCGAGTATGTTATATTCCTTTTGATTTAGCTTCTCTTCGGTAAAAAGGATCTTCTCCTTTATGGTCGTACGTATTAATTCATTTTTGTACTGTTCCTTCATATCTTCCGGAATACGTGAAATAAATGGATTCACCGCTAGTGCGTGTTCTGAAACGTCATTTGAAAAAAAAAAAATTAAATAAAATTATATACATTTTACAAACTGTCGAAAGAACTCATTCTCTGGCGTAGCATAGTGCTAGAGTGTCTGCTTCGCATACTGAGAGTCAAGGGTTCGAATCCAGCCTCCCTCCGTCCTTTTAACCATTTATCAACAATTATTAAACAGACAAAAACACACCCGTAAACTGTTCCAAATTCTTGTATACAAAGGTCTTTTCTCGCCTGCTGCAATGGAGAATTTCGAATCCGGCCTCTTCAATGTATTTCTTTAAATGCGCTCGAGGATTCGCCAAGTTATGAAAATACGGAATGTACTTCCGAATATCCTGTGAATCAGTGTGAAAGCACCCTTAACTATTCTGAATTCTGTGTCAATAGTGGATAAGGATATTCAATCCTGAAATTTCTTACCTTCATATAAGGCCGATAGTCAGGATTTTTGGAAAGCTCCTCGTAGGCATTAAAACCACTATTATATGCGAGGAAGACGATAAGAGATTTTCCTCCTGGTCGAAGAATCTCATAGATATTTCTGAAGGTTTGGCTGATGGACATGCGATAAACGTGAAAAATAAATTCGCTTAATTCTACCTTCGGTGATCATGGCGTAGTAATCTTTCGACATATTCAAATCCAAGTTACCTTATATTCTGACACCAATGGAAACAATAAAAGGACAGAGCGTTGTCGTACTGCCCTATTAGATCGTTGGCCAAATTAGGCGCCTGTATATCCAAAGTAAGAAACGACAGTCTCTCCTCGTTCTGATATTTCTTTTTGGCATGCTTGATCATTTTCTCGGATATATCGGCTCCTTAGGGAAAATATTTGATAACGTAGAAAATTTAATTATTCTACGATGGATCTGAATGTTTTACCAACTATTGCAGCATCCTTGGCTAATCGTGGCAAGATTACATCGTTGGTGACGTCACCGGGACCACATCCAATGTCGATGCATCTCCCATCCATTTGAGCAACCTCGTCGATGAATTCCTCGATTACGTCGCTGGCGTCGCGACGCTGAAGGTCGTGACTGCTCACGTAATCCTCGACGTTATCCATCGGAATTATCTCACAGTATCAGGATGCTTGTTTGACGTAAAGCAAATTTGAGCTAATTCCGAAATCTTTTCTCGCACGATGCTTCCAGCTGATATGATAAACGCGGGCACCACCAATTCTACTCGGCTAATCTTTTACTGGTGATTTCTTGGCCCTACTCTTCGTACTTATATAGCTGGCAGTCCCACCTCTCCAATTCTGGAGGCACATCTTTTCGTCTCGTCTTTCGAGCCATCCTCGCGTTTCTACTCTTTCCATTCGTTTCGGTTGATTTTTGGAAAATGAAAAAGAAAAAAAAGCGTACCTCGTACGATTGCGTTGCCGTTGGGACGCGACGGTATTCAAACTTCCTGACAAGGGGTGCCATCATTTTTTTTTAAGTCCATTCCAGAATACTTAAGAATGTAAAATTTGAGTCGGCAGCCTTTAATTAGTATACGGAGACCATATTCGTTACCCTTCTTACAGCCCATGTATTTCTCAATAGTTACTGCGCTAATTATTTCTCGTCTTTTGTCAAAATTCACAATCGTATTTTTGAGGTATAAGTAGACAGGAAAATAACGGTACCGAGTCTAGTCGGCGAGAAGGGAAGAACTAGAATTTCCGGTTACGCAAGAATTAGAAAAGTTTTTGGGTTTAGATCGCAGTCCTTTATTGGCCCGTTAAAGGGTTGTCAACCTCCGTGAGACGACTGGGTCTGGTACAAAGTAGGTTCTGGTTCGTCGTGCAACCTTATATCAGTGAGTATAGTTATGTCGCTGAGAAAACCGGCGCCGTGAAATTTCTCTTTTACCATACATTCCCTTCCCTCCGAGTAAACTGAAACTCATAGAACAGTTTCTATACACGAAGGGTCATTGCCTCTCAAGGTATTCGGCGTGTACTTCGAATTTGAAACAGACTCTAGCTGACAATTTTTCCTTTGTATACTATTCACAGATGCACGTATCGACCTGACGACTGGCGAGTAGCCTGTCTGGGATGCGTTATGTGCATAGTCCAGATGAACCAGCACGGAATAGATTCATGCTGTTTGAACGAGGTCATGAACCTGGACGGGTCCCATTTAAAGGTCCGGAACTAGCCGAACGAGTTGAACGGCCTATTTCTGGCAGTAAGTAGGACAGAAGTAAGTAATCTAGCCTCCGTCGAATGCAGCGTCAATTGAATGACACAAGTGGGCCAGCAGCAGCAGCGTGACTTACGGATGTCTTCTCGAGAGATTACATAATTCTCCGTATGATCTATGAATGCATTCTATAGGTATACATGTATATTAGAGTGGTGTGCCTCTTTAACGAAATTATCCGGTACTTTTACATCGTAGCCAAAGCCACCCTCCGAATGTCACATAGTCACATACGAGTACATGGCTGCAGACGAGGTACGTGCTGGCAGAGTATGATGGCGAGTGGGCAATTCGATTTTCTCGGTAAATGCATTATAACTCGCGTTCCCGTTCGAGTGAGGCGCGAGTGAGTCGCGCAATATGTTTGATTAATAATTAGAGCACTTCCCGCTCCCCGCGGCCTCCCCCACCCTATCCATACCCTTCCACCCCCATCCCACCCTTTCAGGATCCTATTGCCGTTCACCACCCTCGGTCTCTAACCCGTAGCTGGAACATTGCCAACTGCACCACAACGTAACACAGCTTCGGTATCCACCTTTGGGTTCATGACTGCATAGAGATGCAGATACTATAGGACTTTTTATTTTCACGTACGATGCACCTACGAAGCGCATAACTCGGAAGCCATAGACGACGACAGAGAGAGGGCTAGGTATTTTTTAATAAATAAAAGAAAAAAAAATGAAATTTTATAGAAGCAATGGCGGCTGTATACTCGCTTGCTCGGGACTGTCTATAGATTCAGTGATTCAATATTGCGAGAATGAACTTTGTGTTAAGTTGAAGTAGCAGTCCCTTCCTGGGTCTGACGTTACCTTCGATCCCCAGTACCTATACCAGTCTTATCTTTGAAGCGCATGTATTTGCTCTCGGACAGCCAACCTATTTGCGTATGCGCCGGCACACTCCATACACGCTACGACAATATAGCAGCCTCCTAATCAAATAGACATATTTCAGTGAGACCCATGACTTTTTATCCGATTCGCACGCTGCACCCCTTTTTTCATTTTTCATCCGCTCACAGAGTCTGTACGCATTTTTTTTTCATCTTCCTCGCGCTCGTCGATTTCCTCGTACTCTAACGTCTCTCCTATGTGACCCAACTGTCCTGCTACCCTTTCGCCTCCTGGACTTTTAGAAAAGCAACAAAGCCGAGGAGTCTCGCACGTAGGGTGGACCTCGTAACGCTCCTGGGAAATGAAGCTACTGGGTTGTAGGCAGTACTTGTAAAGCTATGGATGAAAGCCAAGCGGTTGGACTGGCCACAAGCAACATCAGCGGCGCAGTGCAGCACATGTCCAGATCGGGTCGAATGGCTCGGATGCTGCATTGCCGGGTTGATGGGCCCTTGCGAAAGGGCTTTTTGCCTAGTAGGTTTCTACGCCGCGAAAACCGCAAGCATCCAGTGCGGGATATCAGCTGGTGGAAATAGAAGGGGGAGCAATAAACAAGATTAAAGAAAATGTTTAATTTACAGGGGTATATTCAGCGCGTAGCGAATTCTAGAAAATGAGTGCCGGTGGAAGGTAGGGTTGTGGGAAGGATTTAGGATGGGAAGTTTGGGGGGAGGTCGATGAGGGATGAGGGCGGGGGGGGGGGGGGTGCGAAAGAAAGAGGCAGCCGCAAGATGGATGTGAACCTCGCGAGGCAATGATAGATAGACAGTACCTCCAGCTCGACCTTCTCCACCTTTTGCGACCTACCGAGAAGAGGATGTGGTGGAGGTCGGGGGCAACCCTCCGCTTCTTCCTCAACACTTTTCTTTCGACTCATCCTCCTCGGCTGCCTTTCTCACCTTCGTCCGCATCTACCACTCTCCTTCTTCCACTACTCCATTATCCACCCTTTCTTCCTGCTGGTCCGTAAGGGTGGAAAGTAGCCGTGTATCCAGGGAATCGCAGCGTGCCTAACCCTCTAACCCCTTGGTTGGGTCTCCGCGTGTATCGAGTGCCGCGCCCGGGGAGGCTTTGATAAATGACTCCCGGAAAAGATCCCAGTCGATACGTCTTGCTCAAGGAGATGCGGCCGTCGAGCACCGGGAAAAACTGCGGATCGCGATTAAGCGGCCGCTCCGCGCCGGATTGAACGATCGGGCCTTGTCCAATCGGCTTTCTTTTGGTTCTATCGTTTATTCTTTTTTTTTTTTTTTTTTTTTTTTTAATTAACCCTACTGTCCATTACGACGATGCCTATCGAGTGGAGCAGACTGTACTTTGACCGGACTCCGTGGATTTGGGCAGATCGAATCATTCGAATGACGATCAATCTCATCGATCGGTCCCTGCGCTTATCGCGGGTCGATGGTACCGGTAGGCACGTGGACATTTTTACGTAATCGGGCCAATTTAAAGTTTCCCTTCCGTCATGAATACAGATGATTTCGGATCGACGCAATGTTTTGCCATTCGCCCCGGTAATGTCTTTTTAATTGAGTTTAGTTGGAAGTTTACGTGAAGAACCTTGCGTTCCTCGGAACCATCCCTACCCCTCGGAAAGTCACCTTTTCGATTGTTTTCATTCCGCCTTGACACGTGACTTCGTATAGGTACTGTACTACTTTCCGGGTATCCATGTAGGACTTATTTTCAAATTCACCCAATAACTGGTATTTCTAATCTCACGCGAATATAGAGAAAGCTAATGTAAATTTCAAGAGTAAAGGGTAAACGGGGAGAAGGTATAAGCAAGAGCGCCAGAAAGGGATGAAGAGTGTGGAAGCAAAGGAGTCCTTGGCGTGGACGTGTGTGCTTTATCGGAAAACACTGAGAGAGATATATCGATGGATTATACAAGATGGCCGTGCCGAGTAGAACCGCGCCATTCTACGCTCCGTCAATTATGCTAATTCCTGCGGCCGCGAGATTAATGGAAGATAGCGTACGCTCGCGATCCGAGCCGTGAATTCGCGGCGTCCATTCGTAGCTGCCCGACTGTATAATGCAGTCGACTTGCAATAATTGCCGTGGACCTCCGGAGGTGGAAAGCAGCAACCCCTTGCGTCTATAGCAGGAGGATCCTCAACTCACATCGCTACCCCCGTTATCAGGGTCTTTTCCTACGATCGATGCCATACCTATACGTGTACGTACTTCACCCATATTCGCTCTATATGAATTCTGTTTCTGCTCCCTCCCCACCCTCCTCATTTCTTCACGTGCATATCTATACGTAATGACGTGCATATATATACTTTTTTTTTTCATATTACAAAAGTTTGAAAATGCCGCGATTTTTCTAATGGCAAAATCGCAGCCACCTAGCTGTTACCTGCCTGTCGATCCACGAACGCAAGTGGCTACGTGCTGTGGCTTTGAAAGAGAACTAGAGGGCGGGGGCGGGAGGAAACGAGAGGAGAGAAGCTACTACAGAGTAGGAGAAGCATAGGGTGGGATTCGCGACGGAATGTATCGGAAACTGGAAGACGACGGAGTCGGGCGTGGGTGTTTTCAGGGATGGCAAGATGGGCGAGATGGAGGTGGCGGAGGCGTTGGAGGTGGTATAACAGAGCTCGTAGTTGAGGCAGGGGGTGGCGGGAGGCGGAATCGCTACACGAACCGAGGAGACTGGGAGAAGCAGAACGAGGCTGGAGGTTCGAGGTTGAAGCAAGGAGTAGAGAGAGGTTGGCGACACTGGCACATCAATAATACATGTCGTCTGCTCGCCCCACCTTCCCCACCTTCCCCACCTTCCCCACCTTCGCCACCTTCGCCACCGTTGTCTTCCGTATCTTAAGGTTATAACTGACATTCTGACGCACGTGACCTCTCGTGCTCCTGCGCATTGTCCGTTCCACCTATCTTCCTCCATTGTTTGGATTATTCTTGGCCCCTGTGTTCTTTTGCTCTTCCGCACTTGGTACCGCGCGTCACTCTTCGCGCTGATCCTCCAATCTCGAAATTCATTGCCATCGGCGCACCGCGTGCTAGAGTGCACAGGTGAATGGGATACGAATGTGCAAAGCAACGCGTGCACGTTCTTTATCAGGCTTGGAAGGCGCAATCTCTTGGAGAACGTTGGGACCAGGTTAATTTGGCGTCTACAATCTGCCTACCTTTCGTCGCGCGATCAACCGCTCGTCCATCATTGTCGTCTGGCACGAAGTGGTGCCTCATCAAATTTAAAAGTTTGCCTTTGCGTTTCAACCCTTGTGCCCAGGGAATTTCATTTTTTTTTTTTTTCACCAGGACCATCGTACTTCGAGAAATCTACGTGTACCGTGGGCTTGTCATAATTAATTGCAAGGATCGTGGTCTGGGTGTTGTGTTTTTTATTTATAGAGGGGATTATTTAAAAAATATTACTTTCAGGTAAAAGCAGTCTGTACGGAACTAAGGGGTAAGGGGAATAAGTCGCAGCGCAATTTCTGGCTCGATTCATCGACTACCTACCGTCCTCGTCCTTTAACATCCCTTTTCACTGGATTTTCACCCTCCTCCCACCCCCGCCTCTCCAAGATCCATTCCTTCTACGTAGACAACTCTCCGCGTCCTTTCGCCGTGGAAAATATAAAAATCCATACAGTCGCTCGGAGAAAATATCCGTCATTTAAAATGGATGGATTTAGGTGGATATAAAAGTGAGGGGCGGCACGGGGCTGGATCGCAGAGGACGTGGATGAGGGAGGCTGTGAGGCTGTAGGAGGGAGGCCACTGAAAGTCGGCAGGGGGTGCCGCTGGTAGCGGCTGCCGTTGGTGTTGGAGATTTAAGGGAGACATTTTAAATGGATGGTTCTCTCCTGCTGAAGCTGGGGCCCCTGGTAATATTCCGACCCTGCGCCACCCCGTCAGAACCTCCCAGCTTTTCCTGCCTCCTTCTTCTTCCACCTTCGGCTTCCACCTTCTACCTTCTATACATTCATGATTTGCAAGTCCTTTTACCTCGACAGACTTATGGCTCGGTGTATAAACCGTCATTTGGTAGCAGTTCTGCTATTCTGCCTCCTCCGTACGTCGCTATCTTTCATGGACCGGAGCAACCGACGCTCTCGCGATTGTCCGAGGTAACGACGACGTACCTGCTGCGGCAGGAAGAGGTAATGCTCCATCGCTTTAAGAAGACGTCTGAGGGATCGATAGGGAACGCAATCGTATCTGGTTTCGCGTGTCTTCCCACAGTTCTTCAGAATTTCACGTGGCGAGGGGCTGGACTACCCTGGACCATCGACAGACGAAGGATCTTTTTTTTTGGGAAATAAAGTAGGGAGGAACCGGGATCCATTTGAGTCCTTCGTTGGAGAACTTCCTGTCACTGTGCCGCGTATACATATATATCTATTGAGCCTGAAAATACTGGGTGTAAGGTGTGTAGATATCGGAAGAGTGAAATTGGCTCCTCGGGAGGCAGGAGAAAAATTGTCTTTTTTTTTTCCAGATGGCGCTATATCCGTTTCTTCTCTACTGACGATGGGTCGATTTTAGCGGAATGTCGGCGCTGCTCGTAACTTCAGCTTTATTCCCGATATAACTTGGGATTAATGGGTATCTCTTCCGCAGTCTTTCAGGATCATACCTCTCCACTAATCCCGTGACCTCCTCGATTCCTCCTGGACCGATCCGGAGGCAATTCTTCGGTAGCAGCCCCCACTTGAGAAAAGGTTCGCCATTCTCCATTTAAATGGAGTTATCCCGAAATCTTGGGAGGTCTCCTCTACCTCCGCCCTTGAAGATCCTCTTGGTCCATCGGAATGGGGGAGTCAATGGCCAATAGGAAAAACCCTTACGTTTGCTAACCAATCGGACTCGAGTTTCCGCGATTCGGATGTGACTGTGTTCATGGCACTAGGCTGGGGTAGTCGGGGACAGGTGTTGGGGGCGGTTTCAGCAGGTCGCGTTGTCCTGCGCCCTTCGCCCTCGCGTTTCCCGAATTCGTTTCCTACGGGAAGTTTCCCGTATTTGCGCTTTCCATTGGTCTCTGACTGTCGCCGGGGCCAATGGCATCGCGATGCCGACTGTCGGGGTTGCTGAATGGAAACCAGTGGGGGTGGTAACGCCCCACTTTCTCTATATATGTCTCCGAGAGAGAAGCGGGAGGGAAGGAAAGTTAGAGGGAGAGAGTGAGAGAGAGAGAGAGAGAGCCAGCAGGCAACCCTCCTAGCTTCGATCCGAGAAAGAGACGAGAGGGAATCGCAGAGAGTCCTGGGTTCGATCCCACAAGGAGGAGGCAGACACTCGGCAGCGAACCACTTAAACCCCCCGCCACCCCCCTGTCCCCCCCTTTCTCACCCCTCCGACTTCCCCGCTCAGCAGTGCTCAAACACCGATGCTCGAGCCGCAACCCCTCGTCCTTCATCCCCAAACCATCGAAAACCATCCCGGAGCACCGGAGCACCGGAGAACCAGGAGAAAGGGGGAGGCAGGAGGCTGAGGCCGCCTCGGTTCGCGGGGATATGAGGATTTTTTGTTACTCCCAGCAGATGCTGGGTGCCTCGTGGAACACGCAAGAGAGCGAGAGCCAGTATGGGAGGAGAGGGAGAGAGAGTAAGGATGAGAAAGGAGCATAGAGCCGCAAGCCGTAGAATGGAAAAAGCTCCGGGAGAAAGAACGGGATTCGTAGGGGAATTGCTTTTCCCGAAGGAGAATACAGCTTCTACAGTGAAAAGTGGTTCGTGCTAGTCGGACCACTACGCGAACACTGCCCCATGTTGCTATATTGCTATATTGCTATATTGCTATACTTGTATACTCTTATACTCCGTGCTGCCTGTCTCTCTATATCCACGTCCATAAATCGTACTGCTGATCCCAATTAGATTCCATAATGTATCCGAGGCATTCGATGAACTTGATGAAGTTCAGAATATTCTGTACAGGGTAATCCCCTTGTTTTGATATTTCAATATTTAACTGTAATTCGCGCTGCAGCCAACGCTGTATAGGGGTGTCGTTAAAAACGAGCTAATTGGTTCATCAACACGTCTGTCGTTTGGTAGGCGAAACGAGCGAGCGCAGCGCGCGTAAGCCCCGTTTCGACTTTATAGTGGGAAGATTAGCGAAACTTCAGCAGACTCCCGGATCCGCCAGGAAGAAACGGCTGCGAGGGAGAAAGAGGGAAAACTCCACGGGCAAATTTTGTAGAGGGAGTCAGCCTATCTTATTAAACGGGGCAAAGGCTTCTGATATCTCCTGGTCTCTTCTGCGATCTGCACGATCAAAACGACTCGTAGAATCATGAATTCAAATTTGTAGAATTCCCGTTCTAGGAGGAGGATACTTTTCGAATCGATATTTCCTCCTGCATATCCAGGAGTTGCTCATTATAATTAGAGTGGCGCGAGATCGTAACTGGATAATGAACGTTTACGGCACTAGGTATACATGCAACCAGGAACCAGCAACCAGCAACCAGCAAGCTCTTCACTGGAATACCTCTCTGTAGTAGAGTATTCTATCCATCTCCTGTTTACCTACCCTCTTCTCTATACAAGGTATACATATATCTTGGCCCGTAGAGCCCTGCGTCATTAAACCACCCTGAGGAAATGATTTCTACATGAAGTGGAAAAAAAAGAAAAAAAAAAGAAAAAAAGTCAGGAGACGTTTTAGATGAACCAAGTGAGAACACCTTTATCAGTTCCTTTTTTGGAATTGAGTGGGAGTTGAGCCGATAAGGATTTTCTTAGTGCTCTTTGGGCTGCTTGGTGACCTCGCGACCCTCGGATCTCTCAGACTCGTTGGCTCAGTGGGAAGGGAGGACTCCGGTGCAGGAGGGTTAAAACCCTTTAGTCTGGACCGCAGGCCTTGGGTCGCGCGTTTTCTGTTTCGCAGCATTTTAACGGGAGAATAAATTTGCCGGCGGCCGTGCCCGAGGGCGCTAAGACCGAAAATAAAAGAGTGTACTGCCGTCCACCTCCTTCTCTTGGCAGTCCTCCCCCTCCAGCAGCAACCCTCTTTATGTCCCTCTCTAGCGAACACCACCACCAGCCCCAGCAGCCCGACACTACTACCGTCGGAGTCCCTCCCCCTCTTTCCTCTTAGCCGGCAATGACAGATACAAATAAACGATCCTCGAGGGTTGCGCAAGCGCTAGCCCTTGCAACCTCGCTGGCACCACCAGCACCACCGGCACCACCGGCAGCAGCACCATCAGAGGGCCGCGACACACCAGCACAACCAACCTCACCTACTGGAAGTTCCATCGCAACAACCACCTTGGGTGGAGCTTCGTTGCCGACGTCATCAGACGTACAGACAAACCGGACAGACGTAGAAACCAATGCGCGGCAGCAGGTACACCCGCCCACGTCTGCGTACAAATAACCAGCTACCGTTGGTGTGCTCCTCCTGATCGCGCCCGAGAAACGCCCTGTTTCCTCACACCAGACGTCGCTGCGTTTCCGGCTGCGGGAAATCCGGGAAACGCGGAAGCCCGGCCTCGAGGATTAGAGGGAAGAGAGATACTCACTCACCCTGCCTTCGCTTCGAGAGCCACGAGGGATGAGGCCGATGCTATTGCTCAAGATGGCGACTGGCACCTTCAACGACGTGGATTAGGAAGAGGAGGATGACTTCGTTAAGAGCTCCTGACTTCGGATTCGGAGATTCTATTAGTTGGATGCGATACGTGTCCACGATGACGAATTAGGTCGGCCGTACGAAATTCTCATTCCATGTAGATTGTTATTGAGTACATTTTTTTTTACTCGAGATACCAAGATCACTCTCGTATAGTTTTAATCCGTCAGCAGGAAGTTGAACTTGAGTTTAAAGCAGCATCAATTCCAAAGTACCGCGGTAGATTGTGGTGTAGCTGGTATGGCAGCCAGTCGAGATGCGGTAGCCGTCCAGGAAATGGTTTCGATGTGGTAGCTACGCGGGGTAAGCGCTACGGAGAGAGAATAGAGAGAATTGAGGGAATTGAGAGAATACGGCAGATAGAGGTGGCTTGGAGTCGAGTGCCCGGGGCTGAATCGACCGGGCCAGCAGCACACCCAAGCAAGCCAGTTTCTCTCAGGCTCTCTCTCTCTCTCCCTGTTCCTCTCTCTCCGCCACCTCCGACTCCTCTTCCACCTCGCATTCCCTTCCTATTTTCTTTGCCTCTCAACCTTCTTCTCATTCCTCCTATTCCTTCCTTCCTTCCTTCTTTGCCACCTACCCTTCCGCTCTTCCACTCTTCTTCTCTTCCTTCGGAATTGTCAGCTCCTCCGACTTCCACCCTTGCCAAGGAAGGGATGAACCGACTACCTCCTCTTTCCTCCATTTCCGTAAACCCTCCAGGACCCTCTTACTCTACCTAGGATGACAAGGATTCCTCATCCTCCGGGACTCCCGTACCTCCGCACCAAATGCAACTAACGTCCTGCAGAGATAGGAGATGCGAGAAACTTTGCCAGTTTCTGCTCCAGACTGCTGGTGTCTCGCTATCAGAAAACCAGGATGCTGCAAGATGAGACGTCGAGACGCAGAGTCAAGACGGGTAACAAGTTCATCATGAATTACCATGACGTTTCTGCGAGTGAAAACTGGATGAAGGGTGCAGCGGTTGCCTTTTACCGGTCCCCAATTGGTAACCAAACAAATTCCAAGATCGGCCCTCCAGAGATCTAAGATCGGCGATCTAGATTGGCACGGATCAGGTTAGATCGTGGGATAACCTTCACGAGAGTTTGAATGAGCAATCGACTGTGTATTTACCTGGCAAACAGCAGTCTGGACACTTGCTAAGTGATCTGCCCTCTATTTTTCTTTCTCTTTACATCCGGTCAGCCCACAGGATGGAAGAGAAGAAAGGGCCAGGAGTGTTTGAGAGGAAACCTGACTGCGGTCCAGCAGTCCAGGAGCGATGTCACTGGGCTGTTCTCACACCTCGAATATCCACGAACAAAAACGTCTCATTCCCATCTCAATCTATATTCGCACGTCCAACACACTCGAGATTGTGAATGCGTGGGCTTAATGAAACCGGCGAAGGCGTCTGCCTTTGCACCCCTTCTCGCAAAGGGGTAAACACGCTCAGGGTTCTGCCCCCGGAAACCGTGTTCGCTTTATTTTTTCAAGACTCCCGGAGAAAAAGAGTGAAAGTTACATAGAGTCGAGAGCCAATGTGTGAAAGAGGAGCCGTGAGTGGAAAAAACCAAAAGGGACTGTATACCATATATGGGCGTATGGGTTCATCACGTTTCAGACTCATAACGTTCTACGTACTACCCTTGAACTATCCATACCACGTGTGACCCTAGTTTTCTTTTATCTCGTTTAATGAATATTTCAAACAAAAAATTTAGTAAAATAATATTTTACGGCTAAAAGAGCTTTTACTGCATATTTAGAAAACTGTGAAGGAGATTGATTCCGTCGTTCATTCAACTTCCCGATGCATCCCTATCGACGGGGAGGCGTAGCTGCATCGTGTTGCAACGTGGCCGGGCTAGATGTCTCCACCTGCAATGCTCACGAATGACACGAAGTTTATTCCAAAGTAACTCTTAATTTTATTCATCCCCTATCAGTCCCGACACGTGCATCGTACTCGTGGCTACTTCGGCCATTTTCAATTTGATTCCCCCAGCTACCCCATAACGTTTACGTCACTTTTTTACCGAGTGTAACGGGTTGCCCTTCCGTAGGCGTCTGCACGCTCCCACTCTCGTGCTCGGGAACATTTATGGAACAAGTTCCAAGTGAGTCATCGCACGTAGCAAATACAGATATCAAAACTCCTTACGTAGGTAAGTGCTTGGGGGTAATATGCAGCGGGGAAGAGTTCCGCGCTCGGATATCCCGAATCCCTATAAGCTGGACGTTGGCGTTGGAATAAAATGGATGGAAAGTGAAGTAAGGTCATAAAGGTTTTTATTCCACAGTGTTATCCTTAAAGTAATGCCCGCACTAAACCATGGGTGCCCGAGGGATGCCCCATCAATATAGAACCAGCAGCCACGGGTGTAGCTAGTAAGTAGGTAGGTATATAAGGCAGAGCGAAGAGCAAGCAAGGGATACGTAGTACGTACCACGTAGAATGGGATAGATGTTATATTACCTCGACTTACTGAGATACATCTTTCTTTAAAAATGTAGCCTGCTTACTTTTGCATGGCTCGAGTATGGAGTCTGGGTGGTTGCGTCATTTTTCAATGACGTCATCTTGCGAGGATCAAAATCCTGGAGACTTCGGTGCTGGTCCAGAATGTCCTTGGGAGAACTTGGGACACGATGGTCGAACCTCGTATGTTTTGTGTGTATTCGTATACGGAGATAGCTCTCCCACGAGAAGGCTCAGGCCCGTGTTCCGGGCGAGGGGGGTAGCTACCCTGCACTCAAATAGGAAAATAATTAGAGACGAGTGTTTTGCTTCGATTAGATGGCATCGATTTTTCTTGGGGTGGTAGTTGTGCGGTGGGCTCGCGGCTATGCAAATATCGCTTCCTGCGGGAGGGCGAGGGTGGCTCTGGGAGAGAGAAAAAAAATTACGGCAAAGTGCTAAACGATCGGCTAGAGGGTGGCTGCGTCGACAGTGTAGCCAACCTTATGTCGAGTGGGTGACTTCGAATGACGCGCTTCTCCCGTTACGAGGGGTGGATTTGAGGTCGGTATGCAAATAAGCCACTCCCGGATGTCTCGGGGGTTCGATTCGGTTTAAAGTTATTGCCCGTCGAAGGAGATCATCGTCGACGTGGCTCGAAGCGTGCGTGCAAGACCGATCATCGTAAACAGGAGTGGAAGATCAATCATCGATCCGATTTCTATCTCGAATTATTCTCCTTAGTACATCCATCCCTTTTCCAGCTTCACCTCGTCTATATTCTTTTTCACTCTTCGATCTCACTCGTTCTCACTTTCTCTTCCGCGTAGCGGTACTATCCGTACCCCTGTCTTCCTTTTTTTTTTTTTTTTTTTTTCCGTAAAATCTTCTATCTTACCGTAATCTTCATTTTTTGCGTAGCGAGAACTTTGGAATTCCTGTCGAGAAATTCCTCGCGAATGGATTCTACGTGAAATTCATTTATTTCTCTCTCCCTCGCTCTCTTGCACTCTCACGGCCGCCATTCGACGACGTGGAGGAATGGCTCGCGATTTTTCTCACTCGACTCTTCTCCCGGATAAAAGAATAACGCGATCGGAACTAATTACAAGATAAATGGCTTTTGCATCGGGCAGAGCCCGCGCGATAAGGCTGCGAACTGCGAGAGCTTCCCCTCCCTCGCCCCTTCAGCCAACCAAAGAAGAACGGGCGCCTTAATGTTTTTAATCCGTTATGATTGTAATTATCCGCAGGAAGTTAACGCGGTTCGCCATTATTTCATTATGTCAATGGGATGATACTTATTTGCGTTCGTAAAGTTAAGAGAAGTCTCGAAATCCAAATAACCGTCTTTCCTACAATTTTCATACGAATCGCTAGGATAGTAAAATACGTCCACGTGCGACGAGCTACGTTATATGGAAAATTGTCGAAAAACCATAAAAATAATTATGAGGAATTGAGTTCTTGAAAAAAAAAAAAAAAAAAAAAGAAACAAGATAGCAACGGCTATCCATAGGACAGCTAATCTCTGCCGGATATGGAGAGTGAGAGAAGAGAGAGCTCCCGTTGAGAAATGAATATTGATCACCCTTAAGGGCTCTAGCCGAAAAGAATCATATCTTAAAACCACAAGCGACTGACTCTAAATGGGAAATCAAACAAAATGATCCAGTCTCTCTCCCTCTAGCCGTAGGGCGTCCATTCGCTGCTAGGCTTCTACGTTGGATGGTTCGTTGGGTGGCTATAGTGGGGGCCCTCGAACGGTAATGAATAAAAATTATAATTACGTTTCTCATCGTGGAAAAAAGTTAATCAATCATGAGACAGCGCAAGGAGTTGCCCCGCCACCCCCTCTCCCATAAGCGCAGTAGCCCTCCTTCGGCAAACAGCAACCCACCTTCCCCTCCGCTTGGTCACCCCCGCACTCGATGCCTTGAAGATATCCACAAAACCCACGACCCTTGCGACGTCCATGTTACACGTTAAGGGTATGTCCACCGGACGACAAGGATGATTCCTCAGGACTCCTAGACTCGGGAAGCACGTGTCTTCATTTCGGACGGAGGAGTCGATACGCCGTTGTTATTGTAGGCGAACGAGCACGGTTTGGGGTTGGGGTGTGAAATATGGAAAGAAAGTATGAAAAAGGGGGAGAAAAGGGAGGAGCGAAGATGGAGACACTAATACGACGATTAAGCAAGGTGGTCGAGTCGAGCCCGAAGCAAACCGATTTCCATTCGATTTGCCGAAGAAGTTAACGTTAAACTCGAGGGCACCGGCGTAAGTGAACCGGGGAGTGCAAAACCCCATGCATACAAATGGTATGCTAACAAGATACATTTGTCTACGGTGCGCTCTGCTGTTCTGCGCTCTGGCTGCCGCCCCACGTCAGGCCGCGTGCTGCCTTCAGGAGCGCCTAACGTTCGACCCCCCTAGAACGCACGGAGGATCCGTCTAGCCCCTCCGGGTCCCTTGGCGTAGCCGTCGCTGCCACCATAGCCACCCGTTCTATCCACAACCACCCTGCCAGCCCCCAGTAAGCAGATTTATAGATCGATTATAGACTTCGCTTATGATTGGAACCATTTGCATGATGTAGGTATATGGCCAGCCTTCTTCTCCTGGCTCCGTCATGAATCATCCGTGCCAACTGCTCTCGTGCTCGAGCGCGATAAACGTCGCTTTCGTGCGAGTCTCCCCGACTGACGTCACTGCGACTTCTTATCATTCGACTGCTCTCTTCCTTTTGGCTGTTCTCTGGTTAACGCGACTCTATACATCGGTTAATGTATTTATACCGTCTGTGGTTCAGCGGGTGGGAAAAAGCCTCGTGGGATTCATTGCGTAAGGATTTCGCTCGCGGAACCGTTAAAATACACAGTATAATTATCGAAAGTTCTCCTCGTAGCGGGTGGCTCTTGGATATCAAAGCAGCCAGAAAATTATGAGGGCTTGGTGCAATATTCTTTGCCTCATTATCGCGATTTAATTATATCGAGTCTCTTTGAGATTTTTAATTTGGCCACCCAGACTTGGCTCTCTTCCCTTCTCTCCCTTTCACTCCTACTCTCTCTCTCTCCCTCTCTTGCTCCGGCTTCTCGACAGTGGTTTCTCTTGCTTCCATCCGCGCGTAAACAGCCACGAAATACGGGCGACCCAATTACCTCGAGCCGTCGATTGAGACGACGGTGACGACGTCAAAGTTCTCCAAGTCCTAACTTCGACGTGCTTTCTTTTAATCAGTCTCACCCCCCTCCCTCCTCCCACAGGGGTTCCCGTTAATTTCCCAAGGATAACGAACAGAAGGAATAAGGTTAAAACGTAAAACTAGGGGTTGAGGGGGCAAAATCAAGGAAAGAATGTGCAGGGCCAATATACGCGAGGAATCGATCTCTGTCACACGTAGCGTGGCCAAATCAACGAAGGGGGTTACATTATGTACATATTTACGTAGCTAGTCAAGGTATTATCAATAAGTAGGCCGCCTGTCATTTTCGTCAGACACGTCGGCCGGGAAGAGTGTGTGCGTCCAGGTCTGCTCCGCTCGGGGGCAAAGTTAGCAACGTGGAAAACAAAAGACAAACTCCGAGGGAATCGATTAGGCTATTCATGAATATCGAAAACCAACACGTGCACCACCACCATCGGCACCAGTACGAGCATCGCTATCCCTGGTTCTCTACTTTTATTCTTCCTTCTTCCTCTAGCTCTTCTCCCTCTCTCTCTCTCTCATGGACAAACCAGGGACGGCGTTACCGTAGGAGTAAAGGGAGCCAAGGAAAACCTCACTTCTTCAAACGCCACGGAGAAATTAATTTTAACTTTAAATTAAGACTCGACCGATACCTGGTTCGCTCTTTGTTACCGCGCGGGCTCGACTTAAAGGAGCCTCCCTACGCGCAGTTCAGAGTTCGGAACGCTTTCCAAGTTTTCTCGCGCTTTTGTCTACTGTAAACGAACCTTAATACAACGATCTTGGCCGCTTAACGAGTTATCATTGGCTTTGACGATGCTCCCTCGCTCTGTTACTCTCATTGACTTTTCGCCAGCTACTACGGCTACATTTCTAGGTTCCTAAGGGTAGATGCTGCGTGCTGCTGCTAATTGGCAACAATGGAGATCTTGGCGAACTCCCTGGGAGCAAGCAAGAGGCCATCGGTCAATTAATCAAGATAATGAAAGCTAACGATAAGTTGAGCGAGGCCTCGTGGCGAAGGGTTGTGGCTGAAGTAACAGGGTTGGCTGCTTACCTCGGATGGCTGCGCGGTCCACGGGATCTTGGGAGGTTTTGGAGGTCGGTACCACCGATAACTGGATGCTGCGAACGCCTGTACGGGACATCAAACATCTTGGCTGAACGAACCGAGAATAGACGAAGATACGTTACTCAGGGCAGGAGCCCGAAGTTGGCGCGAGATTCTCCTCCCGGTTGGGCAACTTCGACCGGGGCGCCATGATTAATTAATTAGAAGGGCTAGTTAGACTCGCGCGTCTTGCTCTCGGAGTAGACGCTCCGTGTATAGTTTCCCAGGACGTAAGTCATCCCCGCGATAGGGGGATTGTCGTATCCAGACGTGAATTCCGACGGAGCCCTCTAGTGAGCAGGAGGAAGAATCGGGTTGGGAAGTGAAAGTCCGTTACTCGACTCCTCTAAAAGTTTAACCGGAAGTCGTCGAGGGTCGGTACGTAGAGGAGCAAAACCCGTCGTCATCAAATATCCAAGAGCTACACGGAGAGATCGCGAAGCGGCCTATCGCGCACTCACCCCCTGACTACCCCATTGCCGCCTCGAGGACTCGCGAAAGAGATGGCCCCAGGTCAATCCTATCTCGCGATCCTATCTTCCACAAATATTCGGAGTGAATGGCGCGACGCTAGTCGACCGACGTTAACTCTACCGATCTATCAACTCGATTCCAGATCCTGGACGTTTACACAAGATAGGCTACGAGTGCTGTTTGACCTCAGGTACCCTTACTTAGCTTCCGCCTGGCCTAACCGAAGAAAGGGTTGCCATTCTTCTGGCACCCCTGCCTCGTGCTGGGCACGCTTTGGCTCCTCTCGGCAGAGCAGCTGCGGTAGGTAAGGAACTGCCAGAGGATGAGGTCCCTAGGAGGCGGACAACTTCCCTGCAAGTTTAACAGCTCAATACCCAAAGATCCCGCTTATCCATCCTCAAAACTGTCAGAAGTAGCTGTCCGTTCGTCGGTTCTCTTCCCGTGCAAAGACGCTCGCAGCCTGGTTGCGGAAATGGCGCTAAGGGAAGTCTAAGACGGGGGTGGCTGGCGCGATCCGCAAACTTGTATCCGGTAACCTAACCTCCGGTTAATTCTTGGGGGTCGTCAGGGCGGGAGGGGCCGAGGGGGAGACCGTCAGGACCATCCTCTTGGGGTTGATTGGGCATAGAACTTGTGTAAGATAGTCCAAACATTAGATACAAACATTAGGGCCAGACCGGAGGTCCACGTGGATGGAAGTTGAGTCACGTCAGGTTGCTCGTAGGTACAGCCACTGCTAACCCACCACCCCCTTTCCTAGCCGCGGCACGTCACACATTAACATAATGCTAATTATCTTGCCAGCTCATTAGTGCCGGCAAACTGTCCGAGGAAACTCGGCCGCTCGAGATAAGACGGCTACGGGGAAGGCGGACGCGTGGATGTGTTGTCTAAGACTGCCAAGATTAGGGCTGGGCTAAGTCTCGGATATTATGACGTGGGTCGCTTCATACATCAACCCCAAGTAACAGCCCCTCGTCTCCGACAACCCGTTAGACACATACCAGCGATCTCTTTCTACTTTGGCTTCTATGGAGTTGACTATCGCCAAGGTGACTGAGGGGTTTGTGCACCCTTATTTGTTCTTCGCATACGTCGGAGTTGCGGGTGAATTTTTGATTAATGGCAATAGCCCTGGCATTTTTGAGCTTTTCGTTCTGGAACTCGTAGGTCCTTCCTTTGGAATTACAGTTGACTCGCTGCGAAGCGCGGATCGGTATGATATCGGTGTAGCCGTAGTTTGATCGACTCGCGTTAAAGAATTCGCGACTTTCAAAAGCTTCTTATTGTTAGTCACCCTCCGGCGTACGGCCTGATAGGAGAGTATGCGTAAGCGCTACCCCGCCATGCGTAATAACCGTAAAGTAGTGCGGCACCCTTAACCCATAATACAACGCATACCTACCTCATACACAACCCCTATAGTCTGCAGTCGCATATGGGCCGACGAACCCCCTCAAAAAATCATGGGTTTACGCGTCAAATCGTATATGCATATAAAACGGGATTACGCGACAGGGTGCTGCTTCACGAAAGGTCTCGCAGGAAGATAGAACGACCGAATGGCATATCCAGACATTTTTAAATATACAAAAATTTCAGCTAAAATAAAAAAATTAAATTTTCTTAATTCTAGCGAAACGATCTATCACGTGCGTGGTGGCATGTTAAAATGAATGTCGCAAAAAGATACGAAGCGAATCGTTGAATGAGAAAATACAAGTCGCTTCGCGCAGCATCCACTCCCCGATTCCTCTCGACCCATCCCCATCTAGTCCCTCCTTATCCTCCGTGTCTCCCAGTGTCGCTCCTACTCTTTTACCTTTACTTCATCTTTCAGTCCCTCTGAATATCAGCGTCCATGCGATGCAGAGAGAAGGAGCTTTTGTCTGAAAGCTCGACGGCCATCTTGGCTGCACTTCAATTGTTTCAGCCTTAATTGGAGCTGCGAGCCATCTTACTGCGGCGCTACCCCTTTGTTTTATGCACGGTCATATCGGATTATGAAGAGGATTTCGTTTTATCGCGAAAGAGATAGTTTCCCTGTAGTTGGAAGTCGCGATCATCCCCATTTATCCATCCTCCCTACCAGTACCACACCTTGGATCGCATCCCTGGATCAGGTTACTGCCCCTCCGGATCTTGATCACGGGATACGGATCCAAAAGTGCCACCCGCACTCTTGACAATACGGACACCAGAGGACACCCCTGATAGGACATTAGAAGAAAGCGTGGCTCCCGGTCGAGCTGATAACTGATAATTATGCAGATTGTCGAATCGCATGATTCTGTGAGGAAACAGTGCTACGAGTCTTAATGATTTCGTTTAATCATCGCCGTATCAATCTGCATCGCGTATACGCACTAGCGAGGGACCCTTTTCTTGTAGCGACGTCCGGTTGCATTATCGTCGATCGTACAAGTCGACTTCCGCTACCAAATTCTCCTTCCGTATTATTTTTCTTTATATTCCTCCTCGATCCTCGTTATCCCATTTGGCAATCTAGTCACCTCCCAACGATACCCAAGCGCCCAGCCACGCTTACAATCCAGAGGCCACGTTCCTACGTTCCTTAACTATTTCCAGTGCTCCTGCCGGAACTACCGGATTCCCTGGTACGCATTTGAATATTTATTCGTTCGCCTTCTGAAGTTTTATCGGTACATCTCGGAGCCCGATCACAAATTGTTAGAACGCGTGTTCACCGGGTTTCACTGACCCTTTCCTGATCCCCAGCGCCGGACACTTCTCGACCGCGTATTAGCATAATGAGTTTCGATCGAAAGAGCCCTAAGCAATTCTAAGCAATACCGTGCATTCGCTTCCTATTAAATGTTCCCTACGTCCTAAGAAGAACGTGCCGTATATACACGTATAGTACTACAGTCGGGATCCTCCCGCGTGGCACGAGGACCTGTTAGACGCAGCAGCCACGTCCCAACTGTTTTGGCGTCTTCCTACCGGCTGACTCCGGTACGTGGATCGTCGTTCGCCGGTTCTCCGGTTCTCCTTGTCTCACCGGGAAATTGGTTCGACGAAGTAACGACGAGGCACTTTCCGTTCCAGCGTTAATAGAACTGTAAAGTAACGAGCTGCGAATCCGCGCGCGCCGAGTCTCCCGGGCGACATCAAAGAGGGCACGAGGCTTCCGTATAATTACTGTCAGCCATATTTGCATATTGATTGAAGAATGTGTCGCTACCTCTCGACTCACTGCCCTCTTTTCCTCCGACGCTTGCGCCGAGTCTGACACTTCCCGGAGTTCCTGGCTACCCTTGGTGCGCGTCCCCATCCTCCGTCCTCCTTCCCCATCGTCACCACTCCGATCATCGCTTTTGTCTCTGTCATCTTCTTCGTTCTCGACCCCTTTACCCCTCTTTAGGAAAATCCTATGAATTTCGGCTCTTACCCCCCCTCCCAGACTACACACGCGCAATCTGGGCAAATAGGCAGAAGACGGCGCACGTGTAGGGATGCACGCATACTTTATCGAATTCTCGCGAGATTTTCCGAGATCCTTTCGAGTCGTGCGTAAAGGACATACGCCCTTCTTTCGGGGCATTGTATATTGTACATAGATATATATATATATGTATAAGGTATAACCCCCTGTACGTACTAGCGCGGAGAGCAACCCCTAGAGCGGACCGAACAGCTAACATATGAACGTCTGGTGACTCCACAGTTTTCCCGGCACGATTCAAATTCAGCGAAGCGCCGGCGAAATCGGCGCGGATTTAAAAAAAGGAAAACAGCTCGACAATAGACTGCAAGTCACTGGGTAAACGACCGGGAATCGTTGGCAAAGCTAGTTTGATTTTGAGCCTCTCCCTTCCCCACCCTGCCTACTCCTACTCTTTCCCGAAGGGATACCGTCTCCGTTGTACTTGCACTGTATCTGGATAGCTGCATCCAAGCCCACGCGTAACAATAGATTCAGCCTCGCTGCAGACGATGTGGATATCGCAGCCTGTACGAATATCAAGGTAAAGTTTAGGCAACCGGACCTTTAGACTCCATGATCATTTTTTCGCGAGCTGCCAGTCTCTCGGCACTGAGCTGGGCAAGGGCTGGGTCTGTGCTATCTTGAGTAAGAGATCCCGCGGGATGCTGAGTTCAGTGGCCGTGAAGGATAGCCGGGGGTCAGGGGCTATCGAGGAGTACCTCGTCCTCCCACTCCTGCCGGTTCCCACAGGATAGATCGAGCCCTCGAGACCTACTCGTCCGTCATGAAACTGGACCTTAAGACTTGCCCGAGGAGTCTATGTTTTTATTGATTTCGATCGCCGTTTTCCCTGGAGATTACGCAGAAATATGATACAGTTTGATCGGGACGAAATTCCTTAAGGAATAAGCATGGCAAGTAGGAGTATGGTTGGTGTGTCCTGCTATGGTGTATACGCGACGTCACAGAGGTAAGATTTATTATCAGCTGATAATTCGAGATGGGCCTTTCGATCGTCCCGATAGTACAGGACGCCATTCTCGTTATCGATAGCGATGATGATGGTGGTTGGCTATTTGCATCCTGGACCGGCTCAACTCAAAATAAGCAATTGACCCAGGGGTTCGAGCAAAAGCCGCACCGACAAAACCCCGTTCGCCAATATGCGGCTAATTTGCACAACAAATAAAGCTTATTCTACGGATTTGCATGTGTTTGAACTGCAGTGTAATTGGGTACGCTCGGCAGCGTTGTCCACCCTCGTATACAACGGACGACCGTGGCCGTGGTTGCCGCACCGGACATTCGCGATTCTTGCGATTCGCCCACTTCGATCTTCGATAGGTTCCATTTCTTCACGCAGTTTAGTTTTTCAGCCCTGTTCCCAATGGGCGACAGAGTGCGGATTATGAGATCGATCATTGACTTTCTCACGAAGATCCTGCACTTTCTCGTTTGCCAAAGTGAATATGGGCGATTTTCATCGATTGCCCACCGAGCGACAGGAACCAGACACTGATGGCTGACTGTCCATCCTGGCGCAATGAACTTGTAAACCAGCGACTGTACACACAGGGCCTTGCTCATCGACGACAGGGCTTCTGGTTGGCTGATGACGTCATCACTTTGTGTCCCGTGTCCGAATTGCCTCGCACCACTGTCCAGCCCTGCCCTGTTGCTCCGCTCCTGCCCGACGTCGACGTCGACGCCGACGCCGCTAGATTTACTCACCCCCGGATTTCACCCTCACCCCCTTTGATGTGTACGAACGCGGTGTCGCTTATCGGGAAACCAGGAAAACGGTGAAAATCTCGGAAAAAAATTCGAAAAGTCGAGAAGGACCAATCAGGAGGCTTATATAGGTTAGGATAAATGGAATAGAGGGTACTGTACTTTGGTAAACGTTGGATCAGTCAATTTTTCTTTTGGCAAAGCAGGCTAATTAATTGCATAAGCAGGAGGACCAGTGGGCGATGGGCGGTGGGTGAAGGCGCAAGTTATCAAATGCTAAAACAAAGAGATACGGGCTACAGAGAAGATCCAAGGGCATGCCCTGGAGAGAGAGAGAGAGAGAGAGAGAGAGAGAGAGAGAGAGAGAGAGAGAGAGAGTGAGTGAGTGAGTGAGTAACCCCTTCGTTCCTTAACTCCGTTCGGAACAATTACATTTTAATTAATATTTCCTAAGAGGCCAAAAAGCCCAGCTCTTCTCTACGAAACGGGCGCCCTCGAATTTATGATCGTTTTATCCATTATTAGGGCGAGAGACGGACGGTGATAGACGAAGTAAAGGGAGTCAGAGCGAGAAGAAGCATCGCGAAGGGATTCTCTCGCGAAAACCCATAACTCGGACTTTATGGCCTCCGACTCCCGTAATTATTGTTATTTGATTTAATGCTCGGCTTTTCCTACTAGACCATATAGGTGCCCCTGCCAAGAATAAATCTCAGTGCGTTTCGTACTTTCTAGTTGCCATTTAAATTTTCCCGCTATCCAGCCCATGCTCTTAGTCCCGTTGCACCCCATCGGGATGTCTCCTCCTTATTTTCCCCTGATTCTATCCGCAGCCACCCTTAGTCTCCGTTTACTGTCCTATCATCCCTTTCAAGCTCATTTTACCCTCGTCCAGCGAGTTTACCTAGGCCCTCCAACCTACCTACCCTATATCGCATGCATGTACCTAGAGATAGGATATAGTACGCGTACGTGGAGAGCCGCCCTTTCCCGAGGCTGGCTCGCCTAAATATCGTAACGTCGTTGCATCGAACATTATGCAATAACCGTGTGCATCGCGAACATACGATATACAGCGGTGCACACACCGTTGCTCTCTGCAGCTCCCGAGCATACGTGGCACGTACGTACCAGGGTACCTGGTATTGGTCAGGCGTCGACCTGGCCGGCCGGTTGATAGCAAAGTTACTGCCCGTTCAACTAGATGTTGGGAGTTGCGGACTCGCCTTGTTGTTTTCCCCGGAATAGCCAGAGCACCCCTCAGGAAGGATGTTCCATCCCTTTCAACGTGTTGACATTGGCCCTTTCTCCTCTCGCATACTACGGACCAGCTGGGGAACTCCAAGGGCTGGAGGCGCAGTGCCTTCTGGTACCAACAACCGGTAAAAGTCCTGGGCAATGCTTAGGATGTTGGTAAGTCACTGAAGTCACGTACGTTGGCAGCCCCGAGGCTACCGTGTGGTCAGGGATTCCTTGGCGGGATGGCAGGAACTTCACGGCCCGGAAGACGAGAATGTCTTTGAGTCCTGAAAGGCATCCGCCAGTCATCCTACCCTCTGACCTAGCTACTTGGTTCGTGTATAGGGGGTGAGAAAAATCTCTCGGCCGAAGTATGCGCTACCTTGGTACAGCCTGGTATGCAGGACGTCGACTCCCATCCCCTGGACCCCGACGGAATATCATCTTTGAGAAGGCAGCCTCCGCAGGATCAGAGGGTGCCTCTCAGCTCTCGGCTACAATTGTATCTTCTTATCTGTCCTTTCGTAGAATATATTCCTCGAGGGTAGTGTCGTATCGAAAGAAGAGTGAGGGCGGAGTGCTATTGTTTTATCGGCTGGAGGGTGGTCCAGGAGGGTTTATCCAAAGAAAGGAGAATTCTCGACGATTAAAGGGGTAGCGTGTACTACGGCGAGGAGGGGCTGCGGGGAGAGGGAGCAGGACCTCCAGAGAGCAGATTGACTAAGTTTCGAGGGAGTTTCGACAGGGTGAAATCTGCCAGGCAATCGAAGTCCCTCTCAAAGGGCTCGAGAACTATCTGTCTGCTGGAGGCCAGAGTAGAGAGATGAGATTTCGTGGCGCGGAAGTAACAGTCGATACGAGGACGTGTCACTGCGTGATGGACGAGCCGGTTAATTGTCGTCGTGCGTGTTCCCTCTGGGTTCGTCTGCGTCTGCGTCTGCGTCACAGCCCCCCCGGACGTATCGCACACGTATCACGTATGGCCACGAGGCAACGGTGTAATGGTGCGCGATACGTAACTCGTCCCATTCATCCACACGGACACGTACGCTACCCTCCATAGTACATGCTACCCCTACGGTGTATAGATGCTGCGATTCTCTAAAGTACCTAGGACGAGGTGACCGTAATTTTTGGGCCGGGTCAGGAGGTTGGCCTTGCGCGTGGATTATGAAAACTGGCGCAATAAGGGCTCAAACAATGCGACGGCCCTGTTGGAAAAGCGCTCCTTTTTGCGGCCGGGAACAATATTGTTGACAGGCGTCTCACGAAGTCATCCGGGTTTTGGCACGGATCGGTACGGGCACGATGACGTGCACTTTTTCCCTGCGGTGATAAATGGCAACGCGCGCCAATCCAGTCTCTCTCTCTCTCTCTCTCTCGCTCGCTCTCTCTCTCTCCACCCTTGACTTCCCAGTCCGCCGAGCGAGACTACCCGATTCGCTCGACGTGGAAAGTGACAAGGAGTGCGAGTCCCGGGCCTTGTGTCGTGTGAGTGCGTGACGTGCGTAGGGGTGCGTAGGGGTGCGTGGGCAAGACACTGCTCTGATTGATACGCGCTTATCCACTCACCCTCGGGGGGTGGCCATTCCGAAGGTCCTCGAGTCCAGATTTCAGCGGCAATTAACATACGGGTGCGCGAGAGGAAAAATATCCCCGTAGAATGGTCGGTGGGTGAAGGGGGGTGTAGGGGGGTGAAGGGGGTGGACTCCCCGCCGCTCAGGGTCTTTCTCAGTCTCGTAGCCTCGAGTTCGGGAGAGTCGAGAAAGTCGCGAGTGCTTTCTCCGTAGGTGAGACGAGAGAGAGTAAATCATAATCGAAACGAATCCGAAATGAATTTATTCATGGAGCACCGCGGGTATAAATGCAAAATTGCCAATACATACGAAATCTCCTCGTTTCAAGTAAAAAGGGGTGAATACATTAACCCTGGAATTAATCTCTTTGAACTGCTCTGCAATGGAATAATTGCTCCGGTGCAGTACGATAGTTTCTACGAGAGCAAAACCGAGCTCGAGTACTCTTTGACAATTGGAACAAGGGGAACGGGTCCCACGAGGACTCGAGAGCAGGGGGTGGCAGCTTCCGGCAACGTGGAAATTCTTGAGAATCCGAATAAAGGGGTAGCAGCGGGATCGAGTGTGGAAATTACATAGGGTCGCCTCCACGTAAGAAGATACCGTAATGGCAATGATAATGCTGGAAGCACGTGAGGGATGCTGCGAGGGCGGGGAGGGCCAGTATCTTTCGACAAAGTGCAACTCGGCGGGAAACGTATGCACGGACATGCGGCAGACATCTCGAAAGAGGAGATTTATTCCGGTACATGCAGCTGCAGCATCAATTGCAGATACTTTGTTTTAATCCAAGAGTACGTCATGTTCTTGCATAATATTTAGGAGCTCTACTTCCTGGCTCTGACCTATGTACATACCCAAGCAGTTACAGTATCGTACGAAAAAGGTCGAACTCGAACCCAACTGCAAGAACGGATTTCGAGTATGACTGTGAAAGTAATGCGAAAGCAGCACCCTTACCCTCCGACATCCCCTCCGATATTAAATAACCGCGAGGTATCTCGTCAAAATCTGCATATCATACTAGGCGTTCCCAATCAGCTAATTAACAAAAAACCCAGCTCGCGAGCCATTAATCATCGGCGGAGCCACTCGGAATATATCAGATTGGCCAACCCTTTCGATCGTACTCGCCGCTGGTACCCCTTAGTACCACCAATTTCCGTGCCCGCTTACCCTCCCTCAGCCCCTTACCCTTGGTCCTCTGACCACCTTATCCGCACGTACCCACTGCCTCCACCGAGTGCACCAGATTTTATCACCCATCGCCTACCCCCACGTCCTTCCACCGCCATGCATTTCCCCTTATCACCTTTCGGTGCTTCGGCGACCCTAGAATTCCGCACGCGTTTCTCGGCCCGCCTCAAGATGCGGCACGAGTGTCCGGCGGTGGCCGTTCGTTAGAAACGGAATCCCGCGTGGCGGAACTTTGGACGCATCGATCATCGAGAAGCAGCGGCTTATTCTTTATTGACACGCGGCGCACTGTTTTAGATCGGTGCGGACGTCAACGCGTGTGATTGATTTTTATACTTAGCCTCAAGCACCCCGCCGCCGCCCCCTACAGTCCAATGGACGGTACATATGTTGCTGGGCTGAGTGAGCCGCTCGTCCACCTACCGCCTACCGGACGTCCCTTTCGCTTTGGTTCCCCCCCCCCATCGCATCTCTCACTCTGACTCGTGTTTTTTCTTTTTTTTTTTTAATATCTCCCGAATCCCTCCGATCCCATTGTTTAATCACTCACGACCCTGTCACTGTGTACATGGCTTTTATTTTCACTGGATCTCACGCCGTGCTTCTCGGATAGTCCTCCTTATCGGCTTTTATTACGTGAGATTTGGATTATTTTTTTTTTTACGTGGTAGCAGACAAAAGTTGCTTCTCGCGTTTGACTCGAGCGACTGTTTTTTTTTTTTTTCATTGTCTCGCACGATACAGTCTGTGCTACTGCGGCGGAGGCAGAGCAATTTGGCAATTACCAAAATCGTCTAATACACCTTGCGGCTAATGATTTCTCATTACAAGCAATAAATCTTGGACGGAGCCGCCAGACAGTGGAGCTGACTTTTGTACTCTAGCCCGGGGACTGATTGGTCCCTCGTTCGCAGGAGCAGGAGTAACGTATAAATAAATACATAAATATATTAGAGCGGCATTAGAGCGGAGCCATTACTCTAAGAGTCGTTGGTACTTTCGCTGTCGCGAACAAGTTGTCGAGGCTGCTCGAAGTTCTGCATCTGGATCGGCCAGGAGAGTCAGGAGAGCCAGGAGCAGCGGGAGATCATCAATATTAGCTGGATCAAACAGAGGCGGAGCTTGCAGGTTAGTTACAGGTTGCGGAAAATTGGCTGGAATTAAACATCGTCCTGGTCTATTCATTGCGTCACCAGTTCCCTTTCATACGTGCAACCTCGCGTCAGGGGATCTCCGTGCATGGCTCCCACGCTACGTAGACTTTCCACCCTGCTGAGGTTGCTCCTGCGAGGAATAAGAAATGACAGGTGGGCCATGGGAGTCCTGGGAGATTTAACAAAGAGTTTCCAAGTAGCCGAGCCTCTTCTGGTCCGAAGGTGAATAGTTGCGAGATGCTGGTCGCACATACCTTCTTGGCTCTTGGCTCTTGGGTTCGTAGGGCTCTGGTCCCTTTTGCGAGAACCTCAAATGCTTGTTTATTTGTCATAATTTTTGGCTTACTGGCAATTATCGAGGACGCGTAACCCAAACGAAAGTATAAAAGTCTGGCTGGTTTTAATTTAATTCGAAAATTTTTATGGTCTGCAGGCCAACAAAAGATGCGCCCTTTGCTCTCGCTCCGCAGTTCTAGGGCAATCCGATGCACCAACAAACGACCCATAATTACAAAGTTGTATAGGAAATTGCGTCCATTCGAATCTTAAATGGAGCCGCATTGTCTTAGACGCTGCCCAGGCTCCAGCACCCCCCCCCCCCCCCCGGGGTGGTTTGATTTATGAGTTTTCGGTTTCGGAGTAAAAAATACGAATTAGTTTTCGGGATGATCGCGCGGAGATAATGGGCCCGATTAAGAATCCGTGCATCGTCGAGCCTTGGCGTTCGCTCTTGGCCCGCGGGCTTCAATCTTTCCGATCTTCCCCGTGTCTGCGTCTTTTCATTTTTCCTTGGAATCCAATAGACATAAAAATGCAGAATCGAATCCTTCGGCCAACGTGAAACGATTGGGCCCACGTCCGGGACTTTGATGGGTACCAGAGAAACTCTGCAATTTTCGATCCATCCTCCGTCCCACGGGCGCAGGAATTTCTTCAAGTTGCACTGACGACCTTATGCTACTCGAATCGCAACGAGGATGAATAGAAACGTCAAATTTATCGTAATAGCCAGCTATTAACGTCGCGACGCCATTTTACTCGGGCAGTCAGCCATTTTGAATTCATTTCCACCAATCAAGCAGGCGACTTTTTTTCCGCTGGTGCATATATACGCTCGTTCCGTGAGAGTAACATAGCGAGGAGTGGAAGAACGAGAAAGAATGAGCGAGCACGTGAATGAGGAGGAGCGGGCTAAGGGGAGAGAGTGAGAGAGAGAGAGAGAGAGAGAGAGAGAGAGAGAGAGAGAGGCAAAAGCCTGCTGTCCATCGTAATGCCGTAACATTTATTTTGCCCTTTCCCGCACACCCCACGTCGGAATATTTTAAACGTGCTCGCGAACGTATAATTTGGCCGCGTTTAAAACTGTAACCTAACACGACTACTACACAACACACTGGCTCACGACTACTATCCTTTCAAGATGGCAGCCATATAAATTAGATCGCAGGTACATAATTCAGCGACGAACGATCAGGGATCGATGGGTCTCCAAAATTCTTGAGGGACGAAGATTGGAGGTCAGCCGAGGTCATTCGTCCAAGAGGGCATCCCCCGTCATCGCTTCAGTTCGTTTCCACAATAAACAGGGATGGTCGGGATGGTGCGGCACTGCCGTCCGCGCAAACCAGAGGTCGAAGGGCTGCGACAGTAACGCCCAAGTAACGCGAGCAACGCGAGCGAACGGAACGGGACGAAGCGCTGCAGAGAGCCAAGTGCATGGAGGAGGCAATAATCTGGTTATAACTTGAGAGATTAGGTCCGGATTCGATTACCGGCGAGGTATCAAACCGTTAAACAGTCTCCGTGCTAATCAAAACCGAACCTCATTACCGAGCAGAGCCAGACCCAACACTCGCACACCCCATACATGACAACCATCCGCCATCGACCTAACCGACCTCCAACCGTCCCCTAAAATTAAGCCCATGTCACATGTAAGTCATGTAGTCCAGCCTGGAACCCTGACTTTTTCCTCCCTAACCTGACTCCTTAGGATTGTCCGTATGCAAGAAATCGTCCAGGGTCATCCGTGGGGGATGAAAAGATCAACCACCCCTATCCTCTGACTCGTAGCGACGATTCTCTCTATCGCTGGATAGCTGCATTTTATCGAACAGCAACATTTTCCTTCTTACAGGCCCAACCGACCATCGGGTCAAGTTTAGCTATGCATATGTAACGACAGCGAGAACTTTCGTTGAAACTTGCAGAGAATAGGGCCACAGAAGGGTTCCCAGTAATTCCGACTCGGCGTTATCGGCGCTATCGTTACTATAACTACTGTATCTACCGTGACTACTGTATATAGATACTATATTCCGTAACAAGCCCGAAATACGTCTCGGGGCTTCGGAGAGCTTAGCGAGCGGACTTAGCCGTGTGGCAGCGACTGTAATATCGTAAGTACTGACGCGAACCGTGCTCAAGCCGACTTGGGAGTTTCCATCCCCGAAAATCGATCTACACCCAAACCGCGTGATCCTCTTCCTCGAGGATTCCTGAGTCGTCAACTTGTTCGCACCAGCATCCAGCGTGGGTATCTCTATACAGCCAACTCGTAAGCGATTTACCCTCGTCGTTAAAGCCTTTGCCAAATTCTCCGTTACGAGAAATACCAGAATTAGTCGGTCGACCCTCAGGCCGAAGTAAGATCTTTAAGAGTCTGTTTTGGTTTTATTTTTAAATTGGGAAAACCTACTTCCCTTTATAAAACGTGGGTGCCGAACTGCGTCGGTGATCCCCGGGACACCCTGTATATGCATTGACCATAGAAATTCTGCCTAAGCCCACGTCGCTCCATCCATAGCTGCACTGTGTGCAGATGCACATATGCAACATGCATATGCACCGTTGGAATCGACTGCTCCTATGTGGGAAGGGTGCATGCCGCGTGGCAACAACATCATCGGATTCCCTAAACAAGCGGGGCTTATCCGAAGCCTGGGTATATCCCCGTCATCGAAGCGACGCTGACGTCCGTGCGACGTAATAAAGCAATTACTCGAGCGGACTCGAAATTCAACGTTCTCCGGGATCGATCGAGATCCTTTAGTCGTACACTGGCTGCTTCTACGTGTGTGCTCTGTGGTGTAGGGTAGAAACCTACCGAACGTGTATAAGGCAGTGCGGTTATACGTGCTAGTACATGTACTGTGTGTCGGGAGCGAGTTTACTCGCTTCGCGATAACCGCGTTATCCACTCGCGCCTTTTCTAAGAATTTTCAGAGAGCAACTTCGGTCCATATAGGAAACTGGGCTTTGGAGGGAGTTGCAGGGAAACTTGTGGATTATAAAATTTTCTCGGGGATCCTCATGCGAAAACCTGTAGCTCTCGGTGAGTCTATGGGAACGTGGAACAGGTTCATTACGAGTCACTCGTCACTCTGGAGCAACGGAACGAAACTGGACTTCAAGGAACGTGATATATAGGTAATTAATATATGAGAGATTCGGGCGCATCATTGTCCCACTTCCAAGTATCCCATTGTCCGGGCCACTCGAACGATTACGACATTCCATTCTGGGGCATTCGGCTCCATTCTGGAGCGTTCTCCTGTTCTCCAGCATCCTCACCCGACGCCAAAGGGGCTTCCTCCCGACGTCATCTCCTCCTTCTGATACGCTCCGAGAAGGCACTTCGGTTAGGGAACGACGGACGGTCACAGTTCATTTATTTGAGACTCGATTAAAATCGAACCTACTTTTACGTTTTCAAGAGGGGGTGGGTGGGTGGGACGGTCGATCGCATGTCACGAGGCAATGCAATTACTTGCCGAAATCAGATCCGGCATTTAGCCAATTAGTTGAGCCACCGGCTGCTGCTGCTGGCGTAACGTGTCCATTATGTCTGATCACAAAGTTAAATCAAACGTAAGGTGTTCCTTGGCTCCGTCGAGATAAAGGTATGGATGGACAGTCGCTCGGACGTCCCTTTCATCGACTGTGCTCGGAGCGTCCCGACGCTCCCGACAGTCTTCCCGCTAAATAAGAAATATGATATCAACATCCAAATTCATTTGGGAAATAGGCCCTGCCCAAATTTATTGGAGTAACCCGCGTGCTGCACGGCTACGCGCGCGCCGCGACGCGGCCGACGAGAAAATTACTCCTCGCTATAAAAATAACAGATGGCTCCGATCGGTATTCATTATGTTCAAACAGTTGTTGCGACAGAGTAATATTTTCCTATTTAATGCGAGCCTCTATCTAAATTGATTGCTCGCTCGATCACTCGTGACGTCAAGACGGCACTTCCCCAAACGCGGACAGATATCGGGCTGCGGGAGTATCGCGAACGTGTTACGGATGGCTTCCAGTCTCATTCATTTTTTTCCCCTTTTAATTTCACTTCTACGAAGGAATCCGAATATCGAGCCTGCAACATCTCCACGCGCAACGACGAGAGAAGTGGACGAGGGACGGATGGACTTCGGGCAGCAAAGGGCTAACATACATCGATACAGAGTAGAAGTTAGGTAGAATCTTATGAGTTTTCGTTAAAACGTATAAATTGTATAGGTCGTTCAGGGTCCCCTCGTTTACCGGGTGCCGATGGCTCGTCTATTCTTCACGGTCCTTTCGACACCATAAGAAATTAGTCCAGGCATATGGCGACCGCGAGGTGAACCCATTATTCACGCTTGTCTCGAAGTTTCTGGGGGTCAGGGCTTAAATAATCTAAAATTGTTGGCACCTGCCAGTAGTGCCAGTAGTGCCAGTCCGTTGCGCCTATAGGCGTTCGACCTGGGACACGTAAGTGACTTATCCCCTTAATTCAGAGTCACTCGCTCTGCCCCGGGACCTTGTACCCGGTGACGTCATTGATTTTTCCATACACGATCACGCACGACTCCCATAGTCGTAGGCTGACTTCAGGGTGTCGGAGGGAATAGTTATCCCCCATTATTCCGAAGGATCTAAGGGATCGTGTAATTGCCACCGCTGAGGTGGTACATCGGTAAGACTGGCACCGACGTTCGGTCTAACGATCCAAGTTCCTCGTGGGCGCCGGAGAAGCCGCCTAATGGCCGAACATTTCAAAACGGAAACGCCACGACGCCGGAAGGTGTCTGGCTACAAGGAAAGGCTTTCCTGCATCGGCGATCGGCGACTCCTTCGGAGCGTCGTGACGTACCTTTGCACCACCGGGCCTCCTAAGAACGACGGGGCCAACGTCGTCGACGCCGAGCAGATATAAGCCCCGGACACGCACCGGCTGATGAAGGGTGGACACGCGAAACCGATCCCTTCCAGGAACTTATTCCCAGCGCGTTGCTTACTTAATAAAAATAATGATATCGCCTTCGGTTGGCCTTCGGAAGGAACAGCGAGCGCCGACAACTGTAACGCAGAACAGGACTAACCTTACCGACGAATTAATCATCCCCGTTCGAGGGTGCCAACTTCTATATATATATATTCACGGTAATTAATTAATGGTTAATAATCAGCTATTATCCTATTTGTCCCACGCCGTTACATGACGTGCGAGCAAAGCGCTCAGGGATATGTGGATACGTGTGAATGGGGGGTGCGCGATAGGGGAAGGGGAGAGAGATTGAAATTCATCGATTAGACAATAAGAGATAGCAGGCTATTTTTTTTTTTTTTTCGATAACCCATATACCCCCTTTATATTCATTATGAGATTCACTGTAATCGGCCGAATGAAATTCCGTACGGAAGCGTGACGGCGGCTGGGCGCACGTGACGGTGCCTTCCCTATTCGATACGTTGATGCTGATGTTGATGCTGTTGTCGTTTGCCCGCAAAATCCTCCTTCCACCGTTCAGCATCGTGGATTCGTGACCAGCCCGGCCTTCTGCACAACGCACAACGCATAACGTCAACAACAATGGATTATGCTCTAACATAGAGCTGGGCTGTGCACTCACACTTGCGGGAGCGCGTTACACTCGGCGGGTAGGGCCGATATAACCTCACCCTAGCCCCGTCCAACGATCGAGTCCAATGAGATTCCATTGTCTCGAGTAATTAATATTGATTACAATAGGTTATACCTGCTCGGCTCGCCACTCCTATGCGCGGCTTACCTAGCTTCATTCGATGCCCATAATATTAGGATTTCCCGATCGGCTGCGGACGATCATCATCATTATGATCATCCTCATAGGCATCGTCATCATCGTCATTGCCATAGGGAGTTCGTCCTCGTCCCTGCTTCACCTGCGTCTCTGATATTATTTCGCTTCCTCCCCCCCCGGTCCACCCACCTGGGTCACACTCCTTATTGACATCGTTTACCCGATCCCTAGCCACGTCACGTGACAGTCGCATCAATTATACACCATTTTCGAAATCCGTTCATCCGATGATCTTGTACCGTTACGATAAGACGAAAGAGAGCGGCTTCCACGTATTCCGTGGCAGGTGTATCTCCGAGCTGGAATCTACCCATAAAACATTAGATAACAAACGGTAAAACCATCATTGCCGAGAGAAGTACGTATTCGAATGTTGCCGGAATTACTCGAGCGCGAACGAAGTGAGTCGGTTTCTTTGACGTTGAAGAAGTCAAGAGTGCCGCACCGGCCAAGAAGCCAAGAAGTCTCTCTTTGAGGCTGATCTGTAATCGAAGGGTCCAAGGAGGAGCGGAGCCACCTTTTTGCATAATATTTAAGGTAAACCGATCCAGACTCGGAGTTTATTCGAGCGAAGCCTCCGGGCCTAGCGGACGCGTCCTTTACGATTCGGTTACGCACCGCTACTCGTGACATCTCCTCACTGACGCCCATTCTTTCTCATTCCTCGGATTCTCTATGCACGATATCTGCAGGCAGCCATACGTCGAGCAGGATACGAGGGCGCTCGTGATTTTGCCTATTATCCCAATTTTACAGGACTACCCGGGGCTCCGTGAGCCCGTAAATAAAAGTGATCCTGGCTGTTTCCATGGCGGGTGGTCCCACATAACACAGAGCCGGGCATTATCGTAGCTGTGGTCGATATCGAAAGGCCCAGAAAGCGTGCGTGCCTCCCTGGGCAGGAGGCTCCCCCCCCGGGCCATATAGTTCATCGGCAGGACGCGGTGGAGCGATCTCGGGATAATTTATTAATCACACAATGGGACACACGATACTACCCTTATGGGTCGCGATCGCCGTCGCGATGGGAGCGTCGCGTACGTCGTCGTCGAATATAATATTGTATGACACTTGTCTTTGTCAAGGTACGAAAGTACCTTCAGTGGTGGCTGGCAGTGCCACCTGTGCCGCCCGCATCGCGAAACAAAAGACCTCATGGAGGTAGAGGTTCCTCCACCCTCCACCCTCCACCTTCCACCCTCTACACCTTAAACCCTATAGGTCCAAGGGAAATATATTTTGACAGAATATTGAGTGACGCTAAATGGAATTTGGTTTCCAGTGCGAACGAGACGCTCGAGTGTAGGATCGAGCAAGCTCAGAGACGTCGATTCGCTGGAGACTCGGGATCGATAGCTACCCACCTATAGTCGGTGGTTTAATTCCTCTGAGAATGCATCACGCATTGGACAGGATGAATAATTGAATGTGGCTCCGTACTGCTGGTTAGATAAGACCTCCCTCCGCCTCAATTTCAGAGATTCGTATAACGTATACGCGCAGGATGTCGGCGCTCGCATGACGGAGGCGTCTACTCAGCCATAACTCCTGAGCTATTCTGCGAGACGCGAGATGCCAGATCTTATGCACGCTATGCTTAGCATATAGAGTGCGACAATTAGCTCGATTTTCACCTATGATAGCTATATGCTCCTATTTAATTCGGTGCACTCTTATTGTCGTCGCCTTTGCTAATCAGCATCCACGAGAATTAATGCTCCAGAGAACGCCCGTCCTGCCTATCCACCCCTCCCCCCCCCCCCCCCCCCCCCCTCGTCCTTTCCTCCCTCCCGTAATTGGCTTAGCTCGGGATCGATTACAAGGCCAGTTTTATCGCGTGATGCTTTGCCGCAAATTTCTTTCGACTTTTTTGGCTGAGGATTTCTTTTTTATAGGATCGTTTGTTGATTGTCGAGAATGCGAAGGAATTGATGAGTGCTGGTCAGCGTGCCGGGGTAGGTGAGTCGGTATAAGAAAGGTAGGAAGGTAGGAAGGTAGGAAGAGGCACTAATTCGATACGGAATCGCCTCGATCGTTTCCCTAGTCCGGCGGGATCGTCGGCTCAGCCTCTAACGATTCCCGGATTGCTTAATGATATCGGCGTGTAAATCGCCGACAATGGCGGACGAGCGGGACGAGTGTTTGCCCGAGGGTCTTGGAGCTCGGGAAACAAAAGGTGGCTCCTGCTGAGTATTCTTCGCTGCCGCGGGACGCCTTTGTTTTCAAAGATCACAGAACAGCCAACCATTGCTCTTCTTCCTTCTCCTCTTTCTCTCTTATCGTCTCTTCGTTCTCATCTTCTCTTCGGCGGTTCACCCTTATCCCCGGACCATTCTTTTCACGGATCTTCGGCGATCGTCGCGACTTTCCATACCGGTCCCATAACAGTGCGAGCTACCAGCGACAGGCTGTAGATATTTCCGATATTAAAATAAAAAAATGTTTAATTCCAGGGTGGCGGAATCGTTAGTAACCCTGTAATGTAGATTAATTTGCATGGCAGTACGTGACTGGCTAACGAGGAGGTAACAGTGGCCAAGCGTGCCGGTCTAGTTCCTAAGGTTTTCTGAATGTCCAGTGAATAGGACGGGCCAGAGTGTATTCAGTGCATCCAGGTATCCCTGAAAATGACTTGACAAATAAGATGAGGCCCGTATAGGGGCATAATGATTCCTCGCAGCATCGGCCCGGCACAAAGGTACCCATAATGGAAGTAAAGGAAACAATGGCTGCCCGACAAAATATCAATTAAAATTGGGACGATCCACCGTCGAGATATTGGGCATTGTGCCCTTTGTGTGGCCGAAGAAAACGGCCAAGGAAGAAAGGAACCTGCTACCGTTCTCAAGAAGGTGGGCATTGGACCCCGCGTAGAAAACGGCGCCACTCGATGATAAATCAAACTATTCTGCTACCGGAACCGAAACATCATCTCGGAGGCTGGAGACGCCAGACGCTCCCGATCGTCCTGGACGGGGAGCTGGTCTCCTCGAGTTACTCTTATACCTCGTTTCTTCGATCTTTTCTACACCCTTTAATTCGGACTCCTCTTTCTCCCTGTGTCGCGTGTAAGTGCGTTAAAGAACAGGCTGGCAACCCCTTCCGGGCAAAAGCTCGCTGCAAGACGGGTATAACGACGTTAGTGCACCTAACTGGATAAAACGTTAAGTATGCGGAGTTCGTAAGCCGAGTATTGTAGTCCGCCGTAGGAAATGCTGTTAGTAACCTCGTCCAATGAAGATGGCGAACGTGTTGCCGGTGCTGTCGGTGCTACTGGCGGCGATAGTAGCGATGCTGATGGCGAAGGTGGCGACGACGGTGAGAGGGGGGGAAAAAAAAAGAAAGATATGTACAAGGGTTGCCCTTTCCTCGCGGCTCTCTAATGGCCCCGCTCTTCTTAAGGGCGATTTAAAAGGCTCTTAATGACATCTAGCGACGGGCTCTAATTTCATCCAACTGGAAACTGAAGAAACAAGTGAATTAAGTTCGCCAGCGTCGTACCGTCCCTCTGTCTTCTTTTCTCTCTCGCATTCTTACCTACCCTAATGACAGATCGTGTTCGCATCTCGGTGTTGGATTCGTCCAACCTTTCTGTTTGGCCTATGGTAGCTGAAACGTACTTAACGAGGAGTTAGTGGGATCTCGGTTTACGAATTCTTATGGAATTAGCACGAGGATAGGGTGAAAGGGGTAAGGAGCCACAGAGAGTGACACAGTCCCAGGTTCGAAATGATCCGAGTAATAAGATTTTTTGTTCTCTCCAAAAGTAGGAACAGAGTGCTGGATCGGATTGGTGCGGCCGTCCCGCTTGGTCATGGACTTTGACCGCGCCTTGAACTGTATTTCACGCTACAATTTCTCTTTGGAGCAAAAAGGTTTAAAAATGAAGGAGTCCGATGGAAGCGGAGGGTTCGAAGGATCTACCACACTGGAGTTCGAAGGTGGTAGGTGTGACCGTGCGGTGGTGTAGGTCGCCGAAGAGGAGGAAGCGTGCTGAAGAATAGGGCGAGAGAAAGAGAAGCGAGGAAGGAGCTCAAGCAGAATGAAGAAAGGGGCAGGATAATCTACATAGGCCGAGTCACCGGTCGAACCGAAGACCGAACACCCGACAAAGGCTAGTTCCCCTCATTTTTGTCTCATTTGAATATCTTCATTAATATCCCTACCCGTAGCACCGCGCTGCCGCGCACTCCCGCACGCTCTAGCCTCTGGAGTCTCCAGAGTCCATAGAGTACAGACTGCACAGCCTGCATGCTTTACCCGGCACCTTGCCGGCGTTTAATTGATCTACTTCATAAATTAACAACGAACGATTTCACGCCGTGGCGAATTATGACACGCTCCTTTTCATTTCCAAGATTCGTACTTCCGGTTCTTTACTTCGACCTCGTTACCACCGAGGTCACACAGCACCCTAGTTTAAGTCGTCCAGCACGCGACTGGAGTGGAATATTTTTTTACAAATTTTTTTCTCAAATTTCCTCAAGATCAGCTCAAGACTCGAGAACACACGGGTCGGTCTTGAAATTCGTGGGAACGATTGGTCGAGCTCAGTGCCGAGGTCTTGCAGAGTCCAAGGCGAAGGTGTCGCAGGTCAGTCCGGCCACGATCGGACGATCTATCAAGCACCTCCGATACGGCTAATTATTCCATTCTTAATGATTCTTACGCGGTAATGAGCTCTCCGTCGTTCCCCGACGTCATTCGCCGGTTCGATTTATCACGCGCTCGATACCTCGTCCTGCTGTCTTCCCGAGCTCTGGGCCTGTTGGCTCCCAGGAATACCAAGCAATCGTCGGAATAACCGTGCGTCTCCCTGCTGACTCGAACTGCCAGAGGGACGCTTGGACCAAGTGAAAGTAGCAGCTTCCACAGCTTCCACGTGGTCCTTGCCACACGTGGACACTTATTACGTAGTGAGGTAGGTTGGCACTAGGTGGCGTCGAAGTAACTTCACATAAAGGCAATTTTATGGGATCGTCAGAGGCAGCAAAAGAAGTTTCGAGAGGTATATCGCTCGGTGGCTCAGTGCAGGAATGCAAGCGCGGTAATTTGGACCACCCATCCGTCGGACTAATCATAATGGCGTTTTGTTTTGGGGCTTTTTGTTCGAGGTTCCTCGATGTAGATATAGTAGTAGTTTTCGTAGTGGTATAGTGGTAGGTAGGTACCAGGGGCATCGGGGGGGGGGGGGGGGGGGGGCAGAGACCGAGAAGTGGCCAGTCGGTCGAAGCTACGTTCGGCCATGTAATAATCGCCCAGAACCATTAAACTAAACCGGGAATAATATTATATTAAGCTATAGAGAGTGAGGGGGGGGGGGGGGGCTCCGTAGGGAGTAGAACGAGAAGTAAAACCAAAGGGAAATAATGTTGCCTCTTTGGGGATGCTCCTCGAAGTTTGTGATGGCGGTGATGCGGTTGCGATGCTGCTGATGTTGTTCCTGTTGTTGCTGCTGATGTTGAAGCTGATCCTGTATCTGCTGCTGCCGATGGCTGGTGGTGGTGCCGGGCAGCTTCTCAGAACTAAGTAGATTCGAATTTCGATACGGATGATCGGGCTGAATACAAATTACTCATATATGCTTCTCGTCTCAGGTAATCACACGGTGGCTGCTGGTCCATGGAGCTAAGAAAAATGCATTGCTCCAGAGACCCTTTCATTCTTTACCAAAATTCTTTGCCACCCTATAGATATTTTTTTATTTTCTTCGTACCACTTACGGGTAGCTGTCAGTAGCCGTATAAGCTAGAGAATCAACCTCTATAGGCTACGCTGTGGGTTATCTTCGTTCTCGATTATTCTTTTTCAAGATTTATTATTTTTCTGTAAAATGTCAAAGTCCATCCAGGTGGTCTTGATCTCGGGCACGTTCAGTCGACCTGCCGTTCCTCCCTGACCGATAAAACCGACCGATCGTTTTCTCGGTACACCGAGGCAAGAACCTAACCTAACCAATAAGGAAGACTAAAGCTGACGAGATCGTTAACCTTCTGTCACTCGGGATTCCATCGTCACGAGTTTACTCTTAACTCTTAACTCTTTACTACGAAGGATCAAGACAAGTATAGCCAAGTTCAAGAGCCTCGCGATAGGAGTGGCCCGTATCGATTGGACCCAACCGACTGTTGTCGTACGTACCTGTGGACGTACTTTGATAAGAAATTAAGGTGGATGCAATTTTTATTTTATTTTTATTACACGTGTATTGCATGGTGACGTAGCGATAAAATCAGGTATGAACTATACGATCGCTCGATCAGCGATACTTCGATACCGAAAGTGCGTTATCTATACCAATGGAGTAGCTGGTGAACACTCGCAGCATAAATAATTAATAGTAGCCAAGAGCCGCGAGTGAGTCGGCGGGTGTTTTGTGGTCCCGAAGCTCCGCCCAGAAAGACCCCTGAGCTCCTCCCTGCCCTCGAGTCCCCCTAACACTCCACAAGAGTCCGCAAGACTCTTGCTGCCGCTGACTTCTTTTCGGCCTTTCGTTTGTCCCGTTGTTTTCTTCATTTTCCAAAGTACTCGCCACTTCTTGCGCACGGTTCAACGTACCAAAATCTCTTACGTTCATTATTTAACGAGTCCTTACAATTAGGATTCAATTCCTCCGTACTCTTCCCTTTTCGTCTTCCTCACGTGACTACGTCTCCTTCCATCCAGCCTCCTCTCAGGGCGCGATAACTCGCTCGGATTCCTCCTGGCTTATCTCCAGGACATCTTTAGGACCCACCAGGATACGGAACGACGTTTATGTAAAACAGCACGGGCCGCCGCCTCCGCGATAATCACTGCACGAATAAACCGACCGACGAGTTTCTCTCCGGGTCTTCGGTATCCTTATAACGGGCAGCCCACCCTCCTGTTTTCGGGGGTGGGTGGGGGTGGCTGAGCCGACGATAAGAAGTCGTAAAAAATAATGACCGGAAAATTAATCGAACTCGACATTGGCCCGTCGCCTCGCGTTTCCCTGGATCGTCAAGAACTCTCCAGGAAAAAGACTAAAAAGTCGACGAAGACAAGAAAGGGGACAATCTTACGCCGGAGGATGGCCTCGATATTCCTGGGGATACTTCGCGTTACACTTATCGTATTTTACCTACTTGCTTCAAACTTTTTTGGATTCGCCATTCCAAAGACTTATTTTCGGTTCGCCTTCGACTACTTTACGGGCATCGTTTTATCGGGGGATTTTCAGATTGCTACGTCTTACGAAGACCCCTCGCTTCTTAAGCATGGAATCCAGTCCGTGCTCCTGCAGTCGCACTGAATTCGCGATCTACTATGGCCCGACCGACCCTCCTTTTCCGCTAGTGGTAAATACACGGCTAGGACACCTTTGATGATGACGATCGTAAATACGATCCTGTGGCATTTAAAATTAGAGTGGCGCAGGATTAAAATTTCATTATTAAAATGATTCGAGGTTGTCGCTGAAAGAGGGTCGGGAGGATCTCGAAGGAGGATTCTCGCAGGCGCAGATTCGTTAGTGGTTGGCGATCGAGGCTTTTAACCGAATCTTATTGAGAAAAGGGGTGCTCCGTTTTCTGCATTATTTCCCCTTTGGCATTATTATCGGGAAGGGCGGACGGGGAGGAAGGGGCTGCGCGACATTGGGGTGGTTGGTCCACGAGGCAAGCGCCACCAAGAAAGGGTTCGAGTTTACACAAGAGTTACTTGATTCAGCGCGAAGTGAGTGCTTACCGAATCACTTAAATGATTAAGGAAAAGGGTTGTTTGGACAGCGCCTCAAATCCCGGACCATTTCATTCTTCCACCCCAGCGCCATTTTCGCTATCGTCTTAGCGTAATCTGTTTTGTCAACGAGTCTCTCGACACTCCGCGACTCATTACCTCGGCAGGACGATCGCGTCCATCGGGCCGACTTCCGGTTCTACCGCTGGCGCCGCGATCCACTGAAGAATCTCCTGTTTTTATTTTTTTATTTTCAAAGACCGATGCGTCCACATTCCAGTTATCCCCGAGCGTCTCTGGTTTCTTCTTCTTTTTCTTCTTTTTCTTCTTGTTCGACTCACTCGGTAAACATTAACAGATAAAGCACAGCGTACCACCTCGAGCCGTAACTGCTTATTAGACGCGAGCGAACCCCGTGTACACAACACGTCGGATAGCGAAACTCACGATTCTCGTGATTTTTGTAAAAAGAGGTAAACCCGACGCAGCGTATCCCAGCGATTGAAATTCTTGCTGAATAGGCTGTAGGTAACGTTGGGAATACGGGTCTTCGCTGCGGCTGTCACCGATGATCCGTGGCTCTGGGTCTATATTAAATTTACCAAGAGGAGCGAGATGAAGCTGAGGTCGCTACGGGAAGATGACAGCGATAGAGGTGCCCTCTGGCACCGGTGCTCCCTGCGAGTTTTCTTCATGAAGAATTAACAACGTCGAGAGGAGCAGCAAGAGTGGAGGAGAGTGGAAGAGGCAGAAATAGAGAAAACTGTATAGAGTAAGAGAGTAGGATGGTTCTAGGTTGTAGGTGCATTAAGGGCGCAGGGTATAGGTCTCGAGAAGCATAAAGAGAGGCCAAGAGGCAGGCTCGTATCGTTACAGTTTATTATAATATAATTATGTATCCTGAAAGGATAGATGGAAGGCGGATAGCGTCCGCAAACGGCTGAGCAAATACTAAGTCACGAAGTCGTCCGGGATCATCTGATTGCCCAGGATGGGTTCACCAATTCCTGCGCTCGACGTCCTCCTGCTGCCCCATGATCGCGACCCTAGGCCTGCTTCTCCTTCTTCGATATTTAACCCGACCCCGCATCTCTTCTTATCCATTGTCGTCAACAAGGCCACGTGACCCCGGTCGACCAATGAGAACCCCACCTTACGAATTAATGCGCAGCCCTCTCGATAGGGCTTCGATTCGCGTTGACCGGACGCACGTGTGTCAGGCGTGAGAGAGGCAACACGTACCTACCAAGTGCACGGATACGTGCTATACCGTATGCGGCATAATAATTCTCGATATCAGGTGCCTTTAATCACCTTAAATCCACAGCTCGGCACACCCCGTGTTCACTTAACTTCAGGGTTATCTTAATCTTTCGACAGCTGCCCAGCGCCTCCTCAATCGTTTTCTCTGCTCTCCCCTTGGCTCTTCGGATCGGTTACTTCTCGGTTGCCCTCGGCCCTAGTCGATACTCGAACACCAGCGTCTATCGCCATTTTCCTTTTACTTTTTATCCACATCCAGAGCAGTGCAGACTGCAGAGGCGGGGGCCACGTTTCGAAGGGACCACCGACCTGATCGTCCACCCGTTCCTACCCCAGCTGTCAGGTACTGTCGGTCACTGCTCGCTGTCACGTGTCCACGTGGACGGGTATTATGCAACTGTTATCTCTATCCACTTTTGACCTCAACTCGAGCACTGCGAGTATCTATCGAGAAGGTTCAAGACGTCTGACGCAATCAGAGAGAACTCTCATTACTTCTCGTGTTTTATGGGACTCGTGATTTTTAACTCCGTTAATGCTTCCACTGGTTGCCTGTCCGAGTCTTTGACTGAGGATAATCGCACTGGATGGGAAAAGATCATTCGAGATAAATGTTCCGTAAATGAGCACGCCGGAGAACGCGTCCACGTTCTACCGTTCTGCGTTCTAGGACGTATTACACAGGCCACAGGGAAATTCGAATCGTTTGATTTATTCGACGACGCTTGTCACGGGAAAATTACCTCTTGGATCGTTCAGTTGCTAGAGGCCGGTCAACAGATTTGCAGTAACGTTTTACACTGGCTGCAACTTTTGCGCAAGAGACTCCAATCGGGAGGTATATCTATATCGCAGGTCTTTCTATACTTTCGGTATCGCAATAGGTAGAGCCCGTGTGGATTTTCATAATTTTCTACTTCTTTAGATTCGTATTCAAAGTTCTTTTAGCGTCTTTTTTATTCCGCTTATTATGCCTGTGTAATGGACTGTTTCTTGGAAGGCATATATATATACAGAGGGAAAGGATTCGCCTGGTTGCCCGGAGTATCGCTTTCAGGATGTATCCTTTTATTTGGAGTAATTTCTACGCGATCCAGAGGAAATGATAGCGATTCCGCCTTGTTAACTCCTCCTTTAATTGCACTTGGCTTTTCATCGTTCAAATTGCCCACGCTATGTACAGGCTGATTCAGTCGGAGCAGTCGGATTTGACAGCTGTCATACGGTGACCTTGGCCAATCTTTCTATAGTAAGATTGAACTGGTCTATTCCAACTGGACAGCCCTGTATATTTGTTCCTTCGTCAAAGTAAGCCAACCAGGGGTACCACACCCTCGGACCTGGTGCATGGTGTTTCCAGGGGGTTCAAGGGCTGCTCCCTGGTTGACCAATGCTCTCTCCCATGTAAGTGCATTACTTTCCAATATTCTTGGGGCACCCCTGACCGATTCCTCTAGGATCACGCATCGTTGAATATCCAACTGGGGAAAAAGCTGTTCTCTCCGGAGTCCCGAGTTCCTCCAGGTTCTCGATATAGCCGCGGGCTAAACGGACCCTGGAGAGTTTATCATTTTGGGGCGAATTCCCCAATCAATCGAAAAGCAGGATATCCTGCGATGCGTATTGGTTGTCATTAAGTGGACGGAAGGGGAGGTAAGAGCGAAAGATCTAAGGGAAACAAAGGAGCCTCGTATGGGAATTCGTGTTATAGGAGGTAAAACTGGGAAATTTGGGAAAACGATTCGGCCCAAATAACAATCGGGCTGGAAAATGGCTATGGAAAAACGCGTTTATATTTCACCGGCTGCGAGAGCGAATTCCCTTTGTGACTGTAGGATGACAATTTCACGGCATTTAGTCGCGACAGGAGCAGTCCGGCCAAACGGGGAACAATGCAGGGCGCCGCGACGCGTTGCACCGCGCGGCTCGACAGGCTGTATACGTGTGCATATCGCGTCGGATGTGAACGCGAGCAGATTCATATACTATTCTGCGTGCACTTTTTTCTGTTATTTATACCGGAAACAAAAGCGTTATTGCGGAAATTAAATAACAACTCGGTCCTCGGGAAATTCTGGATTAAAAAGCCAAAAATTAAAGGTCGCGGGGCCATGCCTCCGATGTTGGGAATTTATCGTTGAAATTACAAGCGGAGTGCCGGAATAAAAAGTAAAATGCTATTCGGCTAAAATAAAATACACGAATGATCGTAACGACTGAGCGCCACATTGTTTTCTCAGGAGAAGAAAAAAAAAATTGAAAATCCCATAAGCGACCTTGTCCCGTGTAATTAGACTGCCGTAACGCGAAAAAGACTTCGTCGACTTACAGGGCATTCCCGGTAATTGAATTAATTGCGCATGCAAATGACGCGTAGGAGAAAATCTCGCGGGGGCAATTCTATTGTCTGATCTAGGATCCACTTAGGCCGAGTAATTGATAGATCCTTCGTAGTGGGAGGGATCGAGGAATGACAGGTTAGCCAAGCGAGATACGGTGCTTCGCACGACCCTACTTCGCTGCCGTGTTATTAGTTAATTCTTACAATTACTCGTCCTCCCTGTAGTTATTCTATTACCGGAACTCCAGATTGCCCGCTCGTAACACGCCGGAGACAACGGGACTGGCTGGATTCGACTCATCCATCTATCATCTATCATCCGACGTCTAGCCTAGCGAAAACTCAGGTGGCCGCGTGTCCTCGCGTCTGGGTCCACGTGACAGCCAGGGTGCATCGTAACCTACGGTGAATTCCATAGGTTGAAAAAAAAAAAAAAATCAGTGGTGCCAACCGATAGATTTATATGGCGTAATTGCAAGCTCTAAAGTTGCTCCTGGTCGTTTGCGTTGGACAGGAGATTCTTCAGTTAAGGGAAGCCGGTTCGAGACGTCCATTGATTTCTCAGCCATCGGCCATCACCCTTACGTAGATCAATAGCGGTTTTATGACGTTTCAAGGATCTTTCCTGAGATCCGTGGGAACGATCTCAATAATCGAATACTTTGAAAGTTGCTCCTAACGCTGGACCTAAATCCAGCCTGGCGAACAGGTGCAGTTTCCAAACGGTAGCCAGAGTCACGCTTATCCGCCTTTAGCAGAATTTACATACGACGTTGCGGTCAGCGCCTGCGGGGATCGGACAGGCTTAAAAACCGCCGAGGAGTAATTAAATAATAAACCGTAGCAGGTTCGTTATGCTGTAAATCATAGAGTAACCAAAGAGATAAGGACTGCTGGTAATAAAGTTAACGTATATAATTGTGCACGCTCCGGAGTTCTACGGGTAAAAGAATGACGTAGTGCCGACTGGACTATGCAGAGAAGTATGGGAGATGAGGGAGAAAAAAATGGGAGAGAGCAGATTTTTCGATGGATTCAAAAGTGCAAGAAGATTTCATAGGGATTCGTATCGATTCCCCAAGAATTTGCTTCGGATCAGGTAGAGGAAGGTAACTTTCCCATAGAGTCTTTACTCTACCTTCGGCAAAGTATCTTGTCCGCGAGATGGGAGCTGCTTGCGCCGATATCTTTTTTTTTTCCGTTTTCTTTTTTTTTTCATTTTTTTTTTTCAGGGAATCTGAAAAAAGAATGTCTGGTAATAGAGGCAGTTCGCGGCAACAGGATCTCTATCCTGACGATAGGGTGAGGTTAAGCCGTGGTGATTTTTTTGCGGATGACCCAGGGGCGCCGGGAGACCTTGACAAGGCGATATCCGACGTTAAAGAGGATCCGCGGCGCCTGATGGGTCATGTCGAGCGGAGTGGCGAGGTACACGCAAGAATGCATCAACTGCCTGTTAAAGATGCTGCCTGACTGATCGACGGATGTGGTCAGGATTTAATCGAGACGCGGAAAAATCTCTTCCGTGAGAAAGCAGGGCTCTTTGCTTATAAGTTATATGCTTCTTGTGATATTTCTGGCTCCATCGTTCTCGGGTCTTTCTTGCTGGCTTATGCCAAGAATAGGCAAAGGTGCGGGGTGGTGGGGGGCCCAGGCCGGAACGCGTGGGAGTGAAGGACAGAGAGGAGGTGGAAACTACCCTTAAAAGGAAAGAGAACAGGTTGCCAACTGGGACAGGTGTGGTAAATTTGGAAAGTTCCATTATGCCGGACTCTGGAAAAAGATGAGGAATTCATTCGGTAGATCGTGGGATCCCTTTGACGATTCTGCTTCATAATTCCTTTTTCTTTTTTTTCTTCTTCCTCATCTTTTTGGACAATGGCATAGCGCAGCTTACGCTCGGGTATTATGTTCGATTAAGCTTCCATCGGATATCCCGACGCTGCTACCCCTGGCGCCATATGCGTCGATCGGGCCCAATTCGCTGCCGCCATCGATTCCACAAACTTCTTTTAACCCGCTTCCGACCGTTCCAACTGTTCCAACTGTACGGACTTGATATTCCACCAAATTGCCTTTACGGCCGAATGCATCGCGAAGAAAGGGGGTCCCGTGATTCGCCCGGCGCATCCCTCGCTTTTAACATATCGAATTTTATCGTAGCAGAGATTCGATTAGGCAGCACTTCGTCCGGCAGGCTGTTCGAGTGATTTTATCCGAGGTCCCTCGCGAAAGTGACGCCTCCGCGATCTGCGCGGCTGCACTTTGCATTTCGCATGCCGTTGAAAATTACAGTTTACCTGTCGACGCCTCGGAGATATTCAGTCCCGATAAGGCCCAGCTAGAGGTATTCAATTTGGCTCGCGACTGTCCCGCGCGACTCTGCTCCATACATTTTGCCTTTCACCCTGCTGAATTTTCGATCGGCAGCCCGCGGCCTCCGCCGAGACGAATTCCCTCCCTGCGCGAGTAACATGAAAAATCGAGGAAGGAACCGCCATCCGCAGGACCATTACACGCCGACGATTCCCTTACAAGGCCCGCTGCTCTCCTTTAACCAGCTTTTTCAACTTTTGAATAAATTTACATTGAGACCTACCCCGTGCCGCATTCCAAGGAGGTTAGCGACGTGCTCGCATAAGTTGCATAATGTATGCACCGCGCCCTCCACTCCCGCCCAACTGCAATGCGACTCGACAGCCAATCAGGACGGACTGTTCCAGAACTAACGGAAGTATCCCAATCAATCGTCGAACCCCCAATCGAATCTCGCCCTCTGACAACTTAACGTAAAATCGTTAGAGTCCCTGGAAAGTAACCCAAGAGCAAACTCATATCTGGAGACACGAGAGTTCTTCCAGTGGAAAGCCTTCCCATCCCAGGCTAAACAAGCATCATCGTCCCGCGATAAAAAGGCTAATCTCGCGGTGACAGCCCCGTCGCCAAATGGAAACGGGGGTAGCTTCCCCCTTAGGTGGGCGCGATCCCGATTCTCGTTCTTGCGTCACACTCGAGTCTCAGGTACAGCTGGATTAGAGAAGTAGGCAGAAAGGAGAGGAAAGAAAAGCCAAGCAAAGCAATGGAGGAGGAAGAGGGAAGGCCAAGGGGACCGAAGACGCCGATGCTCCGTCGGGTGTTGGATGCATTGATTTTCGTTTACCCTCTCCTCGAGAATTCGCGTACCGCCTCGATTCGCCTTACCACCCATCTCCTTAGCATCCTCTCTCGCTCTCACCGACCAACTCTTCATCCAACCACTGGTTCCTTTGCTCCACTCTCTATCTCTCTCTCTCTCTCTAGCACCAGCCAGATCTGGCCTCTTGCTTTCTGGTCCCATGCACCCCTCGAGGGATGTTTCGTTATTTAAACAGATTAGCGATACAGCAGGCTGGAGGGAGCGTCTTATGTGTTTCCGATGCGTGCTTCGCCTCGCTCCTTCGCTCACGAAAATTAATCCTCCTTCGAGTTTGCCTTACATTAAGGCAGCCTGCTCTGATGTTATTTCCTTTCTCTCTCTCTCTTCCTCTTTTCTCCTTGACTCTCATTCTCGACTTGATTCTCCTCGATGGACCTTGCCAAGTGATGATTTTCCGATAGGTCCTTGACTTTCCACTATATCCAGCTGGGGCACCAATAGGATCATCCATTATACCCAGTGGAGTAGATATTTTTAAATCGGGATTCAGAGAAGCAGTTCTGCAGCAGGATGATACGTGCAACCGGCCTGAGACCTGGGAGGAACCACCTTCGTGCTCTCTAATAAAAACCTTTTAGGGGATAATCACCGTGTAATTCCGCTGCGAGGACGAAATGATAGGTGTCATTGTGGGTAATGGGGTGTGTTAGGGGTTTCGCGGTAATATAGTCATTAGAAATGATTATACTTGTTTAATGTATATATTGTAACGTATTTTCTTAACTCCACACCGATAACGTAAAATCCGAGAACTAACCTACGTTATCTTTGGCTTTCGCTCAGACATCCGCAAGCTGGGCGGGCGCCAGCCTCAACGGATCCTGTAGATTTTTGGGGTCGCGGAAAATCAGCAAACGCAACTGCATGTGCGAACGGGAGCGGGCGGTTTCGGAAATGCGCGGCCGCTCAGGCTGCTAGTAATCCCTTCACCAATTAATAAATTTGGAGACTCACCGGAGCTGGTGCAGCTGATCCGTGAACGCCGAGAACAGCATCCAGGAGACACTAGGGTGGGCACTGCACTGGGGTACAACACTGCACTTCCGGAACACTTATAAAAAATCCATAGAATTTCGTGGATATCGCGAGAACTTCCTATACCGTACCGAAACACAACTAGAAAAACTATAAACAAATAGCACGGGAGCGCGAGGCAGCTCGTGACACCTCGGTCGGTGTCCTGACACAGACTGTTTTGACAAAATAGCAAAATTCGAGAACTAATCATTCTGATTGGTCGAGATCCTTATAGCCGATTACTCTTCCACACTCTCGAATCGTCCCTTTAAACCAAATGGAAGGGAACCAGAAAGCGAGAACGTTATCTGAATAGCCGGAGTCGCCCTGCGACCATGAATCGAAAAATGAAAAAATTCTAAATGCGATCAACTGAAAGAGACAGGATCTATGCACGATACACAAATAAGCAGACGCTTGTCATTCGCGTCCAAAGTAAGGAGCTTGTAGCTGGAGTTCTGGATGGTCCTAATCGACCTCTCTAATACAAATTCATGAACTCTCGGGCATTTTGCCCTCGATTAGAGGTAAGCGCAATCAAAGTGGACCGATCGAGGCACACCCTGTAAGGCAGGCAGCTCGCTGCTGTAAATCAAATTCAAAAATTCTTGGGCCTCGTCTGCCGCGGGTCTAGACGCGAAGTGTTGAGCCGGCCCTCGCTTGGCTTTTTGATGCGTAAGCTGTAATTACAGGTTGAACGATGGACCAGCCTCTATTGGGTCAGCCGGGTCCCCGTCGAAGAAGCTCGGGATGCAAGAGGAGGAAGGGAGGGGGAAATAAAATGAAAAATGAAAATTACAGGGAAAACTGGAAAACAAGGACAGTCTTAACTGGATTCTTACCAACTCCGTGAATTAAGCAGAAATTTATCAATCAAGATTTACCGGTTTATCAAGATTCATCTTAATTTTACGAAGGACCGAGAATCCTTTTTTCTTATTATTATTTACATAGAAAGATACAGATCGCCTGTGCCTTCTGTAACTCGTGGAATGTTTCCGAATGCCGATCCCCATTTCCGCTGTTGTGACGAAATGCGTCATCCGCACGAGGATACATCTCGTCCAGGGAGGACACTTTGATTACCGGTTTCATGGGCGCAAATCGAAGAGGCACAAAGAGGAGGCTCCAATCTACGTGCCTCCTGACTTCCTCTATTTTTGCACTTAGCCTTCGCGGAAGCCTCAATTAGCAAGATGAATTTTCATCGCGTTGTCGCCACTTTCCGCAAGCCTACATTGGCTACAGAAGCCATAGGAGAAAAGCATCGTACGGGAACTGCCTGTTTTTCTCTAGTTGGAAAATTTCTATTTTTTTTCCTCTTCGGATGTCCCGGAGTCGCTGCTGGTATCCCGGTGAGTTTTGGTTTCCGGTCGCCGGTTGCTGCTGCTCCGTGGTTGACTCGTGACGTGCGCTCTCCTTGGGCTGGGAAAAGCGTTTAGCATAAATTACAGAGTGTAAGAGGGCTCTTGCTCCCAATAAAAATCCGTTGTTTTGTCCCGTCTGAAGGGCGCTTAACTCTCCTCATTAGTGGCGGTGACATCTTGACGAACGAAGAGGAAAAAAATAAGAATGGAAAATACATGCTTCTCCCGTGGGACTTCGAAGTGACGCTTCAGACTGAGCGGCGGGGCGGGAGCGTTTTGTATTGAGGCGAGAGCTTTGTTTTATCATATTTCTTATTTACCTTACATTTCGCTCACCCGCAATTCTCAACGAAGCGTCCCGACTCTCTTCTTTTCTCTCTCGTCTCTCCGACCTGCCAAATCCGCGAAGAGCGTCAACGCGTCTTCGGGGGTTCTTGCTAAGCTCGTTCCGATGGGACAGCGTACGCTCGGGGTGGTCGAGTATTGGAAACTCGTTTGCATCAATTAATTCCTCAATAACACGAGGTAATTGCATTTTCTGATTACAGGCCGCAGCGCTCGAGCAAGATGTAAACACGAGAGTGCAGGAGCACCGAGAGCACCGGTTGGTCCAGCGGTACAGAGATTCGCAGAAAAATGAAAAAGTATAATTTTGACGATTGTAGGTAAATTTTAAAAAAATTTATTTTTTTATTGTATAGAAGCCAAAAGGTCGTCGTACGGTTCGTAAAGGTTGGTATTACCATTCTAATTAGAGGAATATCGCTAAATCGCGTCCCGTCCAAATTAGGCGCAGCTAATCGCCCCTCGAACGAGCGAGGGGTCTGAATGAACGAGAGGAAGAAAAAAGAGAGAAAAAAGAAAGAAAAAGATAGTCACCCCGAGTCGATCTCTACTGGCTATAGTCGGGCAACGTAAAAAGTAAAAGCATGAAATTAGCCGTACTTTGGAGGAGAGTATTAGAGGAGGCCCCGCGGCGCGGCACCCTCTCCCTGCCAGTCATTTTATTCGATAATTATGTAAATGCGGGAATGATTGTCGGGCAATATGTCCTCCGAATAAAAATGGAGCGAGCAATTCGGTTATCTTTATGATTTGAGGGCGCGGTGGAAGTCCCGGAGTCTAAGGAAGGCCTTAGCTCTCTCTCTCTCTCTCGGTCTCTCTCTAGCTACTCTCGCTCCTTCCTCGTCCCTCCGAGTCAGGGTTCCCCGGTTCACGGGATTCGGGGGTTTGGGGTTGCGGTTGGGGGCCGACGAAGTCAAGCCCTTCATTTGCATTGAAACGTTCATTTTTTTCTTACGCACAAATATGCTGACAGCGCGCCGAGTCGCGTTTTACATTTTTACATCCCGAAGGGGAAATACGTACGAACGTTGTTGGTATCGCTCCTTACCCACCACCACCATCAGCACCTCCAGCAACATCACCAAGCACTCCTCCGAACCTCCTGACCCTTCCTTATACTTACTACCAGCATCCAAGGTCCATGTCGATACTCGTCTACGGGATAACACGAATTAGATACTCCTATGATATAGAGAATTTCAACAATCTCAAAATTCTCTCGGAACTCTGCTCTTCTACCTGTCCATAAGAAACCACTGGAACTTTGCCACGTAATAATTCTCAGTTCAATTAACTCTGCTTCTCTGGACTTAATGAAGACATTGTCTCGACAGCTGCCGACCTTCTAGCTGTAGCGATTTAATTAGAATGGCCAGCAGGGAACGTCTGCTCTCCTTGACCAGAAGCTACGTACGGGCAACGTACCCGCGTACCTCGTGTAGCTTGTGGCTCATAAACTTAACTATGGCAGAATACGTATGGATACGTATCTAGGTAGGTACGCGTATATCCTGCCACAATCGACTCCTTCTGTCGTAACGTTATTTATTAAAATGTACCCTGAAAGGGTGGAGTCTACTTCCACCAATCGTCTGCGTCGCGTGCCTCACCTCGTTACTGCACTGCAAATTGATAAGAATGCATCACACACGCTGCACATGCGTCGTCCGCCTTCTTTTTTTTTCCTACGCTCGTTTCGGAAAGTGCTCCGACCCCGCGGCATGCACGACGTGCACGTGAATTCCTTCTTTCCTGCACGTAATGTTGTCCTTCTCTATACTTAACTCTTTTGTTATATATATTTCTTATACTATTAATGTTCTTTGGGAAATTCTTTTTTTCATTTTTCAAACAGGCCAACAGTCGCTCCAATTCGAATTGGCGGTACGTAATGTCAGGAATGAGGCTATGGAAATTTATTGCACTTCCCATTGTTGTCGTTGAAATTAAAAGACGCTTGTACAATAACAACTATTTATTTATGTGTAATAATGCTGAATTACATGAATACATTTTCGATACTAGATTGTATAAGTCCGGCCTCGAAGTGGCTCACCGGTGTTCTTATCAGAGGGATGGATCGAACTACGGTAACAGCCTCGTAAGTCCTCTCAACCCAATCTACCCTTCCAGCCCACCCCTTTTTATCGTGTAAACGCAGAATTGCCATTATCCAGGGGAAACTCGCTCGGACTTTATGAAATGTCTTACGATTTCCCGTACTCGTGCTTTCTTATGCTTCGTATCTGTTTACAATTATTGTTTTCGCCTACGAATCCAAAATGTTCGTTGGAAACATTGAGTTTTCCAGAATTATGCTTTTTTTTTTAATCTCTCAGCTCTCTCTCTCTCTCTGTAAATTTTTCGACCGTGAGATTCTCCCCTGGAGAACGTACGATACCTATAGTGTGGCGATGGCAAATACAGATCAGCTATCGGTGGTTAATTCTCGACTCTACATTTAACTCTTTTAAATGGACTTGCAATAAGTCGTACCTAGAGACTATGATTATGTGAACTTTACAACACAAGAACCTTACGGCGTAGACTTTGTACACGATTTAATACGGAATGCCCCAGGGAAATATTTCCATGAAAATCTCCCCACCCCGTCCCAGTCCTGAAGTCGAACCCCCCCTTAAAAAAAAAAAAAGAAAGCCCACCCAACCCACCCACCCGTTCCCAAAGGAAAATCCTAAAATTTTCACTCGCCCCTACCACCCACCCTTCCCTGTGAAAATATTTCACTGGCAGGCCGCACGTTACGTAACGCAGGATACACGCATATGATTAAATTTAATTGTCGGGAATAACTATTTATAAATAAGGTGTTAGCGTTACGATACTACAAGTTTTCAGTTTATGATACAGTGGCCGAGCAGCAGCTCTCTCACTCTCTCGCTCTCTCTCTCTCTTCGTATCTCGTCCATGCGATCCTTCGGCAGGATCCTTCGAGAGTACTCTTACAAGACAGGAAGAGGACGAGCTACGAGAAGTCCTTTTGCACTCGTTAAAATAATTTTCGAAAATCAGGCATTCTTATAGAGACGCATAAGTCTCCTCCTCTTTCTCACTCTCTCTCTCTCTCTCTGACACATACGGTGGCTGCTGGAGCCTCTCAGACTCATACGGGCACGCCTAGACACACTCGCACACACTCTCTCGGGCACTCATTCTCTTCTCTCTACGCCTTAATTAACTAGTTACTCGCTCAATTAGTATACCTCTAGGAAGGCATGCAGACGCGCGCACGCACTCTCAAGCAGTCTTTATAAATATTCCGTGTACTTGTGTCTATTCACTCCTGTCGAGGACAGTGGAAAAATGGTGTCGCCAGGATTGCGTAATCACGCCAATCTAAATTTTCAGTACTCGCACGTAACGATCTCTCAATGAAAATGCGCCCCAATTGCATCCGTCACGCAGCGAGAGGACGAAGTAGCGACACTTCGTCTTAGCAAAGATGCTGCGGGCGACGAGCAGTAGAATCTCGCTTTACTCTCTGGCTTTCACGCATTTCCTCCTCTTCTCATTATATTAAATTAACGACGAAAGTTTACGCCGGGCCGGATATCCGTGGTCCAGTCGTCGGCTGGCTCTCTCTCTCTCTCTCCGTCTCCATCCAGCATCCATTCTTCTCCTCCTTTTCCTGCGGGAGAGGTGTCCGGGTACTCGCACGTAGATTCTTGGGATATCCAGGCTATCGTAGAATGGCCCACGCTGATATGTGACCTATTTAAGGAACGCATTCCTTCCTGCGGAAGTGACTGATCCCATTAGCGGATTTTACTTACAATTAATTCTTTTCATTTTTTTTTTACTATAATAAAAAGATAAATTTCTAGTCGCCCTTTAATGGATTGGACACGCGGGTGGGCACGGCCGTTGCTGAAGGGGGACCAGGGGGGGGGGGTTGTGTGACAGGGTGTTAACGGGTCCATGGGAGGTAGTCGTCCTTCATCTCAAACTGTCCGTTCGATCTCCCCAAACGCACCGTGACACTAGTAGCAAAGACTTCCACTCCGTCCTAAGATTCACTTTTGCATCTGTTTGCCCGTTAAAGAAGTTTCGCAAACACGCGCGGCCGGAAAGCACGAGCACAAGACGCGGTCCTAGTTCCTTCTAGGTCCCAGTCCTGGCGAGTCCTGCCGGATGTGACGCATCGGTTGAGATCCAGCTCCCGCGAAGGGATGATTGCGCGCCGTTCCTTATCGCGCGTCCTCCAGCCTCTTCTAGGTGGCGCTCGTGAAAAGTACCGAATTCTTGTAGTAGCCCGTCCGCGATTCTGAAACATAAAGTTTTACCTAATGTAACGCCGCCGTCTCGTTCTACGCTTATTACAAATTACGATGGCAGAACTAATGGGAATTGAAATTCCAAAGGCGTCACCGGCTGCAGCGAGATCTCTTCGAAGTTGACGATGCTCCAATCGAACCCTCAGGTGTATTAATATTCAAGGGGATGATCGTTCCTTTCACGGGGATGCAAGACGTGCTGGCACGTACTACGTCCAGGAATAGCGGAGGCAGCGGCGCTTGGCGCCGCTCACTAATTACCGTTGAATGAGGACAGAGAGAGAGCGAGAGAGAGAGAGAGAGAGTAGTAGACGTAGCAGTGTGGTCCAAGAAACAGAGGCAGAGAAATGAGGAGAGATGAAGAAATAGAACGGAGAGCAGGATGGAAGGGTGAAATCGGGGCAAAGGGAGTCGGTGGGAGGGAGCCGAACCCTTCGGGGAGAAGTCGAGTCATCGGGCCTCTGCTTGGCTCTTTGAGGAGGAGCCGCCTCTAGACTTTTTATCGAACTGTCGCTTATGATTGAAAAAGACTACATTAATAGTCCAAGGGATTTCGGTCGGTGTACCAATATTCCTCGGGGAGAGACTTCATCTTCCCCTCTGTCTCGTCCTTTTGTTCGAGGCGACATTGCACTTTTGGTAGGATTGGTAGGTGTGGCAGTCAGCAGTCAGGGTTGGCTGCAGGCTACGGCAACGATTACGAGATCCGAAAACTTTTAACCCTAAAGTCTGACAATGACTCTCTCTGTCTCTCGAAAATTGGTAAATAAGTTTTCCAGCAGCCGACGACCTGCGCGCGGGGGATTCAATCCAGCACTCGTTAAGGCTACCGGGATAAGATCCGTCCTTGCTTCGGCACGGGGGTAGAGAAACGATTATTCGCGGTATCGTGGCCAGACGCCATATTGAAATCGCGCTATAGTTTTTGCCCGTGGGAAGTTTCGAAGCCACCAAGTTTCCGACGTAGTGCTTCGGATAAGTTCGCGAATCTGCTTGCCGCTGTACTTGCTGCCGCGTTCGCCGTCCGTTGCAAGAAATTCACCCGGGCAACTCGGCAACTCGAGTTTCTAATTAAAGATTGAAATTTATTTTCGCCAGTAAGAAGCTTCCTGCGAAACACTCGGTGGCATCCATTAACTCTGGAAGAAGGGTGGGCGGGTGTCACCCGCATTGGGGATGTCAAGGAGGACAGGGGCTGGAGGGGCGGTACCTGGACAGGCGCAACTTTCTTCGAAAGAGGTATATACATGTATCGTCGAGAAGAGAAGCACCGGGAGGAAGAAGGAGATCAAGTTGAAGGAACGAGAAGATCATTGGTATTGCACTGTAACTATAGCGAATAATCGTGGCCGATTACGGGACGCACCTTGAAGAGGAGATTTGACCTGGTCCCTCTCGGCAGCCTGATGTTGTCGCGTCTTTCTTTCCTGCTCCAGCTCCTGGGCCAGCGAGTCTGCGACATAAGAGAATTGGAAATTCGCGTGTTTTTCCGAGTCACCCCGTGTAGAGATAAAGAAACAGAAAATCATTGGAGGGATTGTCAAGCATCCGGGGACTAAGGGAGTTTCTGTAGAATTTGAAGATGGCCTATCTGCACGGTCCATGGGCCCCTCGGGTTCTCTCACCTATGGGGCCAGACTCATCGGCTCGTGAAAACACGATGAAACAAAGCAGTAATTAGTGGAAAGCTCGACTCGACTCGTTCCCCCCGTTTACGAAGTCTCCGCCGCGAGCATCGCCTCACGAGAAACCAAAGAGGCGCAAGAGGGACGAGGGGGATGACGAAAGGAATGAAGGGATGAACGGATGAGGAGACGAGGGGAGGCGAGGGACGAGGTATAACGGGCAAAGGCAGGCGTGAACACGGGGTGAGGTGGTTTGCTCACTGAATTCCAACGGATTAGGGTGAAAACTGGAAAATGTCCCTTTAATGATATTACGTCGAATTAACCGAGCGCCGGCATCGCATACTTGGCTGACCAGTGTATTACCGGCTGCCTCTCCCTTTCTCTTTTTCGCTCTCTGTACTTTCGCTGGTTCTACGATACCCCGATTTTGCAAATATTAACAAGCCGGGAGATAAGGAGAGGATTTTAAAAATTCTTTAAATTTCACTGTACAAACTATGCAAATTTGCCTTCAGTTTCACCGAAGATTATTGGCTGGCGCGACGGGCCAATTCGACAGCCGGTATAACCCGGCGATATCCGTGTCTCTCCGTGTACCTTCCCCCTCGCCGCTACACCCCGTAGTCCCTTCAAAGAGCAATGGTAAAATCGAATTGCGAGCCCATTAAGCTCCGGTTAACTAGCGTAGCGCGGAGAAACGGCGTCGACCTAGCGGGACTAGACGAAGCCGCGGGACAGGACCGAGATTCCATTATGCTTTGAGTAACAATAGCTGAGGGCTGTTTCGTGCTCGGTGCCTTCGTGGGTGTGAATTGTGCGTGCGGCGCGTAAGTGGGTGGGCGACTTTAGGTGCGTGCTACGCGTAAGCCCTGCTGCAATGTTTGTGTTTCACTGAGCCAAATTACCTCTCGCGCCCTTATCCGCAGCGCCGGCTGTGTTCTGTCCCTTTGATATCCAAATGACAATTTAACTGCTCGTGATAAAGGGCTGGTGGGGTCGCCGAGGGATGGGACGAATCTCGTGCCTATTAAGAGGAAAGGCGTTTACGCGTGTATGGCTATCAGTCGCCAAAGAAAAGGGATGCTTTCCCAGAAGTGAGAATCCTTATCAAGCTACCAGGGATGGGGTGAGCGAGATTTAACCCTCTTGCGGTTCCACTTCATAGTACTCAGTAGTATTTACCCCGAGTACACTAGGGGGGGTAAAATAGGCCAGCTTTGAGATTTCGCCAAGCAACCCTTTTCGTATGAGTCTACGTATCAATGGTCGATATCGCGGGGAAGGTAATTTCGGCGAAAAATCCGAGCGAATAAGCCAATCGAAAAAGGGCCGACTAATAGTTTCGCTACCGTCTTACACCCTGACAAATCGTCTGGACAATGGAAACAATTTCAGAGCGGCTCAAACAAGACCGAGACCTAAACGGTTGGTATTGTGGCGGGGGCATTGAGGTCCAATTTTTTCGGGGCCTGACTGAGAGCCGGGGGCCTTCTATGACGATGCGTTTATCCGTAATTAACTCCGACAATGCGTCGGCCAGGAGATACAGAGTGAGTGTGAGAGAGAGAGAGAGCGAGAGAGAGAAGGCGTCTCCGACTCGGAAGAGAGACGACGGTATAGAGCGAAGAGTCGAGCTCAGGATTCTCTGAAGATCGAGAAAACGATAGAAACACAGAGAAAATAAACCTTCCGTATAAGGAAGAATGAGAAACAAAGAGAAGATGACTGCCGGATCGAGATGAGTCTCTGAGGCGTCTCGATGCCTAGAAAAATTGTCGTATTGTTAGTCGAGCTACGGCGCCGAGGTCGTCGAGCTATCGTCTCTCGCAGCAGCTCGCGTCTCCCGTCGAACCGTCCATACCTGTATGGGCCGAGTACACAGAGTCCACAGGCAACTTGTATCAGGTACGATAGGCAACGGCCTGCTAAGGAGCATTCCTGGGTGAATCGATCCGTTACCGATCCTATGGGTGACGGCATATCCCTTTTAGTCCTTTGCCCTTTTATTGTCCTTCGGCTTCATCCTGATCCACTGTGGCCGTTCGGGGAGATCGAGACGCGAGCTTCGTTACGCCGTGAAATTTTCAAATCTTTATTTATTAAAAGACCCCTCTCTATTCCCGATATCGGATAATCGAGTGGAGGCCCTTCGAAAAGGGTGTACGGATTCTTTTTGCGCGGACGGAGAAAAAGGCAATTTAAGTATCATATCAGAGAGCAGTAATTGCTTGAATGCTGCTCGCTCCGAGAAGATCAGAGGGAGGCGCAGGAGGAGGAGGAGCAGAATACTCGATGAGAGGAGGCAAAGGAAGCCGAAGATGCTGGAGGACGAAGGTGGCCGAAGGGTGGGACGTGAGCGGAGTGGCTGGAGGTGGATCGCGGGAGGCAGCTAGATGCTAGAGGGTTGATTCCGTATAGCGTGCGTTTTTAATACTCTGATCTTTATGTAAAGCAGGGAGACGGCGTGCCAGGGGGAGGGGGCGTCGCGACGCGCGCGCCGCTCTCGAGCGTCAAGCCGAGCGTGAAATTGTATGAATCAAGAAGGCACAGGAGACACAAAAAGCCAAAAAGAAATGCCCCGCGTGCCCTCTCGCTTTCGAATCGCTTTTATAATTTCAAATTTCCGCAGGCGGGAATTATATCTTGCCGCATTCTCTCTTTTTTGTTTTTATTTTTACGTCTTTACAGTTTCATCCCTCTATCCTTCTTTCTACCCTTGTTTTGCGTCTCCCTCCAATATTCTCGAGTCAACGGGCTTCGCCAAATCGACTGGCAGCCGTTTCACCTCTGGGGGAGCTTCACCTTTTATCTTCTACTTAAGATACACGCTGCACGCGATTACGCAAAGATACAATGTCAAATTTATCTTTGCGTACTATGAGCTTTTTACAGAGAGAGAGAAAAAAACGAGAGAGAACGTAGCGAAACGGCCTTTGCGGAATACCCATGTCCCGGCGGTGGGTGGTGAAACCGAAGGAACTTTTATGAAAATAAGCCAGCAGATGCGGCTCGCTTTAATAATACATCTCGCGGAGTAGAAACGCGAGTGTAGGGTAGCTTTGCAAGAAGCGACAGAAGGGGGTGGTGGGGGGGGCTGAGATACAGGAAAGTTGCTGCTTTTTCTTTTTAATTTTAAGTTTCGCGGCTCGACGCATCAAACACGAAATACGAGACATCGGTAACCGTGTTTACGAGGGCGCTACGTGTTACATACAAATATATATGTATATCACCGATTTATTTTATACATCAAGAAAAAAATTCTTCCTCAATTTCTTCAACCTCAACCGAGGAAATCAGCAACCTCGGAACATCCCCCAGGCACTTACGCGAAATCATAAACAGAGAGTGAATTTTCCCATATGCATATATGTTACTTCCGTCGTCGGGATCAGGGCGAAGAAACTGGATACAGGTTAATGTACGTGAGAATACGTATGAGCCAAGACGAGAAATATTCCCCTGTGTAGAATCGGCGCTAGGAACAACAGATAGCGCTGCTTGTGGAACAACCCCAATATTCCTAACTCCAAGTGACGCACACGTTGCTACCCCTTCGACCGTGTATATAAATAGCAACCCCTGACTCCTGTCTCTCTTTTTTTTGGCATTCAACTTTTCTCCGTTTTCTTCCGCGATAGAAGTGCAGCCCACGCCACCCCCTTTACATCCTCGGGGTGAACGCGTCACGCTTTATCACGGTAGCTCCGCTTATTGTCTTGCGAGTAACAACAGGCTGCACGCACCTATGCTATCGCATCGGTCAGCTGTCGGGCGACTGGAGCTTCGGATAAGAAGTCGAGTCAGCCGCAGCAACCTCAGGTTGAGAATGTCGATCAGGTCGGCAGCCGATGTCGAAATGGCTGACGCCTGGTCGGGATGCCTACCGTTAATCCACTGCCAAGGTTTATTCTCCCACGTGGGAGTTCAGGGCCGCCGCGATGCAAATAACCCCATCCCTCTTCTGACACCTCGGCGCGGCAGGGTAATCATTTCAATTCCGAAGAATTTTCAAAGGCCCCGCCCATCAAATATTAAGTCCGCCCGGCGATTTAGAGTGATTGCGGTCGCGAGGTGCCGAGAAACGACGCAGTGAAAAGTCAAGGGACGCAGCAGCGCGACTGTAGATTATTCCGTGGGTACGAGACGTCCGGTAGGCCATAGGCACTCGCTCCGTAGGCACATTGATAGAGTTTCTGGAGGAGGCTGGAGAGAGCGAGTGAGCTGGAAGAGGATCTCGGTGTGCGTCGGAGGTTGGTACGTGCACGTATGCCCAGCGAGGGAGAAACAGTCAAGGGGGAGAAGGAGGCGGAGGAGGTTATGGTTGCTGCGAAATTATTGCATATAGTCTGAATATTAAAGCGCGCCGGAGTGCCGCGTCGTTCGGGGTTGAACGTGTGGATGTTGATGTTGATGTGAACGTGGAGAGAGAGAGAGAGAGAGAGAGAGAGGACAGGTAACGCCACCGAGAGCCGCGACGGCCGCCGGGGAAATTACGGCTCCTTCCTTACTTGCGAGATGTGCATAAACTCTGCATTACACCAGGCGACTCTCAACTTGCTTTCTGCGTTTTGCCGAATAAGAAGACTGCGCCCGGAGGTCACTGGACCAGCGGCCGATTGGGAGTCACTGCTCGTATAGAATGCATGACTTTAAGACACAGCGACCCCGGGGTCCCCTCAGTGGCGTAAGTACCCACCTCAGACGACGCTCATCCCCCCGGGTGGCCTCTGAGCGGCAGCAGCAGCCCCCCGCCCCGTTTCCCACCTCCTCCTATACCCTCCGCGCCCTTTCGCTACTACAGCCACCTTCTGCACCCTTCTCTTACTCTAAATCTCCGTTGTTTATTGCAAATGGATTCCGCATCATGATGCCCGGGTGGCTCGACGACCCTATTCAAATGCGTGTTGCCCGCCCATCCCGTTTACAGGGTTGTTATTGCGCGGGGCTGATTGCCCCCGCGAAATCTTCCGAATAATTTATTTTCTGCGATAAACGACCACGTCGACGCTGCAACCGCGGTCACGGACGACGTCATCATCGCCCCAGTCGCTCTAGCTCGCTCGAAATCGCTTGGCGGCTCTCGCGGATTTCTCGTATAATCGGGGGGCTCAGTCAAGTCGCTCGGAAGATGAGAAAAATTGAGCAGCTTTCGCAGCCTACGTGTATTACGCGCGTATTAGAAATAATGCGGTTGGGCTATTAGCGCTCTCGGGCGTGTGTCCGAGTGTCCAGTCGAGTAGCGCTTTACTCTGTTATTTCTTCATCCCCCCTCTCTCTCCCTCTCTCTCTCTCTTCACTTGGCTCTATACCGGACCAGCACTGACCTTGGTAGCTCTGCCAAAATGCGGACGCTTGCCCGAGGTCCAGTCCCGTGTATCCCCATGCGTGCTTCTCCGGGGATGATTGACTTTCCCGATACTGCTGGCTCTGTTGCTGTTGCTGAAGGGGTTGTGGCGTCTGTTGCTGCTGCGAGGGCTGCTGCTGCGTCTGCGAATGGACCGGACTCTCCTCTGGAGGTTCCGTGCTCGTGCGTGCTTCCGCCGTCACGTTTTCTGCAAACAGATCAGGGACTCGTCACTGTACTGCACACGCAACACGCATAGTACATGGATTCGCATTCCTAAGGGTTCCTCAGGCAAATTTCATTCGGCAATCTACCCGCGGACTTTCCACCTAGGCCTATATCTGCCCCGTCGAACGAGGGTGGCCTCCCGTTTCGTTTGATTTGAAATTAATATCGCGACTCCCTGCCACTGACAGGGTTAATCAGCCGGCGAAAACGGCAAGGTTCCACGAAACGTTATATATCGGAATAAGAGATTTCACTTAAAGGGTTTCGTGTTTGAGTTTGGTAGTGACAGGGAGGGAGGCTGGGAGGCCGAGAGATTTGGCTCGGCTGGGGTTGAGACAAGAAGCAAGACGTTCGTCGTTCCAGGAGGAGGGATGGAGCTGAAGGAAGCGACGGTGGTTGGGATTGGGCTGCTGCCGGCTGGCTAAGTAAGGAATCGTATTCTGCCGGGTGTCAGTCTGTTTGCTCTGTCTGACGAATTAATTAATTTCTCCTTGGAGATTAGGCGAATTGGCCCCGGGGCCTGGATATTCTCCGCGGTTCCATTTCGACTATTTCAAAAGTATTTTTTTCTCAATGTCCTCAATTTATTGAAATCCTCTCCAGAAAGCAGTAAGATCCTCGGCGTCACTCTCTTACCTGTGATCGCCCTGACTTGCTCGGACGAGGCGCCTGTTGCCTTTAGTGCATCCTCCAGCTGATTGCGCCTCTTGATCTCCAGATCCAATTGATCCTGAAGACGCTTCCTCGCCCGACGCTCCTTCTTCAGCCGCTTCTGATACGCCACTGGAACAAAACAAGAAGAGGAACGGGCGTTAGCTCGACACGCTGCGATGGACTCTGCGGGACGGACGCGTGCCAGGAGGATCGTTAGGACGAACCCTGTGTCCCCAGGTGGTGGAACCCTGTCGAGGATCCAACCACGCTTCGAATTATCTCCGCGTATCATTCGACCGCAGGGGGTTTCACGGGTTTCAGTGCGTCTCAGTGCAGGGGGCCTTAGAAGTCGCGCTTAGCCTCCAGGCAGGGGTCTGATAGTTCAGTGGCTACCGGCTACGATCCAATTCTCACCTGTCTCTTCAGCCTTTTCCCTTTTAATTCCTTTTCCCCACCTTCCCTCCCTCCCCTCCTGACCTTCAGCCGATGATCGATCGCGACCTCGCGCACTCCTCGAGGATTCTGTCAAAGCGGAGGACGTCGCCCTGGACACAGTGACGAGTGCGGGAATAAAGGAAGTCAGTAGAGAAGCTTCTAGAAGGAAATAATGAATGGAAGAAGCCAGCGAGCGAGGGCGTCACATTGTCCGGCGTTTCGCCTCAGTTTAACCTCGGAGCCGTGTCGAGATCGCGGCTACATAAAGTAGATGCACCGTGCATGTAGAGAATGAAGTCGGGGGGAGTGGGGGCGGGTGGGGAACAAATAAGTGTGAGTCCCAGCGCACGGGTGAACATTCTCATGCACAGAGCGATCGGTTCGATTGGCCGTCCCCGACGCGGCCCCTTTGAGCTGCTGGCTGCTCTCCTTCTGCTCGCTTTAATTATTTTCCGTCATTGTGAACCGGCGCGTCCGGCCATTGTGTCCTGCGCGTTTGCCAGAGTATTTCTGATGCCACGGCACGTCGAGTGGATCCGCCGGTGCCGAAGCGCGCTTTGTTGTTCGGATGGAGGATCCATCCCTTTTGATCGGTGCCCCTCTTCCTCCCCCCTGGTGCCATCCCTGGTCCGATCGGTGGCACCAGGGTCGACCCGCGAAACAGAGCGAAATCTCGAGCCAAAGTCGGAGAGAGCAATACGTGCATCCTCGCGCAGCATCCTCCGTACGGTTTTCTTGCGCGTTGGCAACAGTAGGTCCCCGCGCGTTGGGCCCTTTCGACATGCAGAGAAGACGAGGAGTCCCAACAAAAAAGTCCCTTCGTCACGAACGTGACTGACGAGAGGACGAGGAGCGCGTCTCGTTCCGCAGCTTCGGCTATCATCCCGATTCTTGCTGGAGCATCGTGCTGATGGCTGTGGCCATTGGATATTCCGCTGCACAAAGGAGTCGCAGACTCCGAGTGATCTCGTCCTCTCGAACGACTCGAATGAATTTGTGTCCCGATCTGGACCACTGGGTACGCTCGTTATCGAGGCTACTCGAGGAAAAAGTGAGGATCGGCCTGATTCCCCTTTTGTTCAGGGCCGAGGGGAGCGATCGGATTCGCGGGGCGTCCCGACGCCCAAGCGTACGGCCTTGACATCGCGGAGGTCCTTTCCCTGAAGCGGGAAGCGGTAGCGGCGTGCACGTATGGTTTAAGATTACTTTCTCTGACAGGAGATGGTAGCCAGGCGCGTAGGTGCTGCGTCGCCGTGGGCGTCTCGCGCTTACGACGCTACGCGCCGGACTATCGCTAGCCGAGAGCAGCAAAGGTGGCAAGAGCATGGGCTGTAGGTGCGTATCTGGTGCTGGTCTCAGGATCGTAGAATCTGAACACGTGCTACGCGATAGCCTTAAGGATTATGGGTAATATTTGCCCCTGCTGATCGGTAGGTGCAGCGATACTTCAATTCTGCTGCAAAAGGACGGGTGAATGCACCGAGTGCACCGAGCGCTCCGATTGGCTCGAAGTGACCGACGATCGTTGAGAACCTCTGGGTTGTGATTGATTCCCGGCAGACAAGGCGCAGACAACCCTTTGGCTCTCCTCGCCATTCTATCTCTCACCGTCCGTGGCCCTCCTCCCTCTCTCTCTCTCTCTCTCTCTCTCTCGCCGCGCGGAATAATACTCAAAGATCTTTCTGCCGCCCTCCGAGCAGGTCCCTCCGCGGGAGCGACGGACGAGGGGGGAGGCAGAGGAAGACCGGGGGTAGAGGGACCGAGAGCGCAGCATTATGATGCAAAGATGGCGCGGTGGCGGCACCCTAGAATTAGCCTGAGCACTCGCCATTGGTCGCCCGGCAAACCACTCCTTCGGTAACAACCGACTGCATACGTTGCATACTAAGGATGCACGCGAACCGGCAAAGAATTGCCCGTCCTTTCCCTTCGTGTGTCGGGACTCCTGAGTGAGCCCTCTCGCTCCTCCAGCATGTCCGCCGCGACGCCGCGTCGTCCATGACTCTGGACCTCCCGTCGTCCACGACTTCCCGAACTTCCACGTCCGGCCCAACTGGAACCTACCGCAACGGCTACCCAGAACTAGACTCCTCGTTCCCCGAAGAAGACGGGGCAACGGAGGGACGACTCGGATGAGTCTTTCGCAGCCAACCAAGAAAGGCCGGAACGCGGACGACCGTAAGAGGAGACTTTACGCCGCGGATGATTTGCGAGCGGGAGATGCTCGATTACTTTTAGTTAGCAGAGATGGCTCTTGCATCAGGGTCAATAATTCCTCCGGATGGAACGAGCTCCCTCTTTCTTTCCTTCCTCCTCCTATTTTTTTCTTTTCTTCCTCCAGATCGCTCCCGCCCCTCTGCCTCTCGCTCTCTCTTTCGCCGAGTATCTTCCAGTTTTTCTACCTTCCTACTGGGATGTAACTGACGTGCAGCCGTAAAAGTTGCGCGAAGCAAAACACGAGACACCGTCGGGTCTACAGCGCGCAGAGTGATTACAGTCCAGTGCCGATAATCCGACCATTTTTCTCAGCTTCCTCGGAGACTAGGATCAGGAGGACTGGGGAGGACGCGACCCCGTTGAACTCGTAGGATCAATTGTTAAGGACAATCCAGTTATCTCCCGCTCAATGAATCCTCTTTCAGATTTCCGTTCTAGTAGATGATCTCGGGTGGACCCGATGCAGATGGAAGATAGACCAAGTGCCGATCGTACTCGGAGGGGTCCGAGGGATGAGCTGGAGAATGGTCCAGGGAGGGTGGTCCATTAGATAATGCAGTCAACAGAGAGCAGCCTCTCATCAGGCACGTCAAAACACATCAGCTACCGCTGTGCGCTCACTCAGAAATCCCGGCGACCCGCGACCCTCTGTCGCTCTCCACGCTGGACCCTGGATGCTGGACGTCGGGACTCCCCACGTCGTTGTCCTCCTCGTTCCAGAGATCACAGATAGACTCTCCCTCACGAATCGATCATTCGATTACCGATCCGTCATTTCCATTCCGATTATCAAGTACACCCAGTATATGCATATTTATCTCCCTGTGCCCTATATCGATCTGCTAGATTCGACTTTTAATTCTGTCGGTTTCCAACATCGGAGTATCGTCCATTCCCCCTCGTGACGTCTCGCTGTCGTTATCTTATATTTAAGAGATTTTATAACTTGACGTATCTCACTTTAAACTGCTTTGCTCGTGGACTGTGCGCAGTATGTAAAGTACAGGCGCGTTACAGCCACGACACGCAGGGCCTACACACACGGTGGCCCTCGAATGACTGGAGGATAACCCTATCTCTCAACGCGTTGTCTTGCAAACAATCAAAAGCCAGTAGCAACATGGCCGAATCTAATCAGGCCTGTACAAACTAATATAAGCGGTTGTACACAGCGTGTCTTACGCCAGCGGCGACTGTATTTAATACGCGAAGCTCCGGCCCCGACTACGGGAATAGCAATATGATTTACATTTTGTGGTTATATTGACCATTCCCGCCACCTGCACCAACCGTCCCGACGCCCGAGGCGGTGCTAAGAATGACCGGGTTCTTCGGGAAAATTAATATCGGGCCTGGGAGTCCCACCCCCGGGCACCCCCGGGCACCTCTGGGCACCGGGTTCGTTAAACGCTCGAAAACTCTCGTAATACCCGACTATGGATATTTATTCCTTATACTTTTCTAGCGGGTGTCCATCTCGAATCACCGGCAGTATACGGACCGACAGTTTCATCCGCGTCGGAATGTATCTCGGGCTTGGCTCTTGAAATCTGTAACCCATCATGAGTCCTTTAACTAGGCGCAACCCTCTCTTTGGCACAATTGGGGTTCTTAGGCACCCACTGGAGGAACCTGTTCCGCGTTGTTCTGCCCAGGAACAGCATCTGTGCTCTACGGCCCGATATCCATACAAAGCCGTCTGCTGAATAATATTACACTTAACCCGTACCACTAGGATGATTATAGTTGGAGCAACGTCGATAGTAGTTAGAGCGTGCATCCTGTGGAATGCTAATTCGACGTGTGTCTCGCAGGCCGTTCGATTGTCCGAAAAAGGGTGTTAAAAAGGGATGAGAGTAGGAAGAAGCGGATGAAAAAGATGAAATTTAAGGGGGGGAGAAAGAAGAAAGTTAAGGGCAAGGGATTTCTAGGTTATCCCTCACTCGTCCCTCTCTTGCTCTCCGTTCAAATATCAATTTCCCAGTGACAACTTTTCGCCCTGCATTTTCCTTCTCTCCCCCCTCCCTTTTTTCCCTGGCCATATGGAAATGGAGATCGGTCATCGGAATCCAGTTTGCCAGTAGAAACATCCCGAGAGGGTCAGCTTTATCCGCTTCCCAGCCTTACGACCGTTTCATCCCTTACCACCAAAAAAAAAAGCATCCCTCATAACCCCACGTATAGCCTCCAAGCCTGCTTTCAATATAAACTCAAAAGCTTCTCGCTTTTACATATTATTCTTACATCCATCTTCCGCTCGAGTCGCAATGGGATATGGATTCAAAGGAATTTCATCCCTTCTGGGCTTCTTAGAGTCGGCCAATCGTCCAGCTAAATCGTATAACGGATCGATCTTCCTCTGTCTTCGTTTTTACATTTTTCCCCCTACTTTCGAAGACGCGAAAGGTTTGGCCGATTTTCCAAATTTCCCGAAGTAACCCGACGGAGGACAAAGACGCGATAACGAATCCACGTGGGCAGTGGAGATAAGAACTGCAGCGAGAAGATCTGTGTGGTCTCCGACACAAGACGTGGACTTATTCTCAAGCAGATTTGCAGTGCTTGAGTTACGCGAGTAAAGTAATATGAAAATATTTACCCCCTGAATGACCGTGGGTCATTCGAGACCAGGATCTTATTACGTTGCGTGGAAACGTAATATCCAAACCTACCGAATCCGGGGATTCAGTTTCTTAATGGCGTGAGAGATCGCACGAGTGTCTTATCCGTTTCGGCTGAGATTCGCCAATCAATCGCGGACGGACCGAAGTCACACTGGAATGAAATAAAAACTAGCCAACCAGCAGATATACGGTAGCCGAAGGGCAGCGACTAGAGTACAGACCCCGCGTGTCACTATCTCGGATGGAAAGGGAGAAGGGAGAAAGAGAGAAGGAAAGGGGGGTTAAAGCAATGGGATCGGTATCTTTACCGCGTTCCTTTATCGGCCAAAGGCAGCAGCAGTTTTCGGGGCTACACCCTGTATAGGACGCGTGTTTTATTGCCCGAAAACCGACAGATATCAGGATTATGTGGCCCGTCAACGGCGCGAGTACCAACCCATGGCAATCGAAGGAGATGCCAACCTTAAGAATTTCTCTATTTTTTCCCAATTTTTTGAGCTGCTAACATCAGGAGCATCCACGTCATCCGCCGTGTCCCGCCAGAGCACCCGCAGATATTCTCTTGTCTGAATCTTCTGGATTCAGTCTAGATGAGTTCTCAATATTTTTTTTTTTTTTTTTTTCATTTGTTCCGAGGACGATATCGGTGGTTAACGTCTATTATCCACCCCCAAGAGTTCTCCGTAAGTAGGACGGCCCTAAAACGTCCTCCTAACCCTTTTTCCACCGTCTCGGTTCCTCAGCTTCTTTTTGTTTCGCTCGTGCGGCGGAGGCCATTTAAAAAAATAACCCGACATTAGAAGCCGCTTATTTTATTTTATCTGTCTGCCCACGATTACGACGATAACCATCTAGCTCAGCGTTTTTCGAACTTTGCAAAGTCCTCGCGCATCCGACCATCGACCATCAAGAACCAACCAGCAACCAACACCATCACCATTATCACCACATACTGCTAGGGTCTGCCAACAAACGCGATTCATTTTATTCGGTTAAACCTCCTTCGCTTCCCTCCTCCTCGACCTCCTCGTCTAACCTCCAAAGTAACGTCCCAGATTCCGGTTACGGCCAATAAAGGTTACGGTCCCAGGTTCCTTTCCAAATTGGCATTTTACGTTCGATTTCATAGGGACGCCAGGGAAGACATGATACCGTCCTTATGCTTCTTTCCTTACATTTTTCCCCGTCCCTTCTGCTTATATAGTTTATTTTCCGATCGACCTTACCAAGATCTCCCTATTCTCGATCCACAGTCGAAAGCGACTAGGAAAAGGAAAGTGCGATGCATGGGATCCATGGAAATTAGGAGGCCGTTGAACCGCCGATACGTTTCAAACGCGAAGCACACATAGATTATCGGCGCGGAGCACCGATAGTGATATAATGTTTATTCAACTAAAAGCCAGCTTTTTTCACTCAGAGTTCCGTACCCCCCCTTCTGCACCTCAGCCGCGGACTGGGGTGAGACTTACTACCCCATGACATTTTTCCCCCTCAGGCTTACACAACCATCCTACACCCCGTAGAGTTTTAGTGTTTTTTTTTTTTTTTTTTTTTCATTCCCTCCACCCTGACACGATATTCCAGCAATCGAACCTAGTGAATTTTTCTGATAGGGAACAATACGTTTCCATGTGATATTTCATTTTTCTGGCTGTCCTCACCCTAAAAAAGAAGGACGTTAAAGCGTGCTACGGTATGCGTACATGTGTGCTCGTCGAGGACGAACCGGGTAGGGTAGAGGGTGAAGAAGGGAAACCGGAGACCCCGTGGAGCATCGACAGGGAGTGTTTTAGCTTATCACGTTTATGCGTTTAATACCTCCTGTAGGGTCCGTCCCCTGGGACACATACGAGCGCTTAATGGTGATTTTTTGTCACTATATGAGCATTTTCACTTCGTGCCGATACGACGCCTGGCGTCGCTTCGCATCGCCTCGATAGGTCAACGGGCGACACGTATTTCTTTGACTTTCTATTTTTTTCTCCTTTATCCAACTTTTCCTATCCCGTATATCCCGTTCGTATGTCAACCGACGTCGCCACCCTGACGACGTCGATCCCGAAGACGCGTGAAGGGACTCATAATAGGATCTGCTAAGAGGGTGCCGCGTTGTACTTCTATCCGCGACAGGACTTGTTTGCGCAGGGGTTGCTTCTATCCAGTAGGGTGCACCGATTACAGCGTGAAGCGAGGAGTTGGCGAAATTGAAGGAGTCGCGGAGGACCCAGCTACCAGTCCTTTACCTGGCGTCCTGACGTAGTAGGAGGGACGAGAGAGAAGGGAGAGAAGGGAGAGGGTGGAATGGATGCGTTCGTTGTGGTATATGGAGATTCCTTTTTTAATCTTTATCGAATACGTGTCTTACCGGCGCTCAAGGGAAATTGAATTGTGCCCTTATACGGGGTGGGTGAAATTGGGACGCGCGTGTCGTCGAATATCGACACGAAAACGCGGAGTATAAATAAAATAGGAAGAAAGAGATAAAGAGAAAGGGAAGTGGAGCACGGATGAGATCGAGGGAAGCGAATAAATAAAAAAAAAGGGATCGCGAAAATATACAGTATATACGAATTAAATTCTTAAAGTTGAGTTAGCGTATATAATATATTTATATATGGAGTAAGCTGCATGCCTCGAGTCCCGTGACTTTTCAGATCCTTCTGAGGAACCTCACAGGGGAGCCAATATTAATTCTCATAAATTTCCTTTCAAACCGGAATGGATCCGCGCACCCTACGCGTCCCATTTCTTACAAAAGGCTGTTTGCCTTTTAATCCGAATATGCAAAGTGCCTTGTATTCTCTTGTTCCAATCAAGTCACGTAGGACGCTTCTGTAATATTTAGTGGCTGTTCCAGGAGGTTCTTTTCCTAGGAATCTCCAAGGACCTCCGTAGAGTTGCATGCTAGAAACTTTTTCCTTTTTGGTTGAAAATGTGGTGTAACGTATTTTTTTCTTACCTCGACACCGATAGTGAAAAATCCGAGAACTATCTTCGAGAACCAACCTACGTTAACCTTCGACCGTCCACCTTTCGCTCGGGCATCCGCAAGCCAGGCGAGTAAGAGTCAGAATCAGATTTGGACAGAACGAATCGGACGTATCAAGTCGAAATCTCTTCACCAATTAATAAATTGGGAGACTCACCGGAGCTGGTGCAGCTAATCCGTGAAGGCCGGGAACTGCATTCAGGTAACACTCGGGTGGGCATTGCACTAGGACACGGCACTACACCTCCGGAACACTCACGGCAAATCGCGAGAGCAACGCGAGAACTTCCTATACCGTACCGAAACACAACTAGAAAAACTATAAACAAATAGCACGGGAGCGCGAGGCAGCTCGTGACACCTCGGTCGAAGTCCCGAGACAGACTGCCTTGACAATAGCCAAATTCGAGAACTAATCATTCTGATTGGTTGAGATCCTTGTAGCCGATAACTCTTTCTTTCCCTCGAGTCGTCCCTTTAAACCATATCGAAGGGAACCAGAACGCGTCTTATCTGAATAGCCGGAGTCGCCTGGTGAATCGAAAAATGACGTCACAGTGGGTATATCAGATTCCATTTTTGAAAAACACGACTTAGGGAACGTTTGAAGATTCCTTGAAAAACAGCAGGATTTCTCGGAGCGACTGAACGCATTCCCTTTATTCCTACGAAACTCATTCACAGCCAGCAGGGAATATGGATGGCTCCCTGTTTATTCAGCGTAATGACTCGGCCGCTTATTGTCCGCAATGGTAGATGGTAATAGTAACCGCAGTGCGAACCGCACGCGGCCGAATAGTTCAGAGCACCCACTTGGCCATTCCCTTTCACATTTGTTTGCCGCACTCTTTATCGCGCCCCGAGATTGCCGCATTAAACTTCCACCAAAGAGAATATAGCGGCTGCAGCTACATTGTGCAACGTGGAGAATCCCCGAACCAGAGGAGCACGACGCGCGTCGTCGCGACGCGTTCCGGTTCGTTTTCATGAAAGGATTTCAATTAGCCAAAGAGGGATGAGTCCTGCGATTGAAAACATAGTGCGTCCCTGCTAACTCTCCACGAAGGTATCACGGGATACCGTCAGAGGCACTGCCAGAGGGTGCTGACTGCGTTCGTACCGACTAGAAAGTTGAAGGCAAAATAGAAAAGGCATCGTTTATCGAAAACTGTTCGAAGCCACGAAGAGAAGGAGCAGGGAAGGAATAAGAGAAAAAAGAAGAAGAGATGGAAGCTATACTCGTCGTCGGAACTGGTGGCAGGTGGAAGACGGGCGACCTACCCGATCTCGGCCCCGGCATTCAAGATGCCGGTTACCGGGTATTGTGTTACACGTCGTGTGGCCCCCGACTTCCCCCTGCCTACCTAGAGTGCGTGTCCACAGCCTTATTATTTATCATAGGATCGTCCGGCTGGACGACCGCGTCCTCGCGTAGCTCTATGGTCGAGAGGCACGGAAGGAGGATGACAGCGATCGGATGAGTAGATTCTCCGGTTCGCGAGAATGTCATAAGGTTTGAGCGGATGTGACAACAGTTGTTGCCAATCCGGCTGGTTGTGTCTGTCGACGTAGACCAGGTTCCTGGGTGCTCCGGTCATCGATGAATAAGTCCGGTGCTCGAGTGCTTCCAGGAACGGGCCCAAGGAGGGCTTCTTGGGTGCATCTGGAAGGCTTCGTTCTCTTTGTAACGATCTTTCAAATTATAACGCGGGGGTCCCCGTTCGCTCTTCGTTTCTACCTTTCTTCATCTTCCTCGCAGCCTCACTGACAATCCCTCCCCCCCCCCTGCCCCCGAGAGACGTAAAATCTCGAGTGAGCGATAACTAATATCTTTGCGAGGCAGAAACAGCTCGCGTAATTGTCTCAAAGCGAGTTTCCAAATTTCAATCAGCCCACCCCATCTTATCGCTACCACTACCACTACGATCCTGTTCTCACTGTCGTCGGCGTCGGTGCTGGCGGCGACACCGACGTCGACGGCCTGCCTACCCCTGTGCGCGAAACCATCCAGGCATTATTATTTGCTCTCAAGTATAACCGGTTCAGCCTTCACCCTCGACTGGGCTTTTCCAGTCTTTGAATCGCGCCCTGTCGCCCCGACCGCCGCAGTTATTAATATTTGTCGACAATTACCAAGGGCCGGCCTCGTCCCCTGCTCCCTCGAGCACCACCCCCTCGCCCCCCCAACGCCTAGAACGGGTCGCGCTTCTCTCGCTACCCCTTTAATTCCACATCCCGACGACCAAACACGTTCAAGGAAATTGATCGGGCGATTGTCTTTCCGACCCTCCCTTCCCGCTGCCCCCCCCCCCTCACCCGCCTCCTATGTCCTCCACCCGTTACCTTTGACCTCATTCGCAACCACCTACTCGCTCGCTCATTCTACTCGGCGAGCCAATTAGCAATTCTTTCGTGCGGAAGCGATTCGTACCCACGTGCGTACTGGGATCTAACAACGGAGGGATGGACGTCGCCCGTTGATGAGAGTAGCGTCGCGACGCCTCGCGTCATTCGTAACTCGTCCGCCTTCAGTGATCCATCATGCTCCGTATCTCCGTGAGACGTCTCGTTAACAGCTGAGTAATTAGAATCAGCGGCGACCAACTCCGCGACGGAACGGCCGCGCGCGGCTTTGTAAACGCGTCCGATGGGTGTGGTCCTAGGGAGTTCGGTTGAGGCGCTCTGGGCATTATTTACCAAGACATTAGAGAACGTAAGGCGTTTGAGCCCGTGGCCATTACTTTATTGCTATCTTCCCGAGGGATCCACATTCTCCTGAGGTCCTCCTACAGGCACACAGGGACGCTGAGAGATACGACTCCACGAGCCCACGACTCGATCCTCCGACACCTTCCGGTTTACAGACCTTTGACCGGCAGCGCCATGTTCTAGCATGGATTCTACCTGGGAAACCACCCACGATATATTCCTCCTATTTCCTACTAGTCTATAAAGCATCGACGTTATTTTCTCGAGGCACGGATTTTCGCAGTATTTTCTCGTTAAAGATCGATCGGTTATACGTGTCCTTGAAGATGAATCTGTCTGGGGTCTGTTCGCGTCAACTCCGGTATATCACGTAACGTGTAATTTTGAATGCTCTAGAGTTAACAGAAGTCACTATGCGTGCGACAGCTGTCAAAATTGACAGGTGCGATTCAACCGGATGATCCCCCAGTTTACATAAGTTTAGTGGCATTTCCCAAATATCCCATTATATATAGGAAGCAGTTTAGCAAGGCAGTCTTCCATTGGACTCTCAAGGTGGTTACTTCGGATGATGGAAACTCGATCCACAGTTCAAGTTGAAACTAACCGTTAGCCACGTCGGGTTCTACTTCGGGGCTGGAAAACCCATCAGCAGTTCACGAAGGTAGAGGAAGAGATCCAGTGAGAAGAGCCATTCGGTGGGAAGCGATGACGTCAGGAGAGGCTGGGGACCTCTATAGCTGGACCCAACAAGCCCTAGGCTACAAAGCTTGGCACCTCGCGAGCACGGGTCGAGAGCAAGCTCGGCTTACTAAGTATGTTTTGCATCTAAGACGCTGGGCCAACTTTAATTATACGGGGCTTTGCGGCGATGGTGACGAGAGACAGAGGAGAGAGAGAGAGAGAGGGGGAGAGGGAGAACAGCTGAGAAGGATGGTCAGTAGCGCGACCAGTAATGAAGTAAACGGACACTGGAGAGGAACGGGCGGAATGCCTTAACCCTTGGTCCACTCTTGGTCCACTCTTGGTCCACCCACCCTTAGCAGGATATTCGCCCGAAAGCTCTTTCCTCCCTATTCCCGAGGCTTTGCTATCCTCCGATACCCCAGGACTCAGATATCCTTAACGGAGAAGCGTTAACCGATCTCAAAGCTGACCAACCCTTCCTAAATGATCGCGAGAAGATCGCACTTCCCTATTGGCTGAGAAGGCCCTTTGCTGCCTCCTTGATACCGAATACAAATGACCCTTGACCCTGCTCTCTGTTTCCGGTTGGGAATCTTTGAGAGACCCAAAGGACCCGTAAAAAGACTCCCCGGACTGTTACGTCGGTAGAGAACTAATTCCCCGTCCACAATCAGGCATCAACATGTAACTGAAATAATCAGTGCATTCGCCATTCGATCGTAAATCATTGGCAACGTCATTGGCGGGACTGCAGGTATGAAAGATCCAAGAGTCCACTGACGTTGCCTTACCGCCACCGTCCCTGGCACCGCTATAGCGCCAAGCAGTCAAGTAGTCAAGAGTATCTCCCACAGGGCACCGAGTCCCCGTTGTAGCTGCGTGTATTTTACGAGGAGATTTCTTCCCCTTCGCGGTGCTGCAGAGGCGAAGCGGGCCCTTAAAAGGCCGCTTCCCAATTCCGCCAAAGTGGGCCCCAAGAATTGAATCTGAGAATTTATCGTGGCGCGCTTCCGTTTCGGCTGTATCTTCGAGGCGTATAAATTGGAGTTTATGGTTCCTTCGAAGTAACTTCCCTCCCCCCCTTCACCCCCTGGCAAACTAGCGTGACTAATTGGACGAGCACTGCGAGCATAGCAAAAACAAAGACTTACACGGCTACCCAAGGGCGATCGTGCAATTACGAACTAGAAGATGAAGTCTCGAGACTTCCGGTACTCGGTGGTGGTACCCTACCTGCACGTTGCAGGGTGAACCGGATACCTAGAGAACATGCCTGACGTCTATATCGAAAGAGATAAAATGCAGCTAATGAATTGCGAAGGAAAAGAGATGCGGCAAAGGGTCCACGTAAACGCGGCGGAAACGCACGCAGCAACGCACTGCGGCACAGCCGCATCGGCGAGTCGAGATAATTAGGTTTGAGTGCACTCTGGCCGCCGCAGTCGGTAACTCAGTTATCAGTGGACACCCCCGCGTACAATGGCTATCACAACGGCATCAAACATAACGCATCAATTAACGTGAACAATAACCGAGGCAGGAGGGTGCAGCAGGGTGCAGCAGGGAGAATCTGCGCTCGCCGGGCTCCGTTGGCTGCACCCTGTGCCTACGAGCTCCGAACGACGTCAGCTCGTCCTGCGGGATGCTGGATGCATCCGTAGGGGCGCGATGCATCCAGTCGACGGGATTATTAAGCGAGAGAATCCAAAGTCCAGGCAAGGGCTTGGGCCGCCGTCCGGTGGCTCCGCCAGCGGCAAATTCGAAAGTAGGAATGGTGCAGTGACACGTGGAGATTCGTAATGGCCGAAGACGTCGCGGAGGAAGTAGAAAATAGTCACGTTAGGAGGTCAAGCATTAATCTCGCGTCGGGCCAATATCATCCTCCGGATAAATATTCGAGGCACGAGTATCTCGGGTGTCATTAGTATCCCGACAGTGTGGGGCCGGGGGTTGCGAGGATACGCCGTGTGTCACGTGACACCCGTGCGCGCGTTAGTATCAATATGCAGGAGTGTGATAATCAATTGCTGCATTCCGTGAGAGCAGCGAGAAGTCCGCGTCTCGAATACGCCGGAGGCTAGAATTCGAAGGATCCATCTTGGAATCGAGAGCATCCTAAGGATGTCAGGCTATAGCTATACGGTTGCTATAGCTGTCCTTATTGCTCATTCAGGATTCTTCCTCGAGTCTATAACCTGCAAGCGGTATTATGGTTCGTCCATGTATACATATATACGCGCACGCACTTATGGCTGTCTCTCGCCATAGTACTCGCCATAGCTTCACTCGGAGCATCCTGACCGCGAACACGTCGTGGAGTCCTCGAATAATTCATGGAGGAACCGAACGCCTCTGGATCCATCCGGAGTAGCAGGAATGATAATGGCAGCTATTACCGAAGCGCGCCACGGCGAGAGCACCTGAGCCCAAAATATCACCGCAATTAATGCAATTATAGTTTACAAGACCCTTCGCTAAGACCTTAGGTATTACTAATTCAATATATGCGTTTCCGCGCCCGCGACCCGCCGCCCCAAGGGTCCTAAACCCTACTGAAATAGTCAATAGTAAATCCCACGTAGGATAGTCCCGCCGTATGGCTACACGAGAGACCTAACTTCGACTGAAATCCACCCTCTGTTCTCCTGGACGCCGCCGAGCCCACGCGCCTCTCGCACCCCTTTCGCCCTTAGCGTTTCCGTTAACGGTCCCAGGTGCTACCGCGAGAAAATTCCAAGGACCCGCTGCTCGGCGATTACGGAATCCCTTCCTATCCAATTCCAACGTCATCATCTTCCCGGAGGCTTCTCGCGGCGATGTTTGGGGCTTGCGGTTCCTGTAATTATCGCAGGACCGGTGCGCCGACGCTTACCACCCCTCGCCCCCCGAGTAACCGCGAACGTCTTAGCTCGCCTGGCCTCTCAGACCGAAACTACCCCTTCTGATATTCCCCCCCTCCGAAAACAAGGGATCTTTCGACCCTCGAGATTCAGCCGCGAATTGCACGAATACCATAATTGCCGGATCAAGATATTCCGCGTCTTAGTCGAGATCTCGTATAACCAGCCCTCCCCTAAGAGGGGGGGGGGGGGGAGGCTGGATGGATTCTCGTAATTCTAGAAAGGCCTCTAAGCGATTCGCGAGTAAGTCATAAAAGGCGAATGGTGACGCTAACTCTTAATCCGAAATTGGCGAGCCGGGCTGCGCCTGTGACGTCATCATCCTGGGGCTTTATTGGGGCGGATGATTGGGACAATCGCGGCCGATGATTACAGCCGAAACATAATCGTTATCCCGTACGCGGTACGAGCCGTTAATGACTATCGACTACAATTCCCAATGAAATTTCCAGAGCCAATATGGATTTCATCGACCATATACAGATGAAACGTTTCACATACGTACGTGTCACAGGACCGCTGAGTTGTTCCCATCAATTTCTAAAAGCTTCGAATATACTGGCTGTCGGAAGTTTATCCTGTTACACAATCACCTCCAAAATTACGAGGTACAAAAAATAACCTCAAACCATTTTCAGTCGTGCATATTGACTGTGAGCTTTCGAAAAAAGAAAAAAAAAAAAAAAAAAGGGTGGGTAATATAAAACATAAAACGGAATTTGGGCTGCGGCACGCGCGGCCGTAAACGCGGATCCCAAAAGGCATAAGGCATAAAGGCATAGCAATAACCGTGCTCGATAATGGACTGTGTGGACGGTTAACTGTGCGTCGATGATAATGTGTGAGGGGTGGCTAAGGGGTGGCCTAGAGTCTAACTTGATTCCCGGCAGTGACATCCGAGCCAGGCGTCAGGATTGCCGGTGCCACTCGACGAGGGTGACACCATCCTAATTACGGGTTGCCTGTTACGTATGACTTTATTTATTTACCATGTACCCGTAGTCATTATACCTAATGTGCAGTTTCGCTCTCTCTCTCTCTCTTCCTATCTTTTCCTCTTGGCTCCGTTTCAACCCATTTTCTCCATTCCGGCAGCACGCGCGCGTTCTCCACTCCGAAATCGGTTCTAAATACCGGTTTCGTGTCCGCTCTAGTGTCACTGACGATAGCAGTCTCTACGTCGATCTATATCTATACTCTAGAGTCTCGACGAGCTACAAGCGTGGAAAGGCCACGTTACACGGTGCGGGTAATTAAATAAGAAAGTATTTGTTTGTAATTATCTTTTGCCGTGTATATATACTATACCACTGTCCCATGCATAACGTTACTGTTTTACAGAGGTAGCGAATTTATTGGTGAAATTTTCGCATGGCGTTAACGGATCCTCGAGGTCTGATAACGTAGGGAGGGACGAGAAACACTAACGAGCGTTAACCCACTCGGCGCCTAGTAATTCGCGCAATTTCATATAAATTCCGGCAGTGGAAATTTCCGGAGCGTGTGTAACAGAGGCGCGGTATTTCTTACGTGCTCTTTGTTTACCCTTCCAAAAGGGAGCCTCCCGTAACCTCCGTCTCCGGACGTTCCTATCCTATATGCCCGTGGCCCGCGGCATTATTATGAAATACGATTAGGTCGCCATAGTTCGCCGCGACGGTAGCGAGCGGCGGCCTAGACGTCGACGCAGGCATTCGAAATATTTGAGTCTTTGAAACGCGCAGTAGCGTAGGTTGCCGGTTAAGGTGCCCTGGGCTTCCTCCTCATCCAGACGTACGAATTACCCCGAGGACCTCTCGGCCCTCTTCGTCAAGACGGTCGAGTGCATTCTGAATTGTCGCAAGGGCGCGGGGGAGGACGCGCAAGTGAAAGGTTACAGAGGGTGGTACGGAGTTTCCGTTGTGAGGTTGGTACGCGCAGAATCCATATCGGCAGGGCCACCGACGAGAGCCACCAACCCCCAACCTATTTGCTATTTCACTGCGCATGCAAATAAGCTTTTGCATTTTATTCTTCGTTTTACTTTCGCGTCGCGGAATATTTTTCCCGTCCGCTTGGCATAATATTATGCACACGTATAGCCAGGTAACCGAGAAATTCTACCGGCGGCGTTGACGACGTACCACGCATCCACCCCCTCCACCCCCCCGTTCGCCCCACCGCTCTCTTATACTCGATTTCACGGTTGTGCTAGAATAGCGTTTACTCGTCTTTCTTTTTTCCTTTTCTTTCCGCTGCGCGAGCTACACTGACCAAGAAAATTGGAAGTCCTCCTGAATACCGTCCCGTGTGTTACGTATACCCTATCCACGTACGCAAGTGCATATCCCTATACGGAGGTGTAAAGGATGGATAGCAAAATTATCTATGAAATTCATTATCGACGTAGCTATAGACACGTGTGTCTATATAGGCCTGCAGTAAAGAGAAACGAAAGGAAGGATGGAAGGAAGAAGCGAAGCATACGTAACACGGAGTATTGGCTGTGCATCTATTTTTATGTAAGGGGTTGGTACTTGCCGGATGCTCGACGCTGGACGCCGCATATAGGATGGATCGAGAATGGCCGACGTCCATCGGCGCATTAACAATCGTATTACACGCGAGTGATTTGCGCGAGGTAATTTCTACGCGTGGCAGTAAAGTTACGCGGTCGATCCTATCGCGACCTAAAGCCGGTTTACAAGAGAGCGCTGGAAAAATCCACGCTCGTTCGGAGGGGATGCGATACGAGGTCACGTGACAGCTCAGCCTGGAGATTTCCGTTGGAAAGCATCCCCTAAGTCTCTAAGCGATTTAATTGAAACTCTTTTCCACCCCTTTCCGTCGGAGCGGCTCCCGGACCGGCGAAGGTTGCGAATTGAATTTTTCCCAGGCGAAGTGTCGTATTGCTCAGGTTGTCGGTGAAGCTCGGTTTCGCATGTCCCTCGCGAACCACCTTGCGCTAGGGGGGCTGAACTGCAGCACGGGAGCTGGGGCTGGGTGGTTGTCCGGTCCAGAGTGTCCAGTCTAGGCAGGACTTAATTAAACAGCGGGCAAAGCCAGCTTAGTTCACAAAGTGACCGCGGCGCCTGTCCTGGTGCAGCTGGGCCGGTAGGTGCGAGCTGGACATAATACCAGCTTCCGGGAGCGAACTGCCGGACTGATCGGATGCCAAGAAAGCTCCCTGGTCCTCGGCGGCAAATTGATTTTCTACCTCAGAGTGTTCTCAACCGATAGCCACTCGTTTCGTATTGAGATACTGCAGGGGTGGGAGGGCGAAGGGGGGAGGCAAAAGGAAATCCACGAAGATCGCAGGGATGCAAATCCCAGCAGCAGCATCGATTTATTCAGGAATCCCAAAGACGAGTTGGGTGCAGTTGGGGATGTCCTTCTCATCTATGGAGAGGGCATTCCAAAAGAGTTGGCAACCCTTCCGTAACAATACGCGCTCCGCTTTGAAGTAGAAGCGTCGCCGTCGATGGAAGCAGCCCCGTAGGTAGGGGTGGCTGGTGCGCCCGAGGAGGGTGGTGCAAAGACCCCTGCACTCCGAGCGCCGTACGCAGATCCGCGCAAGGAAGGAAACCCTTTGTAGCTGCGGACGCTTTGTAAACGTTAACGTTTATGTGTCGTATTCTGATTCATTGAATCTTCGGGCACCCGGGAGCTTCTCCTCTCCGTCCTCGCTGCCCTGCCGGATATGCGCGAGGGTGCCAAACGAAGTCACACCGTAGCCCGGGATAAACATTAGGAAGCTCGAGCCCTCTCGGATGTCCGCGATGCCGAGTAACGCGAGCTGGGAACTGGCCGGGCACTCGCGACTCGCCCCTTTGTCCCAGTTTAGCGTTTCATGTCGTATTCCGACTCATTGGAAATTGAGGAATATAGAGAGCAAGTGGAGGGAAACGGCTTTGAGATAAAAAGAACCTGCCGGCCCTGCTGGCCGTTCTCGACGTTCCCACACGAAAACACCAACCTCTCTGTGTCGCCTATGGGGATCCGTGTGGAGTTCAGGCTGCCGTAGAGTGTGTGCAGGGTGGACGGTCTGTGTCGCAAAAATAGGAAGCAAAGGAGAAAGAGCGTAGTCGTCAAAGGTGTTGAGGTCGCCAGGCGGGGCTCGTTTGTCCTCCACCTGGGTTCTTTTATCGATTCTCTATCCACTCCTGCCTCTCAAACCTTTTCCTTGCCGTGCAATTTCTTTTTGACACTCGCCCATGCGACCCGAACGAAGTCGATCGGCACCGAGCAAAGCGATTTTGAACCTGCTGCGTTGTTCCTGCCATGATGATCCAAGGGAAGGGAGCGTGGCTCCAAGAAGAGGGTAGAGCGTCGAAACGCAGGCGACTCCCGGGGGTCCCAATTACACCGACACCCGATCCTGGCATTACGGCTCAGCTAATTCGAGGGGGAGACACGCGTATAAATCTCGCCTGCTTGATTGTGCAGTTTCAATTGCGTTTGTCGCCGAGAAACTCCAAACAGAAAATCATCCCCATCAGCCGGACTGGGCGCAAGAGAAAACGAAGAAAAAAAGCAAAGGTAAACAACCGGCGAACGGAATGATGCAAAGACAGACGTCGATTAGCTCGATCGATCACGGGCTAAGGTATCGAACGGTAATAACGACAATTTCCGGTTCCACGGATGCACAGACGCACATGCGTACCCACCCTAACGAACAAGCCCGAAGCGCGACACCGTGTCGCGTTAACGCCTCCGCTGGAAAACGTAACGCGCATTAAGCACATGCTGCGCCATGTGGGAACGAGCCATGGTGCCGATGGCCACCATAGACAGTAAATAGAGACCACGCAGTAAAGAGGAAGCTAATCAAGCCGGAACAAATATGAAGGACCTCGAGAGCAAAGTTCACCAGCCCCGAAACCACAAATTCCTAATACCGGTTGAAATCGGATGGTCTCCCACTTGTCTTACGCAATGCACGGCTCAACCATAATTACAGGCCGCCGCGACGCCTCCGTTCGCAAAGCGAAGACGAGGTCGAAGGCAGCTGCCGCCGGGTTCCCAAGCTTCCGTAATGTCTACGGGTTACGGTTTACTCTACCGGACAGGTTTTTACTAAAGTTTTCGCTTCGAGTTGACACGAAGCAGCCAGAGTATCCGGCGTCGGATCGTATCCAGAAGCGTCGTTTCAATATTTATTATCCTACTGTGCGTTACGCGTCGTGTGTCTTACTTCCCCTTGTAGATACATACGCATCATTACTTTACTTATAATATTAATATTATCGGTGCGTGTCCGGTGCGAGTGAAAAATACCATCGACGCCCTCCGAACCGTCTGTTGAACCGTTTCTGACCCAGATAAAAATTCTCTGGTTCCTCCTTGCTTCGTTTACTTTTCTTATGAAATACTCATACGTAACATAACGTAACAGGACATTAGGCCTCGGTACGGTAAATATGGGCTGCGAAGAGATTTCGAGGATAAATTTCTCACGGTTAATATGCTTTCATAAAATTCTTCCTAAAATTTACACAACAAGTTACGTGGCAGTACCGTAGCATTTCACAAAGTGGAAGAGCACCCCTGTCAATAATTTATTAGCATGGTAAAAGGTCATCTTATTGTTCTACGCAAGACGCGAACCACTTCCTATTTCCACCCTTATACCAAACGTATCTACGAGGAAGCCAACTACCCTCAAAACCCTCCTAAGATAATACAAGCTACTCCGTGGGGGCCTTTGACCTTTATCCTCCAGCGAAATGCCAAGCAGTACGCTAAATAGGCTAATATATCGCATCCTGACCTCTGACCCCTGATGCAATGCGCCTATAAGAACGTCAGTTGTAGGAGCATCCCTTTTCGACTTTCAAGTAACTAACCCATCCGGCATCGTTAAAGGTTAAATCCCGTAAGGGCTGAGTTGGGTAAAGAAGGAAAGTTACACGTGACATCTCAATTCTCTTTGAACTCGATATCAGTGACATTTCACTGTTGTCGTAATTCCACGTAAAATTCCTAAGGGATGGCTAGAGTGTGCATGGAGAAGGGAAATGGCGCAGCTGGCAGGAAGTGCTGATAGACGTCGGGAAGCTCTCCCGGTTATTACTCGGAGGTTTCGCGTTTGCTCATCGCGTTAAGATTATTAAAAGAATGTGGAGCCCGGTTGTTCGGCATGAGAAAAGTCGAGCGAAGGAAACGCCCTTGTTAGTATGTCGTTAGTTCGTGGAGCTCCTTGGGGCTGGGGATGATACTGCGAGGAGGAGGACGAGGACAGCGATGGGTTTCGGTGACGGAGCCAAGGGAATGGCTGACACGGTGTCTCTTACAAGACAGTCATTAGTCGAATGAGAGGAGGTATTTTGAAGAGTGTGCGTAAATATCCGTGCGGGACTCCGTCATCAATCATCGAGACTCGTACGAGCCGAGTCGCGAGAAGCACAAATTACATATCGCCTTACGCGACCATTTCGGTCGGAACGATTTTCCCTGGTCGAGGAAGAGAAAAAGAAAGAGACAAAAACCCACATCGTTTTCTATGGAATTCACGCGGTGCCAAGTACGATTCTTCGTTTCTACTTCGCGACGGTACGTTAAGGCTCTCGAGGGATTTATTATGGGAATAATCTAATTGTAAGATACGTTCAGTCGATACCAAACATAAAGTGGTGACAATGATAAGAACTCCCGAGGACATCGATCCGCTCGATATGTCGGTCTATGACTGTTGGGACAGGGTATCTGTTTTCTTGGTATTAGGTATATGATATCGAGGAAAGAGTGGGGCAGGAGGGGGGTTAGGGGAGAGATAAAACAGGGGATAGTTTCGGTCGGGAGACTATTTCCTATATTTGCGCGATATCGTAGGACAGGGTGGTTTGGTTGAGCTGGCTCAGGGCTGCGCGGGGGTCGAGGGGTGAGTTTGGTGACTGCCTGTCATATTCATGTATTGACACGGAGCTGGTTGACTAATGGACTCGTGTTGTCCCAGTCTCGCGTTACCGACAGGGCTGGGCCTTGCCTTTTCCTTCGATTCCTTCGATTCCGCCGAATCGACGAAACGCGACGTTTTCTCGCGATAAAAGTCCGAGGCTGATTCGGGACATCGACGGCCGAGTTAAATCTCGAGGCAGAGTACGTTGGACGCGATATTGTCAGGTTGAACTTTTCATGGGATTACGGTATAGGAACCGGGGTGCTTTTGAAAAATAAAAATAAAAATAGAAAAGGAAAGTAAAGCCCTGCGATGCCCCGCGCACCTCTTCGACTTTACATATTTATAAAGCGCTCATTGTCCCCTCGTCAGACCAACGTCACATCTTAAATACAATTTTGCGATATTCTTCAGTGTCCTCCTGGAGGCGAAGTAGGAAAATGCGCAGAAGAAGAAGAAGATCGCTCGATCGTTCGCCGCGAGGGGTTGAAAAATGGAAGATAGTTGGAAAAAAGCATCGTCATCAATCTCGCAGACCGTCCATCCGCCGGTCTGTCGGTCGCCTAGGGTTAGTAAGGAAGGCAGCCAGTCGGCAGGCAAAGCAAGCAGCCAGGCAACGGAGGGAGGGAGGGAGGGAGTGTTGTCAGGGGTAGGTGTAGGTGCGCGGGAGCCCAACTTATCTGACACGTATTGTCAACGTCCATATTTTACTGGCTATATTGTGCCCGGGTTGAATCCGTAATGTCCGCGAGTCGATATTTGATGTCGCGGTGACGGGACTCCGTATATTCGCAGGGGCACGCGACAGGGGGTGGATCTGCCCTTTAAACTCCGGTTGAAATTAAATGGGTGCCCTGTCGCCACCGTCGAAAGGGACCTCCAGTCCCTGAGTGACGTCAGCCGCGCGGAGTGCAGCGACCAGGTCGGAAGGTGGAAGAAGGGAAGCGCCGAAGCGCCCGGGGATGAGGAAGGGTCCAGTCCCGTATCTACGATCGAACGAAAAGGGACGCGGCCGTAAACATCGCGCAGAGACAACTATTCTATTACGAAGTGACGTCTGATACAAAGTTGGCTGAGCGATCACGCCCTTTGCCACCTCCCTCCGACACCCCCCTCCTGCCCGTCATTACTCGGTGCTGGCGGATGAAGGATCCTGGAGGTGGATCAAGGAGACCCCCAATGTGGAATAATAGGATACAGAAACCTCCGGGCAAGACTTTACAGCGCTGTGTCTCTACGGCTTCTTGATTTATTAGCGAGTTAACCCCCGCCTGAAAACCTCCTCGAAACCCGTTCGAAACCCGTTCGAGACATTCGATATACGCCTGCCGATTATTACATTGCGAATATTGACGTGGCGGCCGACGCGCGTGTCTTCGATACATCGCTGGGTCCAATATATCAGAAGGTAAGCACCATGAGATCGCAGCGTGGAGTACTCACCTCGAATCTTCTGCTCGTCCTGTAATTGACGCTCCAGACTATCCTTGACTTCCCTCTCGCGCAGGACGTCCATCTTGAGCTCCGCTGTGAACACACAAGAGAGTACCGAAACTTTATTCTCGTTGCTAATCAAAGTTATCTGGGACTTTGTCCTTGGCGCCTCATCCTCGGAGTGTAGGTGCGTGGGTAAAGGACAGAGAAAGGAAGGAGAGTGGAGACCCTTTCCCGAGGGAAACCCATAGGAGTTGCAGATCCAGCGTCGATTGCAAATTCACCTCGAGACCACTTCCTGCCACAATTACCCGAGGAACTCCTGGCAAAGTATGTGGCCCCCAGGACGGCATCCTGGGCTTCTGCACTATTCATCCTATACCTCCTCGGGCCGAGTCCATAACGTTAGAGGACTGAAGGCAGTTACTGCTCTCGTCGAGGTCAGGTTAATTTGGCAGCGAGAGCACTCTCGTGGTGCTGGAGGAGTTTCTCGAGGTGGAGATAGTACGGATGAGGACGCTACCCGGCCGAACTAGTCCTGAAGGTAGAGATAGGATTGGGAGGACTGGGAGGACTGGGAGGACTGGGAGGACTGGGAGGCTGAAGTAGGATGAGAATATCGCACGGTTCGCTGGCTCCGTGATTAAATCCAACGGCGATGGGCAGACCAGAGCGTGCATAGTTACCTCTAATAGAATTATATTAAGACATGGAGATCCCGTTGCCATCCCTTCCAACGTAGCTCTCCTCCACCCCCTGTGGACCAGCAGCCTCCAGAAGTTCACCCTCCGTATTCCGTCTATCCTCTTGTTCCACTCCCAGTGTCCTACCGATATTCTTGTGCTTATGTATGCATGTACATATAGATATACAGTTAGACACAGTCCAGCAGGACCCGGAACATCCCCTGGGAGCCACCAGAGCAAATTAGCCATTTCGAATCTCGGCAGAGGGTCGTTAGAACCTTCGGAACTTGAGACGCCATGAGATTCATCCTTACTCTTCTTCTTCTTCTTCTCCTTCGGGATCTGCGACAATGGCTTGACGATATCGTCTTCGCTTCACGGATTATTCTTCTTCTTCCCTTTCTCGTGTCTCTTTATACTAATTGCACCTTGAGATCTCTCCAACATTAACATCCCCCTTTGTCATTTCAGCCGAATCCACATTTCTTTTCTTTTCTTTTCTTCCTTCATCGGTAGACGCACGGACTCCTGGGCCGGTAACCCGATAAAACGTTTCTGCCCTCTAAATCAAGGGGGCTAATTCGCTAGGAGGGCAGGAGGGCAGGAGGGCAGGGAGAAAAGTCGGCGCTACCCTCGACGCGTTCTCGAATTACATTCGTGCCCAATGAGCCAGTGAGCTCGTAACGCAGAGATCAGCCTAGCGAGTCGATAAAAGGAAGATCATGCTCAATAATTAGTACCTGCGGGAGAGAGAGAGAGAGAATCCTGGCAAAAGGACGGAAACAGAATCTCTCCTTCTCCCTCCTCCTCAAGAGTTTACGAGGCGCGGAAATAATCGAGAATTCATGGATCGAATACGAGCAGCTCGCGGAATTATCCCATTACGGCGTCTGCTGCCAATTTCAGACCGTTTGCGAGGCCATTAACGACGCTAACTCTTCGCGACTGCCCGCCAGGACGATTCAATTTCAATGCTAACCAGAGTAGAAACTTTCATCCTGAATGAGAATATCAAGTTATTCCCAATTTCGTAGGGGTTTCCGCTCACTTTCTCCTTTCCTCCGAGTTATCCTTCCTTTCCCCGCGGGACGTTTTTAATAATCCTCCCCCATCCCCTACCAATATCGAATTTTACTTTCGATCAACCACCTATTTATCAACCGACCACCCCCTCCCCAAGTATCACAAAATTCCACAGCCGGAAGAACCAAATGAATTATGCAATCCAGAGAGCTCATTGGTATTAGGCCGTTTTGCGGAGTGTCGCTCATTAAAATTTAAAGGCTTAATATCGTCCTCGTAGACATAAGACCTAACGCGTAATGGCGAGGTGGGTTTGAGTAATTTTTAAAGGATGCACCGTTACGGCACCCGCCGGGCCTCTGGTTCTTTCCAAACTCGAGCATCATTCTTATTTCAATTAGGATCCGGCTAGGAGGCTACGAGGCTACGAGACCGCCGTTGACGTTCCCGTTGAATTATGAAGCCGTGACTCCCGTTAAAGTCCCTCTCGGCTCTTATCCCGAAGGAGCCGAAGGGAGAGTGGGAGAGGAGAGGACTTTCCCGATGGCAGTGACGGTGCAGCAACGTAGCTCTATCCTGGTAGACGTATCGTGCGTGGCAGCATGGCACTGTACCGAAGCGATTCATGGTTATTGATTAGGACGGTGGAACACGTTCTCTCTCCTATAACGTACAACGTATAACGTAGCCACCCGGCGGGCATCTAGCATATACACGCTAAGATATTCGCACGGCCCCGGGCCACCCTCAGAAACAACAATGTCAACTTCCCTCCTCAGGTTCAGCCGACAATCATTTGAATAGTATAATGTAGTTTTCGTGTTCGTGTAATAAATGTGCGAGAGCCGAGCGAGGCTGTGACTGTTTTATCAAAATCTCCCCGGGACAGGATATCGATGGGAGGATGATATTTTTGCGAATAAAATGATTTCGCACGGAATATATTTATTTGCACGTGTGCGATCGTCTTACGTGGAGAGTGGATCACTCGAGCTGTACGTGACTGCAGCCGTCTCTCTCGGTTCTCTCGGTCCCACGAATTGGCCGGTATTTATGAATTTAATTTAACTGATGGATTAAGTACGGCAATAAACCGCGGATAGGAATTAACCGGGGGATTATTTTATAATTTACAGCAGGGAGGGTCGCCTCGCGCTTCGCTTATTTGCATCGCGAAGCCGTCTCTCCGCGCATTCGGGGCCCTTTGCCAATTATTATTTCGCGCGGGGATCCGCCTCGCGGAATTATTGCCGTGTCAAAAAGTTCCGACTGTGTATTTCTAATCGCTACAACGTTGCCAGACCCCTCTCCGCTCTCTTATGCCGCCCTACGGAAATTTCATAAATCTTAAATCCTAATCCAGGCTAATCCTAATGTTACAGTATTTGGCTAGGATAGGCCACGCAAGATGGGGACCCGGTCCACGAGGATATTATTGTTTCTACCCTTGAATATTATAGTTGAATAATGATTAAGTCTACCGCCAAGTTCGTCCTTCCCTCCGGGCATTTACTATTTGCCCGAGATTCAATTGCCAGCACGATCAAACCTTACAAGATCTTAGATTCGGTCCTCCGGTCGGAGCCGATTCCAGGAACGCTGCATCGATCAAAAATCCAAACGCCCCCCCCCCCCCATGACCCCCCTTAATACCCAGGAGGAATTTGACTTTGAATCGAGTTGTAAGGCGGGAGGAAGCCAATAGTTATCCTAGTGGGATTATAATCTTTGGCGCCGGCTACGAGGGTTCCCTCCGTAAGGATTTAAGACGGACTTAGGCCTTGTTCCGGTTGCTGACCACTTTGCCTCCCATTAACCATTAACGCGAATCCCCGAAAATAGGATTACACCTTGCCTGCCGTATTCCTAATGCATTCAGGATCTTATTCTTAGCAACGCGTTCCTGAATTGTATCAACGCGTCTATCTATAGCTACGCGTTTTACGATAAAGCTGGTAAAAAGTTTGCTGCTTTCGAAATACAGCAACCACGTGAAAGCACCGTTTGAAAAAATAACATTGACAGATAGTAGGGAGTCGCATGTAACGAGGATTGCTTTTAAGCGATAACGTAATTAAGAGTAGAGTAAAAGGTAGGAGCACCATCTGCCGTCCATTGGGCTCGCGGTGGACGAGAGAGGGAGGAGACGACAGAGTTTGCTGCCGCTAACAGTTTTACGTTTTTAGATGTCCAGGGGAGGCAGTCACGTACGCGCGTGCCGTGCACGGTGGCAGGAGGGGGGCCAGGGGGTGGAAGTGGTTGGACCCAACGCGCTCGAGGGGAAAGCACCTGTATATCTCGAGTACCGAAGTAACAATGCCGATAAAGCCGCTCTTATGCAAATACGCTGGGCCGCCATGCGTGTTCGCTGAAAGAAGTGCATGAGCACTGACATTGCTCGTTTGCACGTGTCGCCATGCATGACAGGTTCGCCCTCCGCGCCACACGTGGAATCGTGCGAGGCTCCCTCTACGATGCTTGCACCGAGCTTAAGGATCGTTTTCAAAAACAACACTGCTGACCACCGTGCGGTTCCTATATAGGCGACTACCGAATTTCCATGTAGCTACGTGGGAAATGTATTCCGTTTTCATCCAGCGGCGGCTCGTAAAGAGAGCGTCGAGCGTTCGGGCTGACGACATACGGTGGGGTGCCTTTTCCGGGGGGCTGGGGGATTTCGAGTGAAACATTGGCCGGGCGAATAGCACGCAATCGCGAACACGCGTACGTATCAGTGTAAATACTCGAGCGATATCAGTTGGAGGAGGAATGGATGTCGCCGGTGCTGTCGTGTTAACCGGGCTTAACGCGTGTTAACATAAATCTAAAAAAGACCCGCAAGGACGATTAGGTTGGTAGGGGTCTACGGCGACTCTGGGTTCCAGCCAACCTGGCAACGCGAATGCCACACCGAAGATGATCTCTCTCTCTCTCTCTCTCTCTCTCTCTCTCTCTCTCTCTCTCTCGGCTACTCCGAGAAAAGGATTATTGAAGAGGATCAAACTAAAGGGCAATATCGCTCGAATGCGAGAGGCTCGCCTCTCGCGAGTCGAACTACACGAGATACGCCAGAGAGCCTTCTCTCGTTTCGCGATAGCCCAGCTCGAAGACCATCCACCTCTATCTATGGAAGTTATTGCTCCGCCGCTCGTACCGACTCCGAAGTTACGAGGTGCCGAGAGCTACGAGTCCAGCCTTCGGCGTCCCGAGCCAACGGATACACTCGGGGACTGGCGCACGTTCCTAGCTAGTTACTGTAGACACGGTACTTCACTTTTTCCTTCGGTCCGGTGCAATATTCATCGGATCGGTGGAAAACTCGACGTTTACATCAGACACGGCCTATTGCGCCATTTCTACGATTACTTCATCTCGTGGATATGTAATAGCTTCGAGCTAATAGACGGTACTCTCGTTAGCTCTCCGGACTGGCTCATTATGTAGGAGTGTACCGGATCGCGTGCAACGGAAACCACCAAGTTGCGAAATCGAGCTTCTCGACTTTTCTTCTCTTTGGCTAAACTTGCAGAATGCACTCTCGTGTCACTGGCCATTCGACTAATTAACAATCGTACTTCTAATGAATTCTCTTATGGATATACACGTACACCCTGTACTGCTGTTATCTACGCTGTCTACTATCTGTCTAGATCTTCGCAATTCGTGTATTTCGCGACTTCCAACTCACGCAATGCACTGCGTGTCTACCCCAGGTGCACCGAGTGCATCGGCTGACAATGAAAAGTTCAAAGGTCGTTACGACGACTCGAAAAGCTACTCTGGGACTGTAACGATCCCGCAGGTAAACGAGGCGCGCGTCTTCTTCCTCCGTTCCAAGTTCCGCCGTTCCGCCGTTCCACCTTTCGCTAACGAGAACCATGGGATAGAAGTAGAAACGGTAACTCCCGCGGCCCGTCGACTTTTTTTCTTACCTCGTCCGGGGTTCCTGATCGTAAATAACCAGCCGGTATAATAAGACATCAACGAATGGCTCTGCACCTACGCGCCGATACGATCTTTATGGACATGACAGTCGGAAGTTGTATATTTTTTACCTTGCTCGTAGCCAGCCTACCAGCCAGCCAGCCTACCCGCCAGCCAGTCAACGAAACGTTCGGCCAGACTAGCCAGAGATCCCTGCACTTTGCGAACCTACTCCAACCTACACGAGTCTTCGTCCTCGCATATCTTGCCGGTTTCTTGCTTATTGCTCGCCGACCTACCGTATCTATACGTTGCTATAGCAACACTGTAGCGTATCGCGGATTCGTAAAATTGCACGTTATTCAATTGTTTTCCCACGGTGCGAAAAGTAAAATTATACTCAAGCAATTACCCAGTACTTTTACGAAGACAGGCCGACTGCGCAGGCGCCAACAATAATAAAGCCGACTACATCCATATAGGAAGAATATCGTTTCCTCAAAGGATCCGTCGTACTTTCCACGCTAGATCATATCGACTTCCCCATCTTCCATCCTACTCCGCCACTATAATTGATCCGCTAATTTCTCTCTCGACTGTTTCACTGTGCTGTGTAGCCGTGCATCCCGGTCAATTAGCCGAAGCCCACGCGTTATTAAGTATTCCACACGAGTGCAAAGTACGAGTGCGCACTAAAATACCCTTCCGGGTTTTATGAGTTTTCTCGCGCCGTACAATTATTCTCCCTCGAAGCCATTTTATGATCGTTTTCGCGACAAACTCATTAGGCCCCTTTATACGTGTTTTTTCTCTATCTACGTACAGTGTATGGGATCTGCGACCCCTCCGACCCCCTTCGCCCGATTCTGCTTTTAGCAGAAGCCAACGTTCGCGTCTCCCGTGGATTTTTACCCAGACATCCACAATCGCCAGGATATTTCTGGATTGGCGGAAAGGACATTTCTGCGAGTAAAGTAAAAAGGATGGGAAAAATCGGCGACTGTTGCAGACTGTAACAAAATCATGGTTCGTCGTGGCAATAAACGGCATCGTTAACGACACTGACTCCTCGCCATTCTGAGTCCTCGGTTACTTGTCCCTTTATCGCCGGTAAATAACCCGTTTTATTCGCTCGGCCGAGGCGACGCAAAGCAAACTGCATAATTGAACGGTAGTTAAAACTGCGGTAGGTCGAATTTCTCTCTTTTTACTGAAGACACCATCAAAACCCACTCCCGTCTCTCCTCCGCTCCTCCACTCCTCACACCCTACAGCAGCCTCTTCCACCCTCGGGACGAACTCGCGAATTAATGCAGATCCTTATGGACCCCGACTATTGACTCTATGAGCAGTACTAATCTCCTTGATGCCCATGCATTTAATGATAAGTACTCTTTGCGAAATGACATGCCGCCACGTTCAGGCCACATTGACAACTGGGATCGAAATGACCCTGATCATTCGGTAACCTGCTAAAGGGCCTATGGGAATCATCTCGAAAGATTCCTTCGAAAGATATTCAAGGTAAGTGTAATGTAATTCGAATGACTGTATAGTTTCATATATATATAGCTATGACTATAGAACTATGAGAAAAAAGAGAATAGGGTGGGGGGAGAACTATCATGAGATACTCGTCGGCTAATAAATTACCGCTTTATAGCCGCAGCATCTAAGGACGGTTCGTTTCCCGGATGAGTCCTGGACCTTTGATACGGTCAGTACCTGCAATTAGCCTAGCGCGAATCGGTCGCATATGGAATTATTTGAAAATGCAGAAAACCCACCTTGTCGTATTCATCTTCCGTTCCACCTGTCGTAGCTTCCAGGAGGGATGTGAATTTTGAAAACTGCATAAATCCAACCCCTGTTTAACGTCTCTTTATTTTCGCAGAGGGATGCACGAGGCGAGCAGGACACTGCCAGGCTGCGTTTATTTGATCGCGGTTATTGGCCAGGGTCCTGGCTGCGTCCAGGACGCAAGAGGCGGTCGTCGGTATGCTCGGCCAGGGTTCTTTTACTGTTAAATAAATAATCAACTAGTTGTTCCCATGTTAGGCATAATTTATTATCCTCCAGGTTCACCCTGCGCCTCCACCTCCTCCCAGCATCTTCCTTTCCTCGGCTTTCTTTCTCCTCGTGGCCACCCCCCATCGGGCCCCTCACCTCCACACAGAGGAGTGCGCGAGCCTGTTTATTTTCCTGGTGGCTCGGCCGAGGCCTCTTCCTTCGCTTGGCCACCGTGTCCCGTCCCCCCATCTTCGGGATCTCCAGCATCTCCAGCATCTTCAGCATCTCTCTGCGAGCACTCTAAGTGGTGCCTTATGCTAAGGCCGTGGTTTCTTTAATTGACAATCGTGGGGCCCCGGACTCTCTGGACCCGCGTTGCGAGGTGGGAACCAACATGGCCCGGCGCGCCAACATCGTATTGTTCCGCGTTTTTATTCGTACTCCGCACTCTCCGTGCGCCTGGACCCTGACCGAGGCATGCACCCATGCATGCACTCCCCCCCCCCGGCTTTCATCCTGGCCACCCGACGCAGAGAGAAGCTAACGAGTAACAAGGCCACTGGCTGTGTCGATTAAGGGGGCTCCTTATTCTCTCCCCCCTCCTTCACCCTCCGTTTCCTCTGTCGATATCCTCTATCCACAGCCTCCTCGATAGCCCCCCTCCCCCCTCCTCCAGCCTTCGCACCTTCGCGCACCCCTACCCTGCCCCCTATCTCCGCTCCGGAAGTGCATCGGGATTCTTCCCTGCAGCCTCCACCGACTACGCCTTTGTTGCTGTTTGCTGCACGGAGCCACCGGTGGTTACTACAATTTGTTGCGATATGATACGAAGCTTCTGAGTTATAAACGCACGTGTAACCGGCATGTTATGCACACGGGCGGTAGTAGTACATAAAATCGGAAGGGTACCCAAAAAGCATACAAGGGAGCTTCATCTTATTGTGAGCAGTCGGCCGTTTGTTAGTGCATTGCACCATAGAGAGGAAGGCAAAGATGCGAGTCAGGCTCTCCTCCTTCCCTCTCTCTCTCCCTCGCTGGACATGGCTCTCCTCGAAACGAGTTACGATTTTGGCTCGTTCTGCGCTTCTCTTGTTCTCTTTTTTTTTTTTTTTTCTCTTGAGCCGTAGAACCACGTTCCGTTCTGAGGTAATTAAATATCTGTGGCCGCGTTGGTCGGGGGGGGGCCCGCCGAGGCCCCGCTCCGCCGCCCAATGCGCTACCTTAACGATTGTCTCTGGGTCAGGGGTCGCACGCACACGGCACAAAAATAATACGGGCCTCGCCTCGCCTCCTGCACGAAGAATAGCATGGGAACTATTATGCTTATTAAGGTGGAAAGTAATAAATTATATACAGCTAATAATGGGAACCGCTCGCGTAATTGATGTATGCAAAGGATGTTATTCCTATGCTCGAATGGATCCGTGTGCTCAAGCTCCATCGGTAAGATATCTATTTCTACCTTCTCGTTCCTTCTGCTCGCTTATATCAATTCTCTTGCCGAGCATCCATCCTCTCTTGATCTTCCGGGGGAACGCGGAGTCTTTGGCTCCCCCCAGCCTCCTTCTCTTTTCGGATGAATCATATAGCTATATTTCCTGTTAGCCCGAGGCCTCGGACAAGCCCCTTTGGAGTCTGACCTACGAGGGACCTACGAGGGACCCACAGGACCACAACAATAAAGGTGTAAGGTATTTATTGCTAAGCGCCACCATATAACGATCGAGGCTCTTCCATGGGGTCCATAGCCTGGACTAGGGTGCGTCCTGACCAATAAACCAATTCTGGTCTTAATTAAATCTAAGACAATGCTCCACTAATTAAAGTAAACATCCGAGACAATAAAACTGGCTGAGAAAAACGTGAGCGCGAGTACAGCTCGTGCTCGTCCTCCTCCTCGTATCTCTGTTGAGCCTTGTAAAATCCAGGCTGTTCCTGGTTTATCTCGAGGAACAAGGAACCAGGAAAAGGTCCAGAAGATTTACCTGGGCGTTCCTCGGCGCGGCGAGAGCTGCCATCGTGATAAATGGCATTACGATCTTTAAACGGAGTTTCCTTGATATGTCCTTTTACGACGGAGGATCTTTTTACAATCAGCAATTCTGGTCCATTCTCTCGGCATTGCGGGATATGAACAAATGGTCGGTACCACCTGATACCAGCCAATTATAAGTAAGAAGAAAAGAGAGCTGGTAAGGCAAAGGGAGGCAGCGGTAGGTACGAGTGGCTAGTTGGCTGAGGTGGATGGACCAGGGTCGGAGGGTGGTCGATGCTGGTGCCCAGGTCGTACGTCGTACGTGGTCGCGCGATAATGGCGGCCCCGCGATATAGAGATACCTCGGTGGCCTTTCTCCTTTCCCGCAACGGAGGAGGATTGGGGAGGGTCGCGGCTGTGGCAGGGTGAACCATAAATCAATCAGCAAGCATTCGAGCGAACCGGGGAAGGTAAAGATCTCAAGGCGAATAGCGTAGATCCTCGATAGGTGGACAACTCGACGGTATCTTTATAGAAATATTTATCTCTTTCTCTCTCAGGGCTTTATGAGTCCTGGACGTTTAGTGCCTTCGTAAGAGGACTCGAAGTGCCTCGGATGCTGCAAAGGATTCAAAGGGAATAGAAGGCAAAGAGATCGGATTGGCTGTAGTATAAATACGGAAGAGATCTTTATGCATGCAAGGAGCCACGTTCTCTCGCAAGATTCTTCCGTAGACACGTGCTGGACCAGGCGGAGGCGATCTTCGGACGGAGGCTGCGCCTTGCGTATCCTGGTGGTTAAATTCCTCGAGAGGAGGTAATGGGACTCAACGTAGGCAGCCTCCCAGGCAGCGCCGGCCAAAAATCCGCGGAGTTTATGGAGAGAGAAAACAGAGAGAGAGAGAGTGAGAGAGGGAGAGGAGAGCAAAGAGAGTACACCGAAGAGAGTCCCGATACACTCGGCGGGCCTACGATTTTAATTAACCCGGCTACCCGAGCGGCCGATCGCGATCGAATCGGGTGCACGATCTACAAGGAATCTACATAAGATCCTCCACTCGCGGCTACAACTCAATCCCCTCTTGTTCCTTGGTTGGCTTCTAACCGGGCCTTAGCCTGGGCCTTACGCTACCCGAGCGTGCCCCACTGCACAATCCGCGTCGCGGGGCCCTATTATCTCAAGTTCGATCTTCCAGATAGCGTCCCTCCCCTCCGCCTCTTCCCTCGGCCAGTACCCACTATACCGCTTCCAGTGAACTCATATTGTCCTCTCAAGCCGTTAACGTAACTTACTCGCTGGACCCACGTGAGGCCCCCCCGAGTATAAAGTACAAAAGGAGCTACAAAAGAGACCAAGAAACCAACTAAAAGCTAAACAAGAGTATCAGCCATAAAGGCGGCCATAGGTCGCCATTGCTTCTCCCAGTTTTCTCTTGTATCCTTTTTCTTTCTTTTTTTTTTTCTTCGCTCAACCAGCTACGTACGCGTCCAAGGGTGGACGCGGTACGCGGACGTCGATACGATTACGATTAATTAATCGGGCTTCATTATTCGAGCCAGGAGGGGTTGGACGACCCACGGCTGGACCAGGGAACCTGTCCAGAGGATTTTCACTCCGGACAACGGAGACGTCTTCTGGAATATTAGCGTATTTATGAAACACGAGACGGCACGGGGATAAATAAAGGTCCAATCCCTCCGCGTGAGGATTTCGTCCGTCCCGGAGCCCTTTTCATCCTTTTGCCTTTTATTTTTACATTTATTCCGTACTTATACTCCTGGCTATCTCTTTGCTCGGTTTGCCACGGGGGAGACGCTCGTGCGCAAAATCCGCACGACGTCGCCAGGGATAACGCCAGGAGGAATAGGTGGGGCCCCCGACGTCGGTCCCTTACCTCGACAAAAGACTCGGGGCGAATATATCGATGCTAATATTCGCATTGAAGGCATCTCTCTCGCGTGGATTGGCTCGGAGTCTGGGGAGGCTGCGGAGGACCAGGTAACACGATAGCGTCCCTATGTTAAAGCATCTGGTGTAAAACGAGCTGCTGGTTCGTTCGAGTATTAAATCGGTACCCAACCAACCCAGACGCAGCTTCTCCATCGGCATCTCCACGCGGCCTACTTTTCAATATATCTATATATATCTATCCAGTTGGTAGATAGACTCACCCACACATCCCTACGAGTTATCTAAAATTAGTGAAAAAAAAAAAAAAAAAATGTCAAATATCCTACACTTAATTCAGGTAGAAAATGACGACTGTGATATCACAGGAAAGGGAAATTTCCCTACAAGGACCCGAGTCCTCCTATCCCACGGGAATCTCCTGAATGTCGGGATCCCTGGGATTCCTATAGGAGCGGTCCTGGTAAACGCATTAGTTAACGGCCCTGAAAATGACACTTTGTATCGGCTAATGGGTAATTAAAGTCCCGAGTGTTACGTTTCGAGGGAATTTATTAAACGGGCGTGCGTGAACGCCGCCAACTTGACTCACGTTGCTACGAGCCACGAGGTATCTACATATGTGTCGTATCTATAGGTATACCTGGCAATGCCCACTCGGGCTCCTGGCTATCTGCTACCCAGGAGTTTACGGCCTCTGACCGAGGCGGCTACCACTTTAATACTTTTTACCTTCTGCGAGCCGAAACGATTCGCCATATCGTACTCGCTTGCTGGTGCACAACTGCACATAGGTGTCCATGTGCATATGGGGACTTTTAAGAGAGCATGCGATCTTAGATCATTGGGATGAAAGTTTCATGCAGGTACTATTCACAGATGACGAGTACGGTGCGTGAGTGGCGCCGTTGGATTTATTACGTGATTGATGATTCGTGAATCAGAAGCAGTTGTAGTCGAGCAACGGCAAATTGACGCAATGTCTTTTTATTGTCTTTTCTTCTTCTTTCATTTCTGGCAACGTATTACGGACACTCGCCAGATGTGCCGTTGCTCGAGTATCAAACCCGTTCGTCGGTGTGTGCTGTTTACAATTCATTTTTATTTGCAACTCATTTTTTTTTCTTTTCTTTTTCTTCATCGACATCGATCATGTATACTTGGTTCGATTCAACGCTTACAGTAACACGTTTAGCTTCTATTACAATAGTAAAATCGTTAATAAAAAAAAATCTTGATAATGCGTTACGCGAAAGTTATCTTATTCATGATCGTATATATATTCGCAATATGTATATATATGTATATAATGACTAAAATGGCAACATTCATGCGTTACCGTATTTGCCCTACCGATCGCAACGACCTGCTCCCTCGACTGCCGGTTCCAAGCAGACATTTTTTCATGTTAAAAAAAAGAGAATAAACGTAAAAAGAGAGAAGACGATCGCACTCGTTAAAATTTTTTCTTTACAAATGTCTGCCAAGAAACGTGCCGATTGCGTGCATCAGGTCTCCACGTGGGAGAATGATTATTCTTTAAATATCGTTAAGTTACAGTTCGAGACTTAAGCACTAGAAAATATGTATATTCTTCTACACATGTATATATATATTTATTTATTTATGAAAAAATTCATTTATCATCGACGAGATCGGCGCGTTCTGAACGCTGCGTTCGGTAACGACACGACGGCGCGACGGGTTTTACATCGAGATTGAAGACTTATCGTAATCATAAACTTAATTCTAAATTCTCTCCAAGTCCATTTTAATTCCGTGATATGAACCGACTTCATTAAGCATCGGCCGTAACGTTCCTCGATACGGAGATTCCCGTGGCTGATTGTACTTTCCTCCTTTTCTTCCCACTTTCCTTTACCTCGGCCACTAGGCATATTATCAACCCTTTACCCTTTACCCGAACCCTTCTGGGCTGCCCTTTGACCCCTTAAACCCTTTTGCAACCGAACCACGCGCTGCCACATCGACGCAGCTGAGAATCGAAGCGATTCAAATCTTCGAATGATAATAAAAAAAAAAAGACGATCCTCCGTCACTCGATTACGCTCGATCGATTCAATCCGAATCTAATCATCCTCTCGACCAATCGCGTCGCTTCGTTATCTATTTCGTAAAAACTATTTAATAACTAGAATAACAATGTTTATAGTGCGCCTTCGCGTCGGACCTTCGCCTTTGGGCCCGTTAATTCCTCGGAGGCCCCATTAGCTTTTGTGTATTAACGCAGGCCCAACTGTTTCCAACGAAGAAACCAGTCGGAGCTTCGCTCTTGGACGATACAATAATAAAAGCGTAAATTCCATCCTCGTATCGAGCTCCGAAACGTAACGATCGAAGCCCACGAGGAGCACCGAAGAGTCACGATTAGCCCAGGTTATCCAAGCTGGGTCCAGCCGTTAGGTTAGCCGTTCACCCTGGGCCTTTCGAAGGATCCGAACGTCTAAGCTGCTATCAATAGACGAGGCGGAGTGGTTGATACACAAAAGCCAAAGGGATTCGATTCGGCCCTTTAAATACACTAAAATCCTATCGCACGTAATCTCCTCTCTGTGTATCGGCAAACTAGAAAAACAGACTGTATAAATAAAGAGTCCTGGTGAACGATTGGCTGGGATCCCCGGGTGCTCGGAGTGTCGCGCGTTCCTGTTTCTATATATTACACACGTAGGTCGATACTAGCCGACAGATCGATATAGATATAGCGTGCATGGGATGCATCTTCGGGATGCATCTCGCGCGTTGTCACAACAAGTCGCAAGAGAATCGACGAAGCGAAGGGAACGATTCGGTCTCTTTCGTTACTTAACTTTATTCTGTTTTATCATTCTCTCTCCTTTCGGCTTTGCGTCTTGTCTCTATACACCCTTTCACCCTCGTCCGTGCGTGAACTTTGTGGCAACCCTTCAACCCGCGACACGCAGCTCGCGACTACGAGGCACACCGACGGGTCCACCGTATTTCTGGTCGTTCATCATTTTACAAAAACTATTGGTCCAGTCTCCTTTCTTGGTAAAAGATAAAAGGTCACGAGGGCCCGGGGCTCCTCACGCACCGTACGCAAAGTCCTTTGATTCTTTATCTCGCGAAATTACCTAGACACCTATTATACTCTACGCACGTATTCGTATGGTACAGCCGAGCGACACTTCGTTCGGGACTTTGGATGCGTTTTTCCAAATGTCCTTGCGCTTACGTCACGGAACGAAGAGTCGTCGAGATTTCGAGCATCTTGATTGGCTCGTTGGGTGAATCGTGGAGGGGGTGGGGGGTCGTGACGTAGGCGTCGGTGAATAAAAATGAAGGATGCTGGATTCGAGGGGGACTGGAGGATTCGAAAGAAGGATTCGCCGAGGAGCACTAATGCCTCTTAATGTGATTCTGGGAGAGTTGGAAGATAATGAAATTGTGGAGAGCGCCCTCAAGTGTCTTAAGAAAGCCCTGCCACTGACCTTTCTCGTAGTTGATTTGCCGCTCCTGCTGCCGCGCGTTGTCGGCCGCCACCTTGAGGAGGCCCTGGATGTTCCTCAGGAGGGTCTCCGTACTGGAGACCGAGGGGTCCTGTGCGCCCTGGGAAACGGCCACGGCCGCGGAGGCGATTTGCGAGTAGTTCAGCGCCTGAGGACTTTCCGAACCTGGCGCCGGCAGCGGCAGATTCTCCGGGACGTCGGACATGTCTGTAAGAAAGATGAAGAGATGCTGTTCAGTCGATTTCGAGGGCGGCAATGATCAACGTGATTTTTCCCTTTTGGCCAACATCCCTATCTGGCCCAGAGGGGCAGGGAGAAGACGCAGCCTGTACGAGAGTCGATCGCGGCACTTAAGATTCGAGTCGTAAAATGGTAATAATAAATTAAAAGAGCGACTGGGGTTGGTTCGATGCCGTCGTCGTCGACTTATGCCGCGTGCGTGTCTCAGGGCCGTAACCCTGCGACGCCTACTTGTTGCCTTTCGCCAGTCTCTGATTTAACGTCAGTTCAATTGAATTAATCCGTGGAATCGCGAGGCTTCTCCTACTCGTCGACGAGTTTCACGAGTAGGCAGAAGAGAAGGAAAGAGAGGAAAGGGAAGAAAGGGGAAGCGGGGAGGGAAATAAAGATTGGCCGACTGCGCGCGTCCAAGAGATAGTCCCGCCGCCGCCAACTAGTAAAGCATAAAGAGGAGTGTAGAGCGGCGCACTCAATGTCTGCTGCATAAGCGAGGGTCGAGGTATAAAGAGGGGCCTTATGGTTATTGTATTTATGTCCGCGTGGGTTCGCCCTTAAGTGACCGTCCGAAGGCCCCGATCGAAGACTCGCCTCGCGGCCGGCCCACAGCCTCTGGGCCCCAGCCCATCTCCCGAGTCTCTTGCTTTATGGCCAATGATACGTGCTTTATTGTATCGTCTTTTAATTATCAGCACACCTACAAGCGGGACGTGTGCGTTACTTGTTACTTATTGCAAGGGCGGCCCGATTCGGTAATGCTTTCCCGTAATTCCGTCTTTCTGCCTTTCCCCCTTTCCCCCTTTACCCCTTTCCCAATATGACCTTAGCAAGCTTGGCCCACCATCGGGGCCTTACTCCGATAACACAGCCATTACAGTGGTTCCGTGGGCAGAGCATGCGTCTCCATCCATACCAGTGACCAGGTGAATCCTCTTGCGTCTCTTTCTGTCTCCGACACGAAAAGCGAACGCGTTGCCAATGGCAAAGAAATACGCAGAAACGAGGGAGAGAATCGTCATCCGATTCCGAGAAATAAGAGTGCGTCTCATTAAATCAGAACTGCATTCCGCGCTCGTGTACACTCCCACGGGCGTTCGATGGGGTTCTACTTCGATCAGGATAGGTTAGGTAGGATGTTGCGGCGCAAGCGGCACGCTGCGAGACACGGGCCCCTTTCGTAAACACGCCAGATTTATACGTCTAACTCGTGTCGCTCGCGATATTTAGTGGATGCTGCGCTGGTCAGGGAGCAGAACTCTTCGATTGGGCTAATTTCTGATCAGCACCTCCCACCACCACCTCCTTTTCCTCCTCCCCCCTCCTCCCCTCTCATTTGCATCATCTGCCCTCTATCTTCGGCCGCATTCGCATTTCCTCTCTTCATAATAATTTCATCTCTTTTTCTCATTTTATCTTTTGATTCTCTTCAGTCCCGCTACGAGATCCAACCTCCCGCACCTCCGCGTTATTTGTCTCTCTCGATTCCCCTTCTTCCCCCCTACTGCTCCCCTCGGAAAGGGGATCGAACGCGCGGATATTTTATAAAGCTCATTAAAAGAGTATATGCCCAATAGACTCCTTTATTTGCACCGTTATTACTGGCGGCTGCCAATGTTCTTTATACCGATTGCCTGTGGCCTGGGAAACCGTGGAACCCGGCAACGACGAGAGCCGATCCTCCGACTGGCTAAGATCCTCGAAATCCTCAAAATCCTCGTGTTCTACGTGAAGAAGATGGCGGCTGAGCATCACGACGGAAACACGGATCCTTGCGTCCCGTCTCGTGGTTACACAGTTTAATTGGACGGTGGGGCCAATTAACGTGCCGGAGCGACAATGAACGAATCGATTAGAAATCAATGCGATTATGCCGCTCGGATGGATCGAAGTGTGAGGCCAGGGCGCGAGATAGCGGCCCAAAGCAGGACCGAGATCCTATCTCGGGCCATCTTTCATTATTAAAATGAAACTAAATACCGAAGATGTGCTTCTAATGATCGCTGTGGGCCTCGCAGTGGCGCTCTCTTGGGCATCGCATCGGAGCAAGAGTCCCATTCGGCGCAGGGGATATCCTGGCCTCGAGATGCGCCTGCCGAGGGTCATTGAGAATCTCTGAATCGGACGTGAGACCGTGTTTCTCAGAGGGAAGATCAATCCCAGAACGTCTCTCCTCGCGCGCTGGAGATGATCGATGAGAGGGTCTGACCTACGAGGAGCTGTCTCGGAGAACTCATCTTCAACCGCGTGGCGTGTCCAGCCAAACCGATATAATTATTTAACATTTGCATACGAAGCAGGGCTGTGGGTACTGCGCTTATCGCGACCTTTCCGATTCGTCATTAATTCAAAGCAAATGAAGAAAGAAGACGCGACCGAAAGAAAGGAAAAAAAAAGAAAAAGAAAAAAGAAGAGAGAAAGAGACTCACCCTCGTCCTTGTCGTTGTCATCCTCCAGGTCCTCGGAGAGATTGTCATCCTCCTCCTCGTCGTCCTGCGAACGATGCGATGCTCCAGCTTCGCTTCCGGAATGCTCGCCCACGCTTCCGCTTCCTGCCGTCTTTGAAAGGTTCAGTACAGGACTGTGTCCATTGGAGGATCCTGTAAGGTGATAGAGAGACCCAAATAAATACGTTTTTACATGAGGATGAAGAATTACGAGGAGGATTGGTAAGGTTTCAACAGGGTTGGGTCATCGAGATAATTTAAAGGGAAAATCCGAGTGAAAGTGGTCCATTGGAAAATGGCACTTGCTCCTATGGTCGGTCAGGCTGACAAGGTGATGGATTTTATTTGCCGTAGCACATATCCCTATTTAGAGGTTGGACCAGGCAACTATCCACTTTCGAGATCTCTCTGGGTCCATGAGGCGCGGAGGATGCTGTGCGCCACGTATTCTCGCCCCACGTATTTGATATCCTAGCATTTTAATCCTGACGTGGATGGATTCTGTTTGGGCAGCGGTGGCTGCCGCGCCAAGTGACGCATGGCCACACAGGCCGTTTTCCACCCCAGAGCCTCCGCGCGGAGTAGGGTGGCTGGGTGGCTGGATGGCTGGATGGCTGGGTGGCTGGCTGGTTCGACTGGCTGGCTTGGCTTTCCCTTGGTCGTCGCTCGGCAATTCCGGGGTTTCCCACTAAATGGACTTGTTTCCCCTGAATGCTGCCGGCCCGATACTCGCCCCGAATTTATCTTGACGACTCCGCTCGGAAGTGACCGAGTGAACGAGAGAATGAATGAGCGCGCGAGATAAAAGGTTGGACCAGGCGGATTAGAATGTTAAAGAGACACGAAATTAGAAAAGGGACTGTGCGGCCCACGCGGATGCAGGGGGAGCAAAGAGTTATAGGAATATGGTAAAAGGGAGAGAGAGAGACAGAGAGAGGTCGCAGTCGGACCCACTGCCGCGAAACCCGATATCGGACTTAATCTTCAGGTCCTAAACGAGCGCTCGAGTAGAGAAGAAACAAAAGAAAGAAAGAAAGGAAAGTGATTCAAAGAGAGAAGGAAAGAGACAGAGAGCCGGGCAGAAGATTTTTCTGCGTGGCTTAGTCCCGACTGGGTCCAGAGCCGATCGACGCGACGCCTCCTCCCAATCGGACATTTAAGGATCTCGCGTTACTCTCTGCTCCCCCTTTCTAGTCCTAATCCATCCCCTTGTCACCACGTGCTCCTCCACCCTTCCCTCCTCCCTTGGGAGACTCGGACCACTGTATCCGTTACCCCGTAGAAAGAGAACGCGAAGATCTTTACCATTGTGCGAGCTGAGATCCCGTGGCTTGTGATCCAACGCCAGAGCCCGGTCGGCGTCGCCCCTCTCCTCCTTCAGTCTGCAACAGAGAAATCGGAAAGACATCATGCATCGACGTTCCAACGATATGGCTGAATAGTCATTCAAGAAAGAAAAGCATCAATGGGGAGGCGGAGAAGCGCATCTGCCGAGGGTATTAATTAAATAATTATTCCATGCGGCCCGGCGTGGGAAGATAAGTGATAGTTTCATCGGCGACGTTGTCCTCTCGGCAGCGTCATTAATTACGAAGGCATCGCGCGCGCGCGCGCAACTATCGCTCATCCGCCGATTGAGATATCGTTGCCGTTTATCGATTTATAGATTCTATCCATCCGGTATACCTGTATCTCCAAGACTACCCACCTTTTCCCTCTTTCAGCTAAAATTCCTTCCTACTCGTTGGTTTGCCCAATTTGGGGATGCTGGCCATATTCACACTCTGACGCAGAGTGCCAGAGTGCCAGAGTGGGGCTTACCTGCGCTTCCCGGCTCAAGAGACTCTCTCTCTCTATACACGAGTGTTCGTCTCTACTCCGGCCAGCATTAACTTTACGACGGGACTCGTTACGGGCGCAGCTTTATGTCCGACTTGCTACGCGAAACTTTTAATTTCATCTTTATATTGTTTGCCTTCTGGCCTCCCAGCTTTCCCAGCAGCGAAGCTTCGCCGCGGAATCGTTAAGATTTCTGTCTTGATGTTCCGCGGTTAGCATTAAGTAGCCCCGCGGCGCGAAAACGTAGGAACGAGAAGGAGATCGCCTGGGACTCCTTGCCAAAGAGATAAAGCAACTTGTTTCTTGAAAAATTTATTCAGCAGCATCCTAAAGGATCTTTGGAGTTTTTAGTTTTTCTTGAATTTTCTGCCTTAACGTGTAATTGGAATTTCATCGGGCTGCCTAACCTCCAAATTATTCTCAGGGGTGTACTATCTGGGGCCGTTACCTTTTTTCTCCTTTCTTTTTTTTCCTTTCTTCTCGGAGCCCTTCGCACCTCGAATCGAACCGTGGACCATTAAGTAAGAAGTTAATATCATTAAACATAATATTGGGCGCATCTGGGAGCCGCAGAGCACTTACCGACCCCCCAAGTATTCTACGTCGAGCCACGGGCCACCCCCAAGCGCCACGTTAACCACCACAACATCCCTCTCCTGCTCTCTCTTTTCCTTACATCCCTCTCGCAGCCCACTCGCGCTTTAATTTTTTAATGAGAAAATGCTTTTAAAGAGCCGAAGAGAAATACTATCTACGAGTAATAAGTTACGGGCACCGGGGAACGAGAATAAGAGAATGAGAGAGATGCCGAGAGGGATCGGGAGGGAGAGAGAGAGAGACGGGGAGAGGCCAAAGCCTCCTTTGCCTTTGCCAAGAATTTCAGACGCGTTTCATTAGCTGCAGTTTTGACGCGAATGCCATTCGCGGTTCATTAATTGTAAGTTAAGCAAGCGTGAGTCGAGTATCCCTCCCCCCCTGGCAGGAGGGGGGAGAGGGGTCTTCCCTCGCGCACAACATCAGATATCATAACGACTTAATTTCGGCAATAATTAAATTTTAATTGGTAATACGAGTCGATTAAGATGGCCGAAGGATATCTTCATCGGTCTCTTGAGCGCTCCCACGGATCCGCATATTCTCCCTACTCTCTCTCTCTCTCTCTCTCCCCCCCTTATGATCTATCCCTGTCTCTCTCGCTCGCGCAATTCCCGACCGAGCAAGACATCACGTTGGCTCGCGATGCAATAAGCCCGCGACGAACGTCGCCCGTAGGGTTATTAAATTCGTAATTAGTTGAATATTACAGTAGGCGCGTCGCGGCGCTCTGCGGATACGGATACGGATATGGATACGGCGTTAATACGTTACGGGTTTCATTATATACCTACGGCTCCGGGTCTCAGACTATGAGACTATGCGCGAATAATTAGCGAGTCCACGGAAACTTCGGCGCGTTGCCATATTATAAACACTGCGTGAAAGCCCTTTGGGAAAGGCGGACGAGCGTCACAAGTTACTTCGTTATTCCGGCTGACGAAGAGAGAGAGAGAGAGAGACACGAGCAGCGTCTCCTTCGCTCTTGACCTTTTTTAATTTTCACTCGATAATGACGCAGCCAGTGGGGGAGGACGGGGTCCGACGTGCCCAGGTCTCCGGTGCCCCTCTCCTGCACCCAGGATCCAGGACCGGCCCTGAACCGCGTCAGTTCATTAAAGGAGTCTCGAACCAAAAAGGAAACCGGACTGATTGTTCGCAAAAGTACCTTTCTGCAGAATCCACCGCGACACAAAGATCCGCAAGGAATCGCGAGGTCGTTTATGCGACTCCCAAGACAGTCTCTCTCTCTCGCTCCTTCCTTTTATCTTCTTTCGACCTTTTCTCTCCCATTCTATCTCATCCCGTCAGGAAACCAGTCTCGTTCCGGATTAACGGGTTGCGGTTCACCGTCATTGGGAAATCGGCCGATGATTGGATGACGCTGGGGACGTAGACGGGACAGGTGCCCCCCCCCCCTTCCTCGCATGCTCCATACCTCCCCTCACCTCCTCGCCCCACCCCCACGACACCCGACCAGGGCCTTCCCGAACTCTGCCTAACCTCCGAAATCAAACGCATTGTCCGCATAGCGCGATAATGATAATAATAATTGTAATTTCAGGAGAACAAAGGACCCGGAGAGTGCCGGAGGTATGCGCTGATTGTCAGCCATCCGCTTTTCCAATAACTGCGCTCCCCCCCTTACGCCCCTCATCGTCCATACGCATATACGTGCACGATCACCCACTCCCTCTCCACATTTTCGTAACGCACGCCTGTCTACATATGTATATAGATATATATACACACGTTGCAGGAGATACGCTACGGGATGACAGTGCGAGAGTTATTCCAATGTGGTTTATACACGGTGGTTATAAAGTAAGTTGCCTACTTGGAAATTGAATAGTTGCCGAACGACTTGTCAGATTTCAATGAAATTTGTCAAGGGTGTTCGGAAGACTAACAAGTTTCCCCCTGAATTTTTAGACATTTTTTCACAAATTTTCAATAAACGTCATTTATGAACTACAATTATCGAACGTTATTTTAAAACGAGCAAGTTTTACAATTTCCTGTGTGCTAAAAAATGTCTGCGACAATTCTTTTGTCAATGATAACGGGTCTTTCTAAATCCATGAGCGTCGAGCTATTTAGAAAATCACAAGTTCGTCAATCGGTTCCACGTTTACATTGTGACGAAGTTTAAATTTCAATAATCCCACAAAAAAACTGAAAAATCGCACTAAGAGCATCACAGTTTATCAAAACGTTGTGAACGCAAATTATAGCACAGATAAATTCGTAAAAGCCCATTTCTGGCTGGGTGCGGGATAAAAATTTATAATTACAGATAAAAAAATGACGATTGCGTAAAAATATTAATAACAATTATTTTATACTCAAAAAGAAAGTTGTTGGTGCCCCGAAGACCCCTGATAAATTTCATTGAAATCTGACGAGTCGTTCAAGAGTTATTGAATTTGGAAGTAGGAAAGTTACTTTACAACCACCCTGTACGTTGCGACAACCCGACTCTTTTGAAAGGGTCCAAGAAATCCTCCGGAGCAGAGCGACAACGTGAGAACAAGAATGACTGGGAATAATATAGGATACCTATAGCCCTTAACATCATTGGTAAGAAGATACCGTCAAAATTCCACCCTCGCTTCTGGCCAAAAGGGGTGGATAGATACCCGATGCGAAAAGGGCTCCTTCTCCTACCTAACGAGTACTGGCACACAGCACACTAATAAAAAGATTAGGTAATACCAACAACTGCCAGCTGCCATCGCGGGAAATTTAGACCAATCGGAATATCTTAACAGATTATCATTTTGCCGATAAGTAAATAAAGTTACGTAATTATTTCGTATGGGAAAATCAGTATCGTGTAACATGCACTCCATATGTATAAGAAGTAACGGTATAAAAACAATAGCCCCGAAGCTGCTGTAAACTATACATGACAATTGGATGAAACAATTTCATATGCTCGAATAGACTACGTTAATTCGACCCAACAAAATCATCTTTTCTGTGCACGATCCCTTCCCCCTCTGCCCCTTCAAGGACTGAAAATAAGTAGCCGAAACTTTTCCACTCTCAAAGAACAAGAAGACGAAGCGAGAGGCTGGCATCGCTCTTGCCTGATAATTCCATGCAGCTTCCAGGCTGATCCTGTTACCTACAAGAGACGCGCTGATTACTCCAAGAATTCTCGTCGGGGGACTCGAATTCCAAATCCAGCCAATTCACTTCGGACAGTTTAGATAAGATGACTCTGTCGTAGATAAGCGATGTATCTATGGCGGTGGGTTGGGGGAGGGGGAGACGGGATGCTGCAGGGGTCGCACGAGAGGGAACCGACGAGTCTGCTGGATCATCCCGAAATATCGAGACGTGGAATCGAATTACAGGAGAAAACGGTAGATCCATCAGGGCAAAGGGCTGCCGACGGCGGCCCTTCGGAACCTTCGCAACTGCTTACAAATATTATCAAACATATCGCGCGGGGGGCGGGGGGCGGAAGGGGGGTCGAGGAACATTTATCAAACTCACTGTGGGGCTGCTGTACAGCTCGCAGCATCCTGGCCATAGACTTCGGGGATTCAATCAGAGGATTCCTGGAATTCCAGAGACGTCAATAAGCCCAAAGGAATAAGACGTTCTGTACTATGTATTAATTTTGATTTCCGGGAATACAGGAGAGGATGCTGGATTCGGACCTTACGAGACGTCTGTAAATATCTTGGAAGGAGAGAGAGAGAGAGAGAGAGAGAGAGAAGGAATGAATGGGAAAGAAGGGGCGATCGTTAATTCTCGGGACCTAATCTCGATCATTGAGTATGTAATTGTCGAGTGTAACAAAGACCACCTGCCAAGAAGAGAAACCGGTATGCAGACCCAGCCACCTCGTAATGGACCAATAGGAATAAAGGAGAAAAATCTCCCTCTGTGAACTCTCTATCAATATTATCCCTACTGGCTGTTTCTTCGTCTCTCTGTATATAATTGACTCCCGGCAGCTCGTGACTAATAGATCTCAACAGCAGTCAGGACACAATCGTACACAGGCTACCGTTGCTAACTTCATATCAATCCGAGAGGGCTGCGTTCTACGTCTCGCTCTCATCTCATAACGAGATGTGATAAATGACCGGGAGCAGCTTAGGATTGAGATTAATTTTCTAGTTCCTACGGCGCGATGCTGTATCGAATCTTGGCTTCCATATCTCAACAAGTGTCAATATATATATATATACACAGTACACGTAACGTAGGGAAGAATGCGTGACTCTCCGAAATATAATTAAATAGGAATGACGCTAATTCCAAGAAAAACATTCGGATGATAACTCGTGATAATTACTATGGAGGTTGATGCACGAGCGTCGTTAAGGAGTAATAGGACAAGTGAATAAAGTCGCGGTAAGATCAGCCGTCATTGTTCTAGTCCACCCAGCCACCCAGTCAGCCTCCCTTCTTCGGGTCAGCCCCCCAGCCCCCCCAGCCACCCGGAACAAGCGAACCAACTAATTATGTATCCCCTGCGGGACCCCCGCAGACAGGAAATGAGACTCCCCGAGTTCTATCCGTTCCATATACCTAAACGCTCGGGATGCACAGTCGGATTAAGCCGACGGCGGAGATAACCCGAGTTTATGCCCAAGGAGGACAGTCCTTTTAATTAGATGACGGAGATTTGCCGGGGAATGCTGATTGAACGAAATTGTTTTTGGCCCGAAGACTCGCGAGCGCAACTCCTGTTTAGTTAAGCGTCGAAGGACGGAAGGAGACAATGCTGATTAGCGAGCGAGATAACTGCTTGTTTAGGCAAACGACTAGCCTGGCAATGGCCGCCTTAGCACCCTCGATCATTCCGCCGCCGCCACCTCCATTCCTCTCGCTCTCTGGCTCCACTCTCGGCATCCTTTATCGCCTTTCCATTCTATCCGTGTATATCCTGACGCTGCTGCTTGGGCCCACTAGGTACGGTCCTGGCAGAGTATCAATATCCCCGCAAACGAGGGGGGGCTCTCACTGTACTATCAAAGATGGCGGAAGAGCATTTTTCAATTTCACAAAAGTTTACGATACGAATCTTCCCCTTGATGCTCCAACCGAAGAAACATTTGTACATAAATCTGAAAATTATGAGCCTCGCTCCCTCTGGTCCACCCTGCGCACCCCAAACAGCAAGTGGCCTACCGTTGGGGTCCTCGATCGCTGCCAAGAGAGCATATGCCTCTGTCGTGGATGCTGCGGATCCCCGATGGCTGCTGCGCCTGGGAACGCCTAGCAGGAAGATAAACCCGGTCGGTCCCCTCGCGAGCAAGCATTTGCTTAAAAGCACCGCGGATAAATCAGAATCAGCCAATAATAAAAATCACTTTCCAGCATTGTGGCGAGCACACCGCGGATGATTCGATTAAGGGCTATCGACGGTCGTTACGACGAACGGGGGACCAGCTTATCGCGGTTCGCCGATGGAGTCGATCTACGGGTTTCGCCCTTGAATCGCGTTTGGGGAGTTTTACCCCAATTCCATTCCCCAGCGGATTTTTTTATGTCCACCCCAACCCCCCTTCCTGGTGCACCCTACTTTTACCCTGATCCGAAAACCCAGTAGACCCGGTAGAGAATCTCCTATGTAGCTACTCTTCGATTCCCTGGTGACTTTTAAGTCGGAATTCTTGTCGAGCACGCCTTATCATAGAGCCATCGTTTCCCTTATCAGATTCCACCGAAGGTGTAGCAGCGCGGATTGGCTAGGACGGTCTATTGCACGTCGATCGACCGGTAGCACGCTAGAGAAAAATAAAGACTGAGGGTACGAGTAGGCCTAGGTAAAAGCGCTAGGGTTGCTCGGCAGCAAATCCTTTGGCAACCCCTTCGAGGGTTGTTATCGATCAGACTCTCGAGTAACGCTGCCGGTATGCGTGCATATAAATAATTCCATTCCGATTTACCCCTTTTCGTATCGTACGGAGCGAACCCCCCTTGGGCCCCGCGGCTGCTGCCGCTCTGCACCGAATCCAGTAGCGATAAGTCTCAACGCTGTGCTCCGCGTCTCCCCAGGTTTTGCGAACGGCTGGATGCTCAGCCGGCAGGCAAAACGCAAATAAACTTCCGATTCAGCCTGGTGAACTATAACCCTGCCGAATCGCAACCCCTGTCCGGATCAGTCAGGAGGAAGAGAATTCAAGAAACGCAACAGTTAACCTGAATATTCTTGATAAGAAAAACAAATTTTTTTTTAACATATCAAAATTCTTATCAAAGGAAAAGAATCGCGTTTATAATCCCTTAGGAAGTTTTCGAGGAAGTGGAAAAGCGCTTTTCGCGTGTGAAAGGGATGGTTTGCGGGTGGGGGTGAGGGGTGGGTGGACGAGTGACGCGTGCGTGCGGCGCAACGCACACGTAGAGGCGGCCTTATCGGTTTTGCGCAAGAATAGGATTCGACGACGCTTCCGAAAGCCATAACCGAAACGGTAACTGCCACCCTCTGACTGATCGAACTTATTCTTTCTTTCGCGCTTCTTCGCACCCCTATCCACCTACCCCTACGGGTCGCCCCGTACGAGTTCTCCGATAATATTTGGACGGGAGTGTGGGCCCCGAAGAGGGCGAGTGCTATTTTTCTGGAAAATTGAATAGTCAAAATTGAATACTCACTTTCTACGCGCGTTTCCCATCCAGCCGTATCGGCATATTTTTCCGAAGCTTTTTCCTCAATGGTGCGAGGGGGGGGGGGGGGGTGGGACGAAGGTCTCGGGGTGAGAAAAAAAAATAAATGACAAAGACACGCTGCGCGATGAGAGTGAGAGGAGGCGAACGGAAAAAAAAAAAAAAAAACTTGTAGATGAACTCTTAATTTGGGGACCTGCATTCTCTTTCGCAGTCAAGTTCTTCATCCCACCCCGCCTCTCTTTCTCCTTTCTCCGCCACTTTCTCCCGGTTCTGACAGGGGCTTTGTTTCACGATTCTCTCCCTCTTCTCACCTTCACATGTTCTCCCATCAACCTTCAGTTAATTTCTAACCCTTCGCTTTAGGGCGGCGCTGGGTACGCGGAGTATATTAAGCGACACTCAGAATTACAAATAACAAATTGCAATTTGATTCCCCGCCGGCTCACTCGACGTTGCTTCCAGCCTCTTGCCATCCCACTTACACCTCCCGACTGACACACGCTACTCTCTCTCTCTCTCTCTCACTCGCTCGCACGCACTCCGTCCCAGTCTCTCGCCGAGGCATGGCAATTTATCATTAGGGCCGACAATTTGGTGACGGCCTCCATTTCGTGCCGTTTGGGGCATCGAGAGGGTTAGGGCATCGAGTAAAAGGGCCTTCGACCCTCCCGACATTCGAGAAAGGGACACTGTCCACTTTATATCAAAAAATCGCTTCCCCCCCTCTGCGCACCCCCTAGCAACATCAAATACACCATTTTTTGTTTCATCTTTCCAAAAATCCTAAACATTCTCCCTGTGCCCAGATTTTCAATTACAGACGTTGGACGCGCACACAGCCGCGCGTATCTGCGTATTTGTCCTGTGGATACATAAAAAGAGAAAAAGAGTATAAAAGAAGTATAATCCGTAATCCTCAATGAAATTTGGAGAAACGTGCCGCAGACGAACGCGAGGCTTACTTCGGATCACGTAGCTCGGGCTCCCGAATAAACATAACGGGAAATAGGAGGGACGGATGGCTAAAGGCGCATCCCCACGAGCCGTATCGATCGTTGACTTTAAAATTCAAAGAGACCGACAATAGCTTCCCTTTCCGCCCCTGCAGCTCTGTGTACTACAATATCATATTCCGTTCCTTTCGTTTCATTGTCTGGCAAAGCCTGCGCTAATAATAAAAGATTGCTACCCTGGAAGCTATGTCAGAGGGGGTGGCGGCCTGCTCGGTTCGGCACAGGGTTGGTGGCGAAGGTACCCGAGAGCAAGAGAGAGACAGATAGACAGAGAGGAGACTCCTAACTTCGCTACTACATCATCCTGCTACGCGGCCACCTTAATGCTCGGTGAAAAGTTTCCAATTCTACCTTCAATTTAATATTCCGCATACGACCCGACTCTCCATCTTGCTTTCGCACCGAGAATCATTGCTCGTTCCGATCGCTTCGGCCTGAGAATTCATAAGAGACGAAGATGTCCTCTGGACCATTACTGGATAGCGTTGGGTACTTTGCAAGGTGGGTGGCCGCAGCAGCTTCGCGGCCTATATCTTTAACTTGTAAGGGGATGAAAATTCTTTTGCGAGCGTAACAACAATAAGCCCTATTCAAATGATACGGGTAACGATGACAGAGAAGGCAACAATGGCTGGCATATTAAATCATAAATATACGAGAGAGAGAGAGAGAGAGAGCCGAGAGAGCTAGAAAGTAAGTGGGAGAGAGAAAGAGGGAAAGACAGGAGAGCCGTAACGTCGTGTAATTGAAATCCACGGAATTTCCCGGGGCTCCTTCCTTCCTTTCCTTCGTTCCTGCCCAGTGGCGTAGCTACTGACTCTTGCCCCCCAATGCGAAAGGATGATATACGCCAGGGTGGTCGAGACGAGATAGAACGAGGGAGCGGACAGCCGACTTGTACCGTTCCTACGATCATAGTCCCCACATATAGGTACACTCTAGGATACGTGGAGAGAGAGAAAAAAAAATAAATAATTTCCAGACGCTGTAAACGCATTGTAGGTAACGAACTATCGAAGCATGGATAATGCACACGTACAGGTATCCCAGGGCCGACCCGATATATCGACTAACGGATTTTCGTCGGCGTGACGAAAGAAGAAATTAATTTTTCGGCTATAAAAAAAAAGCCTTTCTCGTGATCTGCCGGTCGAGCCGGAAACTCGCGTATCGGTCGAATATTTCGTTATTAGACTCCGTTTGAGCTCTCCAGCCTGTCGCGGTGTGCGCAGATGTCCATGAGCACGTGTGCTCACGCGATACACCTATGATGACACACCTGAGCCGAAATTAAACCTTCTGAGGGATCCGAAATGAAATATTTAGCGATCCAAAGGGGTCGGGAGTCCCTGCGAACCGCGTAACGGGCGGCTTTGTTGGTCTCGCGGATTCGGCATCCCCGATCCTCTAGCTATAGATATACAGACACGCACGACCCCTCCCCTCGATTTTTCCACCGCATCTTGACGTCACACTTTCCGATGCGGAGCGACTGGACTCTCGATCGTACTTGCCGACCGAGAAGGATGGGAGGGGCGAGGGGGGAAGAGCCGAAGAGTGGCCGCGTCGCGACGCTCGACGCCTCGTCTCGCTACACTCGACGCACGCTCCTACGCTTCCGTGGGCGCTTTAGCGATCGGTGCGTAATCGAGTGACTTGGTAATTCTATTATCAGCCATGCGGAATTCTTCGGGAGGCAATCGAGAGCCGAACGAGCCGAGACTCGAATTCGGTCGACTCGACGAATAAATCTCGAGACGCGATCGAGAAGCAGGAAAGCTTTCGCGAGTCGCCCGAGTCATTCGTCATCTCTCGGCACTCAGCTTTTCCGCTAAAGTATCGCGAGATTTCAGCCTGAATGCAGGTTAGATGGATTAGAGACGAGTATTTTGTGAGAAAAGGCGTCGGGAGAGGGAAGGAGCTAAAGAGCTGAAGGTGCGGCGGCATTGAATGGGGAGTCCGGATTGAAACGTTGCCCTGAATGACGTCTAAAAAGAAATACATTAACGCAATGAAGGGTTACTTAAGGGAAAATACAAGAGTAGGTGGGAAAGCAAAGAAAAAGAAAAACGCCTAAACTAGCCCGTGACGTCGCTCGATCATTCACCGCGCGTACGGAATACAGTGGAAACACGTGGCTCCTCGATCAGGCGCATCGATGCCACCTCTTCCCTGCAATTCACGAGCGAATCACCTGTACAGCGCCATTCTATAGGACAGACGAGTCTTCTTTGAGCTTCGGTCTCGAGGCGCGTAACGCCGTCCACGTGGGCGGCGGAGCTACGAGGGAATCGCGGGACACGAAAGGCGAGTCAAGGAGGAGAAAGGAGAAATGGCGAAGAGCGGGAGGGGGCTCCCCCCCCCCCCAGCCCAGTCCCGGGAGCAAAAGAGTCAGTTGATACAAGAGTGGCGGTTCGGTGGAAGGAAGAAAAATGTCAGCACGTCCCCCGTGGAACGCAGCTTATCTTTATTTAGTGTAACCACACGTTCTCGCCGGGGAGTACCTTAAAAACTTTGTCTAATAAAACCCCGAGCCATTTGTCAAACGATCTTCTTCCGTTCCACCCCCCAAGGAAAACCACCCGTCACAGCTCACCCCGCGCCAACCCTCGGTGTGTCGTTACGAAATATGTAAAAGACATCGAGCCCCGGTTACGCGGCGTCGCCGATCCCGACATATAAAATAATAAAAGTTGCCTCCGTCATTTGTCAAGAGTCTCCTCGAGAGGCGTCGCGCGCGACTCTCTCCAGCTCGTAATTTCGCGACGGCAGCTGTGCCCCCCCTTCGCGCGCCCCCCAACCCCCCTGCGCCAACAGTCGCATCAACCCCCCAGCCACCGCGCCACCGTGGGTCCTCCTTGCTGCGTCCCCATTTCGATCTGAACTCGTTTCCTTAATTTTATTAAGAGACACGACGACGTCCTCGAAATTCACTGCTACCTTCTGGCCTGTTCGAATGTCAGCCGCGCGTGCACTTTGACAGAGGCACTTTATATCGAGAAGGAGGAATGGCGCACGGAGCAATAAGCCGTAGGCATCCAGGCTCGTTGGTGTCTGGCAAGGGAGGAGGGCTGGGAGAGTTCAGGTTCGAGGATAGTTTATGCGGTCGGCAAAGGCGGCATAATCCTCGCATAACCGTATAGACGATAATAAAATAATATCCAACCCGTTCGTCGACGATACGCAGTCTGGCAATAACATGCAGAAACAAATGTGCCAGACGACTTTTATGAAACGGCACCGGCAACTGGTCCCACTGGGGCGGATAGAGAGAGAGAGAGAGAGAGAGGCCCCTCTTGCCCAATGCTGCAGGAGCCCTTTCCAGCCAACTAAATAAAATCTAACCCTTTGGGCATAGATGGCGAGAGGAACGACAGGAAGCTCGGACGGACAAAAGTAGCCAAGGACAGATACACGCGCGGTGGGAATAAATGAGAAAGATCCCAGCATGATATAAAACGTTAAATACGAGCGCCGAAACACCGGTGACCGTCAATAAAACTCTCGTAAAGATTCACAGGAGCAATGCACCTGCTCTACTCCCTCCCTCCGTGTCACCACCGCACGTTCACTGGACTAAGGCTCGCCGGCCCTGACGCGTCACAGTACTCCCTTTACCGAGATTCGTCCTATAAAGCAGACAAGTATACGAGGATGGAACACGACGACTACCCCCCGACGACGGCGTCGACAAAATCAACCCTTAAAATTTACACGAAACAGATGACCCGCGTCTCAACTCACGAAGCCCCTGGACGCGTTCGTGACTCTTGCAAGGGACGGGGATGAGGGAGTGGCTGGTTAGAATTTTTCAAGACACCCGGTAGAGCAGCAGCCTGAGAGCCTTACAGATGCGCCAGCATCCCTGCGAGGCTGTGACTGATGCTCCCCACTTCCAGATGTAGTCGAAGCACGACTTTTATCGCGGCTTGTTTGTTCAGCGCTCGAGAATACCGGCGGCGTTGTCATTGCGCGATCTTACTGGAGGGGGATATATACCGATTCCGGAAGTGTTGCCGAGGGTGGAGAAATTATAGTTACATGTAAAAAAAATGTTTGCTCGTAATAAAAAAAAAAAAAAAAAAAAAAAAAAGAAGTAGCCTGAGAACGAAGAGGAGGGCACTGGTACAATTTAAAACAACAATTTCATTAATCTTTACGTTGATTGACGAGAGTCACGTGAGTCGAATGAGTTTACGTCAGGCAGTCACTAAGCTCCTCGTTACAGCATCCGTAAGGAGGCATCGAGACGTAACGATGCTCTTCCTACTTGTAAAACAAACAAACGATCCTCGCCCAATTTATTTTCCCACGCGGCGAGTCACCTATTCGCTATTGCACGATGCGATCATACTGCCAGAGAGCAGATCTTCGGAGTCTCACGATCAATAAGAAGAAGAGGAAGAAGGAAAGCAAAGAAATACCGGTTCGGTAAACGTCGAGTCGAACCCGCGAGGCTTATTATTACGAAGGCACAATTCGCATTTCACTATTAATTCCGAGACTCATCTTCGCTTTGATAAACCGGATTCCGATTCAGCGTCCAAAGGGGAGTCCGGACACTCGGAGATTTGGGTGGCGGGGGATGATAAGGATGAAGGGAGAAATTAAGCAGGAGACACGGTGGACGAGGCAAAGAGCCAGACGAGAACGTGGGTAACCTTAAGCACCGTGCACACCGGCTGGCTTCCGTCGAATCCGCATTTGTCAATTAATTAATTCGTCGACATCGATCGAGCAGTGACTCCGCCACTTTTCATTAGCGGCCCTGTGTACGGCTGTATGTAAATTGAAGAGGTTACACGGTTTTACATATTTCAACAGAGAATCGCGCCGACCGGACGGGACGCGTCGGGACGCCGAGCTGCCACCTACCACCAAGGGCTCCGGCAGCCTCGACGCCCACTTGAAAAGTGCAAGCGCAGCGTTTTGTCGAGTACTTTGTGGAAAGCTTTAGAATTGTAGATGATTCTGACGCTGGGCGCCGGCAGTGCGATTTATAGTGGCGTCGCGACGCTTGCGGTACCTCGCTCCTGTCAGCTTCCTATTTGCACGAGCTTATTCCAACCGCTACCCCGGAGGGTCAGAGGGCAGGGATTCCATAGGAAGCAGACACACAGCCACTTTCAGCCAGAGTATTTAAATTCTCGCAAATTTTCAACCCTCAGCCAACTTTTTATCAGCGGATCTTGCCCGGATCGCATAATCTACCACGGGTGTCAGGAACACTTTCGAATGGTGATCGATCGGCCCCAGTGGTGGGGGAAGCGCCGTAGACTAGTTCGCGACTTGCTATTGGATTTCAATTGGAAAACGATTATTCTTGTCGAGTGACCGAGGAACCCACCGGCCTCCTATCGTTTGTCACCGGGAGTCATCTTCTTGGAGCTTCCTGTCAGGGACATTCGAAGAGGAAGAAGTTGAAGAAAAAAAAAAAAAAAAAAAAAAAAAAAGTTGAAGGAAAATTTTAACATCTCGAAGATCCCAAGTGAGAAGAAGTGAGAACGATAGGGAGAGTCTTTCCCCGCGAAAGTGAACATCAATTATCGAGAGCAATTGGTGGGAATGCAAAACACACAGGACCGCGACCCGACGTGGCTATTTGATCCGTATGCATGGGATAGTAGGTCGGCTTCGTAGGTGAACACAGGTGGACGGCAAGTGGGTGGCGACTGCCCGACGCATGTGGTACGCAACGGTACGTAACGGTGGGAAGCGGAGGACGGAGCCGAAGGGGTGAGTGCGAGTGACCCCGCGGGCAAACGCGTATTTGCAGAAGGGTCGCTGATAACACGCGGCCCGAGTACGTGCGTTGCGTACGGTGCGTACGGTGTGTGCGTACACACATCCTACGCATCCCATAAACGGCGTATGAAGCACACATCCCGCCGGACACTGCAAATATTAGTTCATTACCAAAAGTGCCAGTGAAACCGACACTACAGCTGCCCGTAGCTATACCTACCGACTTACGTATACATGGCGGCGCAGGACGTTTGAGCCGGCAGTTTACTTAATGCCAGAATGCTACATTTTCAATTAACGTGTACGCACTGTACACACGTGCGTTTATCTCTGGCGCTTCGTGGCCCTCCTTAATCGCACAGGGTGTAGCTCGGTAGCTAGGTGCTGGGAGGGCCCATTCACGGGGAGCATGGAGATGTATATCTATAGGTGTCGCAGCAGTGCCGTCCTCGGTGGATCTCGGGGATTCGGGGATTCTGGGATTCGGCGAAGGAAGTTGGCAAGCGTGTGCACGGAGGTGTCCCGTTGCGGAAAGCCCAAGTCGCGGCTCCAAGAATCGCATGTCGTGCGAGCATAAATAAGCCCCGGGTAGCGACAACCGAGAGCCCCCACGTAATATACTGGGGCGTGTGTAGGGCCGTAGCGTTCAAGGGGGACTCCCATTTAATAACAATATATCTTGGGCACCACAATGCTACGGGCATCCGAGAAAGCAGCGAGAACGTGCGAGCGCTCACGAGGAACCCATTGTGTCGAGCCGTTAGTTCCTATTTCTTCCGGCTGATTTAGAGCGGCCGCCGCGAGCTCGTAATTAAATTCTGTCCAAGACGCGTAGCTGCGTTCGTCGCGACGTCTGTTCGGCTCTCCGAGCCGGCGTCCTCCGTCTTCCGATCCATCGCGTCGGATCGAACCGTTCGGCGTCCATTGGCACCTTGGCACTTTCCCAGCTGGCCCGCTCCCGGTTCTCGGCATCCTGGTCCAGGGCGTTCGGTTCGTTACCAGTTTCCGGCGTATCGGAGCGTCCATCGAAAATAGCGTGTTGGATGCTGGGAGGCTCCGAGAAGTGGCTCCCTTAATGAGATGAAAAACCAGACCGTCGGATGACAATTTCACGGTACATTAGGGACGCGTAGGAGGGGCCTCTGTTTGGGCTGCGCTCTTCGTTTAGCTCGACTGTTCCACCACCTTCCGACACTTGGTCCATGCGAAGAAGACTCTGACTGCGGACGGGCAGAGTCGCGGCCTTCTTGCCCGCTGCCAGGATACGTCGCTCGACTAATTATGTTTTTAATTAATCACCATTTTGTCACCTCGCCGCGACGCCGACGGCTCCTTCTTGTCGGGCTGCTTTGTCGCGTGCCTGAGTTTGCTCGCCGCTTCGTTACTGACTGACGTCCTCTAATAATGCACCCTGCCACAACACGCCCATCTTTCACGCAATTTATACACCCGCTCGAGTCTGTTTACCCGCGGATCCTCAACGTGCCGCCTCCCCTCCGCCCCTCCTCGCCTCCTGCGACGCTCCTTTGCTTAATTCACACATTTTAAAACTACAATCATGTGCTCGTTAGTAGCTGCTTCTTTAAAGGGGATGTTCCTCGTGCCTGGACGGGAGCCAATGGTGGGCCGGCGGCGTCACTACTTGTATGGCGCGATAACGAAATGATTATTCACTCGCAACAGTGACGCGTCTCGCAGAATCCGGATTCGAGTCCGAGGACCTCCGGGAGCCGCTCGGTGGACTTGAGCAGGACGGGAGAAGTTTACGAGTTTAAAGATTTACCGTTTATGTAACAAGTGCGTTAACGCCGCCTCGTCCCGCTATACGCCGTGCTGTACCCGGCTGCTGGGATACGCCGGTCCCCAAGTTTTATATCACTTTTCATTAGCTATGAACATTAATCTACAGACAGCAACCCCCTGGGCGCGCGATGCGACGAGCTCAAAGATTTGTCACTGAGGCCGGGTCGTTCCTCGACGAAGCAACCCCACCCACCCGGTAGACAGTTAATTCTACGTTGACGAGGTTCGTCGTTACCGACTCTCTTTTCCCTGTTTACCGACGTGGGGTTGGGATATCGGCTGGCGCGAAATCGGGAGTCGACTCAACCCCACGGACACGGCAAAATCGAAACCTCCCCTCAATTTAGCAATGACTGTTAAGAGATCGATCCCGAAATTCCTACGATTAGATAACGATGATTACTTTTTGGGGAAATCATTGAAAAAGACCCACTGTCTCTCGATAAACTATTTTTGTCTAGATCGGGGCCTCACACACCTGCATCCATCCGATTCTCAAGCCGATCACGCGAAGTCGAAGCTGAGGCCCAATCGCCTTGGGACTCGCGTACAAAAAATTTAACTCTAATTATTGGATCACGTGGAGAATTCGGTAGAATCGCGAATGGCTGATCGATCGTTTCTTAAATTATATTATTATTATTATTACATTATTATATGCAAACGTCTCGTCAGATTCGCGGTATTTTTCGCAAGGCCCTTCGGGACGGGGAGAGGGGGTGAGAAAATAAGGGTACAGGCATGTGCAAAAATATATAATAAAAATCAGCTCAGGAACAATGGGTGACCAAAAATGAAGGTGAAGATCAGCTGGACCCGTATTAAAGAAAATGACGTGAATAGGATTTATCTCCGTTATCTCTTCCATCATTCCTATCAATCCTATCCGATGCAGGTTTCGAGAGCCAATGGGAACGAGACGTTCTCTCGCACGATGCTAATTACCAGATCTCGTAACTGCTGACAAGTTGAATCGCCGCACCCGCTATACACGTAGTATTAATCATAACGTGGACACGCACGTATTTGCCATAGCCAAGTATAAGCCCGAACCCGGCCATATATATTTAGCCGGGACGCCACGCACGCACCTACGCACCCACGTGCTTGCTGGGTACACACGGACGGGCAACCGCGCCGACAGTTCGTTTGAACGCAATTAGCGTTGTGACAACGCGACAGTGACGCGTTTTAAACGCCTCGAGATCCTTTGCTTACTTTGGTAAGTGTACCTGTTTCGCCTGAGACACCCGCTAGGGTTTCTTGGCGCAGAATCGGTACACTCAAGTATACATATATATAGCCCTAGGCTTCAGGTAATTTCCAAGTCGGATCGATCCTCGAAAATCAGTCCCGTAGAGCGTTACGACGGGGGTCAAAGGTTAAAAATCGTGTTACGTCGTGATACCCCGTGTATACGTGTGGATGGAGAAGGAAAGAGGAATTTGAAAAAAAAAGGAGGGGAAAAAAGAAAATGTCGACTATGACCACGAATGGGCTGTAAACGGTCCACGAGGGTGGGGGAGCCGTAATGACGCTGCTGGGGATAAACTTTATGAATATTATTTTCCAGCAGATGTCTTTTCCGATAAGACGTCGCCGCGTCACACCGCGGCGGTAATTAATGACTTATCCGGAGCACGAGGAGTCGGAGAGATGAGAAAGTCGGGAGAGGAAGGAGGACGTGACGCGGGTGGGATGCTGGTGCCATAGAGGAGAGTGATCTGCGAGGACAGCGAGGGTCGAGGGGGGGGAACATAAGGGGGATAGATAAGAAAGGCAGGGCGAGGGGAGGGGGTGGGGTGGGCGAGTGAAAGGCGGGGATGGCGAAACGACAATGCGCGTGAATTATAGCAGAATGACTGGGTAGTTTTAAAGGCAGGAAGCCAACATTAGCGGAGTTGCGCATTGATACCGAGCATTCTGCGGGAGACCATTAATATTACTTACTTATAACAGGGTCGGAGGGGGTTGACGCGCTGCGATGCCGACTGCCTTCGGCCTGTTCGGCCCTCGCGAAATACCGCCCGCTCGTTCGCCGGGGCTGCCTGGTTAATGAGGCAAATTGGGAAATCGATGGGAGAAAAAAGTCTTAAACTCGAGGATATCCTTAAAGGGGGCCGAGGGAATAGTATTAAATAATAGAGTCTATGTAGAGTTAATGAATTAATGGGGCAAGAGTGTATAGAAATAAGCTGAGCTTTTAATAAAAGCGAAGGCGAGCGGCGGCTCATCCGTAAGATTTAATTAAACGAACTGCGGAAACAAACATCATAAATAATGGTTCGCGATTCTGGGTCGTCCGACCGGATAGGGGCGTGTGGGGGGTGGGGGGTGGATAGTGCCGGGGCAACAACCCGCTCGAGGTGACGGCGATGCTGATGGTGTATAGGAGATTGGAGGAGGCTCAAACGGATTAGCATAAACAAATCATCGGGATTAGAATGCGCGAGCGACCGGCTGGCGGCAGCCGGGAGCTTGTAAAATCAAAAGGACAAACAATTAATAACCCCGAGGCTGACGATTAATCAGAATTTAACTCGCAGTTAAATGCCCGGACCCGATGCTAGCGCCCCCAGGACGGATAAACAAAGGTTTATATCAGTGTCAGTTGCAACAAGTCTGACTTTGTCTACGGGCAGCCGCATGAATATTCACGGGACTCGTTCGCACCCCTGGCCTCCACCCTTAGCCCAGCAGCAGCACCGCATCGGGAACCGAGTATCCCGGCTACACTGGCGTCGGGGGTGGTTTGACGTTCGAGCGGGCGCGAGTCAAAGGCCGAAATCACAATACGCGTTTGTCCGGCTGACGAAAGCAAATAGGGAGGGTGCCCCGCCGCTGCCCCGCCGCTGCCCCCATAGGCCGAGTGGTCATTTGCTTTGAATTGGAAATAACGCCCCGTACTGTCGAAACTGAACGCGTTCTTTTTATTTTAAAACCAATTCACAGCTTTTCGTCCCTTTTCGCCTAATAACAAATCCTCGGGGTGACGCAACTCCAATCGCGCCTGCGGCAATTTCAAGGAGAACAAGTGGAAAGCGGTCGCGATAATTTTCGGGACTTCAAGCTGTTCTCTATTTTCTCGAAAATCGATCCCATCGGGGAACCATTGAAAGTCCAAAGGGGATCAAGTCCCCTTTCCAAAGTTTCCCAAAATGAACCCTTTCAAGTGTCTCTCCCTGGCGAACCACCTCCGTACCGATCCGATGATTTAATCCCCGAATGATGGACGGGCACGTCGCGACGATGATCTGTGTCGCGTGAAGTGACAAGTGGTTAGGATCACGGCAACCAACCCCATCAGGCCCACCAACCCCACGAACTCACGCCGCCGGAGAGAGGGCTCTACGGGATTCTGGAGGTTCAAGTTTGTACTGGTTGGCAGTACTGCCAATGGTGCCACCATTGCCGCTAGTGTTTCCACGGGGGTTTTCGACGGGGCTCGCGACCTGCCTAGCTCTCTCGCACCGTACAAATCATGTTGGCATTACTGCGTCAGGCGAGGACTCAACCCGTCACGCTTGCCAACCTGACGGGTAATGCTGATTTATTGGGAATGCACCGTCAATGCATCCGCTCGGTCCATCGGGATCCACGTTCCCTACGATCCTTCGATACTTTTCGACAGAATCGCTTCGGCTCCTCTATCGGACTTCTCGCCTCCACATTCAATTAATTCGACAATTATTATAATAATTAATTAATCAAGCGATCCTACCTCTCGAGGTGTTTGACAATGTCTTCGTAGGCAGCACGGCAGTTCTCCCAAATCCCGGACCTGCGAAAAACAAAAGAAAGATAAAAACTTAAAGAGCACAGAGTCGAGCGCACTTGGTGCGATGGAACGAGGAAGTGAACTTCCGGAACAGAAGCAATAAGAAGCAATATGTAGCGTGGAAGGTATATCTATAGCGATCATGCAGAATCGCAGTTAACGAGGCGAATCCAGTTGATCGCGCGAACGTAGATAGAAGCGAGAACTCGCGGATCGCGATAAGCAAGGAAGTACTGATTAAGCGAGGAGAGGATAAGCAGACGGAAGATCAGCTAACGAGAAATAAAAAAATTCTTAGCAACCACCATATACGGTATAACTGTATATACATAAACGCGACAGGGAATTATTAATTACGCCCAGGACCAAACAGCAGCCACGTCCTGATTGCGAATCCTTGGGACTCCCGGGTCTTCGGCTTTTGATTCGATCGGCCCCAAACCAAGCAGCTGCCAACCTAACGAGTCAAACTCGGAACCTTTGATGTCGCTGATTAAAAATGTCCAAGATCTCCCAGGACTAATTCGCAGAGTAACGAAAGTCGCGATTACAAAAAAATATTTATTCACCGAAATCGTCATCAGCCTTCGAGTCCCACCCGCTTACAGCCTTTTACACGTAAATTACGATGCGTCCGATTCCTTCGATATCAATCCAGACGAATCGCCGAGTCGCCAAATAGAAATTCCATTTTACTCGAGTACTCGAGGAGATGCTTATTTGCCCGAGAGAGAACGAATTTTGGGGAAAGGGACGTAGGGTCAGGGGGGTCAGGGGGGCAGGAGGAAGGGATTCGTAGGTTCGTAGGTCGAGCATCGAGCGCGGTAGATATACATATAGGTGGGTATAGGTTACGTTGAATCCGGAGGTGGCCCGGATGGGGTTGCGTTGAATTAATCATATTCCGGTGTTTGTCGTGGCGCCCCCAGACGTAATCCGTCTTACCTCCCGATCTCTCGCTTCTCTGCCGCGATAGATTTGCATTTTAATTAAAAGCAAAGCGCTGAAATCATAATGCGGAACGTGCGGCGCCGCCTTCTCCACATCATTATACGATACGCTGGGCGATCCAGTTGAAACGCACCACTTTGTAGGTTAGATCCGACAGCCATCGTGCGACCTCACGGGTCAACCACGGTTTGGTTAAATTTCATAGTCAAGAGAAAAGTCATTACGTAACGTCGAAATCTGGCAGAGAAGATGACGGATGCACGTGCTGCAAGAGGTGCAGGACACGATTAACCGGACACGGAGAATCTACTGGACTATCTATTAGATATGACGTAACAGGGCAAAGGGTATGGTATAATGATAAGGGATTCGTCTAACGAGTCTCAAAGCAAATCGGTAAGCGAGTACAGATGCAGCGACGCTATTAAATTATTTTCACGTCGAGCTTATCCCCCTTTGGCGCATCTTAAGCCGCGTACATAATTCAGCGGGACGAACGAGTTCTAATTCAGCGATATTTAGGCATCTTTGAAGCCGACGCCTTTAGTTCGAAATCCCCAACGCGCTGCGGTTCCGAGACGAATATCGCGGCTTAGATACGCGTCCTCTCTCTCTCTCTCTCTCTCTCTCTCTCTCTCGCCCGAGGATCTTCTGCGAGGAGTAAGCACGAAGGGTGAACCTCGCGAGGAACTCCGGAAGATTCAAGACGGGTTATACGGCTGAGAAAGGGTTGGCGAGTTAATCCCGGCATTTGTTAACGCGTTTCTAATAGATGTTCTGCCAGTGCTTCTGTCTTAAACTTCATCCCTTAGCGGAGGGGCGGAGGGGCGAGGAGGGAAGTTGGTTAGGAATTTTCTATTCCATCCCCGACTACCCTGAATAAAATGTCTAATAGATCCGATGTATTGGCTGATATATCGAGCAGTTAGCGGACGCCGCCAGGTGTAACCTATCCTGGTCGATAATGAGGAGGGTGCAGGGGGGTGAGTCAGGAGCGAGCAACACGTAAGGAAACAGACTTAGAACCGAGATCAAGCAGTGTCGAGACCCCTCGGATTTCCACGGCTTCTCCGCCTCTCTCAAATCCTCTTAAAGTTGTATTCTTTTGGCCTCGGCTTGGCAGCCCACCTAGAGGAGCCCTATCGCCCGCGAGCGAGCACCCGCGAGTCACTCTCCGTCTTCCCGTCTTCCCGGAGAGACAGCGAGTCTCCCTCGAGAGAACTTAAAACAAATAAATCCAATTTCTGAATGCGCGTCTCGACGATAGACGAGCCACGACCCCCCGAGCGCCGTCGCGACGCCCTGCACCTCCCCCCTCTAGCCCCTCCTCCGCGCCACTCTGCTACTTGCCACTTCCGTACCGTCAGGGTCTTTGCAAAGTTTTCCATACTTTTGCTTCTCTCACTCAGCCCCTTTAACCCCCTCTGACCCCCCTCGACCCCCCGACCCGACCAGCGCGCTGCGACTACCCTTGCCAAGCGGATACGGAACGAGGGAACCAACTCAGACGCAGCCCCTGTCCCTTTCGTTCCTCCAGGCCCCCGGGGGTGGAAAAGTGAAGTTAATGAAAATGTTTCCCGCTGCGGCGGTTCGTTATTTCCGAAATATCGTTAATGTAACCGGGCGCTGAATCAGATTAGACTGAAAGCAGCCGGAGCCTCCCTCTTTCCGTTTCGAGTGAAAAACACCTTTTGCTACGGGACCAAAGCATCTTTGTGCTTTTTGGCTTTTCCTTGCCGAAGACCCTCCCCCTCCAATTCCCAGTTATCGTTACTCTCTAATAATCCACCCCATCGAAGGCATTACCACCCCCCGACTTCTGCAGTAAAACAAGGTGCATTCAGCCATAATAACACACGAAAGCAACTGACCTCGCGAACGCTTCCATATTCGGCATGTTCGGGTTGACTTTGAGGCTTTGCTCGGCCCTGGCCTGAGCCTGAAGGTGATGAGGTAAACTGGCCGGGGAGAGGATGGCCGTGTGTCCAGCGCCAGGATGACCACCCAGCTGCATGAACTGCATGTGGCTCAGGTGCGTGGGTGGATGGTTGTAGCCGTTGGCCAGGAGCGGCGACTTCTCCATTCGCGGCACGTCTGAAACAACAAAGCAAGACGAGTCCTTAGGGTTGCGCTTGGTACACACACTGTACTGTATGTGTCTAAGATATCTATAATATATTACAAGCCGAAAGGACATATCGTTGGACCATGGAGAAAATATCGGAACGCAACCGGAGGGTAGGACAAGAGACGTGTAGCTTCCAGGGTAGCGAGGATAAAGAGCGCTTTTGTAGACTTGATGGATCGTCGGCCGCTTAACCAAATATCAATCACATCGCCGCACAGCCACAGTCTGCATATAATCTCCACCATTTTCCTTCTGTTTGTACAAAGACTTACCAACTTCGCCATTCATTCGCGTATGCATATTATTACGGTATACACTGCGTACGTCCTTCCTCCCGATATTCCGTCGACTTTCTCGACTTTCGCCAAGCGCTCCGAATTTTTCCAAATTTAAGTCCAGCCGAATTTTTTTATTTTTCACCAAATTCCACCAAACTCCCGAAAATCCAGTTTATACCGCAAGGATCAACCACTGTTCGCATCGGAGAAAATTGACTGAGCTTGCGAACATACCCCTGCACCCGTGGCGATAATGTATGCTCGGTCACGTTTTCTGATTGATGCGACAGGCCTTCAGCGGGTTGCGGAACCACCCTTGGTCCAACTCACGGTGTTCCGTCAGCGCAAGATGCGATACCGCCTTGTTGTCATTTGTTATGGGTTCCTGCGCAACGTCGCTACCGTCGCTGAAAAATCCTACGGGGCTGTCATGCTTTGACTTTTTGCCTTCACCCCTGGAAACCCGCATTCTTCGTTCGAAAAAGTTTCTTCCGAGAGGAGGTGAAGGTCAGAGGTTAGACGCTCTGTTTGCCCAATTCAATTAATATCGAACTCATTAGGCGATAACGAAGGACGTCGATCGAATCGATATTGGTGGGCGGATCGAATCGGCGTGGCTCCAGCCATGGACGGTTGCGTTATATTTCAAGATGGTGCGGCGCGATAGGACTAGCGCCACATCATGCCCTTAATTAGTGACCTCTCCGTTGCGACCTCGCACTCGATTCCTCGAATTTACATGGCCAGAGAGAAGAGATGACTTTTCTAAAGAATCGATTCTCCAAACGATATAGGATGATCGAGGGTCGATGAGGGATTCGACCTATCGAAATCGGCCAACTCGTCCTCCGACGAGTCTTCGATCGTAGAAAAACGACGGCGTTTCTCTCTCGATAGCAAATTGCCAGGTTCGCTTTTAATAAGAATCCTCGCGCAGCACGTACGAGAGAAAGATTTCGTCCGGCCCAAGAAAACGCGCGTGTTCACGCGATGCCGCACACTTTCTTTTTTCTTTCCTTCTTTGCTTCCTTCGTACGGGGCTCCCTCCCTAGCCACCCGCTTCTCTTTCTGTTTTTCTATTTTCTGCCTTTTTCTTCGCCCCCCTCGTTACGAATTCTCTCCGTTCTATCCATTCTTCTACCCACGCCCCAGACTCTCGTGGTCCATATCGCGGGGCAGGGACTTTATTGCTTTTCCACGAAAGTCAATAGAAAGAGTGAAGGATCAGGAGGAGAGGAGCCCTGGATCGCATGATATATGGGACAGTTCAAACTATTGTCATTTGGAGCCCGTAGATCTTGGCTAGAAGCGCGAGTGCCTATTCATTACAAATTATCTAAATGGCAGTGATTTCGCCGTTCGGGCCGGCTAGGCCGGCTGGCCGTTTGACGAGTAAGTGGCGGGTTCGGGAAGCTGGGCCGTACGCCAGTGACTATTGGCCTCGACTTTTCCTTGAGCTCCGGAGGCCCAACGGGGGGATCGACGACCCTCGAGTTCAGCCGCCTGAGAGCCACTGTGGGACCCGGGCCATGACCGGCCCTAAAATTGGACTTATTACAACTTATAGAGCGCGATTTGAACGCTCCGCTCAATAACATACATTATCCCCAATCCATATGATTTAATGAAATCCCTCTAAACTCTCCACTTAGCCGCCGTCCTCGCGCACATGCATGCTGCAATCACTGACGTAGCCAACCTCATCCCCTCATCCCTCCCCGACGCAGTCGATGCCTCTAACAATCTGCATTTCCGATAGTCGCCTAACCAACCACGTCGCTACCATAATCGATACCCTGTCGATATGCTCTTCGGCTTGTTCCACTTTAAAAATCCTATCTCCAGCAGCTAGGGGGATGCCGAGGAGGACGTTCGTCTCTTATGGACCTGATCGAGATGAAGCTGGGTAAGTTCTTTCCGAGAAGCGTACGTAAAAAAGACTCGTCATTCCAATTACACTGGAGGTTGGGCTGGAGGCATCGCGACTCTAAAAGTCTAGAGAGTCTAAGGCGAAATGAAACGCGAGCTCGTCGGAGAGTCGAGATGCGAGTGGTCCAGAGTGAACTGACTGAACGGCGATAAAACACAATTTGAGCTAAAGACTGCACTCCTATAAGTCCCTCTCCACCTCACGGCTCTCGGCTCTCAAGCTGATGAGGTGACAACCCATAATTATACAGACCGCTTTCTGTCTGGCCTGACTGCAGTGGCATGCAGAGACCTCAGAGGGCCCCATCATCCTCCACATCCTCTCATCCTCTTCTCCCGAACCCTGGACCAGTGCCGGCCTTCGCTCTCGTACTTAACAGTCATACGGGGCCCCGTAAGCCCTACGACCCACACCGGCATTGATGCACCCCCTCCTCTCCATAGAATCTCGCTACTTCTTTCTGGTGTTAATTACAAAACGCGAGAATAAATTGCCCGGCTAAACGAGCTCTGGGCAGCCACGACCGTTGCGTCCGTCATTTTCATATATCCTAAAAAGAGGCGGCCCAAAGAGAGACGTAAGGCATACCGTGTAGACATACTGCAATGGTATAGAGAATAGAGGAGAGAGAGAGAGAGAGAGAAGGCCAGTCGCATCTCCTCGCTCTCGCAGTTCGAGTGTAACCGAGAGCGATTCGAGAGTGTAAAGGCCGCAGATACAGGCGTCGCGAGAGAACGGGAATTTGGGGTAAAAAAAAAAGAGAGCGCTTTTGGTGGACTCCCTTCAAAGGCCGAGAGTGGCCAACAGAGAGAACACGGTACACCTACACGGCTCGAAGCTTACGTGCGAGCGGTCAGAAGTAGCAGCCGAAAGGCCTAAAAAGATTAATCTGGCTCATCGATCCGTAGAAAGGGAAGAGGGTGGCTGATGGCGAGCCTTTGCCAAAATTCATTTCTGCCCAGTCGCCCCGGCCACTTTGCTTAACTTTAATTTTAGTTTCTCCCGCACTTGGATCGCCGACTTCTAGTCTTCTCTCCGTCTCTTCCTTTCCTCCCATTCGCTTCCTCCTACCAGCATCCCACTTCGATCTCGTAACACGCGGCTCTCAGCTAAGGAGAGGATTACACTTTTTCTGCGCCACTGGCTTCCGTAAACAAAGGGATAACCTACACCCGGCTGAATCCCAACCACGTGAAATTATTTGGAAAATTTGCCCTTTGTCCCCGCGGCCGCCTTCCCCGAATCCTCTGCCATTGTTCTTGGCCGTCGAAAAGGATGGAAAAACGTAGGTGCCCCCTTCGGTCCTTTCTAATCTTGTCTGACCTAACCTGACCTCAGCTAATCTGGAACCTACCAGAATTTCCAAAATGTACAATAAATATGTACACGCGAAATATCGAAGGCGATAAGTATGCCGAATTCAGCCCAAGTTCACTCAGGCGTATCGCGTTAATGCACTCGCGCATGCGCAGACGCGTCGGTACGGCAGACAGAATGGGGAAACGACGTTTCTCGCGAGGAATCAGGTTTTTCGAGTAATCGACCCCAGGAGCATCGGCACACCGGCACGGAAGATCGACTGACTGTAACTGCGAAACGTCGATGCCCTGGGCGAGAGGGGGGAGAAAGACCAGTAAACGGAGCGAACAAGAGAGGAAAGGAGCAGAAGAACAAGGAGAAAGAGAGAGAGAGGAAGAACTGTTAGAATCTTCCAATAGAGCCTATTGAGACGTGTATCTGTGCGGGGGCCCAAACGATAAATAGGAGCCGGTCGCGGGCCAGTCCCTACCGGGCCCCGAAGAAGCAACCAATCTTCTTCAGCCCTTAACGACGCCAACCCGAGGAACGTACTAGCAGCAAAGGGTTAAGGAGGTGGCGGAGCGCGCGCGACTAGGACTGATGCTGCGCTTAGTATTTGTTCTTTGGGTCCATGGTCTCCCTCTATAAGCATCATCCAAGGGCAGTAAACCCCTTGATATATAGTCCAAGCTTTTTAGAGTTCTGTCAGCCACGCCCACAATCAGCCTTAGTATTATTTACACTCCTGAGTTCGTATCCACTTGGTTCTTCGTGTACTGTATCTATACCTACCACCTCCTCCCACCTCCCGCAGCCACTGCAACCGCAGCCTTTCGTCGACTGGTTAGAAGTCTTCGAAGATGCTTCAGATTCTCTGAGAAAATTCATCTTCGTTTCCCCTGGTCCGTAGATGCCCTTCAATTTCAGTTCCGAGTCTTCCTTCCTGCCTGCCTAAGAATGCTCCCTCGTATTTATTGAGGATTTCCTGAACCTGATGTGGATCCTGTTCAAGAGCCGCATACCCATTGTCAGGTAACCAGGAGGAGATGATAACTCTCGCGTGGTTGTACCAGATTTCTGAAGACGCAGGACCCACGCCAACGGGTAACCACAAATTTATGAAATTACTGTCGGCTCTGAAGCCCCATTCAAATTATCTATTTTCTGACGTTAGCGCATCTCCTTGGCTCGGGGCCCCTTTTGATTTGGGGCCTTTGATGAGCGACGTGGGCCCATCACCATCCGCCATTCTCATCTCCGTCGTTCCCTCTCCCGTGGACCCAACTTCTCCTCTCGCACCACGGGACGGCAAAAAAGAAAAAGCTTTATCGTCCCGTCGATGCATATTATATTACGTGAATGATCTTCGTGCTACACATCGATCGGATACACACTCGTCCCTTTGCAGATCTCAGGCCCGAATGGCCCCGAATGGTGCTGAGGGCTCGAAGGCTTTCTTTATTTTACCTATTTTCACTAATTTTATCATCTCTCCCTTTGTCTCTCTCCTTCTCACTGCTCTCGGCCTACCCGGCCAATCGCCAGGCATCTCACACTCACGAATGGCGCCTTTCCAAATCGAACGCCTCTAATCTTCAAAGTAAATCTTTCCCGGGGCATATCAAAACGTAGATCGAAACGGGGCCCGCTGCATTTCGGACCATCTGCCCCCGGGGACTCTGGCTCGTAAACGTGTGGTCGTGTACTCCGTGTGCTCGCCGTGTGTTCGATCCATGTTCGCAATGCGACCGTAGCCGTGTTCGCAGTGTTCGCAGTGTGCCAGTTGGCCAGCACGGAGGCCCAGGAAGACAAGACTTTTACATCGTACAGTTACAAGCGTCGGGGTGGGCAGAGCATCGCTTTAATCCCGAGTATAAACATTGTATTGTATTTCGCAGGGGATGCTCCTATTATATCATATTTTGTTATTAATATCTTCCGACTGGCTGCGCCTGGGAGCAGGTAGGCCACTTTTGTTGGATGAACGAGATCCTGACAGACGTACCAGTTTCGCTGGCAGCAATTGATATTTCCATAGAGGGTGAAGTCCTATAGGAACAGAGAGGTAGGCACGGACCAGCAGCTCTCGTAGAGCCCCGAAAACCGAAAAGAGAAAAATTCAAAGGGTCCAATGTATACGCAGCTCCTATCTCTCTCTCTCTCTCTCTTTGCTGCGGAGGAAAAAGACATTACAGCGTAATATCTATGCTCCGTAGAACCAACGTATATGAAGTTTTTATGGTGGGCAGGTTTATGTCTTTTGATGCGCCATATGAGTCCAACTGTTGAGCGATTTAAACCCGAGCGTCGTACACACTTTAATCCCGAACGAGAGAGCATCTGTGGACATTGTTTATCATTTTATGCCGTAATTAAAATAAAGAGCATGTATCGCATAAGCGCATAAAGCTGGACCAAGAGCCATTTGTAGAGCAGTTGACGAGTCCCGGATAAAAAGTTCCCATCGCGAGTCAAAGGTTCAAAGCACCGATTACACTTGGCAGGGCCCATGCGATTCCGTTTCCGGTTAAATTTATTCACTGACGAAAGCGACCAGGCAGAAGTCGCGTTTCCGCAATTGCCTCCGGATCAAGACAAGGATCTGGACGTGAACCAGGCCAGCCAATGTGTAAAAACAGCTGCTAAACTGAAGGTACGGGGCAGGCAGTACCGATGACCAACGAGCAACCACCTCAGGGCCCCTCCTGACAAACCTGAGGATAGACAAGTACAGAAAGGGTGGAAGGGTGGAAGGGCGGAAGGGTGCGGAGCAGCCAGGGTTGCATTAGTCTGCATTAGCATGCAAGATCGTCTCCGATCAGATCGCACGTCAACGAGACCGATCCCACCCCCTGACAGTCCCAAGCAATTACCAGACCCGGATCATCACCCGGCCCCCACTAGTAAACTACCCGAAACCTCGTAGCCGGTAGTCGCTGAGTATAAAATGAAGGTAAAAAAGAAGAAGAATCGAAAGCGAAGCCAGCGCGTCGGCATTTGATTCACGGGGCAAGCCCTTTGGTCGCGCGGGCAGAGCTTATCTTCGCGTACGGGGTGAAAAGCGCGACGTCCGACAAAAAGCGCTTACAATTAAAAAACAAACACGGCTCCTGGCAGCGCATGGATTTCATACTTCCTTTGCTCCTTTTTCATCTCCAGCTTTCTCCCGCGCCGACGCCACCTTTTTTTTTTCATTTTCTATACCAGCGTTTCCGCAGAGCCGCCAACCGTCATAACACCGAGGGCTGCGGACAAGGGTCGGCAGTGTTGCGGGCCCCGTTCGTGGGGTGTAGATTACACAAAAATACTCGCTGCTCTCTTCAACAAAGCGTCCGGCCGATTCACAAGTTAATTGAGCGCTGCCGGCGCTAACGAGTAAATCGTCGAGCTTTTCCCGCGGCATGAAAACTCTACGTATTTTTTCGCCAATTAATTCGCTATTAATTGCAGGAAATTGCCCGACACTTGCCCGGCCGCTCGCTCTCCACCTGTGCTCTTCTCCAGCAACGGGACGCATGGGCGTCGCGACGCGACCCTACCGCAACAGGACTTCACCGGCGTCCGTGGCTCTGCCAGCCGCGTTGCTCGATCGACTGTCCCGTGATAACCGAATCTCCTTCCTTGTCACTCTGTAGGCGTTGTGCACTCTTTCTTCTTTTACGTGAATTCTCTCGGCATTCCGACTCCCGTTTATGCACAGGGCACACGTGGGCCTTTCTCAAAGTACCAATTACCATGTAAAGACGCAGCCTTCCTCGAGCCAGCTACGGTCGCCGCGTGTAGAGTGCAGCCGCAGCCGAGTCCTAGTGAAATGGGCCATGTCCACCGCGAGTGGTTTTATGGCTGGAGGTTTACATCCGAACCTGCAGCAACGCTGCTGCGCCACCTCCGGCGGGTCTTGTTCCCGTGGAGGAGCGACCCCTTTCCGGCTTTAATCCGCCGCGTTTTAGATGGCCACCAGGTTGGCCAACCGAAGTGCAGGAAATCCTGAGGGAAGGAGCGGAAGGGTCGGGAAGTCCCGTGCGGCGGCAGATAATTCTTCCTCGTAGAAGCGACAAAACCGACGTTGATATCTTCATTGGCCGAGACAAAAAAACGATACGAAAATTCCCGCGGTCCCTGATTTAGGAGGCAGTAAAACTATAACAGTGTTACCAAAATGAAGAGGTTTAATGCACGGACGTTGCCCGCGGGGCTGTTACTTTTATTTTAGCGGCGCTCTCGTAAAAACAATCAAGCCGGCGCGCCACTCCGACACACTAAACCTTGATTGTAACCGATTCCCAACCCCCGCAGCACTGCCCCGTCGCGCCATTACGAAATCATCCGTTCTCTCCAGGAATCCCAAATCCATCAAAGATTCACCCTGGAAAGGATTCTGTATGGTCGAAGCAGCACTGATTAAACCAATTATTGATTTGATTAATTATTGCCCAAGCAAGGATAGGAGTGACGTAAACAAATACGCAGATATAAAATAATTTTTGAATCAGCCACCAGTCGATTTAAAACTCAATAAAATCCAAAAGACTTTACCAGGAGAAGCATCCTGCACGGCCTGGAAGGTCGTCGATGACCATCGTCCTGTTCTCAGGACGTCGGATCCCCCGGGAGGTCCCCGTAGTCCCCGGTACACTCAGGTAGGAAATTCACGATCGCGTTCACGTATACGCGACGTTACGGCTCTTGGGGCGAATTTGGGTCGGTCAGTTAGCCGTTTCGAAATTCGTTAATTACTTCCTCGGGATTAACCTCTGCGGGTAAGAACCACAGTTTTGTGGCTTTGACGCCTGCGGTCAGCCGATTTGATCCGCGACTACTGTGCGTTACCCACGATACGCGTACAGAGACCGTAGGAATCGGTTGGATAATAAAATAAATAAATCCACCATATAAGCAGCCACAGGGCCACAGGGGAGAAGCGGAAAAAGAGGCGACGGATCGGAGTTTATCGTGACGCTTTTTACTGCCGGTAACGAACACGATATTAGTAGGTTGTCGCGCACGAAAAGCCTCGACCAGTCAACAAATGATATTGAAGCGATGTCGAGGCACTATTAGCCAGGTTTTATTGGCCTGTGGCCCAGCCGTGCTGACCTACGACCGCCAACAGTTAATCAATGCTTTTATGAGCATTCGCTTGGCACTAGGCACTAGGCGCTACACCCTCCCCGCCCCTCCCCACCTTGCCCACCACCCGCAGTACACACACGAGGGCACGCGTGTGGACGCGCCAGGCGCGTTCAATGAATTTCACTGCTGAGCCAGAATATACAGTATAGTGGGAGAGGGGGTTGGGACACCGTTAAACAGCTCATTATATCATGAATTTCTGTTAAATGGGATAATTTGATTTTTTTCGAAAAATTTGAAAAAGCGCGACTCACCTCTGCCATGTTTGTTCCACGTATCGATTTGTTATTGGAAAACTCTTTGAAAATAATTACTTTGCGCAATTTGAGTGTGAAATTCGTGCGGGGACTCAGCCGGGGACCATGGGGAGTCACTCTTGATTGACTGACGAAATAATGTTTGCCCCCTTTATTGAAAACAGAGGCCAAGAAAAACATGCTGTTATAATTTCATGCTGTCTGAAAGCGATGACGTGCGTGTGCCGAGCTGCGCATCAGTTAAGTCCTGTTTACATAGCGTGCGAGTCCCTTTTTCGTTTCTCTCTCGTTTTCTCATTTCGACTTCTTCTTTTATTTCCTCCGTCTCGACGCCTTTGCGCGTGCTTCGTCATTGTCATTGCGGCGACGTGGCCAAATTCGGCTGGACGATCAACCCTTATCGAGCCTCCCAGGAAGCAACCCTTCAAATCCGATCGACTCGACGAAACGATCCCCTTTTTAATTTCGCCTTTGTTACGTTTCTTATTTTTAACTCCTGTCAACGAAAAAGTACGAGACGCGTAAAACAGCGAGGACGTGACGTAGGACAGGAAGAAAAGTGCGTCAGGCATTCAGGCAGAGGGATGGCAGGCATGGCAGGGCGAAGGACAAGGGTGGCAGCAGGAAACGCACCCCCCTTGGCCACGCGGCGCTGGCTAAACAGCCAGGACTATTTATTTTTCTCATCACTTTTAATTTCGTAGAGACAACATAGATGCGTATCGGACAACAATAACGGGCAGCCATTGTCCTTCCATTGTTGCCCGCAGAATGGATATACACGGTGTATCGAGATCGGATCTCGCTCGTTGAGTTTATTAATTGCGTTATGGGAAGTGCCATGTTCGCCGGGGGTGAAATTGAAAAAAAATGGCAATACCCAACCTTACCGCGCTCGGTGCATAATTCCATTGCATCGATATTTTCAGAATCATCCCCTGGTGCAGCAGCCCTGCTGCCCATTAGGAGCCGACCGCGTCGCGCCGAACGAAGCAAAGCCGAGAGACGGGAGCCTCGAGAAAACAAATCTGGATCGATCAAATCCGCTTTCGCCGTTCGTAATGATTCGTGATATTTTCAATATCAGCTAATCAATCCTAATGCAATCATATAATTGGCGACCGAAGCGTTTACCGTTGCGAGCAAACCCCCACGTATGTTGGCTATATGGGAAATGCATATAGGGATATACAGTTAATGGCAAACATTGATTCACGACTGTTTACCGGAGGCTTTTCCCATATATTTATAAAATTGCCAAAACGCAGCACACGGTGCTCCCTTAATTATTTGCACAAACGATATATCGAAAATCGGAGTAAATTCGGAGCCATCGAAAATGACCGTTCAATATGGATACTGGGAAGATGAGTAGTAGGCACGTACAGGGACTACTAGGTTATGTACGAGAAGGACGAGGCTCAGGTCGTTCGTTCCAGCATGCATGGGGTTCGAATGTCAGTACTCGGTCCCGGCATTCCATATTGGGCACGAACCGCCACCGCAGGCCGCAACACGGTTGCTGCAGTTGCAGTTAATTTGCTCACTCCAAGTGTGTTTGATTCCCCTAATTAATTGATTGCTAGGGTCACCCGGTGCGCCGCTACGCCACGGCCTACGGATACCGGTAATCAAATAGCTACGCCGCTCTTTACTCGTTTACGCAAACTCCCCAAAAAAGTATATAGCTATACTCCTAACGCTCAAAACAGCCATCCTGCAAGTGTTCGTTCTCTCTAGTCGGTCTATAAATAGAATAAGTCACTCACCGAGGTGTCCGTTCTCGTAGTAGTCCCCGTTGTCCATGCGGTGCTTCTTCAAGGGATGCTGGGGGTGATGAGCAGCGGCAGCGGCCAGGTGACTTGCTGCCAGACTCAAAGTAACCGATGCCCTCTTCGGCGGTCTCCCAGGCCTGGAGCTGTACAGTGGTAGAGAGTTACTGTCGTTAGAGACACCCGTCATCGAGGTAACGTTCTTACCCCGAGAAGAGACGCCGTTATGGCGAGCTTCTACAAAAGCGTTAAGGACGTTTATTCTTTGGGTCACGGATGGAGGTCATTTCCACTGCACGATACAAATAGACGAGGTACAGCCACTGGAGATTTTGAATTTTCTTAAAGATCGATTTCTTTCAAAGAAACAAAAGATTTGCGTTTCGGTTCGTAAGAAGGTGACTTCTCGAAATGGAACTGATGTTGTTGTGGCCTGACGAAGTCAGCCAATCGGAACAACGAAGGAGTCCGGTGACGTCACCGTCGAAATACACGGAACCGCCAGTGGCTCCACCTCGTCTACTTGCATCATTGTTGTTACTGTACAAGTGTACACGTGGGTGAAGGCATCGAATCTTTCGACGGATCCTAACGAACCAAAAGGTTGCTGGCTAACTTATGCATGAATTAAGACGCTCCTTTGCTCGGCTTCTATAGATCCCTCCCAGCTTCGAAATTCTAAAATCTGTCAGTCCGGCCGCCGCGGCCGAGCCGAAGAGATCCGTTGAAACAATCTGGACGCTGGTGCAGTGTGCTTGGCAGGGATCTTCATTTTTCATAGCGGCAGGCGCCAGAGAGGCGCTCACCCATACTATTTCAAAATACACTCTCTGAGAGAGAGAGAGAGAGAATCGTTCTACCTTGCGAAGGAAATACATGGGACGTGCCTGCCGTGCGCTTATGGACCTTCTTCCCTCTGCTCTGGATGTGGCACCTAGAGGCACCGTTACAGGTTCTCAATCTTCCACCCTTCCCCCAAATTCTAGTCGATACTCTCAGCGCGATGAGTATGAAAAAAATAAATGTTGCCCGTGAAACATCGTTTGTAGCTATGACGAGTTGGGTTGATTTCTACTGTGCTGCAGATGGGATTTCGGAATTGCATAATTTAGATAAATAAACAAAGTGTCTGAGCACCCCTGCCGACTAAGCGAGCAATCTCAGAGTAGTCAGGACAGATTTGTAAATCTAATTTTTCATCCCGTCTTTCTGTTCTCATCCCCCACTTTTCCTCCTTCCCTTCCCATTTCTTCCTCCCCCTGCTCGATTCTCCATTCCAAAATGATCAGTGGGACTCGGAGGACTCGGAGGACTCGCGACGTCCAAGATCTCCAGACGATTATCAGACGGCCGGTTATGCCGGCGTTCATCTTTTAAACCGCTTAGCTTCGGGTTACACCGAAAACAAGAACGCACTCAAACGCTTAGCTTATATAATACACTTGTTTGCGTTCGATTTTGTATTAAAAACTCTGCCGCCACAAGAATCATTCTCGTCTTCCTTGAAATCCTCGAGGATCCCGTGAAAGAGATAAAATAGAAAAAAAAAAGAAAGCAGATATCCCACCCGGAGTGGAAATAATTTAGGAAAAAAAAACATAAATCAAAGAGCCGTATTAAACCGCCGCCGTGAGATTAACGAGGGGGAATCTTCAGAGTAATAAAATAAAAAAAAAATAATTTTCGCAATTGGCAACTGGCACAGTTTGGCAACCCTGATCGCAAGTAAAACGCGCAATGCCAGACTGGTATAATAAAGCGTTGTCGATATTGGGCGTGGAATCGGTTGATCAAAGCGCATAATAATTGTACAGGCACGCAAAGAGAGAGAGACAGAGACAGAGGTACACAGTAGGTACCCACCCTTACGTAGGATTGAGCAACCCAATTATCCCGATCGGTAAGATCGATCCAGCCGATCGTTCCATGTGACGTCATAGCAATTTTACGTAGCGACGAGAATCGACGAAGGACGTTAAAGATAGGCCAAGAGAGGCAGGAAGAATGACAAAGAGTAATGACCGAAGAATATACGGAAATTAAAGAAAAAGAAGAAATTGGCCTCAGATCGATTCCCGATCGGCCGATATTGCGTGATGTTGCGAAAGAATCAATTGCCTCTTGGAATTAATCGAATCGAAGTTTCGTAAGAAATCGATCGTTATTGGCAACCGGTGCGAAGAGGCCGCAGCGTGATCGAGAGCGCTTACTTATCTTTCCTTCCTTTTGCTTCTCTTTTTTCCTCCTCTCGATTTTCACGCTAAACCATGGAGTTGCGTGCCGGCAAAAGGGCGCGAGGCAGCTGCTCGATCGTTTGGATCATTGGCTTCCTAATTATCAGTGCGCGTCGCGTAACGAGGAAGCTGAATTATTTTCGATAGCAGCGAGCGATCCTCGTCGATTGCGCTAAGCGCCGCGGCACACTTATTCGCTCGCAATTATCCTCTAAACGATTAAACGGATCCCCCTCATTTCGCACCTTTCGCGATAAGCATCGCGTGCCGCGCTTACTTTTCCGCATGGATCGCGCGAATCGGCATGCGGATTGGATCGCTCCTTGCAGCGCGAGGGGATTCCGGATGAAACACCCTGTAAGGCTGCGCAAAGAATGGCCGCTTTCCACGGAAGCGACGTATAATTAAAACAATTAGAGAACTCGCTGCAAATCATAGTGCTTCTATCGGATGAAGAATCGAGAAAAGGTGCCTCGAGACCATTTCAGCCACTTCAGCCATTTCAGCCACTTCGCGGTGGGACACGCGAGACTCTAGGCCTAATAGTAATTCCTCAAGTTTTACCAACACAGTGTGCGATTCTTCCTCGTATTTACCTATGTGCATGCATATAGGTATACGTATCTCTTATGCAATTCCCTCATCGCCAGAGTTTCCCGACTCACGATGACAATTAAACAATTAAAGTAATTAAGATTTTCATTACAAATCGTGGAAGGCATATCTCATGGAAAATCAACTCGAGTCCATCTCGCCATATAATTTCTGACATTTTAAAACACGCGAACTTTGCCTCAAAAAAATCATAGAGAGAAACTCCTCGACACGCCTTCCGGATTTCGAAATCCGAGCTGGGATTTCGATCGATCTTTCAGAAAATTGGACAATTCGAAAATCCGAGAATTCGAATAATGGACTGCATTAAGCGTCCGACCAACCCATTTCCGCAAACTAAACCCTTCCATCTGCTCGGCTCTTTTGATTGATAAGACAAACACAGAGCTCGCTATGCATTTTCAGACTCACGATTAATGTTTCTCCGACTGGAATATACATATACGTAATACGTATATAAACTGTAGCAAAAGGCTAGGCCTTTACTAATGCCGACAGCCTCCTGGACTGCGGAATCACGCGAGCGAATCGCGTGCCCCGACAATCGCCGGACTCCTTTTTGCCTCCTATTATTTGCCAGACTTGTCTCACAGTAAGTCGGCGAGAAAGAAAAGAAACATAAGGAGAGTCTGGGGAGGAAGAAGGAAAATTTCACAAAATATATATATTAATTTCATCTCTTTAAAAATCTCTCTCTCTCTCTCCTCCTATCTTTCTGTTTCCTTCCTTTCATCCCTTCCTCGCGCATTTTCGACAACAAAGTCGATTTCCAATGTCTACTTGCCTGCTCTCAGTGTATCCTACAAGCTCCCTCATAAATTGTCAATTTCGAAGTCAATTTGCCCCGGCTTACCAATCGGCTACCGGTTAATTTCAAGGTGAATTGTGTCCAATATGGGTATATTATTAATGGCCCGACGAGGGATAGGGCTGCAGACTGAACCGGGAGGGTTGCAACCCCGTTTTCGCGCATCGGCCGAATCGCTCGAGGCGGCCGCGGCCGTTTCGCACTGCCGCGATTAAACTCTGCTGTCTAAACCTCCAACTGCTATACGACTAGACCCATGCGTGTATACATATAGCGACAGCACGGCCGTGAGCAGCGCTACCGTATAGCTGGATACCGATTTCACGCTAGTATCTCAATGAACACATCGTTGGACAGCTGCAAACTGGTATTACGAGAAACAGCTAAGAATTTCAAATGCCCAACTACAGGAAAATTAGCGATTTCCAGTGAAAGCCGTTCTCGAGCAGCCATTGCTTTACGATCGAATCGCTTTTATTGTTAAGTCATAGAAAAATGGAGGAGATTTTATGTGGCAAGGAACACTGCACAGCCTGCATGCTCCCATTATCATTGAATTACGACCGGCGTTATCACACATCCTGCTACCGTCTTGCGCAACGCAAATACTCTACTCAAATATACCGAAATGCGTGGGACGCAGAGGCCAAATAAAAAGGAAACGTGTCCCCGAGATAAAACACCTATGAATGGAATGGACTCAAACCTTGGGAACTCGAGTCACGTACAACTACTGCAAGGGGTACACCTGTATTTTTATACAGAATAATGAGTCACATTTTTCAAACGACTGATAGACACTTGGATTATCTACTTTTTTTTTCTTATGGATTAATTTAATTCCTAATTAATTCTTTAGGGTTGTTATGATTATTTTTCTGTCATACGTTAACTGTACTACAGCATCATTTGAGAGCCAAAACGGATCTTCCATAGGTATAGGTATAATAAATATAAGGAATTCCCATATGAATCGTATCGACTGGAGGGATGGAAGGGGAGAATCGAGAATATGGGATAGCAGCCCTCCCTTTTCTCTGTTCCTATTTTTTTTTTCTTCTATTGGTCACAGGATAGACTGTGGTATCCGGTTTCATGCGACCTTACATCTGGTAAAATGATATAGCTTTTTGGTATCGAAGCGTTTACGAGTAGCGGGTGGAAACTCTATGGGGTCTCTGAAAAGTTTCCAACCCCCGAGGGCTGACAGCGTTAGTCGAATCAATGGGCAGTTCCCACGGGAGGAGATGACGATGTCGCCTATTGATCAGGAATCGAGCTCAATGATTTTTCGTGCGGCGATCTTATCGGTAGGTTAATGTGGGAATTATGTAAAAAGATTTAGCGACGTGCAGTTAAATAGTTAAAATAGTAAACTGTTGACCGGGGGTGGTTGGGAACCACTGCGAAGACAAGGGCTGCTACAGGGAGAGGAAAAGTTATTTCGTCGCTCGAATTATCATCCGAGACTCGCGACAACCCTCGTAAAGCTTCGTCATATGCAATTCCCGTCATAACAACGACTTCAATTTTCGTCAAAAGTCTTTCCGCGTTATCGTTCCCATCTTCTGCCTACTTTTTCTTTCTCTCTATACCTACTTCCCTCCATCTGTCTCTCTCCCTCTCTCTGGCTCGACAACCAACGTCATTCCCCAGGTTCGATTTGCCGCTTTATAAACTCGATTCGGCCGTTCTCGACGTCGGGCGTCAGAAGTCGTCGGAGGCGTCGACGCACGAAGAGCAGAAATCCAAGGACGCGATATTTTCCAAATTATAAATTTTTACGAGCGTCATCCAGCCTCCGATCACATCTGACTCTCTCTCTCTCTCTCTCTCTCTCTCGACAGACGCTGCGTCCCACCAGTCAGATTGGATTTGTCCGATTTCACACGTAGAGCCCTGCAAAAGGTCAAGTCGTTCCCGAGAACGCTCGCTGAACCGGCACACCCTCGAAACGTCGAAATCACCGTTAAATCTTGGGGATCAGACTTTAATACGATTTTGGAAAAACACGTGGAATTACTAGAATCACTGCTGACTCGAAGTAGCTGAAAAAAATGTTCTCGTTTTCAAACTCGCTTCTAATCTTTTTTTTAATTTTTAATTTTTTTTCACTTGTTTTCTCCTAAACGCTACTCAGCATCCATGTAGGTAGACACTGTTGCAGCGTTTACACTCCACTATTAAATCACCCCCCTCCTCCTCCCGGAAAAAGGAACATTTTCTAATAACCACAATGTAAAGTTGGGGTGCGTTACACAAAAGAAATCTTACCGAGCGATCCTGAGAGAGGGTGGCTGTACCGGCGGGACGGGAGGGGGGGGAGCTTTTCGAGCAGAGAGAAAGAGGATACATAAAAAAGAAAGCAAAGGAGAGACGGACGGACTTATCTTAGTAATATTGGATTAAAACTTATGCTTCTCGGTCGCAATATGTTATTTTTATTGCTTGTGGCTTTGCATAATATTCGGTGGGGTGCGCGCCACGGCCGGGGCTAATTTTAATTTTTATACCCTGGACGGGGGATTATGATTTCAACGTAGCTTATTTATTTACGGTGCGCTCGAGCGACCGTTGTTCCTGGTGCTGCTTTGCGTTTTACGGTCCCTCCGCCTCCTCCGATATTCCCCCCTTTCTCACCCTCATATATTTATTTTTTTTCCAAAAAACGTAAGTAAATCGTTTACCTGCCTACAGGCGGTATCGAGAGCCCGGGGCTAAGGCCCCTCTCTCTCTCTCTCTCGTTTCTCCATATCGAAGGCATCATCCCCTTTTCCCACAAATATTTTATTATCTTTCAATTAGCGTCTCGACCAAGCGTGCTGTGTGTTACCGTCCATCTGATCGGTCTAATAAATTGCGAAAAAAAAAATAATAATAACAGAGCTCCCTCCTATCAAGAGCCAGCAGCACCTGAAGTCTCCCGATATATATAAACGAAGCAATACTTTTCTCGAAGTCCGGCCACGTATACGGCCCGCGGGCCACTTTCAATTTGGAGAGCCCTCCTAGGTGCAAAATATCTATATTATATCGTGTACAGGGGTGGGCGCAACCCCGTCCTCGACGAGCACGCGATCCCACGACCCCCTCCGCTCCACGCAGAGCCAGGACTACCAACAACGCCACTCAGCCACTAGCCATTCGAAAAACACGCTCGATAAAAGTTATTGAAAACACGAGCGCAAACGGGACGCGCCTCCCATCGGCTTGAGAACTTTGAACCTTCATCTGAAATCCACGACCGTTACACGTTGGTACTTGGGAAGGTGATCAATGCCATTGTATACGTCTGTAGGAACCATATCTATTCGTATCCCGAAGTGATAAAACTGATCTGGTCCCTTGCTGGATGCTGGCACCCATACCGTGTAATCCTGCCAATTTCGCTGTTTATTCGAGGACGCGCCACGTCTCAGGACTCCGTGTAATCCTGCCAATTTGTCGAGCGAGTTGCCAAGGATTATCCTGGAGGAGCGCCTCTCGTCTGGATTATACGTTTCGCGCAGATCGCATCTCGTGCGAGACACGTGAGAGTTCATCTCGGGACGATTGACAAACTTTGATTTGATTTGGAGCTATGCAGCTTAAAGATGGTACAAATGGATGAGATGAGTCAGAAGAAAGATCTGTGTACCCAGGATCAGACTGTAGGAGTCCTGATTATTATGGTTCAGCGGGAAGGATTCTGCTACGAGAGACACGTAGAGAGAAGGAGATCTCCAAAGAGGAAAAAGAATGGCGAAACGTCCAAGAAAAGAGGAGGCACCGTCGGCAAGTTTAAATAAAATATATCTGCTCGTAAAGTGAAGATCGCAGCGACGCTAGAAGAGTGGCGATTTGGCGAAGCTTCCAAGGCGTCTAATGCCAGTGGCGAAGTGGCGCGCGCAAGAGTAACGGCTGACAGTGACTCTCATTTCAATATTTTCACGATAACTCCGTAACCGCGCCATTACGCTTTTACGAGCATCAAATAAATAATAAGGGAGGTATGGGTGGTTGTAAAGGGTGACAGGATTGGTAAGGGTCCTACGGGGCGCTACCTGGGCCCAGTCTACCTAATTCTCTTTCTCTTGGCTGTTGGCCGTTGGCTTGTCAGTTGCTTTTACGAGCGCGTCCGAGTGTCAGATCGAAATAATAAAAGGGAGCAAACCGATGCATAAAGTGGCTCCGACTTATGGGGCTACCAGATTGTCATGGCGAAGCGGCGTTAAAGCGGCTCGTGCTGCTCGCTGGCTTTATTAAGTCATTAAAGTGAAAGAAAGAAAAAAAAAAAGGGAAAAAGAGGCAAAATTCGAGACTTCTGTGTGCTTTGGGAAAACGTTAAACCCGATGCGGTCGATCTGCTGGTCTCGTCCTTGGTAACTTAAGCATCCCGGTGATTATTCGGTACTGCGACTTTTCTTGAGAAAATAATTAGGAGCTTGATTGCGCTGACTGGCCAGTCAAAGGACCGTCCTGTCCGCAGGAGCAATAATTAAGGAATTATTCGGCTCGAAGTAGGGTCCTACCTGTACCTGACAGGTTTCCACGACAGTTAATTACATTTAATCAAACCGTTCTAATTAGCAGGAGACAGTCGGCTGTAATATTACAAATAAATCAGCCGTCCTTCCTTAAAGATCCCCGTTGTGCACGAAGCCTAAGGGAAGGGGACTCTACAGTCCCTATCTCTATGTTTATATCTCGAAGTGCTACCGGGTTGCGTGTCTTTCATTTACATCGCATGGAATAAATACGACTGCGACCTCCGAATGGGCCAGTTGCGTTTCTGCGTTTCTGCGTTTCAGCGAGCGAATCGCTAATTGCTCGCTCGATGTTTCTTTTAAATATGATTTCCTGCCTACGTAAAAGCCTGCGCCCCGCGTTGCCCTTCTCAAACCCCCTCAACCCTGCCCAGCCGGTGACCGGCCGAAACTCCATCACGAAAGATTGTCAGGTGGCATTCGCGTGCCACCACTCCCTCCCACTGCCTCCCCGATAACTGATAAGCACGAATCTTTCGCGTCGAAATTTTCATTAAAAAAAACTGTATTGAATTGACGCGATAACTTTTGAAAAATGTTCAATAAAATTGCGAGGCTCTCTGGCGGTCTGTAAGAGAACCTCTACCACGTATACCTGTACTACGGTATAGTAAATCTTAGGTATAGTGTAGTACAGTGTACAGTACTGTAGGTATAGAGCAGCATACGTAATACCGGAGTGCGTAGAGTAAAGCGCGTGGTGAGTGTTACGCACGTGAAACGTGTTGCTGCTGCGCACGCAACGGAGAGATAATACAGAGCGCGTGGACGTTGTCGGTTTGCGGTTGACCCGTGCCAGGCCGCAGCACTCCGATACCTTTGTGGTCGCCTAGGATGCCGACACGGTTGGCATTACGGGCCTGAGACGGAGCTAGAGAGACACGTTTTACCTATCCACAGGGAACGTAGGAACGAACGCCCGGAACGCCCGGAACGACTTCAACCACGGAGTTCCAGTTCCGTGCGTTCCGCGAGGCTACGAGGCGACTGCGATCAGCGGAGCGGAAGGCGATTGTTCAAAGTGCGATTGCTCGGGAGATTTTCGCACCATCGAGGCGGCCAATCGAGATGAATCAAAGAACCGATTCGTCATTCGATTCTCTCTTGCTCAAATGTTTTGACTCGTTATCTTACGTATCTCTACCCTGGGCTCATCCGAGACTCGAGATATTCCTTGCTCCGAGATTCCTTCACACCTTGTTGATTGGGATCATCGTCAATTCGTATAGATGCAGCCTCCCCCCCCCCCCCCCCCGCTCTCGCTGCACGGACGCAGCATAGATTCCATTGATTATTTTAAGACGGATGATTTTTTTTTGAATTTGCTTATTCGCGTGATTCTTCCTTTTCAAATTTGGAGCTCTCATCTTTTTGCCGACTTCTCCGCAAGGACCTTCTTGACGGTGCGAGGGGACGGATCGGCTTTTATCTTAATACCCAAATCAAATCAGCTCGCTTGGAATTAGAGATGGCATTAGTGGACTATCAGCGCATATGCACCCTGTGCATTCGCAGCGATCCCCAGTCGACTCGCGGATACAATGCAGTCGGAAGCCAGCAGGGCGAGAACAATGCGCTGCGGGGGAAACACGAGAACACGCATCGGATGATATTACCGAACCCTCTTTCGGTGCGAATCGACGCAGGAATTTCGGGATGCTGGGATGCAACGGGTCCATTCGATTTACTTTGCTAGAGAATAGCTTGTTATTATACCGATATTACGCCGTTGCACTTGGTGGTGCATCCCGTGCAATTTGCATCCCCCACCCTATCTCCGCGAGAGAGAGTCTTTCTCCTAATAACATCCCTTTTCCTTTCTTCGACTTTCCTCGTCTCGTTTCTCCTTTTCCCGCGTCGCTTCCTTATAAACTAATTTCCATCTCGAGCACCGTGGACGTCGACGTCGGCGTCGACGTCGCGTCGAGCGCGCGTCGAACAATTGAATTCTCTCTTTCCCATTTACCTATCCGTTTGTATCAACATTTACATTTATATTTGAATAATGGGAAAATAAAGAGGCGACCCCCGTAGCCCAGCGCCGTTTCGCATCAGACTTTCAACTCGCTATTACATTTTTAAGCGTTCGTTTTTAAGCCCGCCGGGGCTCCGCCGACGCCGACGTCGCTTTTTTACCCCAAGCATGAAAAGCACCGGCACCCCACCACCCTCCCGTGTTACATCCAGCCCCTGCTCGGATTCTTTGTGATATTTTCGAGAACTCAATATAATGGCACGTATTAACATTTAGATAAAGCTTATGTTAATATTATTTCCCGCACCGACGAATTCCCATCCTCCTATCTGCCGTTATCTTCTTGACAACATGGAAGATCTTATCTCCCACCCCCTCCCCTGCCCCCGCTCATGCTCCGGTCTCAAAGGTGCGATTTACTTGTAACTGCTCTCGGCCCCCCCCCCCCCCGCCCCTCCCTCCTACCCTCGGCAATTATCCCCGCAACACGCGTATCGCAGAGACTCTGGATTTTTCTCCCGCCGAAGAAACCGAAGAATTCATAATGGAGAATCGTCCGGATAAATGGACCTTCTCTCTATCTATAGCTCGGAGATGCGATCGGCGGAGAGAAGCTCGGACAGAAGTAAATAGAAAGTAGCGTAAACAAGAGCGGATAATAACGATTCTGAAAATAGTGAGAGGCTGAGATCACGTTGGATGAAAATACATACGAATCAGCCGTGGACCATCGCGTTGCGATCACTTCGTCGGCTTCAATCGACTCCCCTAAAAATATCACGGAATCCCGAACTAGCTATACATACGAGTACATATTTCCCATTAAGCCAGAGTTCCCAAAGTCGCATCGAATGTCCGGCCTTTGGGTTCTCTTCCGCGTGGCGACTCCACGCTCGCCCATACGAAGCACAATGTCGCGCGCAGGACGCGTCGCGGCTGCAGCGTGTGGGTCGCCCTTTACAGCCGAGGCGTGTCGCGAGGTTCGAGTCGTTGCATCAAGAAGTAACATTAAATCGGGTGATTTAGTGGCATTATACATGTAATAGTTGCGAACTTTAAAATTGGCTCCAACCCGAAAAAAGGTGAAAAATTTAGCCGAAGGCGAAACGAAACTACGATTTTCATCCTCTTTATTGCCAGCATTACTTAACGTAATTGATGGTGTAGCCATACGACACGCATATTCCCCCCCCCCCCTAATCGGGTCCGAATGACCCCCTCCCAGGACGTCCCGGGACGCACCGGGACCTGCACCACTCGGTCCTCCCATCCGGCAGCGTCGCGAAGACCTTCGCAGTAGGTTTGACCCGCGAGCGAGAAGGAAGGCGTAAACATTTGATAGAACTTACGACATTCGGGACGTGGAACGTGCGCGCGATAAAGGGTCCGTTTTACGAGGTAGCATATTTCTGGTTCTGTTCTGTTCTTTGGCCCACCCACGGTGCGCAGTCAAAATAGCATCCGAAATCATAACGGGCGATTGTCCGGGCTCGGGATCGAGTTATGAAGCAGTAAACTCTCCGTCTCTCTCTCTCTCTCTCTCTCTCTCTTTCTCATTCTCTCTATACTCGTATCCGCGATCCGGGACTATCCGCTCCCGTCTTATGGAATAATTTAGATGATTGGAACAGCGAGGGGAGCTGGTTTATGGTTGCGCCCTGGTTGCCCATTGTCCAGGACAATACATGCCGTTATTGTTTTCGTGGCCAGGATCACTTTCGCTCCTCCATGCCTCCATCTCTCTCCCTCTCCCTCTCTCTCCCGCGCACGTGCGCGAGTGTCGAACAACAATGATAAAGACTCGATAGGAAAATATCCAGCAGCTCTCCTCTCTCTATGGGAAAATGTTTCTCTCACGTATTCCGCAAGTCCTCCCTCCCGCAGGATCCTTTTTCCTCGGAGACTCGATCGAATCCGTTACCTACCTGAAATCAGAGAGACGATTACATAAGTCAGTCGTAAAGACGGCTAGAGGTACGTTTGATCGGAGGTCTGGGATGGATCGTCACGAATCGATAAATAAGCCGAGCATTAGGTGCAACGGGCCACTTCATCTAACTGGAAGTCCCGGCGCAATCTTAGGATTTATACGAGCAATATCAGAGGCGGATTAGCGCGATCGGACGGACTTAAGTCCTGCAGGGCCCGATAGAACGGCTATTAGTGTCAAAATAAAAATGTGGCCGCAATATATGGCGGCGAGTAAGCCCTCTCTTATTGCTCGGCCGTGATGATAGAGAAACTTCGCGCCGGTCCAGCGGAGGCTGCGGACTCCTCGCGGAATCCCGTTTCAGGTTCGTGCCAGCCTGGATCAGCTGTTTTATTTCGAGAAAATATTAGACCCGCAAACGGCGCAGCCCGCTCGCTGCTCGGGATTTTACTTTTATTATATTGCCGGCCCTGCTTCGCTCCTATGCTTCGTCTCTTCTCTTGTTCTCTCTATTTGCAGGAGCCGCCAAAGAGCAAACACCAGGCAGAACGGCTCCTAGCAAAGGCTAGCAGCTCCGACGGAGCTGCCGGTAATTAATGAAGAAAGAAAGAAGAGCAGTAAAACAATGAAAGGTCCAGGGGCGCCGAAAATCACACCAACCCCGTAAATAAAGTGACCAGCGAGGTGTCGACCACTTTTCGCGCCCCCGACAGCAATAAACCCACCTCCGTCGGTCGTTCGGGGGGTTGGCGAGAGCTCAGCCATAAAACTTAGAAACAATTGTCTTTTATTGTTTTGTTGTTATTTAATTTTCCCTCTATTGGACAAAGGGTCTGTCCGACGCTGCCCAAGAAGAGCGACCCTAAATAATTTACGAGCCTTGCCGACGCCACTGCCCCCACGCTCGGCAGATTTCCGGAAAATACCTAGCATTGTTACCCCAGCTCCCATTCGGCCCTCGTCCTACAAGGCGCCCGCTACCCGCTTCCCTTATTTCCAAAATTACCTAATTCACGCAAATCATCAGCCACGAATCCGCGCGTATCCCCGTATACATGCGCTATCTCGATGCGACTTTATTCGAGCGCTGCACGTTCGATAGATAAAAACGTATTAAAATGCTTGCAGGCCACTAGACTCCCGGCTACGAGCTCTATTTTTATATCCGTTCGTGCAGGAAGTTGCCGGTGCACTGCTAGGGGAGACCCCAGGGTACACGGAGTGCGGACCCCAATGAAAATAATTATTAGCGTTAAGTGGACGTAGTTAGTAGCCCGTGACAGACAGAGTGGTTACGTCGAGTCAACTCGGACTCCATGGAGTCCAGAGAGGTGGACCTCCTCCTAGAGGATGCGGATCTATTGGCTAGATAACGAGAGATTTCATTGCGTAATCGTTACTGCGCGCTCTCTCCAGCTGCTGCTCTGCGCCCCGCGCGCAAATGGATGCGTGTCCACGTTTAGTCCCGGCAGCCTGATCAGCCTGATCAGCTGTTTCCCACCCGCGTGCACGAGAGTCATCTTTGGAGGGACTTTCGACTAATGCCAAACTCTTATCGATCTCCGTCTCTGTGTCGCATGTGTTTGGTACGTGTAATAAATTACCTAGGGTGGCCGAGTGAACATTGTAGGACATATAAATAAACGGTTTATGTCTGGGACCTGGACGACCCTCGCTCTCTTGAGTTATGAATCGTAAAAGCTAGATCAGCAATCGCGTCATAGCTGCGGAGTAGGCTTATGACGACGTTACTCTCTTGGCGATCCCATTGACACCAGCCGTTATTGCCATGTATAGCTGTATATACATATATAGCACAGCGCGTCAACGACGCCTTCGTAAAGTCCACAGAAATGAATTTAGAAAGGTTGAAAGACGATGTGGAATTTCCAAGCAGCGATAATATAAGACGGTCCTAAGCGATATACGGTATACGCTGCAGTATGCACGCAGCACAGGCGGTTAGGTCGAAGAGAGGTAAAAAGTCCCAGTGATTGCGTGGCAGCACTTGTTAACGACTAATTGTATTCTTTCCACGCTGTCAGATAAAAATGGCGGAGGCGGAGGGGGAGCAGGAAAATGGCTCGGTGTAAACCGGCACAGTCGGCAGTTGGGGCTGGCTGCCGCGTCGTTTCCACGGCAGTCGGTCGTTCGCTCGGGCGTGTGCGTGCCATAGAAACGGGCAATAAAACAAATCTCATCCGGAAGTCGCCGGAGAGTTGACACCTGCGCCTTGAGAACGAAGCCCGCGGCACGCAGCTCTATTTGAACGGAAACCGTCGGGATATCGCGCTCCCAGCATTGTGAAGACGGCTTTGTGCTCTCCGGAGTGTGAGCCACTCATGGAAACGTAACTTAACTAAGGAGGAATATTTATTCCTCTTCGTTTATTATTTCCTCGCGGTCGCGTTCTCCGTTCAACGCGAACGGTAACGAGAAGCGAACTTCCGTCCCACCCGGTATAGCCGACGAGGACCCTCGAGAACATTTCCAAGGAGGAATTCCTTGAGAGTGTCTATTTACGTGCGTCTTAATTTTTCAAGTAGCCGATCAGGGCCCTGGGTCTGTTTCTCGTCCTGCGGGAGCACGCTGGGCCCAATGGCCAATCTCCTTCCTACGATTCCTATCTCCGAAGGGACGCAAAGGGTAGTCGGGCGCCACTCGAGACAACAACAACTGGGACTGTCACATTCTCAAGGAAAAACAGGCCCCCGTGATAGCGGGGCCCTTTAAGACTTTTCGAGATTACGGGCATGTGCCCAGAACTACGATTAACACGGAGACGATTCGATCCTTCAAAAGCTGCTACTGTCTCTCCTGGATACGTCTCTCTCTCTTGCTCCACAAGGGTCTTGCCTGTTCTCGTCTCTGTCTAATATTTACTATTTTTCAAATTCACTAAACTTCAAGAAGTTTGACTGGTACCGAATATAAAAAGATGGAGCAATGCACCAGAGTCGGAGTCAGGTGCACTTAAAGTGCAGCGCGTAGATACACGCGCTGGTACGTAGACGCGTGTATGCGTGTTGCAAATATTCAAAGTTTGTTTGACAACTATCAGCGTTCCGGTCGACAAAGCCGACACGACATGAGAACCAAAGATGGGAACCGCGTATTATCGTGTCTCGTATGAAGTGCGCGACAATGGGCCTCCTTGTTTCCGCGTTGTATCTCCACTCGGCACACTCGACGTATCCCGGTAATATTACCGGAGGTCTCTACATAAGTTCCCGGAAAATTCACCCTTGTATACACATTTCTCATAGGGATTGCGTGTAAGATGGGAGAGAGAGATGGAGTATCCACGCAGCATCCCGGAATCCAGATAGAGATCGGACATGCATCACGTGTCGAATCCAAAGGAACGAAACTACCGATCGCCATAGAAGAAACCTGCCAATTGTTCTCATAACTTTTGGAGATGAATAGTGACTCCAGGTCCCTGGGGGGTTACTGGGATAAAATAATACTGCCTATTGGACCTTTCCCCGCTCCTCTCTCTCTCTATTCCTCTTCTTCTTCGCAGTCCGACCCGATACGATCCTCATCTTGGGAAAAGAGGCTGTGCTACAGGGACTTAATCAACGCTCCGAGTGTTTATGATTTTTGTTATTGGTGTCATATCTCGGAGCCCTCCCATCGCGTATCTCCCACTCGTCGGACTCTTCCTCTAAGTACCGGGAGGGTGTCTTTAGGGGGATGAAATTGACTCGACTCGGCATCGGAGTCGCGATAAAACGTAACGTCTAGTGCCGGGATAGATCTCGGCCCGGTATTTCGCGCCGTGACCTCGTCTGACCTTAAAAGGGATGGGGGGGGGGGGGGGTCTTAGGACGAATAGCAGTTGCAGGGAGATGGACAGATGGAGGATCGAGAAGCAGGAGAAAATAAAGAAGCGGAGCCAGGGTATACGTATAGAGTGTGTGTAGCGAGCGAGGAGGGAAAAGAAAGGGAAACATGATTGAGCCTTGTCGAGCGAGCAATCGTGCGGATGGCTCGGCAAATATCTCCCGCACTCGAAGGGCGGGATGCGATCCGCAATCAGTCAGCCGCGGACAGCCATTACATATGTTGTCCATTTCGTGTTCAAACACCGCAGAAACCACGAGTGTCTTCCCGCTGTGTGCTAGGATGGAGGATCCTGCGATCGTAGGAATCCAGTCCGACTATCAGCTGCGCTCTCTACTATCGGTTGTCCCGGTTGTCCCGGTTGGCCCAGTTGCCCAGATACTCCTTCAGTACCGACAGTTCCTAGAGGCTTGTCGAAGATGATGCACCAAAGCCATTGCACGTGCCCGGAGCACTGGCGTTCTATATATAGCTCGCGAGTTGGACTAATGGGAAATGGACAGAGAGGAAAGTAAAGAAAGAGAATAATGAAAGAGAGAAAGGCGGGGAGGGGGGTGAGGCTATTCGTGGTGGAGTTTAATAACGAGTTAAAGGGGGTAGGTATAATCTGGAACGTAAAAAGTACTTGAGGGTTGCGAGTTCCAGGGTAGGCACGTAGTAATACCTGGATCGTCGTCATCTCGACTGAGATATCAAGTTGAGTGCATTTTTATGAGTGGCGTGTGAGCCTCTCGCATGTCGGGGGAATAGCTCACCTCCTTTTAGCTGGGCTCACGGCTCGCCTCCCCCCCCCCCCCCCCCGCTCCCCAATCCTCTCTTCGGCCTCCGCACAAGTACCTGGCCCCCCCGGCTCGTGACAGTAAAGCTCTCCAATCATAAGTATCGTAATCTCTCCAGACGTTTCTTATGTAATTCACGTGTATGGTAATCGGCATTGCGTGTCCCTGCTGCTCCTCGAGCTCTGGGAATCCGTGATCGTCGCGGGACTCGTAATCTTGGCTCATCCGTGGTAATATGATTAATCGATATTTCCCTGGGACGAAAAGCCTCGTTATCTTTGTGCAGCCAAATACGGCAGCTCGGAGAAGCGACGCGAGTAGCCTGTAGAGAGAGTCCAGGACCAGGCGAAACGGCCGGTTTTACGGTGAATTCGAATTATTCGTGCTATTCGAGGTCACGGCAAGAGCACAAAGGTCACGCGTTGCCATGCAGTCTGACTGACAAGCTGACTTATGCAAATACGGTCTCGCTTTACAGCTAATCTGATCGTACGTTACTTTATTCCTTGGATGGGATTTAAATTGGAGCCAGTCTCCTGCTGCAGCATCCCGGGCATTAATGGCCAATCACGATAGCAGGCTCTCCGTCATCGGATGCGTCAACGCCGTCAATTCATTTGAACTCACTGTCATATCAATACTTTCCTCCCCGCACGTTTCGCCCGTGTAAAATTCATTCCGGTCTTTTTCTCCAGGTCACCAGAAGCCGCGTCATAGGACACCTAGTGCCGGTCGGGCAGTCCGTCGTCTACGTGGAGAATTAGCAGCAGCGCTATCTATATCGGATCGGCAGAAGCTTCCCTGGCAGTAGGGGCGTTCTCGGCTGACAATTAAGCATGGAAAATGAGTCCATTAACGCGTCCGCGTTAGTTCCGTTTTTTACGATACACCCGGTACATCGAGGAGGGCGTGCGTGCCAGTGTGGGTAAATGCGAGAACGCACTAGGAGGACGACAATAAAATCGGTAATTAAAGCGTTATAAAAATTTAATATATTGTTGGACGGCTGCAATTAGTCCAGGCCAATTGGCACGAGGCTTCGAAGCTTCGCCGGGTTCTGTTTTTTCTAGAATAATTTTCATTTCCACGACACAGTTTTACGAGTTCACAGTTGGGTGCAGGAGGGGGAGGGCACCTACGATAACGAGCACCTCCGCGCCTCGTTCGACCGGATACGCGGAATCCTCGAGGAAGTCGTGTGCATCGCGGGTCGCTTGTTCAGCTTTGCTAGGTAGGACACCTACGCGCGGTTTGCTCGAGTGATTAGGGCTTTCTTTGAATTTTAATTACAACCGGCAGCACGGCTCTCGGTAACGAGCGGTTCTTCGTGGGCACTTGATGAATCTCAAGTTAACTAACGCGTACGTGTAATTAATTGAAGGGCTGACATCTAGCGAGAGGTCTAGAGGGGTACTGGTCACCTCTGACTAATCATAGACCAGGGCGGTCATCCCCATGGCACCCGACGCCAACGACGCCAACGACGCCAACGTCGGCATCGACATCAGCATCACCGTAACACGTGACTCTTGACACAAGGGTGTCTGATTGTAATTACTTAACTTAAGTGCGTTAATCAAGGCTCTCGGGTTGTCAGTTTCCAGTCCGGGTTGCGGGTCAAGTTAAATTTCCACTTGGAGGTTCTTCGCAGTGGATCGCTTGCTATTCTTTGCTTTGACAATCTTTCTGATCGACCGGCCCCTTCAGCCCCCCATCAACTCCGGCCCTGACCAACAACCCTCAATTAGCCCTGCTGGGGACGACTGGAGGGTAGCTGAGGATTTTGACGATGCCAGTAGGACTGCCAGTCGGAGTGTCAATCACAAGGCTCGATCGAACGGTGAATAATGAAAAAATAAAACGAAACATCATGGCGACGGGATAATAGAAATACGCGGATTTCGCGCTGGGTCCCCGCAAGCTGCCTCTTCCTGACGACTGTATCGATTGAGTCATAATTTTTTTTATATTCGCTGGAAAATTATTGCCCCACAAAATACCATGTATTAATCGTTACGATAATCCTGTAAATATTGAAAAACGAAACTCCGGATACAATGGAACCAATAAGCTTTGTTATGAAACCTATAAAAAGAATTTTCCACGCGACCCACCGCCACCCCGACCTGTCTTCCGATAAAAAGCAGTGTTTGAAAATCCTGCAAAATTTGTCCTACGCCCCTGCAATTCCTCTATGCAATTCCCAGCGACCTGTTCGGGCAACGGGGCACAAGCGCCAAATCCGCAGAATCGTATATAGAACGTAAATATTCCCAGCAGCTAAATCCAAAGCCACGTGGCTTCGCGTTTTATTCCCTCGGCCGACAAAGGGGACATCGGGAAGCGTCGGGATTACACACCTAATTCTCCCATAGTCGCCCAGTGAAATTCCGCAGCCTCCCCACGGAGACTCCGACGCAGTCGAAATATTAAGCGCGAAGACGTTCGTCCAGGAGTCCGGAGGTTGCCACCACGCCGCGATAGCCACCACGAGAGAGTCGACTTATCGATCCGCGTCTCGCAGGGTGCCCTCCTCGAACCAGAAGTAATAGCAGGTACGATTACGCGAAAGCGTGCACACGCAACGTGCTAAAATGACATTCCCTCCCAGGCAGCCAACCCGACAACGCACGCACCACTTGCACATGACGATTCCTCCTGCGCCACGAATACACGTCACACGCCCTGCATACAAGGTTATTCGCGAGTACTGCTAACTACTCAGCTACGCCACCTCGGAGTTACGGCCCACCCATTTGATTTTTATGCTCGAGCCACCCCTGGCCTGGTGGTGCGCTTGTCGCAAATAAGGGCCTGTACACAATGCACACGTCTACAGACACTCTAATGGCTCGCAGCCATTCCTTCCACACGTATAAATATCCTTCGGCCGCCTTTCCACAGGCTCAGCGTCTTCGCAGATGCTCTCCAGCACTCTGGCAAGAAAGCAGAGAGCACCGTTCCCTGCATTATTTGTTGCGAGGTCGAAGGGTGCCGCTGCGCTAAGTGTCGACCGCCGCGTGTCAATTGGCGGCTTCCATTTACGCCTGTCCTGCGGCATCTGGGACCGACGTCCCAGTGAAACCCGATAAAAATTATGTCCTGCAGGATCTACCAGGATAACCCGGGAGGAGGCGGAGGGTCCCAGCTGCCTCAAGACGGATCCCAGAATCCCACTGAGGATTCGATCTACGTACGTCACGTGTCCCAGTGGCTTTGAATAATGATAACAATCGAGCCCTGGTCCTTGCTCACTGGAATTCAAGGTCGCGCCTAGAATTCTCTTTTAAAAGGAGCGTTAACCCGCGGAGCGCTCGTGCGTGTCGACGTGTTATTTAGCCTCCATCCTCCTTTCTCTCTCGCTCCTCCCTCCACCTCCCATCGCTCCCTCTTCGTCCTTCCACCGCTGTCCCATGCCACCCTTAATTAATCCTAAAACCCTTTCATTCGTTCCTCCTTCGGATTCGACCGGTCCGACCGTCCGGCGATGTCCTGGGGAGCTACTCGGCGCGTTCCCGGAAGCCAGCAGCAGCAGGGCTGATTCAACCCGAAGAGCGTACTTCCTGTCGATCGAATCTCAATCGATCAGCCACGCGCGTTAACGGCACGAATTAATGCCGGCCGATGCCTAACGGTCAGTTTTCACTGAGGAGAGCGGATTAAGTATGAACCTGATCCACGTAATGACTTCTCTATCGTTATTGCACTTGAGTGGATTTGTTGGCGACAGGCAACGAGACACATCGCGACTATCGGGAACACATCGTGTTAACTTCTAGAAGGATTTCCCGAGCGGCAGTGAACGCCGGTATCAGCCGATAGGGGGACTTTGGGAAATGTACAGTATACATATGTCGATCTACGTTATACCTGTAGGATAGAGTTTATATATAGATACAAGGCGAAGCACAGGGAGGCGACCGGATAGAGATACATAGCCAGAAGGTAATAGCCGTCAGGATCGAAGTATCTGCAAACATAATATTCCGAGGCCAAGCGAATCGGCCAATTAGAGAAAGAAGCCAATGAGAACTGTCCAGGTGCACGAGAGTCGGTGATACCGAAGTGGAGTCGGGCGGCCGTTACAGCCCTGGGATTATCAATCAACGACTCTTATCGTTCGTTGTTATTCGACGGAATCAATTGAGCCACTAATATCGGAAACGGTTTCGCCCAGAGGACGGCCGATAGGGTTTCCTCGTCTCTTTATCGCACTCTGGTTTTCTAATCGTCATTCCTGGTAGCGTGGCTGCGATATAGCCGTATATGTCGGAGGAATGGCTAATTATTAAATCGACCCGACGAAGGTCCAATTTCTTTTTATTTGACGACGTTATTCTTTCTGAAAATCCTTCTCGTGGTATATTCACCCTTGTCTCGAGGGTTAACCGTCTGCCCAGGGTGGCCAATTTTCAAGCCCGTCAAGAATTCTCCCATCGTTGCGCCGCTACGTAACACCTAGGGGAAATTCAGCCACCCTGTATACTTTTCTCCTGAAAGCAGCGCCGCTCGCGCGCCTTCCTGGAATGTCTCGAGTTAATTTTTCTCTCTTGCTCTCTTTCTTTCTCTTATTCTTCGGCTCTCTCTGTCTCTCTCTTTCTTGCCTCGGAGAGGCTTTCCTCTTATTTTTCTTGCCGTGCGACTTAATTAATCGCATAACACGGAGCCTAATGAAATCAGAAGACTGCCGTCCCGACGCCCCTCCCCCCCCCCCCGGCCCTGGTGCTCTCTTGGCGGCTACTGCGATTCAGCTTCGTAAAAACGGAAATATTTGCCGGAAAATACTTTTCCATCCCCCTAACTGTATCACGAGCAGCTCCATCCTTTTCCGACCTGCTGACTCTCCCTTAAGATTGCCGAGAAGGATGCTGTAAGGAGTCACGGGGAGGGATAGGAATCACTTCTCAAATCAATATTTGTCTCGAAGTGTTTCCCTGCTTCAATTTGTGACGAGACGCCCAACCGATCCGGCGATCCCCGCCCCTTGGAATATCTGAGCGTCGATCGGCCATGCAAAAAAATTATTTATTCATTACCACCCCCTCGAGCAGCCTCCAGTAGAAGCCCGGAAGGACGAAGAATTTTAACGAACTCTCCTCGACAGAGAGAAGCCGTCGGCGAGAGAGAGAGAGAGAGAGAGCAGGAGAGTCGCGCAAAACAAATCTACTCTGCTAAGCCCCGTGCAACCCTTCGCTCCCCTTTGGCAACCCCCCCTCCTCCCCTAGCCGTCCATTATTAATCGCAGTTCGGAACATCGAGAACCGTTGATTAATCGGTGGTACAGTCGAGATTTTAATTAATCCACAACGTCGCCGCGACCGCCAATGTAATTCTCAAATTACTTTCCTCCTCTCGGTGTCCACCCCCCCCCCTGCCGCCGTTACCTGCCAATTCTCCGAGTCGGACTACGAGCGGCAGGAAGCTGCGGTCCTTACGAAGTGCCAACCGCAGGATCGATAGGCTACCTAGAGCTCCACTTCACGGCCACTTCAGCCGAAAAACAACGCATCCTCCACTGACCCGCTGGCGACATCCGCCCGGATGTCCCATCGTTACTCATCAACCGTCAAAAGCCAAAAGAAGAAGAGTCTATAAGAGGAAGGGGGAGGCTGCGTCCTCGCTCTATGAAACAAAAACATGTGAAAATTATGGACATGCGCGGACTGCGTCCAGCACCAGAGGACGAGCACCAGGCCCCTGGCTAGGAGGAGACGCCTCGCTAGAAAAAAAAAAAAAAAAAACCAGAGCAAAGGTGGTAAAATTGCTTGATCACGAAATTAATTAAAGGTAACGCGAGTTGAGGTAATACAAAGGGTTGGCCACCAGGCGGCTTTCGATTCATCGGACGCGTCGCTATAGGCCGGGAGGACTCCCGCGAGAATCTATAGGAAGGGTTCGTAAAGACGATGAGGAGAACGCAACGGTCGACTGTGACGATTATGACGACTATGACGGCTATGACGATGAGGAGGATCGGGGCGACGGCGACGATGACTGTAGGAGAAGGGGGACGACACGCTCGGTCACCTGACCAGTTCTCACGGTGCGTTTAGCGCCTATATTAATATTAACTCTCGCGCGGCTGACACTCGTTCCTTCCTTAAAATAATAAGCCCTTTCGATAAGCACAAGGGCGCACCCTCACCGACCGAAATTACTCGTTTCAGTGGGTACCAGCTTAAAACCCACACAGGCCGGGTGGGCCTTCGAATCTGACGTCGAAATTGAGCCAAGATCCGCAATTCCACTGGCGCAGCGACGGTCGCTCGCTTGAAAACCAAAGGGCAGAGCATCCGATAAAGTTCAGACGACTCGACGTTCCATTTCCAATACGGACGATATTAACTACGGCGCTTTGTCAAGCGAAACTATAACGAAATTCCCTCGTAATTTTATGCATCAGACTGCCAATGGCGTAACTGAATTCGATGGGTAACGCAATTACATATCTTTTCACGGTAATAACGTCCAGGTCGCGCATTACGCGCGCTGCCCATGATGGTCGTCAACGTATGGGCTGACTGTACACTCTGTACAGGCACGCAGCTACATGGAAACGGTTCGATAGGTACCTAGAGACACGTAGCTATGGGCGAACCCGTGTAAATGACGGAGACTAGGAAAACTGCGATGACAGGCCTGGGGAGGGACGGGGCGCCGCACACGCTCCTGGGCCAGGGGTGCTGCAGCTCCAAGGGTTCCCGTCGCGTTCCAAAGCTTCGCCATATTGTGGCTCCACTCAATCAGAAGTCATAATACATTTAGGAGGATCTAATGAAGTCTTGATGAAAGGCTACCGTTGGGACCAGTGGTTCTCAGAGTCCGGTTGCTCCTGGGGTCGGAAGCACCCCTGGCCATAGGAGAGACCGGGGCCTCGTCATTTGCGAAAATGATCCCTGGACGTGGCTAAAAATAGAGGTGGGTGATAAAGGAACCGCAGGGTTTGTTTCGCAACGATAAGCGACGTCTCGATGTCTGGACGTCCCGACGCCAAGAGGCACCCCCCCCCCCCCCCCATAGTCCACAGTACGGAGTAGCCAAAGCTCGCGGTAATCCTCGGAAATTAAAAATGCTCGCGTTTCAAACGTTTCAGATGCTTTCAAAGACCAAGGACTGCGAACTTGGCTCCCTTTTCTGCGAGGGTCTCTCTCTTTGCTCTCCTCTCCTCTCCCCCTCCTCTGATCTCCCAACGTGCACGCTCCATTTACAGAAACCCCATCAAAGGGATTGTGGCATTACACTTTAGAGTTTAGTAGCTCAAGACTCTTGGACGAATGAGAAGCCAAGTGACACAGGGTTGCCAACCACGAGGACCTACAACCACGTAGTGAGAAACAGCCAGTCAGCCAACCAGACCGTCTCGGACACTCCCGGGTAAATGAGTATTTCTCTTTGTGAATAAATAAAACGCATTACAAAGTTGCCGCTCTCGAGCGCATGCGCACTCGGGTGCATCGCCAGAGCAACGACCAAAGGGAACCGCGTGTACTCGGATATTTAAACTCCGTTTGAGGTTCTCCCAGCAGCGTGAAGAAGAAAGGAAACTTATTTCCAAGAGTCCCCATGGACTATGTAAGATGGAGAAAGTGAAAAAAGATAAATAAAGACCAGAGACCATTCGATCCTCAATTTACGTTTCGCGATCGTTAACCCGGAAAGGTTGTGGAAACAATTAACATTTTAAGGCGAATAACATTAAGGCGCTGTTAAGACCGCGTCCTAAGGTCGCCGCAAGAGATTCGAGGAAAAGTGCAACTGGCGGACACTGACATTTCAGATCTAGTCGGAGAATTGATCAGGAACGACGTTATGACTTTACGGTGCGCGACGACAGGCGTCGCCGGAGCAAAGGCATCTCTCGTTCGACTCTGGCAAGACGGTCCAATCGAATTTGCAAACTTGCAGATTGGATTTGAACTTGCCTATTATAGGGTGCGTCTGTTCCGGTTAAAAGCAGGGGCCAACGGAATTAATGTCGATACGCTGTACGGAGCTCCAGGATTACCGGCTGAGACTGTATCTCGTTGTCTTAGACGTGAATTCGAATTACGCAACTCCTCTATTTATTTCTGCTTTCTTTTTTCGGCATTCGTGCCAATTATTTGTCTTACCCCACCGAGCACCACTTTTCTATCGATTATTAGATTATTCCATTGCCCGTGTAACTGCAGGAGCCATTTGCACTTACTGCCACTTACGCGCTGGAACTCCAAGCGCCTATCCTTTATAAGGTAGTCACTTTTTACAGACTTACGAGTGTCTTGTAATTCCCACGTATTTCAATGTAAAAACGACGCACCTACGGGCGTGCAAAAAGTGACTACCTTGTACAGGAGAGGGAATAACACACTTGGATTTGCGAGGTGCAGATTCTTTCATCTTGCCGGTCCCCGTACAATGTACACAGAGAGTTATCGTAGAGACTGATTGAATAGTTTCCGCGTGAAGATCCCTAACCGAATCCGTAGAACTGATAAGTTTCGATCCCCCGAATGGGAGGAGTTTCCGTAAGCATGTATTCGCGAGCTCCCACGTGTCCGTGTGTTATTCAAATTAGATTCCTTAGAATGGGGAACGTCGTCGTAAGGCTTGATGTAAAGCCTAAATAATTCTCGATGAAATGTTGGTATGTTGCGTAACTAACGTGACGCGCACCTCCCGGAACCACCCCTGATTGCTTACGAAGGGGAGACAAAGTATAGGAGAACGTTATGAACAAAAGTATAAATGAAAAGGCATCGACTGGAAAATTAGTCGTTAAAAATTTTCAAAAATTAAAATGTGAATTTTACAAAAAAAAATTTGCATCCTCTCTCCAATCTTCACTTCGGTCAAGTCGCATCAGCTGATTTTCAAGAGGAGGACAATTCCAAGATATCTCGCTGGAACGTCGGGCTTGTGGGTGTGGGGTGGGAGTGCAGATACAGGCAACCCTCGCGTTCGCGTAAACGCAATAATTCAGAGAGCAAAGGGTTGGTCGAGGGGTGGGAGACAGACGGTTGCGAAGTATGGCATGCGCGTAAATGTAGTTATAAATAAATCTAGGAGCTCTTAATGTTTGCCAGGAGGGCTGTAGGGGCCGCAGCTACTAGCAAGAGTCTATGGAAAGGCGGCCGTGAAGAAAGTCGAGGAGAAAGGGCGAAGGGCTGAGATGGGGTGAAAGGGGCGAGAAAGCCTCGGAAGTCTTCGGGTTGAGCGCGTGCCGAGGATCTTTCGTCTGTATTTGACTGCTCGTTTCGAGTTCTCTTGGCACCCTTAGCCTTGCGCGAGGGATCGTTTCTAGGGGTCGCGTATATACGTATGTATGTAAACATCCAGCACAGTACATAGACGATTAAGCCGAGGGGCCTTCTGCAGTCTGACGTGAACGTCAAATTGCATAAAGAGCAGTAAACTCTGGGTTGCTTTCTGAACGCACGGAAAGCGTCCTGGCGAATTAACGAGGGATGCACGTAACTGCACCGTTGTCAGGATGCACTTGAAAAATTGCATTGAAATCTATTTTTTTTTTCCTTCGCCGTCTCTCTCGTTCGCTCTACTCTCTTTCTTTTTCTTAGGCTCTCCGCAAAGATCCGCTTTAGACGATTACTGAATCCGTTGGTATTGGGTGTCGAAGGAATAAAAAAAAAACCTCTCAATTTCTCACTAATTCCCGCCCCCATTTATCCGCTCCAGCCTCCTCCTTGTCAGGGATGAGAGACTGTAGAAAATGGGGCGACGAGAAGATTCGAACTGTAGAATATCGCGGGAGACGATGCGGAATAAGGGAAAGTCCCTATCAGCTTATACAGAGGCGGTGGCGGCGGCGCGCGAAGAGACTTCCGGTGAAATGAGTCGGGAAATTGTTCCAAAGGAATTTATCAATTTTCTTTGAGGGATTCTAATTGTACTAATTTGTTTGTCCGGGACGCGCCAGCCAATTCCTGAGGGGGTTGTTCTGGAGCCTTCCATCCATTCACCGTTCTCCTTGCGATTCTCCTATCAAATGGGGGTTGTTCAAGTAGCAATAGACCCCTCGCGCCAAAGGGCAATTCTATCGTTTAATCTCGAAGACTCCCGATGAAAGGGATGCGAATTCGAATATCCTTGGAAACATCCTGCGAGCACTCTGTGGGAATGGAGCTTCCACGAAATCCTGCAGATTTACCATATTGGATGCTGGAGAGAAAATGAATCCAGCCCCGATCGCCAACCGATCTTTAATTAATCGCAGGTATATCGTATATCCACGTGTCCTTGATCCTATCAGGACCAAGCATCGATTTACTCTCACGCTTGATGGAATCTGCAGTGGACAAAGCATGCCGGATATACGGAGTGTCCCGCAAGCCCCACCTAACGCACCATGCAGTTGCGCGTGCACACGTGCTCCGTACGTGGCAGCTCCTTTATTCGAGAACAGAGGACCTAACGTCAAAGAATCTTTTATTTTTTCATTGGAACTCAGTGCGTTTCTATGTCAGTGCGTAACTCAGGTCCGCCCACGTCTCCCATGTTTATGCGGCAACTCGACTAATTTATCGCGATTTAATATCTCCGAGACTCGAGTCGCTATTATCTACGACAGTGTGCCACGTATCTGCTCCGTACCTAATGTTTCCCTTTCTCAGTCCTATCGCTCTCTCGCTTTCTCTCTTGAGTCGCCCCTGGTGATATAGCGTGAACTTACAATACACTTCGCTGACCCGACTCTACGTGCCGCCTTCCCCGCTTTTACCACATACGTCACCAAATAAGAAAAAAAAAAGTCTGCCATCTCTTGACTACCCGATTGCCCGTCGGGACGACCGAAGATTCGAATTCTCGAAACCAGCTGGTTTCCTCAACCGAGAGACCAGAAGTGCGAAATCCAAGATCCCCGTCCCGACCCGGGAACGCGAGGCGATATCAAAGCGGAGCAAACAATACGTCGAGATGCTGATGAGATCGTATCGTGGCTAGTGGCTAGTGGACCCAGTGCTCCATTGTCTCGTCACGTTCTACCCACTCGGTTCTTTTATCTTGATCCCCGCAGACTCGTATCGTATCGAGTGAGCATCCATCGAATAAGTAGCACGACTCGATGATGGGGGATCGTTTCGCGAGAATACCATCCATGTACCCTGTGTCCATGTCTTTCCTTATTGTCACGCCTTTATATGTATATATATATATATAGGTACGAAAGGCTATACGTATACCTGGCACAAGTACCTCGATACGCACGTACGCACTCGCTCACCCTTGAGAAATACCGCGAGAGATATACGATTACCGATCGATCATCGGCTTCCTGCTTTTTCTTGCGAACCGACCGGAGGATTCAATTTCCCGAAGCTTCATTTTCACCTGAGATTCTTCCGACTGTCTTTCGGTCTATACCTATATACGCCTATATATATTCCTTTATAGTTACGTGCTACGGTGGGCAGTGTGTGATCTTTTTGACATTTTAATAGAAGGAAGTGACGTACCAGCCTGGACGAGATCATCACTTGCGATTCGTGTAGCAGAGCTGGGAATTAGTGAAACTTTGTAATATACCTGAAACAGAAAATTTTAATACGTAAAGCCTCGTGATTGTAATTGAAGTCGTATAAAGTTCAAGGTTAATCGGGGCCGGGTGTACGTGGGAATAAACGACACGAGAATTCAGCAAGGAATTAAGTGCTTCCCGTAAATCAGAACGAAGTAAAAATGAAAATTGGCTACGCGGTTATACACGGACGTCGCTAAAAACATTAGGGCCAAATTTATTTGCTTTTCATTCAAATGGGCCTCATCGGCCATTTATGTATTCCGTGATATTGCACTTTTTAAACTCGCCTCCGACCACTCCGCCACGGATACCAACACCATTAACTTCGGCGGCCACGTTTCCCCAGATATTAAGAGAGCCCCTGTTACACTATTAGTCATACGGAAATTTACCACGAATAACGTCAGATTCGCGATTCCAACTCAATTTGGACGCGACTCGCATGATGCTCTTAAGGCATCCATTAAGCACAGGGCGCTGTTGCCAAATGGATTTAAACGTAATTAGGAAAAGGAAGGGGGGGGGGAAGATACGAGACTCTTGACACTGTAATAGTTGCGATACTTTTTTTCTATATTCGTGACACGAATTTGGCAGGAACCTGCATTGCCGATACGTGGTACGAAAGAGAGGTGGAGAAAGTGTAAAAAACAAAAGGGGAGGTGGGATGGAGGGATAGCCTTATAAACTTGCCCGTTCAATTCTATAGGCGTTGCTCGCGTTTTTAATCAACCCCTCTGGAATTTCTAGGGTTAATTACGCGGATTTCCAATGCATTCCGAGCCTGTGGAATTTTTACGATTTCCCCTAGGCCTCCATTGGGGCTCGGATTTGTACGAGTGAAATATTTCGAGGGCTCTCATTTTATAAATGACCAAAAACCTGTCTCCCACCCTTCCTCCCGCAGTGCCAGGTTCGGCCTGTTATCATTCCTTTCCCTGTCCCATGCCGACTGGCTCTATTCGCTCCGTCCCCACCTTCCTCGTAGGGACTTGGGTCTCCCCGGCCGACTTAACTGCGGAACAGCAGCAGACAAGAGAAACCGCGAATTCGACTCGTGTTGCCCACGAAGAAGCAATAAATCCAGGGTGAGGCGCGGAAAACTGACAGAAAAATCCAGGCCCATAAATAATTCAGTCGCCGTGCGCGCGCGGCCTGAGCGCACCAACCCTTCGAAGGAGGCGCAGGGATGCACGGCCAGGGGGCAGGGGGCAGGGGGCAGGGGGTGGCAGCACAGCGGTAGAAGAATCTAATCTTTTCGCAAAAGGGTTCGCCGAAGGGTGCAAACGAGGAAGAACCTGCACCTGAACCGCAACCCGAGAATATCTGTCCTGACACCCCTTAAATACTTAATTCCATTTTTTCCTCCTAATTGGACAGTTTTATTAAGGGATGCATATTTTAGACGGGCGTTTTTATTATGTCTATTGGGAGCGAAACCGGGCGCCGAGGAACGACGGGGTTAAAAAAAAAATTAGATTTCGACCCTTCGAAAAATATTAGCACTCCCCCCCTCCCTCCTCCTTACCGCCAGCAACCCTTTCTTTTCCTTCAGGGGGATGGGGTGTGGTGTGTGGGATGGGACGGGAGCGTCGCAGCATCGCGCACCCTGGCTTCGCAGGCTCCTGCTATTGTTCCAAGGATTAAAGTATGAAAGTGTAATTTCTCGAGGAGAATAAAAAAAGAAATTTTATTGGACATCAAAGCGCAGGGTGGTCCTAGAGTCCAGAGGCGTTAAGCGGCAGACCAGAGGAGACGCCGGGCGTCGTCGCGGCGGCCCGCGCCAATGTAAGTAAAATATACATTTTAATAAGCCCACCACGCTCAACCCTTTGAGCCAACCGAAATGAACGAATTAAAACTTTTGTCTCATTCCGCGAGAGTCTCGTTCGCTCGTTCTGCTCCTTTCACTCGTTTCCCTCGTTTTACTCGACTTTTACTGCTCTCGCGGTTGACATTTAAACTCCTGCCGAACTGCTCAACTTTGCCCATTTCTTTAACCCACTTCCCCGTGACATCATCCACCGCAGGGATGCATCTTCCCGGCAAACTCGTATCAAGTTGGACGTCTCGGGGAGATTTGCCTGGCCAGGCAGCCAGGGAGCTCTAATGCCAGAGAGCCTCGCCCAGTGCTGACTACGGTGGAATCGGGATGATTCCGGGGCTGGATGTCTTGGCCGTGCATCGACCCTCGTGCCCGTAACCGAGTAAGATTTCAATTAAAACAACCCCCACACGGAGGGATTAGCAGTAGGAATCCGAGCCCCAAGGAACCCGGTTATGACATCGCATAAATATCAATGTAAATTGGCTGCCGGTTACGCGTACACGCGAAACGGGGTTACCAAGACGCTCGCTCGAGACTTTATTAACGCAATTATTACGCGATTCTGCATTTATGAGCTTTAAATTGTCCCGTCCTTATTCCTCGCTCGTATAGCAGCCGCCCATCGTGGGACTCTGCTGCCTGCCGAGTCCTCGGGTCTTTCGTTATTACTAACTGGCGTGTAGCAGCGACTCCTCTAGTATCTTCGTGCATTTCCCAATGTAAGTCCGTCTCCTTCGAAGACTCTTCGTCCCCTTTGCTGTATCCCGTATGATCTATGCCGGGTCCTGCGTTATGTTCCACGAGGTGGTCTCCAGTGTCTCCGACTCGCGTCTTTCGGCAAGGACAGGCTGCGTAATTAAAGGAGCCCGGTAGGCAATAATTTGCCGAAACAACGTGCTTCGGTAAGAGAGAGAGAGAGAGCATCGACCTGATATACCGTACGAGAGAGTGGGAGGAGTGGGAGAGAAGCACGAGAGAATCATACTCCGAAATCATAATTAACAGAATTATGCGGGGGTAACTTGATACGTTGTAGTGCGATGGGAAATGGTTCGGTGGGGTAAATTCGAGGGGGCTTACATCTAAGAAGGAAGGGTTGCGTGAGCCACCCCTGCGCCGAATCGCACGCACACGTGGAGTCCACGTAGGCACAGGCGCCCCGAAATGCCAGAGAGATTACGTTTGCTTTATTCAAAAGGTTTTAATTACAATGCCGGCAGGATTTCAACTTTTACACAGCAGAGCGGCAAAGGGTGTTCGCGTCCCTGAGTGATAGCTGGACCAAAAAAAAGAACCAGTGTGCTCTCTCGAAGGTAACCGAAGAAAAAAAGAAGAAAAGGAAAAACACAGAAATTGAGCTCTTCGGAGCCGCGTGAAATCCCTGGAAGGGAGGGAAAAAAAAAGAAAGGAAAAATCCGGAAAATCCCTCTCGACCTTCGACACCCTTCGACGACTCTTCCCCTCCGCCGTGTCTCTAGCTCTCAACTCTGAACTCCGTAGCTCCAGCCCCTCCCGCATCGAGGTTAAGGGTGACAAAGGATACAAGATGGACTGTAGCTCTAAAGAGTTGCGGAAGCGTGCAAGAGAGGGAGGAAGAGGAAAAAGGTGAAAAGGCAAGGGAGCGAGAGAGAAGGAGGCACGGGGATGCCGCAATGGTAAAAGAAAGCCGCATCTGCACCATGAAGAAAGCCAAGAGGGCGTTAACTCAACTTTAATGGAGATCATAGATAATGTTCTGGCGGACGTTGAAAGACCTCTTTGACGGATTACGCCCAAATCGTATCTATCTTACGCCGGGAGCTACCTGAGACCCCGGGTGCTCTATATATACTCTATCTCTACGTGCTGTATGTATGGATACTATACGCGTATAACCATCCTAAGTGTTATAATGCCCGGCGTGGATTTAGCTGCTGAGGATCCCAAGTGGCTATTATTACGTAGCTCGGCAAACTACCAGAGGATCACACGAGCATTGGTGTACCTACTGTAGCGACTTTAAGGACCTGCCCTTTTCCACTCTCTCGAATCCTCCAAATCCTATCTCTCTGGCACGATCTGTGAACGCCCGGAAGATTCTCTCTCCGATCTTTAGGGGATGATCCGAACGTCGTGGCATGACGTCTCTCACGTTGCTGGAAAGTAGATCCAAAGCGTCCTGTATTTCACTGTTTCGTAAGGCCTGTACCTACTGTAACCCAGTCGGGCCAATCTGCCAGCGCCGAGAATATTTATAGATGCGAGTAATGCACGTTTTATTTGACCCTCGGACAAATGACGTATTTCCGTGAACCCTTGGTAAAACCGTTTCTCTCCCCTTGGTGCAGAATCCGGCCAGGGTTCCGCTAGGAGAGCTCAACAAGTCGAATAAAAAGCTCATAAATAAAGAGGAGGAATTCGTTTCTCCCTTGGCTCTAGGGTTGCTGCTGCTGCTGTTCCCGATCCTGATACCAGCTCACAGGGTTCCTTTTCCTTCCTTTCCTCCTATACAGCCGCAGCATCCCTGGCACTGGGACTCGTTCTCTCTCCGGACCAAAGAACTGCCCTCCCTCCAGCATCCGGGATTTCTCGAACCCTACCCCAAACTCCCACCCTCTTGCGTTTCTGCGAATGTCCCCGCGGACACCTGTTGAGCCTCCTGCTTCCCACTTGCCGCTGAAGCCACTGTCACCGATGATCACGGGATCCTCGATCGCGCCTACCCTGATCCACATAAATCGTAGAGCAACCCCAAAAGCCAAGGGGTGAGCGAGACCGCGTGAGTAATGTTTCTGCGAATGCGGATCCTCGAGGGTGGCTTTTCCGGGACGTCGGATTCGTTTAGGTGCATCAACCGGCAAAACCCTTTCGGATCGGGATTTCCTAGTAAATCTTTCGCTTTCGGGATTTTCGAAAAATCTGCTTACGCCTCCTGAGTCAACCACCGTTTAGCAGAGAGCGGAGGGGACGAATGAAAGGGGAAAAAAAAAAAAAAAATTGTTTGCCTTATCGTATTTTGAATCGACAGCCCGGCCAAAAGAGAGAACACAATTTTCATGGGCAGCTGCAGATTTGTGATAAATGGAATCCGGGGAACGCGGCCCGAGTGGATATTATGCTCTGGGGTTTGGCCGCTAATTACAGGGTGGCTTGAATAAATTACACCCAAGGAAACACCAGCTCATTTGTAACAATGCATTGTAATTCGGTAAGGGTCCAAAAGCTATGTGGGTATCTATATCTATATACATACCGCAAGTCAACCCAACCGCAGAATCGAAGAAATTCAAACATTTTTTTTAACATTTATTTTCATAAAGCACACACCCCCTCGGGGCGGACGTATATATATCCCGTCGAAATATCTTCCCCATAAATTCTTGAGATATTTCAATCCACGCTGACTAGCATCTCCTGGACTCACGAGTCTTCGCCCCCCCCCCCCCCCCCCCTCTATAGCAATAGACAAATTGAATCGAACCACTCTCGAGCAGATATCAACCCTTAGGGGGGGACCCCCACTCCCTACACCCCCGAAAGGGGCTAAAACGTTTTTCAAAATCGATCCACTCCCAGCAACGTATTACGTTACTGCGCGCTACGTAATCGGCGCTGGATTACACGCTCGCCGAATCTATCCTATGTGTTTTAAGTACAAGGGTTGTTTCCCCACCAGGTCCACCCGGCAGCGACAGCAGCAACGGCAGCACTAGTAGTAGCAACCCCTAATACTGGTAGACAGGCTCCCCGGGGTCTCTGAGCTGGGGAGCAGCTCTAACATAGCAGCTATAACATCTATATACGCAAGCAAAAAAGCAATACAAAAATATATGATTTTTGTCGAATATACGTAACAGTGAATTTTTGCAAAATACTTATCTGCGATTTAAATTTGAATAATGCATTGCGAATATATATATATATTTTTCTAAATGTCTATCCTCGCACTGATTTCATACAGGGCTGGTTGTTACGGCTCGTCTCCATTACAACTTTTTATTACATTTCCATTTCATTTCTCACGAAAGAAACGACGGGAATACGAAATGGAGAAGGCGGCGTCGTATTCCCGTCAGACACGAAAAGTTGGACGGGAAATTGAAATAAATGCGTTTTAAACGTGATTATTCCACTCCCCCGTTTCGCCAAGTATCGTCGGACTCCCTAACAGGGGTTGCAGAAGAAGAAACAAAAGAAAGGAAAAAAAAATAAACTCTTATTCTCCTTAAATGTAAAAAATAGTACATTAGAATTCGAGAAGCGAAAGTCCAACCACACAAATTCCCCATTTATAGACACACTATACGTGATCGTGTACCGTCTTAAGCAATTATAATAAATGACAGTTCAATCGGTTTAACCTACTTTTATACGATTGAATGTTGACTCGAGGCGTTTACTTGATTCGTGCAATTATGCACGAAGAGAAAATACGTGCAAAAAATATAATACGCGACACGACATCAACTATTCCCCAAGAAACGACGTAAGACGTTGTATGTAAAAAGACATATATATTCAGCACATCTGCCTATAGGCAGAATAACGAAGAGTATACAGGTAGATTCATAAGCGGCACTATCTTCCCTGCAACAAATTGCAGTTGGCACTATCTCATTGTTACTTCCGGTAAGGCGAGTTCCCGTGCATGAGAGCCACAGTGTGGAGTGTGGGTAGGACGGTATATATTTGCCGGAGATTAGCGCAATAAATAATAGCGAGCACGGCATGGGTACGAGGCTTTATTTTGCGTCTCTCTCGCCAGCGCTTCTTTTTTCTCTTTTTTTTCTCTTAGGGGATGTACATACCAGCGTACCAGCGTACCAGCCCGGTAGCCGTACCGATTGTTAAGTGCAATGCCTTTTACGCGAGACACCCGGTACACGCAATGCGTTCAAGAGCAACAACCCATCGCGGCAACAAATAATTCGGGGATGCGTGAAATCCCGACGACCCATTTAGCGCGATAATCGGGCCGTAAACAATTTCAAAGAGAAATTTGGACTGGGAGAGGAGAACAAGGGCGCATGCGCGCCAACGATAGCTTTATGTTTATCGGTCTGCTCCTGCCACTGCTGTTCCCACTAGGTATACACTGTAGCATGCATACCACACTGTGCATCGGAGCATCGGAGCATCCCCTCTGAGGCCGCCCGTAGCGAGGACAACGGGGGTGAGAAATTGGGCACCTTTTCCAATGTGTAAAATGACACCCGCGGTGCGATTATGCGACAGGGATGCTGGGGCTGTCACAGGCGGTAGGACCTTTGAGGATCGCCGACCGTTTTGGGCTCTTCAGCGTTTGAATATCCTGGATCGAGAAATCCTTAGGATCGGCAGGATAACGAGGCTAACGAGGATAAAACTGCTAATGGCTATTTCAACGAAATCGAGCCTCCCTTGGTTATGGCTCTTTGTTTCTTTTCGATGCTCTACGAAAGTTCAGTCCACTCGGGACGAAGCTCGTGTTATCGGGTGTCTCCTGATATTTCATTTAGGATGAAGATTACGATAGTCCCGTACTCGCGCTTCTTCTCCCACGTATTCGCAATATCGACACCAAACTTTATAGGTCTGTACCGTTAGCATCGCAGCGTTATTTACGTAACCATAACTCCTGGAGTCTATTGCACGCGATAGTTAGGCATTCTCTTGGTTCTTGGTCGGCAGCAGAGCAACCGAGTGCAGTAAACAGTGACTATTAATCTGCCAGGTAATTCTCAGCCACCCGAAGTGCACCTCGTACTTGTCCCGAAGGAGACGGAATCCTGGATAAACGCCAAAGACTGTCTTTACGTACTTACTTAATATTTCGATCGAGACACGTGTCGGTGCTTTCGCGTGCTCGCAATCAAGTGCGCGTCTACCGAAACTTCCCGCAGACCAGAGTGACAAACGGGTTTCGCACCGACCGCTGACTTCGTACGTTCGTAAGTCAGAAGAGGCATAACGAAGAGGCAGACTAATGCAATCGCTAATTACCGAGTAACGATCCTCCCGAGGGCGAAAGCACGGAAGATCGTTGCGTCGAGGCCGCAAGAAAAAAGAAAGAGAGAAGCAAGAGACAAAGAAGATGCAAGGAAATAAAATGCGAATGCAAGTGCAGACGCTGGAAAGAAACGGCTGGCTGGGAGATGCGCAGTGCGCCACTGCGCAGCCGTGCACGTGAGTTCGCGCGGGCGCGCGTAACCGCGCGTAATACAAAGTAATGTCGGAGCTAATTAAGCCAGGCAGGATACGGCACGGCGTCGGGGTTGTCAGTGGGCACGCGAGGCGCGCATTCATAAGAATTGCGCCCGCGCGCGGCTATCAGTCCGTTTTGACGAGATAATCGTTCGCCTCGTAAATTGAAACGTTTTACGCGCGGTTCACGTGCCGCGGATGTGCCGGAATGTTGCGCGCGAGAGAGCGTGACGATATCCTTGGAGACCTTTCGGGAGGAGGGACGCTCCAGAGAGGACGAGGCCTCGTCCTTGACAAATACAATTACGGCCAAATTGAAACTGGATGGAAGCTACGGAAAAAAAAAAAAAAAAAAAAAAATTTCTTTAATATTCAATCCTTTTGTAAAAATATATCGCGACTACCTTAGCTGTAGCTTGGTACATTGGTATAGTACCTACTTGGTGTACTTGCTAGGGTTTCAAAGAGTACCTACTGGAGGTTCAAGGAGGATCTCGAGTGAAATTTAGTATAGAACTCCGTTGTTGAAGTTGAAGTTGTAGGTACTCACAGCCTCTCTCCTCCTCTCCTCCCATCCTCCATCGCGTCACCCTTTATATTTCTCCTTTCCATCTTTTCTTCCTGCACTTGGATACTATACGATACCCTCCCTTCCTCCCTCCTCCCGCTACCACCGCGCTACTAATAATAACACCGACTTCTCATCAGAGATCTTAGATACCCCGACACGCAGCCGACATTGCGGAATGGTTGTATCATTAAAATATAATCACAGCAGCTCACTAACCCCACGATGCTAATTGTCGGTTAATTAATGCTTAGTCCCATTGTGTGTACCAGACGCAACGCACTCGATTAAAAGCGCTGTTTCTTCCTCTTTATCTTCGACTCCCTCTCTCTCTCCTCCATAACTGCAAGTTCGTTCAGCACCTTGTATCCAGCTGTGAGAGGTTAAGGACATTTCCCTATAGAGTCCTTGCCAAGATAATGCAGCTGCAACCACCGAGTCTCCAACGTCTCTGTAACAACTATAGGTACTTGCTCCTTCCTATTCCAATAGCTAATTTACATCCAGGCGGCGGCGGAATCTCATTGGCCGAATAAGAAGCATGCTCCTGCATAGGTTACTTTGAATTATCAAGTACAAAAGAAAGGCAGCAGGGAATTCACTCCGATGCGATTGTAGGTATCACCGATGGCCCTGGTGGCCCGAGTTCAAAAGTACACGGGGACCCATTGTTCCAGGGCAGAAGGAACCAGCGGCCGGGCATTGTCAATGAAAACGCCTCTTCGCAGAGTAATTGAGAGGCGTCCGAGCTGTCGCTTCGAAAAGGAACGCCCGAAAGTAACTGGGAGCGACGTCGACGTCGACCCCCTTCCCACCCTCCTGCTACACTCCGACACACTCTCGAGCTCCTCTCGAGAGCACTTGGGGATGAAGGTCCATGGGGCTTCGTTTATAGACAATGCACCCTCCGATCATAATGATGCGTTGTAATTATTGTGTAACCGTAAACGCTACAGAATCCATCATGGATACATCCTTTCATCCCCATGGCGAACCGACGTAGGGGGAGGGGGGAGGGGGGAGGTTGTACGTGCCGCAACCCCTTTTACTAGTATCTGCTTTGCTATGTCTATTGAGAGGAAAGTAGGTGGTGCCCTAAGTCCTTTTTTTTTTTTTCTTTACCTCGTGGATCGACACACGTGGAAGGGTTGGCAGCCCTGGTTTATTGAAAATAAAAAGGATCCCTATGCGAAAAGCGTTACAGTTATATTGTGCCAGAGATTTAGAGGCGTGGTCTGCCTACCTCTCTTACCTTAGGGATATTGCCGAAGGGGAGAGGAGGGTAGGTTTTAGCCCCGATGGGCAGGTCAGGGCTGGTGGGGCTGGTAATCGCGTAACACGCCCGGTTGCTCCTCCACAAATTTTTCAATGATTTTTCTCGAAAAACCGTTGCTCCTCTTTTTCTTGCCGTTTCGCTCGCGAGACAGGACACTTAAGATCCTGATTCATTATCGGTAAGAATGTTGAATATATGTACACGCGGTAGCCGAGCATATCTAAGGCATATACGAGATACCGTAGGATGTTTTATCGCTCGTTGAAAAGGAGCCTCGCAGGGCCGATTGCCACAGTCTTTTTAGAGAATCCAAGGAAAAACTTGCACGCGATAATTGAGATGACTCTCGCGAATGGTTGGTTTATTTTAAAACAAAATATATATACATGGCTACTTATACTCGTAGCTTCTCATGACTCTCGAGGCTGCAAACGTAAACTAGAAGTCTTTATGACTGCGAGAAACGCGCCTGCTTCGTCTTTTCGGCTTGTCTTTTCGAAATGGGTCTTTCTTGCCGCATGCGAACATCGCGCACGTACGGGCCGATATTCCCGGGAAATTACTCCCTTGCGCCTGGGGTTAAGCATAAACTTTCGACTTGGTGATCGTCCAAGTGCAACACCTGGATGGGAGTGGATGAAACGGTAGTAAGAAATTTCAGGTTAGGTTGCGACGGGCAATGGACCATTTTTTTCAATCGTTTCCCACGTGTGCACACTTTACCTCTTCTAATGAAAAATCAATCAGAAACTCGAGCACGTGCACAAATGTGAAACAGGAACAGTTCGGCTCGTGATAGCGTAATCTCGAAAATTGATTTTGAAAAACGTTTGAAAGAAGCCCGATTTGACCACCGATAGACAACGAAATTCGTAAATAGAACGTCATATACTTCTTCGAGATAACTTTTGGCGTCAACTCGTGTGCATCGCCGTGTAATATTTTGCCATTTATATATTATTTTTCTAGGATAGTCATTGCCAATGATAAAGGGGCCCGTCGCGAGATCAATAACGGTGGTGAACACTGGATACTATACGACCCAAGTATTTCGTGACTGATTATTCCCGATTCCACAAAAAAATAAATAGGAACTGTTTCAAAGCCGCGACAAGAGGGCCTACGTGCAGACGCTCGATACGATATTGCACGTCATTTTCAAATTATCCTTTCCCGAACGACGACTCCGATCCGCCATTTCTTTGCACCAGTTCAATGAGCTCTTTGCCCTTAATATATGCATATATGTGAAACAAAAATAAAATAAAATCTGCACGATGGCCTCTGACGCCCCAGCCTGTGTGAAAAGGAAGGAAAAGCGAAAAATCCTTGGAGACGAGGAGGATCAGCCGGGACCCCCTGAATCCTGATGGTGATCGGCAGTCGAGTTGCCGAGTTGCCGAGCTGCCAAGCGGTCAGCTGCCCCCTGTGCTTTTGTCTACTTGGCTGACGCTGCAACTTCGACCCCCATGAACATGCCGCGTTTTTTAGCGAATTTAATATTTATACCGAATGACTGATGACTGCAATAAAGAAACGGGGTCGTATTGTTCGAAAGGTTTGTGTCATTGATCGATACGCCTCTGACCCGCAGTTCCCCCGAGCAGGATGGGAAAAAAGCTTTTTGCTTCTTTAGTTGTGACGCAACGACGCACGTTCGTCCACACTGCGATCCCAGTGCTACCACGCGACAATTTCAGCAACGTTTCCTAGTGACTTTATTTCACCATACAGGGAATCCACCCCTGTGCAGGTAGACGGCGAGGCAGCGCGAGTGAAACCGAAGGCTCGAGGATTCCCCTGTACAGCATCCCAAGGAAGAAGCGAGACGAGAGCAGGCGAAGCCCTCGAATCATTAAGGAATCATTACCATTCCTGGTCGGGATCCTTGAAACAAAACCATTAATGATTTCTATTTGTACTGGTGCTTTCGTTCGAGTTCTTCGAGTATTAATAACCTAGTATTGGTTAGGATCCCGAAGATGGTCTTGGTAGTTAAGGAAGAGGAGTCCTGCCCCCCCACTCTCCCTGGTCCCCAGTGAATTATGTGAGAAGTTGGCTTATTTTCGTTAAGTTGGACTCCTGCAGCGCGAACAAATCGTCCTTCGCTGCCGCTCGAGGCGGCTTTTGTTTTTCATTTTTCAAAAATCGAGTCCCGAAGTTTCCTCTTTCAGCGAGTGGCGGGGAGGGGGGGGGGGGGGTACTCTGGAAAAGGGAGCTGTCGGTATTTCCACAGGAAAGGAAGATGGTTCCTAGAGTGGCGAGGAAGCCGAAATAGGAGAAGGAAGAGGGAAAAACAGATGAAGATTGGCCGATCGTTATCGTGCCAGTCCCAGAGTGGCCGTAGAGGCCGGAGTAAATAATAATTCAGGGCCGTAGTGTGAGGGAAGAGGCAGGAGGGGGGGAGGATGATTCGAGGTAAGGAAGGCAATCGAGGAACATTTATGCGCCGGGCAAACAGCCATCCGCAGCCTCTCGACGTTGGTTCCGCGCATATTTTGTTTTCTCCTGTTGCTTGAGAAAACAGACGCGTCTCAAACATGGCCGACCCGGCCGTCAAAGTGGGGTCTCTCCTCGCTCTCCCCCCGAACCGACTCATCGCTCTTTCTTTCCCTCTTTGCCTCTTTCCCCCCCAAGGAGCACCAGCAGCATCGGCGGAAGAGGAAGAAGAGACTCGCCGAGAGCCGCCAGCTCGCTCCGCCGTCGCACAACATCATTATTTATTAGTAATTGTAAAAGTGATCCTCCTCCCAAAAGCAATATCATTAGCGGCGCCGCGACGCGTCTCTATCGCGCCCGAGAGCCGAGCGCAGGGGACTCGTATAGAGTCCCGTCCTGGCTGCTGCAACGTGCGCGCGTGTCATCTGTGAAAACAGTGGCTCTAATTGGCGCGATATATTTATTGTAATTTCAAGCACGTGAAAGGAGCTAAAGGCGAAAGGCGAGGCTGCGCGTGTGGACCTGACCCTCCGATGATCTTTATGCTCTTTACGAGCTCGTTCGGCCCGAGATTTATTTTAATTCCATCCTCCGAAAAATATTGAAGCCGCGCGCCAGCCAACCGCCATGCGCTATCATTAGATGCGCGAGAGACGCTTTATGCGTTACTGCACGAGGGAATTATCCCTCGGCCCACTTACACTTTCTACCAATGGAATTTACAGGGGGGAGACGCGCCATCGACTTGCAGCCTCCGAAAACAGTCCCAGCTGATCTTTCCGACTTTTCCCAGTACGAGTTCTTTACGACCTACCAGAAAGATGCAACCTAGAGTGAGGAATTTGAAAACTCATTGTTTCAACTGATTTCCTCTCCTTCCTCGGAGCTCCTCGGTTTTTCGTTTAGAAACGCCGACCGGTTCCCCAGGCTCCTGTGCGCGTTAACGCGGGTGCATCGATCATCGCGGCCGAACGATGACTCTTCGGTCTTCCGCAAGCGCCAGGTAGACGCTCCCAAGAGCGGCTACGGTAATTAATCGTTTTCCTTGGTGCTAAAATTATTAGGAATCAAGCTGCGATATACTTGCTGCACCTTTTATTTTCTCTGGCACCGTCGGCCAGTTTCTCTCATTGTTTCTCGTATTATTCGCCGGGACGCAAAGCGAGTCCTGCGGGTTTATTGGAGTTTGGCACGCGACAGCCTCTATAGGAACAGCTGATGGACTTCCTCGGCGGACAGCTAGAGAATTACAGGGAGAAAAACAAAGAATAGGAATAAGAAGAGAGAAACGTGTGTGTCCAGTAACGGTCGGTCATTGCCGCAGGGTTGGGAGAAACAAGGAGAGGCAGGGGGGGGGGGGCCTCGGAAGGCAGACCCTCGGTAATTAGAAAACATTCGTATTTCGTATTTCGTATTCCAATTTAAATCAAGCCGGAGACAAGGAAGGGCCTTGATGCCGTTCGTTGCTAGGAAAAAAAGAAAAGATGTAAAAAAAAAAAAGTCCAAAAGAGTGAAAACGACGGTATAAGTATTTCTACCTGGGCCCCTCGGAGGCTCTGACAGAAAGAGACCCGCCCACAAAAGTAATCTCGACCTCGGCCGAGACTCTCGTGAGCCACACCTGATTCATCAGCGGGGAATAAATCGAAAAGAAGCTAAAAACAAAAGGAGGATGAAGAAGCGAGTGGCCCGTTCGTCGGTTCGTGTATATCTTGTATCGTGTATCCAGCATCCCATACGCTGTATTGCGTATCGCCTATCCTGGTCCATTTCCCCTTGCAGGAGTACCAACTGCCTCGCGTACCTATACCGACTGTACTGGACCTCGTGCGTTCGGTGTGTGTTCTACGGGACGACCCTATACTATAAATTACCTTTTTTAATTTCCCCCCTACTCCTCCCCTCCTCCCCTCCTCCCTATCCCCACCGGCAGCCCTTGCTACGAGAGACAAATGATTTAATTTATTCTATCAATTATTGGGAGCCGTGTTTGATTTTCATTTCGATTCTTGATATCTGATCATCGTGAATCTCGCTACCAATTGGTACCCCGCGCTCAGTGGTATCCACCTTCCAAAGGATCTTCAGCTTCTCCTTTGCCTCCAGCTACTACCTGTCCCTCTCGCTCACTCCGCCACGCACCACCTATAGTTATTCGTCCTCCCTCTCTACTTCCTGCTCCCTGACGGCTTCCCTTTGGAAACACCATATGAAACAACCACGTCATACCAGATTCTAGATGAGAGCAAAAGGAGATAAAATATCGATCTACTCTGAGACTCTGGGAAAAGAAATATATTTTTGAAAATTCATCGAATGACAATACTCGTTACTCCGATTGGGTATCCTCGGCCTTCTGTACTAATGGCATGCAGATTCATCTGCCTGACCGCAGACGAATAAGATGATTCGCCACTCCATCCCATTGACGGGAAAGAGAGCGAGAGTGAGGAGAGGCTGAAGAACGAGAAAGCGCGAGGGAAGGGAGGTGTTGCGCGGTATATATAAATATATATCTGTGTATACATATATTATATGGTACATGTAGATTTCCACAGCAGACACTGCCGAGACTCCCCGAACCGGTTCGAAGTCTGGTTCGGGCTAGGTCAGTTACTCAAAAACTGAAATATCGCCTCATTAACGGTAGCTCGTTTGTGAAATTTCCTGGGAGAGCAGCGAACGGCGGACTCGTACAAGGCTTCTGCTTACCTACGTGGAGGCACGTGGTCAGGAGGACAATGAATGCTCCCGCAGGACAAACGGGGCAGGGATGGTTTTGCTCGGTCAAGCAATACGAAGCTCTGAAAGGTAACAAGAATTTCTTCCTATTTTTTCTTTTTTTTTTTTTTTTTTTTTTCCACCAGCGAAAGAGAGTCGCCTTCGTGAAGTATGGTACGACCGAGGCCAATCATCCCCATGCATAAGGTACAGTCCTTATCGGGTCTCGAGAAGGATCAAGTCTCCCGCGAAAGAGTTAGAGAGCAGGATAACGGGCATCTTCCGCACGCTTTGCATAGTCCCAGTTCGATTCATCATGTAGTCCGGGTTAACGGCCCAATTAACTAGCGTTTTTGCATGTCTGATTGTCCACGGCCCCGGCCCCGGTACCCACCGACAACCTTCTTTAGATATTTGCGAGCTACACCGTCTCGAATATAGTACGTACAGGCAGCTACAAACGGGTACAGTCCGTACCACATCAGACTCCTTGTTTCACCTGCAGCTACGTCAAGGGAGGAAGACTTTGCAAAAAGGCAAGGACCGGGGCACCGCCTTCGTATCGTCTGGCTGGAAATTAAAATGCATTTTGGTCTTGTGCCACGCGATACAATAATCTGGGCATCTCGATGGGAACGCAGCTACTGCAACGTTTAAGCGGCGTTTAAACGACGGCTGAGATTTAACCGTGGCGGAAGGAGCGCGATTACGGGTAAAGCCCAGGGAAGTCCCCTCCCCGTACTTCCCCTGCACTGGCTCCGAGGGACTTCTGTGCGCGTCCGATAGACCCTGGGATAACAATGATTTTGGACAGTCATTAAATAGAGATTTGGCCAATCTTGCCAGCCCCTCCCCCTTGCGCCTGCCTCTTTAACTCCCTGCGAAATCCAATCCGCGACTTCTCGGATTCGCGCAGCGCACTGTAACGACTGTAACGAGCGACGCTGATAAATAGTCCGACGGCTTAAGCTCCCGTGGTTCTCGTAATTATACATGTCTATGTTGGAGTTCACTCTTTTCAGCAGAACTCTGGCTGCGTTTTCTCCACGCGGCCATTGCAGCCTCTTGCCGCGGAGAATGATGCACAAACTGCAAGCGCCAATTGCAAACTGCACCCAGGATACAATTGACTAACCCGAAGGCATCACCGATCGGCGGGAGGATCCGGTGATTGCTGCTGTTGCTGCCGTTGCTGCTGTGGGAACGCGCCACTCGATTCGAATCTTTCTTGGGGATAACCTTTCAGTTTTTTTCATCTCCTTTGTTTTCTGATATATCCGTAGACCGAGGGGACTGTCAAATTCGAAAGACATGCTCCAAAATTCGAAGGCTGTGGCTTGCCGATCGATCAAGAAATTCTGCCACGCAAGCGGACCTACCTTCGAGTCAGAGAGAGAGAGAGAGAGGTGAGCGAGGATATAGAGAAATTTGGACAAAGGACTTTCCCAGGACGCAGAGGAACAAGAAGGCAGTGGGTCCCGTGGTAGTCAGGATGGCCGAATAAAGTGTATCGGGCAAAATGAATAGTATATGCATTTCCTACGCCACTGTGGCTACGGTTGGATGTATCAATGTCAGGCCCTAATAACACCTCAGCTCTCGCAGGGCTGAGATCAGGACGCCGACTATACACTGTGGAGTATATACACACGTGTGTGCGCATAAGGCCCAGACCGACTCGGGGCCTTCTTTCGGTCCTGCAGCTCTTGCAGCCGCTAAACCCCGCCGTAACGGCCGCAGAGACTGCTGGGTAATTTCAAACAATGATATAATTACATATTGTTCACCATTATCTTGATTGCTCGAATTATACAAAGCGAACACACTTGGGGCCTTTCATGCCCTTCGTGTCCCTCTTGTCCCTCTTTCTCCAGCCATGAGATCCAAAGAATCTCCACGGCGCGCGCGCGCGCCAAACGCGTCGCTACTCTCAATTATCCTTCTGTCTACCTTGGATAGGAGCAAAGCACAGAGAGAGCTATTCGTCAACTATTACGGACTACTTACGTCGTTCCTTAGAGATTTTGCAAAGAACCATCCTAGTGGGTTTCCGAGCTATTGCTGGTAAAGAGACGAGATAAATGAAATGTTAAAATACGAAAGTAGACTCTGGTAAAAGACATTAGGCAGGATGACGTCGTGCGCCCGTTTCTTCTCCAGAGGAAAAACCATAAGAAAGTCTGAGGGGATAAAAGAGACGAAGAACCTGTGGATGCTTTGGAGAGTAGAGAAGAGTCAATAGGAGGAGAAGAAGAAGAAGAAGAAGAAGAAGCGATGCGAAGCGAAGTGAGCTAAGCAAAGTGAGTCAAAGTAAGAGACTCGGTCGCGGTGTGTCGCCTTCAGATCCGCTCTTACCCAAATAGTTAGCGGTTTTTATAGGATGAACGAACGGCTGTCCCTCCTCCGACTCCTCCGACTCCTTCGAGAGCAGCAGATTGAATCGGTTTGTATTATTTACATATTCGTTCTGCTCCACGAATTGTCTCTTGCCTATTTCTTTGTCGATTCGATCCGGGTTCCGGGAATTGGAAAAGTACGTGGCACCGCGAGCTATCTCGGCTCTAACTGGTGACTGACCGAACCAGCGATCCAGCGATCCAGCGATCCAGGGATCCATCGGCGAGTCGGTTCATTCTGTTGACGTTCCTCGTACTCGAGACACGCCATAATCAAATAGCCAGTTTGGAGGTTAAAGGTCGATCCATACGACCATGCGTCGACGCACGGGTCGATCAGCTTCATTTTGATTTCTTCGTTTTTTAAAATCGTCCAGTGTTTCACGATATTCGAGTGTCCCTGTCCATCTGACTATAGGTGTAGGTAGATGCAGACACCTGACGCCCACAACTCGTGCCTAGTGGATTTTTGTGATCAACGCGAAGAAATACGTTGGGCAATGAATTTTTACGAGCGGCGATGATTCACCAGGATGGATTCACGATCTTCGCTCTCTTATGGACTCTCACCCGTCTTTCCTCATAGTTCTTACCGCCTTTCTTTCTTCCTTTCTTTCCTTCCTTCTTCGGTGGCGCCTTGCCGCCGACTTTTTCTAGGCCGAGAATTTATCCACCATTAAATTACAATTTTATTTCTGATTCCGTATACCCGCCGGCCAGGAGTGAACCGTTTCTAATTGGATTATAAGAGCGTTTCCCGAATGCAGCTCAGGCACGTCCTTTCGTCCATTCGAAAATCTCCAAGATCCGACTATTGGTATCGCTCTATAAGACAAGCCTCTTATCACCCATTTCGATTAGAATATTTAAAAAATGCCACATACTCTGAAACGAAAAATACAGTATTTTCCATCATACAGTGCCAAAGTCCTTCGCTAAGGGTGAACCCGACCCCCCACGCTATGCCGCAAGCTCACACAGAGATGCGAAAGCATCGGGAGGCGACACGAAGTGCAGAAGATGAAGAAAGCTGAAGGCGTGCGTCACGCAAGCGGACCGCACGCGTGCAAAGGGACGCGTTGCAGCGCCTGCCTACCTGCTGGCCTCGCTGACTTACGAAGCTGACTTGGCTTTGACTGGCTCACTCCCCGGGCACCCTTCAAGACTACCAGGCATCCATGTACGTAAGATCGACTCGACATCGAATGCAGGGATCATTACTTGGAGCGCGAGCGTGTTTGATTGACGCACGACGTAAGGCCAAACTCAAAGCGGGCACGCGAGCCGAACAAACCCAACTTCCTACATACGGCAGGCAACCGTCATCGCCACTAGCGCGACTTTTCTCTTCCGAGCACGTAAACCAGGATGCACTGGCGCCGATTCGGGCCCGAGACGAAGGATCCTGTGAACCAGCGACCAGCGCTCCAGAGTTCAGATGCAGGTCACCGTCCAACGTGGAGAATTAACAAAGTCTCGATTTACAGGAAAGTTCTAAGAGCGACCTAAGCCAACTCCGGAGGTCTCGTGCGTCCTTTAATTACCGTGTGTAACGAGTTGGAGTGGTGGCGTGCACACGAAACCCTCCTAGGGTGTGATACGCTCCCAGACGTCCACGAATCATTTGAAATTAGCGAAGCGTAGTCTGGCTATACTCGGCTTCAAGTTAGAAGTCGAAGTCAAGTAAATTCGCCAAATAATGGGAATACCGTGACACGTGACGTTGGCCAGTTGTGAGTATCGGTGACGCAAGAGTGAAGGTGGGGGGGAGAGTGTATCCGCGTATATCGTTCGAGGCAGGAAAGGCATCTAGATAGGAAAGGGGTGGAGGTTGGGAGTGAGTGAGTAAAAAAAAATAAAAATATGGCCAAAGGAAAGGTGGCTGCTTGTCGGCTATGTAATCTGACGATATTATATTATGATAATGTTAACGTTTATATGTCGATTGTGTCGGCCATCTTGACATATGGTACATGTAACGTTGCCCCGCTGAAATGACGTAATCTAGCCAATCGCGCATATCGGCAATGTGTGTACGCGCGCACACGCACGAGGGTAGAACTTGAGAGGGCAAACCCCCCGTGCTCCGGTGTGTCGTTGTTGTTGTTGTTGTTGTTGTTGGAGGGGTTGGAGTCTAAGGTACGTAGGAGCCACACGTCACGCAGCACGCTCGTAGGCACACGTGAGCCAGCGACTCCGGCCACTCCGGCCAATCCGGCCCGATTTCCCTAAATTGCTCTTTGCATAAAATTGTTCCTCCACAGAGATTTATGGACTATGGACCTCCCGTAGAAGCGCGCAGGGCGGGAGGCTCGTGAGGAGGTGCTACATCGGCGAGAGGGAGCCCGCGGCCATTTTGCGACCAGAGCCGCAAGGAAAGCCGGGAATTCGGCGATGCACGTGCAACACGCCCTTGCGTGAGATGCAGGTGGAAGGGTTAGGTTAGGCGGCGACACTCAAGATGCCGAAAGATGAACGAGTGTCGGATGGTAAGAGGGGTAGGCAGCGGCGGCGGTGCAGTAGCCGCTTCGCCGCGAGGGTGACCCGCGGCAGGATAGGGTGCCCTCCCCCCCCCCCAGGCTGCTCAGGAGAAAGAGAGGGTACTCGCTGCAGTCAGCTGTTTTAATGTGGGTCAGTGGCGCGTGCGAAATAATCAATGCTCACGTGTGCACCCGACATCTTCCGCCCTCAAACAGCCACCCCTTTGCGACTATTCCGAAATCCAAACTACCCCGGCGCAACCCTCACGCTCGATCGGCCAGCATCCGTGGCTTTCATGCGTCATTCGATGATTCGCGTTGCTGAGTTTTGCAAAAACTAAAATACCCAGCTGATATGACGCAAGGACCCTCTGTGACGTCATTGAGCTCCTGATGGACCGTGATCCAGCCTCCGCGAACCAATCGCACCTGAACTTCTCCTTCGGATCTGGACTCGTACGCGCACCGCAGTGCACCGCCTGCTCTTCCATTTCCTATGGGATAAGATCTACGTGTACCAGGGAGCCAGGGAGCCAGGCAACTGCGGAACAGGAGCCTGGCGCCATTGCGATACAATACCCGCATCCCGGATGACTTGCGTTTGTATCTTGGATCGAGTGGGGCCCGTGATTATAGCCGTGGGCCCTTAGCAGGAATACGAGGGACAGAGGGAGAGAGAGGGGGGGGGGCGAAAAGACTCCCCTCCTCCTCCAGCATCCTTCCTCGATCGCTGGAACATCTCTCCGCATCTCCGATCGACCGGACCTTATTTCCATCGGGTACCAAACAATTACTTGATAGTGGTAGATAGTGCATGCGACAGGTATACGATCGATAGCTACAGATATAATGGCGATGCACGTAAATCCCATTGGAATCAGCTGGATAATGGGAAAGCGGAAAAGGGATGAAAATATCTGCGAGTTTTACTCGAGTAATAAGTTTCCGCTTCTGCCTGAGGAGTCGGAAGAAAAAGGGGGGACGTGGACGAAGCGGCAGAGACGGCGCAGGGGGGTGGCAGGGAGTTCGGTTATAATCCTTCTTGTTTGTCTTTGTATTAATTATCTAGAATTAAGAACGGCGCGCGGTGCCCGGATTACTGCCTTTATTATTACTTGTTGCAGATTATTAATTACCGGGCATTACCAGAGTGGAAAAGGTGCTGGCGGAGATGGAAAATGCTCTTCCGAAAGAGAGCGACCCTCAGATTTGCTCTTTCAATTAATTTTCCTCTATTAAGGAACAATTGCGACATGGAATTTATTACGGCACAAACAGCCCTGCGTCTGGTCCATACGTCACTCGGAGCTCTCTACAGTCGACCAGCATCCTCCCCACCCCCGATACCCATCGCTTTCATAAAAAATCATTAAAATCCAAAAAAAGATTCAAAAAGATACATCGACCAGTCGATTCTGGATGACGCCACTCGATCCTCCCGTGGGGATCTTACCATCTCTTAATGGCATAAAGTGCGTATCCGTATCAAAAGCAAAACTAACAATAGGGGCACACGAACCCTTATAATATCTCGAAGCTCCCCCGGAGGGTCAGATCGACTATACCGAGAGAGTGAGAGATACATGTATATATAAAAAAAGAAATTCGTAGGACCAGCTGCTATAACCGATACAATTGCAGCGGATAGAGAAAAGGGAAAGACGAGTGAACATTGCGGCGTTTAACCTCACGGCCAATCGGAATGATCGGTACGAGCATCTCTCTCCCTCTCAAGAGCGAAGATGATGCTGCAGGTATGCTACAACATCATAGAGTCCACGTATACTATAGCTATGGTAATGGAGACGCTATAAAGGCATAGGTGGCTACATACGAGCCTCCTCGAATCGGTTCTCCGGTGATCGTGAACGATCGCTGCTACGTGTAACGATCCGTGCCCGCCGAATGAATCTCCGCTTTCCATATAGAGAGGATGCGAGGATGCACGCACTCATCCGAGCGCAGCCAACACGGCCAAATAAATATTAATAACAACTGTGTGTCTGCGCATTGTTAGGGCCGTTACGGGAGCCAATTAATCTATGCAAAATTTATAATTAAACGGCTAATAGCGCATAGAATTACAGTCCAGGGCCGCGCACTCCCACGTACCCACTCTTTGTTGCAGGTACGCGCGTACAGTGTGTACGGTGTGTGAGATATACCGTATAAGCCGAGTCGCGAGATTAATCCTATAGAGAGAGACAAAAGAAAGAAAAAGAAAAAAAAAAAAAAAAGACAAACACCACTACCAGTGTGGATTGTACATGGGCAATGGGCTAGTGAGACTTCAAGCCATTCTTTCTTTACTTCTTTCGCTTCTCTTTTTCTTTTCTTTTCCTTTACCTCTTTTCCTTCTTTCCACACACCAATTAGAGACTATTGCACCGCGCGCATCATCGTCCCTTTGGCTTGCTTAGGCAAATTAATTAATATAATTGACTCGACTCGTTAGACGCGCACAAAGGAGACCATCTTACTTCCTCGCGACTATTAGCCTCCTATAGATGCAATTATTCCACCGAGTGATAGCATCGCTACTGTGCGATTATGCCAGGAAGTCCTGCGATCCATTCTCGTCCTGGACTAATAGGCTAAAAATTGTGGGACTTTAAGGATTTCGCAATGCTGCCTCCCCGGAAAGGGATCTTGCGGAAACTTATCGAGGCCAAATATTCTAAGGATTGTAATGCGTCATTGGATCGAGGAATTTGGCCGTTACTATAGTTAATACAGTAAACAGTGGCTGAAACGAGGAAGGTATTCCAGGTGACGGCTGCACGGCCAATGCACCGGGATATCAAAATCCACGAAGATTCTGACAAAGACTAAGACAGCAGAGGCGTCCGCGATCCTCGTAAACGAGAAGACAGATTCGCGGAGATGGCGAACCTGGCGCCGCGGTAATAAACCGCAAGAAAAATTCTTTGAATTATTGCGGCCACGTTACCCCGGCATTATTTCCTGCACGCAAGATCAAATCCTGCTCGGCAAAGTTGCCCGATATCAAATGACTCCCCGCTAACAATTCACATTATCGGTAGATAGAAGGACGCCGTAAACATTGGACAAGGTACACTGTCAGACCGCACACCGGGATAACGTCCCAGGCCTCTGGTGGGATCACGTTTTTTCAGCGGTTTCCGCGTATCCCCGTTTCTACAGCATCCCGAAGGATCCGATTGCATAATGCAGCCCAGCAGCATACCGCCACGCGACTTTACAGCATCGACTGGACATCTCTTGTAACGTATTTTCTTAACTCGACAGGAAATACGAGTCTCACGGATCCTGCAGATTTTCGGGGTCGCGTGAAATCAACAAAGGCAACGCTTACGGAAATGCACGGCCGCTCAGGCTGCTAGGTCGAGGTGAAGAGGGCCGAGCAAATATTTCCGGAAACGGAGAGCAACTGATCGAGTACGTGACAGAACGAATCGGAGCTATAAAATCGAAATCCCTCCACCAGTCAATGAATTGAGAATCCTCACCGGAGCTGGTCCAGATAATCCCCGATGGCCGAGAACTGCATCCAGGAGACAGTCAGGTGGGGCACTGCACTTCCGGAGCACACGCACAAGATCTACAGGATTTCCCGGATACTGCGAGAGCAACGCGACAACCGCACAAGCGGAAACTTCGTATACCGTATAAGAAGCGCAGCTAGAAAAACTGTCAACAAAGAACCCGAGAGCGCGAGAGAGCTCGAGGCACCCCGCTCGGTGTCCCAAGACAGACTGGCTTTGACGATAGCTAAAATCGAAAACTACAAATTCCGATTCCACTTATCCTTTCCCTCGAGTCGTCCCTTTAACTAAATCGAGAGCCTTCCTTAACGAATCGGTACGTAGCTCTTGGAGATCCTCCAGGGCCGCTTCCCCAGGACATCGGCCGACAGCTGGGCACCACGTCCTTAATCCGGGTCAGGGGGTTCCTCCCCTGCCCTTAATCCTATCAAAACCTTATCTCCGCCAGCTCTACAGCCTTTTGCCTATCTCCAGCGGGGCGCCGGTATCTCACCCGGACCTCTGCAGGTCCGTGGAGACGTCTCCGTCGGCTGCTCTCGTCTGCCGGAGACTATTTCTCCACGGCAGATTCGAGCACCTCGACCTCAACTCAAGAACAAAAAATCTTCCGAGAGCATCGGCCAAACTGTACGAATCGAAAGCGGGAACATTTTCCGAATCGGTACAGCTGGAGTCGCCTTGTGACGGTGAGTCGAAAAATCACGTCACACTCCGTCGACAAGCTGTAATTATTTCGAACGTTGCATCAGACGTCTTTTGAATTTTGACATGAAAATATAATTTTTGAGTCGTAGCTCAGGTCTAAAATCAGCACGGAAGAAGCAGAGTCCCGAAAAAGGACCTGCACGAGCCGACGGCTCGTGGAGTTCTGTTCTGTGACTGCCACTGAGATTATTCCGATCCCTATCCCTGCAGGGCATCTCTTTTCCTCCAGTCTCCCTCTCGCTCGATTTGCGTCTCTCATTCTCTCACGGTTCCTATCGCGTTCTCTCCACCTCTCTCTCTCTCCGTCGCGTTCAATCCGTTTCCGTTGTGACTGCCACTGCGCATTGCTCGCCGCTTTACTATTGTCCCTGCAAAGGGGAGTTTATACGAGAATGATCTCCGAGTCAGCGATCACTTCGCTTTGAAAAGTATCCCTGAGGTCTACGTACGGATAATTGTATTCTGAGAAATTTTTCAAAAATCCAAAAATTCCTAAAATCATCCAACGAGAGAATCGTAACGGGATCTACCGGTAGTGTTTGTAAAAACGACAAAATTTTCCCTGGCCAATTCGGGATCCCCTCGTTCCGTTTACCATTCCGTTTCGTCTGGCGTCTGCCTTCTGCCTGCGTGGGTGGGTGGGGTAAGCTTGTACTACAAGCACCTCTCGTCGGTGGGGAATTCATTCAGAGAAACTGCCGTCAAAGGGACACCTGTTGGCTCCGGGAGCCCGGTGACAATCCTAGAAACGGAGGCACGTGCCTCTCCACTGCCTCCTATACAGCTGTTTGCGGATTTACACTAAGGCGAGCAAACTGGGTTGACCTGGGACACCGAGAAGAATGTGCCCGGAGCACTTGCAGTTTCTTATGTTACTCGTCTTCCCTTCGGTATAAGGGAAACCGCGTAACGAGGGTTCGAGATACAGAACCGAGCTGAGCCGAGGATGATTAAGTTCTAAAAGACGGGAGGTGCGCAATTAAAGTATTATTCGAGCCTACTGGTAGCAAAACGGGGCTGGGCGAAGATGAAATGCTGCCCAGAGGGGACACCGTGCGTTATTAATATATGCGAAGATTTGAGCTTCCGTACCAGCTGGCTAACCCCTTCGAGGAGCTCACATTTCTTCACTCGATTAATCTCACTGTCATCTCTATGGGCATTACGCTAAAACAGGAGATCCTGTCTAGATTTAGGAAATCGCCGATTCTTTATCTTGCTGTGTGGATAACGTCGCCGCTGTCTCTTTATTGGGTTTTCAAAAATAGAGCATGGCTCCGGGAAGACGGTTGATGTCTATTTTCTATATTATATACGAATTTGGTAATAAATCTACCTGGCCGTGGTGCAGTCCCTGTAGAGGACGTCAAAGTCCTTGCAGCTGAGCAACTTGCAGCGGTTAACTCCAGGCTGAATGGCACCCAGACCTCTAAGGATCCTAACCTGCTCCACGTTGCACACCAACGGTACGATATCGAGTCTTTTGAGCTTCGTGTACACAGTGTGAAGGCCGCCGACGAGATGCTTGAGGAAAAGCTCAAAGGCTTGAGGCAGACAGAGCATCGTATCCCCGGCGATGATGAAAGCTGCGACCTTCTGACCACGATAATCGACGAGCTTGCACTCGTTCGCGGTGGGATCGCTCGAGCTGATCGGCGGTGGACTGTTGTACGACCTGGGTGGCAGGACAGCGTGGTGACTGGCCATCAACTCCAGAGAAGGACCATGATGTCCACTGAGCATGCCGCCTAGTTGACCCAGGAGTCCTAGACCCGCAGGGGCCAACCCTGGCATTCTGGGTACCATCACAGGAGGTCCTCCAGGACCTCCCCCGGCTGAAAGAGGAGGAGGACTCAAGGGTAAACCCTGCGGAGGTGATCCTCGAGTCGGAGATCCTGGTGTAGGTACTCCTCTGTGCTGTTGCTGTTGCTGGAGCTCGCGAATCTGATCTCTTGGGTGCGATTGTTGCTGATGGGACTGTGGTGGCTGATGCTGAGAGCCGTGTATCTGCTGTTGATTCTGTTGAGCCGATGGACTATGGGGATGTTTGGGGCTGCCGGTGACGGGGCTGGCACGGCTGCTGTGATCGGAAGAACTATCCATCGCTCCGTGGTCCATCGATTGCTCAGCTCTCTTCTAGCCGTTGATAGTAAACGTTAACTACTTAGTCCTGTGGCCACCTACTGCGCTGCGACCTGCACCGTTCAAACGAGATCTCCCTGGCACATGGAGGAGGAGCACCTTGGCTCTTTACTCCTAGACTCGGAAACTGAACTACCTGCCTCCCGGTGTCTCGTAGAGACGAACTTCCGAATCGTCTGCTGTGAAAACTAGCCGAGACTTCAGACCATCTCAGATACCGCACACTGCGTCTCCAAGTACTACTTTAACGATAAACAATACTATGTACTCTATGTCTTGGATCCAACTCAATACACTTCGCGATATCTATACACTCCACTTTAGAAAAAATTATTCTCTAGCCTGGCGCACGATGCACCGTTAATCAAAGTCTCACTGTCACACGAACTCGCTGAGTAGAACTTGTCACTGTGATCCCCGTACGCGATCTCACACGATGTCCATGATTCGACTCAGGAACAGCACCGCGTACACCGGTCCATCGCGACTATCCTTGGACACGACTCTAGGAGTGGTCAGGACGGTTCTCGATCATCCGTGATACACAATTCCGAAGGAACACAGATCCCGTACTAAGGTGGAACGAGTCTCGGCGCAGAGTATCGGTGACGTCGGCGAGAAGACGAGGAGGCTAGGTCGTGTACGCGGGTCGAGACTCCCGAGGATAACGCGGAAACGGGCTCTCTATCGCTCGGAGGGAAACGGCGTCGACGTAACCCGTAACGCAGGAACGCGTCGCTCGTTCTCAAAGTGGCAAACGCTCTCGGTCGAGTTGGGAGTATTTCCCTACCCAGTCACAGATGTAATAAATAAAAACATCAGTGGGAGCCGAGCGCCGGGGAGTATGGGCGTTCTGTGCGCGCACTTCTGAACGCGGTTGGCGGAGCCACAGGGGCGCCGGTTTCAACGATTGGTGGAGCCGCCGCTCCCTGGACCACGCCCACCGAGTATACCCTGAGGTGGTGGCAATCCTCGAGTCCCTCTCCGCCTGTCGTACCGCCACCAGGCACACACACCGGCAACGACAGTACGACTGGAACCGCGTCGAGTGGGGATTTCTTCTTTTTCCTCGCGACTTCTTCTGTCTCTCCAAACGACGATGACGACGAGGACGCCGCCGCCGCCGTCACCACCACCACCACCACCACTACTACCACTACCACTGGCACTGCCATCGTCGTCGTGGTCGTCGTCGTCGTCGTCCTCGTCCTCGTCGTCCTCCTCGTCGACCACCAAAGAATGTCGCCGTCGCTATTTGAATCGATCGCGCTCTGCCTCCCGTCCTCCATTGCCATCAGCATTACACGCGCACACTTATTTCTTCTATAGCTGACTCTGCTTCTCTCTTCTTCTCCCATCATCCTTACTCTTCTCTACACGTGTTCGCTTAATCTTCCATCTCTCTACTATCCACTGGCTTTATGCCTTCCATCCTCTTCCTTTCAATCCTTCTCTTTATCACCCTGCACAGTCGTCTTTTCTTTCCATTCGTAGACTTCTTCTTGCCTTCCTGTCTCCATATTACCTAGATACCATACATAGGTGTACTTAATATCTTTGTGCAACTTTTAGGGCACCTTCGTACGTGCATCTACTCTAAACAAGAAACTACAATTCACTAACCTTCTCCGTTCTGAAATTCACTCCAAAAGGAACTTTCCCATGGGATCTACTTAGGGAGATCTGTTTTCCTGCTCTCTGACCAATAGTGTCATTTTTCGTTATTCTGTAAGAAAAAGTTATCATGTCTCAGTTTAAACTGTATACATAATGATATAAAAACTAAAAACTATAGTAGAAAAATATTCCAAGTGTTTAAGACATAATAATTTGGACAAGACTCAAGATTCTCATAAGAACCCAAGAAGAGAAAATTAGCCAGCTGGTCCTAAGGGCGTGAATGAAACGAAAGTAAAGAGAATGCAAGGAAGATAGAATGGCGGAGCATCCCGTGATTATCTTGTCATAGATGTTTCGAGGATATTAGGGGGGGACCCAAAGGTTCTCTACTCTTCCTCTGTTTGGTAAGTGAGGGGCACCCTCTCGCCTGACCTGATCTGGCCTCATCGGCCCGATGACCCAGATCTACACCCAGAGGGACCCTCCTCGTGTGTTAGCTGTAGTACATATAGCTCCGTATGGGTACGTGTACGTACGAGCGGCACAGCTGATCCCTTGACCTCGTACAACCCCAAACGAACGAGACTCCCTGGGACTAACTCCTATTGACCATCAGCATTCAGCCGAGAGGGTTGACGTCGATCGCGAATGCACCCTCCTCATCCTCTGGGCAAGTCCGTTGAGAATTCCAACGTGGAAATCGCAAAGACGACTACTGATCCAGGCATCGATTTGACCCCGAGGGTCAGGATAATACCAAGGGAGTGACGTTTGCCCCATGTGCCTCTCCTCCTGAAACCATCAACCGCAATTAGCGAAATTAATACCGGCAAACATAATGCCAGTGTATCATAACGATCGGCCAACCAGCAGCTCATTTACCTTTCTTCTTCGCTAGGATCGGTACCGTCGCCGCTATCCACCGTTACTCTCTCTCTCTCTCTCCACAGTACACATAGATCTACTTCTTCTTCCTCTTCTTCTACTCTGCAGCTACCAGTTCTATCTGCTTGAATATAGAAACTGTGAATTGAGTCGTAACATTCTTGCAAAAGGTCTCTACCCGTGTTTCCTATAGTCGCGAAAGAATCGATGATCGTAACGATCGGCTCAATGATCGAATCGCATCCTAACCGCAGCAGGAGGCCGTTTCCTGCTTATGCACGCTCGCCCGCTTTTTCAAATACTCGAACCACTATGATCTCAATTTGTTCAATATCCTCTCATTGCCTACTACGACCAGTGCACCTACGGCCCATACACGCTATTCTAGTTTCGCATTCTATGATTTTCCCCAGTCTCTCCTCAATTTTCCCAATGACTTACTAGATAGGTAGGTAGGTATTGGGTACTCGTGACTAACAAAAACGTTCATCGCTCACCGTTCAGTGATATTTTCACGCAGACCGCCGTGTGATATACGTATTGTTCGCTCTGGACGCTGCCTCCTCGCTCACTCGCCACCCCATATTGCTGTATTTGCGCTCTCGAGCGGTTACGTGTATGTACCTCCCCATCAACCACCCCTATTGTTCAGACTGTGTTCTGCACATTGGAAAAAGCGCATTTTTCACGTTTCGCGGCCACTAGACAGCAGACACATTGGCCGCAGCCAACGGACACGCGTTATGGTGAGACCCACTGCGCCAGAAGCATCGCGTCTCCATTCCCACACACTAGAATGAAAACATCACTAGCTTCAATTTTATCGATAAAAAGAATTCACAAATTTATACCATTTATACTACGTACTATAGAATGCATAGGCATCGACTTCTCACAATGTTATAAAGTTAATTTTTGTTGAAGGGGTGCTTTGCATCATATAGCGGGTCAATCACCCTCGCAAGTATATCTATTACGATTATATAGGATATTATAACTCAAGTCTACATGCAACTTGCACCCCTACACTTTTGCATTCAACCCCTGCTATCTGGCAAGGCACCAATCCATATCGATAAGCATTGTACCTTGCACAATAGAGCAAGATTTTATATCGTAGTATAATCCGCCCTCAGCTCACATCAGGATGGTCCTGGATGGAGCGTACGAATCTTCAATTTCTTCGAGGATCTTATGGACGCGTCTACGTAACTGCCTTCCCGTGACGCAGGACGCGTGATATAAAGTTGAGGAATGCTGGATGGAAAAATAAAATGGTAGAGTAAAATTACTATAGAAAATAAAATGGAATAGATAGATCGCGTAAAATTTTGTGGGTGAAAATAAAATGGGAGGGGGACGAGGGTAAATAATAAATGGAGAAAGGAAGAAAAAAAAAGTAAAATAAATAAATAAACAGAGAATCTGCTCTCACGCAATCGGGCACTATTGGTAGCCCTGAAAAATGGGGATAATTTTTCTCGACAAGCCTGTGCAACCAACAACGCTAGGCGGAGCGTAGTTCGGCTCTCGGTGCGGTTTGCTCTCACAACTAATTACCAGACGCCACGTGTTATTATAAATAGCCAATCGTTACGGGCACACCCACATTCGCGATGCCCATAATGGCGTGTTATCGGATAAATAAAACAGATAACCGAAGGGGTGCAACTCGATTACACGTTAACACTGCCACCGCGAGGCACATACGCCAACGATAGAGCTTGTATTTTCATGGTGCGCCCTGCTATACCTTGTTCCACCCTCCAAATCGGAAAATGAAATGCATGGTTATTCGGTGCAAACTCACCTAGTTTGACTTGAAAGCTATCATCGCATTTTTTTGCTCAAGCATGATTTGGCAGCATCGAATAGTCCAGAGACGAAGAGAAGAGGTGAGGAATAGGTGGCTTCTTCCTAGGACCATTATACAATATTAATTACAGATAAATTGTATTGACACAGTATAGGAAATTTATAAGAATAAATGAATGAAGTTTCAACTTTTGTTTCTTACCTCAACCTCTAGTACTAGTATATAAAATCCTCTAAATGACTGTATAGGTCCACCCATCTTGAATACAGGAGTTTCAAAGTTGGGGTAGGAAAATGTGTCTTTAACGACGCAGGGCAGTTTCGTCACATGCGGCATTCAAGCTAAATACATTAGAAAGCTCATTTAAATACAACACAATAGCGAAGCCGAGCACGTCGCGTACGGATAAATTCACAGGCCGCAGTAATCCTGTCACCCGACAGGAAGACATCGCGTGATGCCAGAGAACGTAAGAGCTTGGAAATTTTCGAAAATCCAATATCCCTACCGGTAGGTAACTTTATTGGTGAACTTTTGAGAATCGAACCGATCGATATCAAGGAGCAATCAGGTATTTAATGATAAACCGTGTTTTCCACATTGTCAATACTTTTCCGCTCTCTCACGCCGGAAGACAATCACGCTGACACCGCGTGATGGATGTCCTGGCTGCTCAAAATACCCCCCTCAGTTTTCTCGCCAATAAAGCCCATTGTAAATGCGAACTATTCGAAATATTAGAGCAGGCCAACAATTACCGGGCGTTCAGTCATCGCGTTGACGCACCGTAATCCTTTCACATCTCGAATTTGCATTGAACCCGCGATGCCCCAATGGAAAGACCCCCAATTTTTTTTTCCTACCGATTAGAACCCACGCTCGTTGGATGGATCCTTCACATTGTGAAATTTCATCTCATCATGGCGAAAGAAGAGCAGAATGCCCAGAAAGATTTTTCAGGTAAACTATATGGAGAAAAAAATATATGGTGGAAGATCGAATCCAGCCACCCTTTTCCATTGTGTCGTACGAGCGGCGTAAAAACTCTAAGGAATCCATGGAAAACCTAATCCTGGGAATCATATTTTTCAAGAAAACTCGTGCCGCTGCTGAAAGAGTAAGAACAGAATTACCTGAAATAGAATCGAATCCACTCTGGATTTTCAACGAAAAAAAATGCCGGCTGTGAACGACCTCATACCTGTACTGTATCCTTATTGTTTATACAAAACGTAATCGCCATTATGATCGCACGTGAAGGCTCCGTCGATAAATACTTTTCAAACATGAATTATCTGGCATGAATGATGGATCGGTTCTTTGTATTTAGGATCCTAACGATACCGCCGCAGATGTATCCTGAACAGCATCACTCGGATACATCCCTTTCAACACTTTCTCTTGATTATCAATTAATGGCATGCGCCTGCCCGACACTCGAATCACCCTCTAAACATCTCATCCCTCTTTTATTCGTACAGGCAGATATTATATAATCTATAAGAAAATCCAGAAAATAAAGTCCAACGGAAGAAATAAATGATAAGGATACGCACCGATAGTTAAAGCTTGCGAGAGCTGGGAGTCCATATTTGTTTTTCTTTTCTGTAGCCAATGTTAGGGCATCTCAGCACGATCTTCTGAAACACATATAAATATACATATTTACATTGATAATAAACCAAGAAACTACAACCATTAATTTGAATTGAAGTAGAAATGAGAGGCTAGTAATTTAATACGTGAATTATGAACTATGTAGTTGGCGCCAGCGGGCAGGAAGACATGAAATTGTTACAGGGTGGGAGAGAAAACAAGGCAGCGCAGAAATCCTGGACAGATGTCACCACTCCAGATAATCCAAAGCTTTTACAGTAATCTAATCAGTATCATTAAATAACGAATACGTTTAATAATCGATACAAGCTACGTATCACGTAAATGAAACTCACTCAGCGTGTGATAACTGTCGCCGGTGAGTTATCGGAGAAGATAAAACAATGACAATGAGAGTGAAAAACCAAGGTAGAAACGTTAATTGAAGACCGTTGTGGAAATTAATATTTTTATCCGCGATTATCAATCTAACTGGCATAGCACGAGTTTATCTGCTGTAATGCCCAATGAAGAGTATGTCTATTTCTCATTTATCTCGTATACAGGCACTTGGCTACGTAATAAACTGAAAAATGCTTTCCCGTTGTCCCAGAAGAGAAATTCTTGGCAATCTTGCAAGTCCCAGAAATCGCTTACCAGAAAAACCTTTCAAACCAAAGTACTTCGGCCCGAAGAAATTCGTTTCCCTACGCGAGGTTAGGATCGTTTTAGGCGTGTAAAGCCGCACTCTGCGCTGCGGCTAACTCGGGCAAGAAGGCGCAAGAGCTCATTCGACTTTATAAATAATAAATTCGCCCAGCGAGAGAAGGAAGATGACGGGTAATAAAGGCCCTGCAGTAGGAGGCGAAGTGATGTCCTGTGTCGCAGAGTCGTAAAATGCGAACCGGAATCTCCTGCTTACATTCTTATTAAAGCCTCGTACTGCATATTGATGGTTATTGATCACCATTCGAACCTTCTGCTTTTTATGCCACGAACAGTCTTGGTTTTGTCAAGGAAAAATAAGACACAATAGTCATCACGAAAAAACAAATCCTTCCTTTTCGGTAAGGAAAACGAACTACGAAAAACTTGCGACTCTTTCAACAAATGCAATGTGACAATTCACTTTTTCGGAAGATTTCGTGAAAATGCGACAATTTTCTCTTTCTATATCGATGAACAGATAATAATGGTGTTTACTTACATTCCATTTGGCGAGAATGTTTCATGGCAGCACTATTAGATCAGATCACTTTTATAATTGATTTAATCATTGAATTTTCTACCGATATCCATTGTCTCACTAATCACATAAACACCGTATCTTCCATCTTACTCCCCAATATCTTCATCGCAATAATAATTTATTCTTTACTCACTAGTATCAAACGATAAAAATCTTCTTAGCGTTCTTCTTCGTTGAGAGTGGTAACTGTTAATTCAAAATTATATTCCAACTGACCGACCAATGGTATTGCAGTGGCTAAGGCGTCTCAACATTACTGAAGATGAATAAACTAAGCTTTCTCGTGTATTCGGTGCGGCGTAAATATAACGCACTGATGCAATGTATGTGGCCGTGCCGCAACAATGCTGTGCAGTATTATAGCTGGCGATTACCGATTTCTAGACTTTACTCATATACGTGAAGAACGCGTTTTTACTTTGCACACACGCATGCCACCGAATATTTAAACTAAACTAGGAAAAACAGATACTTACCTAAGATGGAATCACTCGAGGGCTATAGCTGTGGCCTGAGGTGTGCACCATCGGCCGGTACAGTCTGCTCACTTAAGAGGCTCCCACTATCGCGTCGCAGTTACTATAACTATGCTTTATGCACTGATTAACGCGGTTGCGTGATTGACAAAAAAAGGCAATGCAGCACTTAAAACAATGGTAGATTCTTTATTACTTTTTTTGCTCAAACCTTTCTATGCGCATAACTTGCAGGTACATGCAGCCATACAAACTGGCAGGGAAATAAGGTGGCGCCACAGTTCCAGTATCTTCTGCGGTATGGGCTTCTTTTGTGTCGGTAAAATAAAAACGGCGGAGCACGTCGATAATTCTACAAATCGTCATGCGTCGTTGAACATCAACGGTCAATCAAGAGACTCGGTTGAGTTTCGCGCCAAGTACAGACAACCGGCTGTGCAGGCACTTCTGTACTTGGTATAGAGTTCTTTTACACGTGTGTTTTTTGGGGGGTTCTTGTATGCATTTACTCTGAATGTATTTGCTATTGGAGTTGTATATTGTTTCGGTGGATTATTGGTTTATTTTAAACAAATCATGGAAGCACTTTGGAATAAATTGAACTTAGAACGTCCACCAAACAATACTTGTTCTATTTTATCACATAAATTTGGTATGAAATTATTTTTACGCTGGTGTAACCTGGATTCAATAGTGATATTCCTAGCAAGAAAATAATAATTATTTCAGATAGCAACGCGTTTTCGCGTATTCTGGATAATGCTATAAAGGATCTAGATTCTCAGGATATTCTACACAAAGAAGCTGCTATTCTCAGTCGTTTAATCTATCGTTTTAAGAGTAAATTTCGAAGCGATAAGGGCTTGAAGAATATGGAAAAGTTAAACCGAGCCCTTCTCAACTACCTGAATCTGGCACTAGGAACTGAATATAAACATTTGAGAGACTGTATAGAACATAATGGCAAAACTGTTTCTTTACCAACTCGACAAATGGTGGAATATGTTCTTGTCAAGACACAAGGGTTCAGTAAACTTATGGTTCGTGTTGAAGAGGTAGCTACACAAGCTGCCAAATTCTTTAAAACAAGGATTGGTTTAGGTCAAGCATGGGTGATGTCTGTGATAGGCTATGCTGTAATCAGCAGAATTTGGTAGACTATATATTGAATATATTATTCTCAATATCATTACTAAACAATATACTTACCATCTACTTTCTTTTCATGTAGGATGTTGTCACGGCATATGGTTAAAAGATGTTGCGAATGGTACAACAATGTTTACAATTATTTAAACAAAATTCCGAGCATTGGAGTACCCTGGCTTCCTAATAATTATAAACTTCCCAGCAACCTTACAGTTTGGGTTGCTGTACCATGGATTACTGAAGAAATTAAAAGGTTTGATCTCATACACTTTACGCTACCAATATACTTAATAGAATATTAATACAAATTTTTGATTCAGTGTTCCTATGCACGATAAAGGAGCAGAGACTATATTCAACCTTATTACACCACAAAATGATGATGCTGAAGTAGATTTAATATTCGACGTTGATGATCTTGATCAAATTGCTAAACCAACAAATTGCTTACATGCGACTATGTTTAACAAAAGAATTGATGGAAGGGATGTACATGAAGAAATAAAAATTGATCATAGCCTCTCCTTAATGGACGACATTGGAAGTATGTGGCCAATTTTGACAATGCATTTTTCAGCATCGTTCATCATCATAATATGATTTTTTTTTCAGAGCCTATCGATCGCCATGCTTTTGAGTCAGTGTATATAAAAGATAAGAATACATTGAAGTCAAATTCGATGAAATCAGTGAATAAGACAAAAAAAAATCTAAAAAAGGAGAAGCGATCTGTCGTATCGAAGAAAGAAAAAACAATTCAAATAATCAAAGAAGACACTCCTCCAAAAATAAAAGAGATCGTGACAGAGACTGACTTGATTGACTATTTAAAGAGGGACTCATATCCTGGTTTAGATAAACTGCAGTATAACATATTTAAAAAAACTTTAAGGAAGTATTTAATACGTATAAAAAAGTGTGAGCGTTCCGACGAAAAAAAGCGAATGCGGTTACTTTCGCGAATCAATCAAATTGTACAAGTTTCGCTGAACTGATGAAACTTTATTAGATTTATTTAATCATCCGTACACTTGCAAAGGATGTCGATTGTTGCACGTCGAAGCGCAAAACAAGAAAATATCAAATGAAAAATACCTAATGGGGGTTTCAAAAAAAAAAAGTAAGATATTAATTAAATTCATTGAAAATCGATGCTCCTTATTCTATTGTATCAATTACTTTTATGTCCACTGCTTCCTCAAGAGATTCTAAGTAAGCGTCGCACAAAGTGATGCGTGTCGTGCGTAACATAGCTTGCCGCGTAGTAGTCGGCATTATGCGAACAAGAAACAATTTGCAGTTGCAGCGTGCAGTATATTTGTCGATCGAAGTCTTGAGCAGCCGTGTCGTTACGCATCGTAGATGAGATGCAGGTGTCCAGTGTACCTAGGAGGTCCCATCCAGAGTTTAAATCCAAGATCAGGGACCCTTTTCTTGAGATTATTAAAGCAGCATGCCCGGAACTGACGTGTTCCGCAGCTGTTAACGCATTCTCGTCCGCACTGATCGCAGGAAAGCGCTTCTCCGATGGACCAAAGAGCGCAAACTGTTATGACAAAAAAAGGAATAAACAGAATTCGTAGCAAGTTGTTTAAGTAAGTATGGCGGTCATTGGATATTAAAATTTCTCTTTATCTTTTCCAGACTTCTGGGGGTTCTGTAGAGTCCGAAGTTCCCTAGAGGTTCCTCACAGGCTAGGATGAAAATTTCACGGCGATGCGATGCATTTATGGATGTCGTGGCGTCATGAAAGTCTCGTCGCGAATGAATCTTAAGCAACTAATTACAACTTCTCTGCCCACTCCGCTTAGTGTAATGCATAACTTTGCGCGACTTGTGACAGCCGTCTTGACTGACGATCCATGCCTATAGAAAAGGCTTCAGTCGCCGGAGAAGAAGATTTTCAATGACTATTGAATGATTTTCAACATTTAAAATAGCAACTTGTATCTTGTGCCGAATTTCTAAAATTTGACTGTATCTAAGCTTCTAACGAATCAGTGGATTGACTGGAAAGCTTCGAATTAATACGATCAAAGGGAAAATTTTGATTAAGGAATCGTGCGGTGCCATTAAGTGGGAATTAGAAGATAATTTCGTCCCAGTAGCTAAACTTCAGAAGATGACCGATACTTAGAAAGGATTTTAGTATTATGCTATACACTAAATATCCTATCAACTTGATACTGGACTTCAAAAAAAACATTAACAAAATCAAGATCCCGTGAGAATATTTGAAAATTTAACTCACCTGCCAGAAGGATGATTACGCAGGCATGTCGACCCATTATCTCTTAGATGATGATGACTGAAAGTCTTCAGAGGATACTTTGATCAATCCGCTGAGGTCTTGATGCTGGAAACAAATCAAATATAAAAAATTCGTGTTAACTGTTTAATCTCTTCAATCAGTCTCGTCCATCCGAGGACTGTACTCACCTGTACCGATGAGAGTCAGCGTGGAAATGACAATCCTGAGGGTTGACGCTTGTTGCTTCTCTTTCCAGTAAATCTTCCCCCACCATGGTGGAGCGATATCCACTCCTGATCTATACCCTCCACCAGGATACCCTGCTAGTCCCCTCCTTTCCTGGAGGATTTCCGTCTATTTCGTGAAAATGTCATCTACAGCAGCTAAGTCCTGCGGTCTACCTTAAGCTCTTAGGAGCCTCATTATGATAAAACAAACATTGCAATTAGCCCGTAATCTACGGATGGACCTCTTACAGGAGCTTTTTGGATTCTGATTTCTGATCTCGCCCACTCGGTGTCGCATCACCAAATTAGCAATAAAAAAAGCTTTGCCTTCCTGATTAGGCCGAAATTTCATATCGCGAATGATTGAATCAAAATCATGCCATAAAAGACTTGGCGATAATGATTGTAAAAGCGATACAATGTTTGAGAATTTTATTGCTGCGATTGCTCATAAAATTTTGAAGAATGCTGACTGATATCTCTTTGTAGAGGTACTTTTTACCTGCCTAAAATTATCGCAGATGTTCGATAGCCTTGAATGGTACAATTCAAATACCGGTTCATTCAATGCTATTAAAAGAATTGATTGACATTTTATTAATGCTTTAATGAAGGATTTAAGACGGTCCTGCAAACAAAGTACGGCCATTCAAAAGCGTCATACTTTTTATATTCTTATATATAATTTGCTATAAATGTTTGCTTACAAAAATATTCATCTCACTAAAATTGGCGTACAATAATGAAAAAAAAATAAGAAATTATTATTACAAATAATTTATTTATGGTCTATCAAATTAAAATTCATATACTGACGTACATATTGTATATTTATGAGAGATTTAGTATAAATAATAAAAGTATTTTAATGAGTATTATAGTACGTGGGTAAAATGATAGATGGAGATACTGACGTTTGAAATTCGTGCACGTCATAAAGTATTACTAATCAAGAAACGAATCTGCAGCATGAAATCTGAGATGTGAAATACATGGGGCCAGTTTTGTCATATAGATTTTCGTTTCTTTATTAATTTACATTATGGTGTTCAATTTCAAAATAACTGACACAAGTGGTAGATAGTACCCGTTTGGAGTATTAGATCTGATGGTGTATTTAAACGTTATAAGTTGATCTATGGTGTTTTTGGGAATTATTGAAAACCATAATTCTAAAGAATATTGGAAAAATGACGGAAATAAGGGACGACCCACGAGAAGTTCTTAGCCTCCTGAATTCATTGGGGTTTGTGGGAATCACGGCTCCACAGCTCAAAGCTTTTATGAAAGGTAACACGGTTTTTCTTTTATATAACTACTGTCACCTGTAAGTGTAATTATTGTATTTTTTTTGTTGGACTATTTATACTAGTAGTCATATTCATTTGCATCATACTAATCTACTATATTACACTCTCAAAATTAACTTATGTTTTACAAGATTTAAAGCTCTACAGAAAAATAAAAGAGCGAGAACGTCAACAATGGAAGGAGGAGACAAAGAGAAAAATATTAAGCAAACAACAAAAATTGTATAGAGAAATATTAGACAAAGAAGCAAGAGAAGCAGGATATGCCTTTGGTGAAAGCATTTTACAACCTTCAAAATCATCAGCATGTCAAGATACTGCAAAGATCAAGATTAAAGTACATTGTGAACCTGAAGAAAAAGAACTTCGTAAAACTGTAGAGAGGACACAAAAGTGCACGTTAGGTGAAACACATGAACCTCATATAAAAGAAGATACTCATACAAAAGAACCGGTAGTACCTGACAGTGCTAATACTTCACCACAGTGGTTAGAAAAATCAAAGCAGCGTGCTGAACGATCAAGAAGCCGGTGCAAATCTCATCTTAAGAATCTACCATCTGATAATGTGCAATGGACCTCATCAGATTTATATAAGCAGCGGAACGCAAGACGTGCAAATGATGCAAAGGAATCAGGCAAGGAAGAAATTCATAAAAGACCTACTAGTGCTCCAGAATTGTCAAAACAGCCAAAGCATCTTCGATCAAGAAGTGCTGTATCTGATTCAGCTGCTGTGACTCATTTACCATCAATTCGACCACCATCAAAGAATTCTTCGCGAACTCAACATAAGTCATGTCAGTTTTCAAAAAATAACTACTAAGCAATTATGATATTAACCGATATAGTTTAAACCTAATGGTACTATTATTCGTTTCTAGTTATAAGGCCTTGGCGACTACAGCCAGATAGTCAGAAATCTACGATTAGGGCTCACTCAGACCCTGTTAGTCTTTATCAAAAGTATCAACATGAGTGGAAGCAATTGGCACTACCTGGAGAAGAACATCATTCAGCTGTCCGATGGGCAGTTCGTGAGAAAATGCTTGGCTCAGATCCAAATCCTCGAGTAAGACTATATTGTATGAGAACGATTTTAATAATGTACAATATTTGTAATCCTTTTATTATAAATTTCAGCCTGTCCTACGAAAATCCTCTGGAAGTTTGACATCAAGAAAAAGATGATAGTTTAATTGATTTGCTCATACTATTATGGGCATCAAGATATTTTAATAAAATATTTTTTTCATACTAAGTTTCTTTATTCGATTGATTTATAACAACCAATTCATATGTTTCCTAATATTGATTGAGTCGGAATTTTTCTCCGGCTCTAGCAGCATCTGTTCTATTCATGTGGAACACTAATTTATCTTCTATTGCCTTTGCAGCACGTTCAGTCAAAACCAAAGTCTGATGTTTCAACATACTGTAGACATTCAAGCCTGCAAAGTAAGAATATATGAATGAACAGATAATTATACAATTATAACTGATTGATCAATTAGAGTTCTATACATTTTAGGTACATACCATATACAGGCATCAAATTTACATGTTTAATTGTATCCGTAGCCATAGTTATGTTTTTTGGCATGATATCATAATCGTCAACAAAAAGAACAGCTGGACCCCAATTTCTGGCATCAATTAAATCACTAATGTAAGCAGGATCATCCGTTGGAATTTCAAGTTCATTAACCAAATGCAGGTCGTCTTGTGCTAGCTTGACAGAAAGAGTTGAAGCAAGACCAGCAACACGAGTATAAAAGGGAAGCATGTAAAAATGAGGCGTAGGCGAACGAGGCCCATGAGCAATGCCACCACCTTTCCATAGAGGAGACCTTATACTTCCATGACGAGCTCGCCCTGATCCTTTCTGTGGCCAAGGCTTGCGACCACCTCCCTTTACTTCAGCACGAGTTTTGGTATGCTCATAGCACTACAAGAAATCTACTTATAATAAACATCTTTACTAAAATAAATGAATAGATTTAAACTATTCTTTACTTACAACATAGCGGTACATGCGCTGCCACCTGGCATTCTCATGAATAATATCTATACGAGGCTGTGCTCCATACACTTCAGGATGAAGATAAACTAAACCTAATTTCTTTGCATCAACTGTGTCAAGATTCTCCAGCCAAACTTCTCGACGTTTTAAATATAACCGATCCTCATCTATGTAGCTTCTCTTTGAGATAATCGGTGCCACTTCCTGATTTTCTGTTGATTGACTTTGAACCGCTGTACTGAACTTTGCCAAGCGACATTGACACCCATGGAACTTTCCAACAATATTTCGAAGAATCAACGACATTGCTCTGTAAAAACAAAATCAACTTCTTTATAACCTCACAGTGAGGTTACAAATGTGTGAAGACAGAAATCGAGCAAAGTAAGAGAACCAGGCTTACCAACAACAACTCGTTTAATGGCGAAGCAAATTCTGATTTACTATTGGCTGTCAAGACTTAGGGCTACGTGCTGTGAAATAAAACAGACTATTTTGCCGCCAATATTAGAGGACAATCAGAGCGAAGTGTTTTCCTGTGTCTTCCTTATAATTATCGTTGGAATAAGATTGAAAGACATAAAAGATGTTTGGTAGAAGAGGCGTGGAACTCGTTAAAGAGCTCGACCAGTCACTCGACAGCATTCCGCCTTTTAATGTAAGTGCTACAACATTATAACCTTGCACCTAAACAAATATTTTGTATTTATCCAAAATGATAATTAACTTTCTTACCATTTACAGGAGGAGTTAATTACTGAAATACTCGAGGAGATGCAAAGACTTTACAATGAGAATAGGATTGACGTGTGCGTATTTAGAGTTATCGTCCCATTATATATGTCGCCCAGGAGCTATTGTGAGAAAAAGGCCTTTTTTTATGGATAATGGCGTCGATGGAATTCCAGGTGTTTACCGATGATTTATTATTAAGACTTCTGCTTTGATCAGAACCGGACAGCATGAGCGCTAAATTATTTTAAAAATAGCTCCTAGGCTGTTCATATCAACGATGATATATATTTAACCCGGCGCTGGCCATCCTGGGGTAATAAATTATTCCAGTCTCCTATTTTGTATGTCACTAAAATATCGAGACAGATTATAATACCGTGTCCAGCAAAAGACGACATAATATGAATAAATTGAACGACATAATAAATGGATAGTATGAACTTCACTTAAGTTATAATAAAAGGACTAGAAATATATTTACATTTATTGAGAAATTGAACATAAAAATTCGAATTGGGGTATTTCATTACTCCATGAGACTAACACTTTCTGAAAAGAGCTGGTGACTAGCGCCAGGTTAATGATAGAATGTTCGACTTTCATGAAAATTGAATTGCAGGGACAGTTTGCCCGACGATCACGCTTTTTTGTCGATAACAGTTCGACACGCTGTACTAATGAGGGATAAACGGTGTATCCTTGCGTATCTTTACAATCGTCTACGAAGAATTAGACAGATGCGATGGGAATTTGGTAGCATTCTACCGCCGGAAATCACAGTCTCGTTGTCAAAGCCGGAAATCCAATGGTTTGATTCATACAGCAAGTGTTTGGCGACGTACATGAAGTCCATAGGCGATAACCATGGGTTAAATCTTACTTCGGACCTTGCGCCTCCCAAGTCTCTCTTTATAGAGGTAAAGTAAATTTGTTTCTGACATTTTAAAATGACATATAACAAGATTATTATCATCGCGTCCTTCCTCCGGAAGATTTCTATGAGGGATATTCAAATATTCAAGGTTGCTTTTGACAACTTTGACATTTGATATTAACATACGCCGTCTATTATGACTATTGCCTGTGACGTACAATTTCAGGTCAAGTGCATAGCTGACTACGGCAAGTTCGAATTCGGCGACGGGGAGTCTGTGCAGCTAAAGAAAAATACATATCATTTACTGCCAAGAAGTGAATGTGAGCAGCTAGTAAGACAAGGTATTCTTGAGCACGTGACCACATAACCGCGTGAATCCTGGCACCCCCACTTCAAGGAATCTGAGCCTAAACGCTTTCTCTCGGGATAACCAAATAAAAATTCTGTCTCTTTAAGATGGCTGCGTCCTTCTCTCACCCCGTTCATTGACAGTCAACTGTACGCGGCATTGCGAAAGAAAAGACCAAGAGACCAAGCGGGAGTCGCTCTCTACGTGCAGATCTTTGTAACTCTTCGTTTGTGATCGATCGCCTGTCTTTTCTCTCCTTGCAAGTATCGTCCTGATTATTTTGTTTATTACCTCACTAGGTATATAAAATGAACGCGAATAACATTAGCAAAGGGCCTTCGCCTCTTGCTCCTTACTTCAGGGCCAACCGTGAGGAGCTCGTTTAAAATTCGAGACCCCGCATATCGACTGCTTCATTAGGTATTTCCCGTACGGCTTTGAAGCCACAACTTCAGCGAGTGCCAAAGCAACAGGGATTTCCTAGGAGCAGCGTCCGCTACAGCAATATTCTACTGTGCAAGTTACGGAGCGATGCATTTGCTCTTAGAAGGGGAAACCGTCCACATATTATCTATGGAGATATTTCTCACAGTGTTATCCAGAGATATGAACTTTACTTCGCTTAGTGTTTCGCGCGTCTCCAATTAGTTTGTGGAAATGCTTTTCTCTGTGCTAACGCGAATTTTCGGAGGAGCCCTTCTACGGCTCGGTAAGTTACCTTTACATTCTCTGTAATATATAGGATCCTTCCACAAGCTGTAAACGACCAGTCCTCCGTTTTCTTTCTAATGCTTTTTCCCTTCAAATGTTTTTGTGTTCTAACGTTGCGATCACCGTCCTGTGGGTAATTCCTAGAAACTTGGTTGATACTTTTGGGTCTTGACAGCCAATATCCGCCAGCATTACCGCATAACAGGCATCAGTTCGCAACCAGCACTGCCATCATGATTCTCATTGAGTCATTGTACTTTCCCACAAAAAATGATGTCGCGCCAAGCCATCATCGAATATACCTATGGTAGCATATTAGGAACAATTTATGTAGAAAACCCCAGGTAGTTATAAATAACAAGTCCGTCATACGTTATCAATCTTTGTTCCACCGTAGCATTATAGCTTTTCTATTAATCGTTTGAAATCAGATCTGATTAATCTAGATGCAACCTCGAGCCATTCGTTCCAGATATTTATGACAGAAATTTGTTGAGCATTCCGCATATTGATATACCTCTGTGTATTACTATCAGTGGGACACGTATATCAACCGGCTGCAATGTCAGCAAAATCTACTTGCAAAGTCTCCACTGATCCCGTGCATGTGATAATTCCGAGATAATGTATTTTGCACAGATATCTCACTTTGGTTTTCCCCACATAACTCACACAAGATACATAATGCATTGTAGAAACAGAGAACTCGATACTATTGAATTCGTGAGAGTATAAGACTTGGGACATTTATTGAAGGACTTTATTCATGTATATTCCATTTCTAAGTCTTTATTTATTATCATTTAATTATTCTATAAAAACAAAAAATGTCTTATCAGAATCACATCACATGATATTCTTTAAGCATATTATTAAACTAAATATCATATGATATCGCTCATTGATAGTGACAACGTCGAATTTATATATTTCCTAAATATCTAGTTAAAGGGTAATCGATGAGTCTGCGTAATCACCAGAAGCCGAGGAGGAGACCTTGGGGAAAAACCACCCCGTTGGGTCTTCCCAAGGTTTACCAAAAGAGACAAAATAAACGGAGACAATAAAATACCTGCGAAACAAGGCTCGCGTTGACCGCGATGGTCAACGATTGAGAAATGTTTCCTAGTAGTTCTCGGGTATTGAACAGTAAAGGTAAATTTTGATGGACTTTTACATCGGGATCGTAAATATCGTCGGAAATACCAATAATAAAATCTTAACTACTCACGGGTATCCCTTTCTGTCTGGGGAATACTTGGTTACCTAGTTGCGTTATAATCATAATATTGCTCTAGAAGATAAGACGCGATATCACTCTCAAGACCCGAATAGCAATATAATAATCCTTTTGGAATTTCCAAAGGGTAATCAGCACTTCAAATTGTCGTTGAATGTCTTTTATGGAGGTCATGAATTCAAAGTGCAGATACATCAACTTTGCCTATTGTTTCTCATTGTCGGACATTAGTCAGCTCCTTTCACAAATTAATACTTAAGTAGTTATTACTTACCGCAGCGGTAAGTATTTTTACCGTTTCACACAATTTACATATAGTTGATGAAAGCGACAAGACGCAATCATCCATCCTGTACCTTCACGTATGGCAGACACTTTATTGTCGAGTAACGGTGCCGGACGATGTTAAGCTAATTACATAATTATCATTAACAGGGAAGTCCACTCAACTAGGTAATTCTCAGAGTAAAATGCATTAAAACGTAAGGGGAAATTATCATACATGACATATATACTCAGGTATTAAGGTATTGTTATTGCGGAAGTTTCCTTGCATGACACAAGACAGAAAACACGAATAAAAGAAATAGATAATAGGAAATTGTTAAATACTGGAGAGAAGGAAGAACGCGGAAATAAATATCATATATGTATATGAACTTAGTATTAAATACTGATTTCTCTTATAGTCAAAGGTTCGGCAAATTTACATGGTACTGTTCGGTAGGATGTACGAGAAGAGAGAAAGAAATAAACGTTTACGACAGGGTCGATCATAAGAGGATTAGTTGGCCAAGAATTTCATTTTAGTGTATAATATAATCGCTATAGACCCGAGCCAGTGATGGTTAAGAAATGCTAACGGAGAAGTCTGGCTGATTGGCCGGTTGACCTGGGACGTTGTAGATGGGGTTTTCCCTTGTACGAGTTTGTTCATTTCTTGCCGCTAGAGGCGCCACCGTTCCTCGGTCAGCCATTACTAAGTTATTGCTGGTCCTGGTAGAAGCTTCGTCAGTTTGTACTGAAACGGCAGGCGGGTGTGTGAGCTCTCCTCATACATCAAGGTCAGACTAACGAGCAATCTTTAATGTGGGATTGTCTCTTCCGATATTAACCTGAAACAATTATGCGTGCTCGTAACACAGAAGGATACGTAATTTTTCCGAGACAAATAAATAATCGTGAGTTGTGACTAAGAAGGGGCAACTATAAATGGTATTCTTGAAGTCCACTGCTACCTGATAGTCAGTTCGTCAGACAGCCAGTGAGTAACTACTTTGTGAGAGTGACTAGTGGAGTGAATGCAAAGGGATTGAAATAGTTTGAACGAGGAAGGCGAATGAAGATACTACAATCCTACACTCGACCTACTCAATCTATTTAGTCATTCGTGAAGTAGATTCAGTAGAATATTTGTATACCTGAGGTTGAGGTTAACCTAAACTTAACAGTTATAAGCTTGGGAAACAAACGTCAGGAGCAAATGTTACTAGTCGAGAAAGCACGCTTTACGCTCTACAGGTCCGCTTAGTGAGCCAATCAGTTAGCATGAGCAGCCCGGTAAACGTGAATACTGCGTTAACAAGTCCTCTTAACGTAAGTCTTGTGCAAATCTTCTTCACGTGATCTTCGAATATTTAATTGATTATCGCGGAAGCTTACGATAATAACTCGTGTTAAAAATAAATACTAACCGTCGGAAATAGCGGGTGCGCGCTCGGACGCGCGCGCCTTCATGCTGTGGCGGTGTTTTTTGTGATCACCGTGTTATTTCTTCGAAATCCTCGAAGTGAAGTAAACGTGGTAAAGGAATAGCGGAGGAAAAGTACACGAGACGGTAGTGCTGGTGCTGGTGAAGAAAAACAGTCAGGGTTACACTGATATAGTGATAAACGGCAGTGTAGGGTTTCGCGAAAAAATCTTTTCGAAGATAATTATTGTTCATATTAGAGAAGTGGTGTCCAGGTACCCAAAAGACAGCGAAGATGTGGCAGCCAGCATTAGAATCAATTGAGAGGAATGTTGTAGATAGCGGGGAGAAGTGTGAACGAGTGTTGGACTCCGGACACGTTGACTCTGGATTCCTCTCGGATGCGAACCTAGTAAGTTCGGAAATTAGCTTGGAATTGGAGAAGCCGGAACTCAGGACACCTATCCTTGGGAAAGTTCAAGTTTCACCGCAACCGATGCGAGCTGACAGTGGAGTCGACGTGGGACTTAGTGAGAGCCTTGGTCAACTGACTATTAAACCAGTCGCGACCAATTCTTTTGATAACAAGGTTCAGTTCGAACCTACTTTAGAACTCGCACCTGTCACGGCGAAAATCACTCGGTTACCTGAAACAAAACACCAACAGGAACAGCAGCAGCTACAACAAGAAATTAGTCATCATCATCCTCATTATTATCATCACACCAGTCAGAATCAGCAACAACAAAAGCATCATGTCCACCAAGATCAGCATCCGGAAAATACATCAAAGCAATTCCCGCAACAGCCATGGGAGTTGTACTATATACAAGACGATGACGGGGACACGTAAGTCATCATTTATTTTAAAAAATATTAATCGGCACGCAATGATTACCGTTGACTGTGTCAGTGAAAGTGGATAGAGTAGCAGGGAGACATTGACAGTTGGTGAACGAAATAACAAATAAGTCTTGATGGCGATTGGTTACGCTGACAGTCGGCAAAACCCAAAGTAAGAGTCAGAACGTGTTGAGCATAGTGTGTGTGTAAAAAAAGAAATTGATAGGTAACATCGATTGGCTAATTCGAACAATCGGTATTGCTCGTAAACGTGTTAAATACGTTTTTCATTATTATTCTTCTTTTCGTTCGTTTGTTATCTAATAACCTACACGTTCACCAAATGTCAGTTGAAGCACGCATACAGTCTCTGAAAAGTCATTATGCGAACACGACGAATTTGAACACTAGTAGAAATAGATTAAAAAACAACAGTCGTGATAACGCAGGCTAAGCACAGTATCACGACCTCGTTGGGTCAGTTTAAATAAAATTCAACTCAAATTAAATGATCCGTATACAGTGAACTTCATATAATTTCGAGATGATTACGTCATATACATTACACATTATACTACACGGTCCAAAGTACTGTGAGCGTTAGATGACTAATCCAGATATTTAACGTGCTTTTATGTATTTCAACAGGCAACTGCACATTGCAATCGTTCAAGGATTCCTCGAGGCAGCGCTTAGCTTGATCAGGATGGTGCCACATTCATGCCTGCTGAATATCCTTAATGACGATGGTCAGTCGCCGTTGCATCTGGCGGTTCTGACGCACCAACCGATCATCGTGAGGCGCCTCATTCTCGCTGGAGCAAATCCTGCGCTTCGTAACTCCCGAGGGAACACGGCGCTGCACTTGGCCTGCGCAACGGGAGACATTTTGTGCGCCGATGCACTGACCAAGTCCGTAATGACTTCGGAGAGGAAATATCTGATCCCGAATAGACGAATGCCTGCGCTACCCCAGAACCTGGAGCAACGTAACTACGACGGTGAGCTTATCATCTACTATTTTTTAATTTAATCGATTCGCTCGACCGATTAGGAAGTAATTAAATTAATGAAAGCGACGCAAAGAGTATGCTGAATGCGAATGGGGATTAGGTAGGGCGACCTCGATGGCTGATGTATCGTTCCGTACAGGTAATTCCGCAAGACTGTGTTGGATGGGAAGGAGGACTTTCCAGGTTGTGTGGTTCGACGACTAGATAGTCGCTGTATGGCTAGACGGGAAACACGCGATCGTCCACGCACATTGATGCCAACACGAGGAGGGACTCCTTTGTTGGTTGCAATTATTACTCGAAGGTTTACTCGATTACTCGACTATTACCGGCCTTCGGATCTGACGACACAATATATACACGCATCATCTCTCCTGCGCTAATTCTCTCTTGCCATTTTAATTTCAAATTTCGCTGGCGAAATACGATTTTTTAATAAACATTACTAGGCTCCGAAGCGTAAAACCTCGCGGCACTGGGGGATTCCCAATCTATGACGAAATACCTCCTTTTATCATACCGTGGCGCACTGTTACCGTAACATAGCTTTCAGCACGGTCACTGTATGATGGCTAGTCCCTCTCTCTCTCTATCTCTCTCTTTCTCTGAAGTTTTTTTTTTGCATCTTCGTTCCTCAGTTAAACCGCGCTATCTTATTGCCAAATATCGTGATGGGTAGAGAACATGTGATGCTGGTCAGGGTCGACGGTAACGACGTGCGGACGGACCGTTTTTTTCTTCTATAGCTTACATATCGGGGAATACCATTTTAACGCAGTTCATATATTTTTATCGCGTTGGCTCGCTACTCTCTTTTTTTGCACTGTACAAATTTTAGCGCAGTCTAGCGGTTATAGTTCGAGCTACGAGGAATTTTTGAGAAATGCACTGTTTCATTTTTAAGGCTGACCCCGTCCTCTATTCTTAGATTTCTTTAACCCGTTGCGGTTGTTGTTACTCGGAAACTTTGTGAAATCCCAAACACCGGGAAAGTCCCAGATGGCAGTGCTGTCGGCGTTCGGATTATTTCCTTTTCATAGAAATTTCCATGACTTCAAAAGAACGTTACAAAGGATGTAAGATTCTCATGACCAGTCGCCGCTTTGGCCTCGCGGCTACAGATATCCTCAATGTTTGCTCTCTGAATCTCCGAGTCCTTCCTGTTTGAGTTAATACTCCCACTTCGTCTAGCACTGTGAAACTCTTGACTCTCCAGGGACCGGAGTCATTAATTTTGCCCACAGTAACGAATTCCTCAATTTTTAATGGGGAATTCCGCTTCTTCGTGGGATTTCTCTTGTCAAATGATATTTCAGTTGATTATGCTGGGTCAACCCTAACTCCTACCGGGTTTGAATCTCTTTGTCCTTTCCAAGGTGTCACTACCGCAGTTGCACCACATAGTAAGATAGGCCTAGGTTTTGCTGTAGGCTCAGCTCGCACCAGTCGAGTGACTGGCCCGGTAACGGTTCTAGAACAAATAATTGGCAATGAATATTACGTCGGCCCGATAACTTTGCGAGGTTGAGACAGATCATGGTTATTATGAACGGTTACTTTGGAAATTCTTGTCACGCTTGATTAGTTCCTTTTCGACCGTGTTTCCCCGGGACTCCACTTGGTGCGAATAAAATACATGAAAATCAGTGCGTGCTCTCGGTAACCCATGTAAACTCACCATTCGCGAGATTGAACAATAAAGGGAGGAGGAGGGGAAATTTAAAAAATTCTTTTTCGTCCTCGTCTTTTATCCGTTCCAAAAGAAAGACGCTTGGCTCGAAGGCATATGGATTATGAACAATAGAAATCCTTTAATGGTCAGATATAAATCAGTGGACTGAAGGTAACTCGCACTAAACGAAAAAAACAACTATCTCCTAACTCTAGAAACTCCTTTCAAAATTCGAACGATCGAATTTACAAAATAATTAGCCCAGTCGGCAGATCCACTGAACTCATCCGACTCTCGTGTCCTATATCGAGTGACGAACAGCTTTCAGAATCTTGGAATTCCCATGTGGCGTCATCGTTGTGCATCGCCGTCCGTATGCCTTTATGTCTATTGCGAACGCCTATCTTTTTCTTTACGTTTACTCTGTATAGAGCTCTGGCTGGGCTGGTGTGTGCGTGATTAAGTGGCGTAACCGGAGGCCATTCTAAAAATCATTGGAACGACTTCAGCTCGTCAAGTCACAAAGCAGATATATATATATATATATATATATATATATATTCAGTCAAGTAATTTGTAATTCCACTGTACTCAATATCTTCAGCTTTCCAGCTGCCTTTGGAATTAATATACTCGCATCTCCGCAAGCTGGTGGTTCACACATCTTGAGCATCTCGTTAATTAAGAATCCACTAAATTTTCCTTCCTCCTGGGGACATTGTGCACCGACCCGCCTGGCCTTTCGCTACATCCTCACGAAAGTGCCCATTGGCTTGTCAATGTCACTGGGTTGGTCGGGGCATCCATCCTGAATAGGCAACGTTGCATCACTCCTATGGCATCTATTCCAAAGAAATTCTATCAACCAAGTAATTTATGTCGATCAAGCCCATCCCATCGCAGATAGTCAATCGTTCCTCATCCGGTAGCCTAGGCTACAAGAGTTTTTTAGTCTGGAAAATTCCAGGCCGTTCGCAGCAGCCTCGAGGAAAATCCGACACGATTTTTCTCTACTTTCCACTACAAAGGCTAATAGTAGCCGACCTCGATTTTACGGGCGGACGCCGAACTCCTGCAACCTCGTCGCATTCTCAACCCAACCGTCTCTAGCTCCATGCTGATCTGGCGAGCTCCTTGGTCGCGCAACCGGATCCCTGTCCTTCTCCTGATCGTCGATACCTGTCCTGTCTATTTCAGGACTTCATTACCCCATTGTCCAAGTGAAAAACAGAGATACGGAGTGCATCTAATCTTGGGACGTCTATTGTCGAGTTCATTGAAATGCTGCTTCGTTTCTGTTCTATCGGTCAAAAGCAATTGTCCCTGATATAACAAATTTCAATAAACACTGATACGGACTTCTGACGTAGTACCGGGCGACGTTTCTACGTTGCTCTTTGTAAGAATAAACTTACCCAGCTTTTATTGCACTCCGTTTAAGCTGACCTCATAAACTGATATTGTGCTATAGAAAATAGGACCACGCTCAGAGCTATTTGTTCGGCTGCGAACGGCCTTGCCAAATCGTTGGGTTTATATTGGTAGCGAGGAAAACAGAGAGTGGAATGTAGGGGGGGGGGGGGGCTCCGTCCGTCGTCACGCTTTGGATCTCCCGATTCTTAGATCTGATTTCGACCAGCTTATGGCTTCGGTTAGAGTCAGTGGACGCTACCCTTATCTCAGGGAATACCGGATTTCTTAACTTCACAATAGAATCGCCAGTTTCGATATTAATCGGCGATTGCGTAATTGATAACCGTTGACGATCAGCAGATATTTAGTCGGGCAATCAGCCACTGCGATAATGTATCTACGCGTATCTACGCACGTTACTCGAATAAATACGTACTCGCGTTCTTATACGCGTATGCGCGTACGTACGTTACATCACGCTGCTATGTGCCAGAAGTCGAAGCAGATGTTTTTGACATTTAAAAATACCTGTTCGGCTATTTGCGCGACGCGGCATTCTCGCCTCGGGAAACCCCACATTGGCGTCGGCGTCGGTGGGTTCGGAGCTTCGGCGGCGTCACTTCGGACGTCTCTGGCTTTTTTTTTCTTTTTTTCACCACTTTTCCCATTTGTACAATTGAATTTGATGCCATAACGGAGCAGGCACCAAATCGGTAACACGCCAATGTCTCGAACGAATCTTTGGATTCGGGAGGGCTGATAAAACTCTGGCGACGATTAGTTTCATTGGCTGTTCGAATTGCACAACGAGACCCTGTGTTTTCTTGACCTGTGACCCTGCTGTCTCTGTCGTCTCGGAGTCCCTACCGTTGTTCTATATACTCGTGGCACTATTTTCATTGCGAAAGGCTCTACTCTGATCCATTGCAAAAGTCTGATCTGGTCTTGGGGTCGCGATGGTCCTTAGTGGCTCCATCGAGGGGATCACCGAATGGTCTGGCCGGTCAACGAAGACTTTTGTTTAACGGCGGAACTTTGCTTGTTCGTTGAATTCACTTTGGTACCTAGTCATTGAGGTTTTAATGGCTCGTTATGTCCTGGAGCAAATTACGAGAAGGTGAACGATGCTCGTGACGTGCGCCTTTACCTTCTGGTTCCCTCGAATCGTGTACCGGGCAGCCTCGTTAGGCGAATGCCGTCTTAGAAGTAATTAATGACGAATGCTCGGTCCTGAATCCTACCGGATTCTATGGAAATTAGGCAATCCTGTTTGGTATCTTGGAGACAGCTTGTGACCCTAGTGAGAATTCGCCGGGATGAACCGTACCCCCGGTGGCACCATCCACGTGCCCGGGGTAAATACCTGCGCTCTCAGTCGACGCCGCCAATGGGGAAAACGCTGCTAACTCAGGGTGGTTAATTTTAGCGGTCACTTTGATCGAGGCGAACCTAGTTTGGACCGCGGGACGCCAGCCAAGCCTCCGACAATGATTCACCGCGTCTTCCTCGTTCTATCTATGTCGCCTCTAGAGGCATGTGACTTGGCTGCCTTCTCAAAAATACCCTGGTCGATCCAACGAGTCAGACCTAGCCTCGTCCTTCCTGGGATTCCTCGTCGGCCTCATCATCGGGTCTCGGAGTCTCGCGGACAGGCCCGTGACAAATGGATCAAAGATCTCTCTCATAGGATCGGACGAACGAGGAATCGCGAATCGTCATTGCTGAATGAAAGTCAAAATAAGAAGCGATTAAGTCGCTTTGGCACGCGAGACGCTGTTTATCTTGCGACGCTTCTAACGTTCTCCTCTTTGTGTGTTTCAGGAGAGATGTGCCTGCACGTTGCAGCAGTCGGGGGCCACGTTGAACTGGTCAGATTGCTGCTGCGCCTGGGGGCCGACCTGGAGGCCAGGGAAGGCCTGTCCGGGAGGACCGCGCTGCATCTCGCCGTGGAACGTGGATGCCGCTCGGTCGTCTCGTTCCTTCTTCAAGAATGCCGACCCTGCCTGGACGCCCCGACCTACGCCGGAATCACCGCCTACCAGATCGCAGCCTGCATAGACAGTCAGCTCGCGCGAGATCTCATAAGGCTCGGTGCCACTCCTGAGCCTCCGCCACTCTCGGACTCCGACCTCAGCGAGGACGAGGACGGTGAGCAGGATGCACCTTATTTACCTGCCTTAGCACAGCTCAGACAGAGCGTCGGGGTGCACGGCTGAAATTTCAACGACTCCCGCCGCGACAGCGTCCTTTCTCTCGAGGACCGGTCGACCGCGTCTCCTTCGTGGACCTTCGCCGAGGCTTCCAGGGCAACCTTCTCTCAAGGCTCACCGGGAACTCCTGCTGACCTCTGTGCTTGAAAAAAGAAGCAGAGCTAGCTGTCTCTGAAAATCGACCATGAGAACGAAGACTCGACGATTCGAAGATTCGACGAATAATTCGATCGAATCGAACGAACGACTAGGAGCCGACGAGAATCACCCCACGAGAACGTCGAGGAGAAACTGTAGCAGTTCTCAGAGACAATGGGCACTCTCGTCCAATTACGTACGACGTCACTAGGTCTGCCCTTGAACGGCAGAACACGTTGTCTACTATCGACGTAGTTGCGTTTAGTTAATGCCAATCGATATATCGATAAATACAAAACATTTTAATCGAGACGATTTACGCTTAGCGATTTATCAGGGAGTCTCTAGGATGAGCGAAACGTCTTTATCGACGTTTTAGAATAGAATTTCAGGCGTAACGACGTCGATTCTTATTCGCAGGATGAACCGAGAGTCACGATCAGTGGCTCGTTCTATTAGACTTGTCAAACAAACTGTAATTTTCTCATCCTGTGCAGTCCTTAATTGTCCCTGTGTACATAGCCAATTCCCTATATTCATAAATAGACTCGGCGTTATTCAATTGTGTTGTGCATGTCTCTCTGGAGGAATGGAGAGGAGCGTGTATGTATCTATGTATGCATGAGGAAATGCGTGTCTGCCTATGTATTATTATATTAAAAATATATATATATTATATTATATTCATATTATATCGATCGTATGGATTATTATATTTTAGTAATAAAGAAACGTTTACAAAAGTTTATCGCGATGCGACGTGTAACACTGCCATCTTTGAAGCCTCTTCTCGAGTAACGTGACGACACCTAGCGCACCGCGTCATGCCACTACGTAATCAAATTAGCATCAATCGCTGCGTATAATTAATTTTGCACACGCAGAGATACAGCCACGTCCGTACCCAAGTTCCTCGTACATTGGGAGTAGACTCGTTCGCAAGGAGAAATCTTCCTCGTGATGTATATAGGCGTCAGGTTGGTGTTGCTGTGGCGTGGTGAAAAAAAGGTCGAGGGGGCTGCCACCTTTCGGAAAAACTCCTGACTCACGCCTTTTTCGGTATAACTGCGCCAATCGAAAGTATCGGACTTTCCGCAGCGTCAGATGCACCGCAGAATTAATATCGGCCACTTGTCGTGTTGTCGCGTAAAAATGTGGAGCAAGAACCTCCTAGGTATTTTCGGACGGACGCGTAACAGTCGTGGCATTCCAAGAACCTGGGGGACTTATTCCTTTTTGGGGGAGTTTGGTCTGCCGTTCTCTCTACGGGTTCCGGGATATATTTGGATCCGTGCTTCTCCCTCTGTCTGTATAAATCGTCTCGCCGGATCACGCATGCACGCACTCGCTCACGTATGTACGCACCTATGCACGCGAGACATACGCACGCCGGGCTTTGCGATTATAAATAGGATTGTCTTATTTAAAGAGTCAGCACTGTCTATCTTCGATGTACGCCGGTATTCATTGTCAGAGTCGGTTCGGTCGTCATCAGTCATTCTTATGATGACTCTCCTATTCTCTGTCGTCGCTATTGCATGCTTTTCTGACGGTCGTTTAAAATTATATTTTTGTATATTTTTTTTTCTCATTTTTTTCCGTTGAATTTACCTGAGAACTGTTGGTTCTGTTGAATACGGAATAAAAGGAAAGTTCATTAGAGTGTGAGGGTCAGTGCCCTTCCGGGCATTGTGACGATCTGCTCGGTTCTGAGACTTCCTAGCGCTCAGAAATATTCGAAGCAAATCGGAGTACTTTGCGAGGGGCTTCGAGGCGCTTGGGAATCCCCAGGTCGGAGCACCGTACCTACATCAGCTCGTCGGGAATACCGCCGCACGTTACGGAAAGTGCTGCCAAAGTCGACAGCCGTGAAGTATGAAAACCAGTTTTGTAACGCGTAAAAGGAGAAATCGTTTGGTCGCGAATACTCTCGACTCTTTGATACTCGGCCGGCATCCCTCCACCTACCCCCGCATGCATCCTGTGGAAAAACCTACATTCCGCCTGCACCAAGATCAATTGTAAGAAACGAGCCGGATGTTATGGAATTCAGTGAATCCGGCTCGATGGGCTATTTAATTTATGCACTTAAAACTCTGTCAAAATCATCGACTTTCGTTTCGTTAACGATTGTTTTTCACGGCTAAAGAATGTATCTTTTTATGCAGTGTATGTTTGTCTCATTAAAAAGAGAATAATATCACGATGCACGCACTCTGGACTATATATTTCTTTTATTTACAAAAAAAAATGCTACGCCTCGTTTGGTTCATGATAATTAATCGTAGGTAGGTATGTTTGTTCTGTCTGATCGACCAGAGTAAAACATTTATTATCGTGGTTACACGTATATCCCAGAGATGGCGCCACTATAGCCATTTAGAAACGCAACTTAGCATAATATATTTTAAAGACGATATTGCACTTAATCCTCTGTGATCGTTACTGCGACCTCTGACGGATGAAGCAGCCATTGAGGAGATTCTTGTCGTTGAATTTATTCGTCCGACGGATGCATGTGGCAAGTCCGATAATATCGGAAGGATTGACAGCGCACAATAAATACGTTAACAGTATCCACAGGTATAAGTAATGGTGAAAATGTTATTTATAAATTAAGGTAAAAGCGGTCGAATCACAGATGCTGCCGTCTGACTGGTTTTATACATGACTTCCTTTTCTTCTATTCCAGTCGACAATAATTTATACCTAGAAAAGAAAACGTGAGACTGTAACTGAAATCATTCTCGTATCGTAATTCCCCGACGCATCGATGGGTTCCACCAATCTTTTACCTGGAGTCACTGATAGAATCCAGTTCATGTAGGCGCCCACCCGGGTATTCACTCCTGGGGTATCCGAAGCACAGACTCCTCCGAAACTGATAATTCCAGCACATACGAGTCTCCTGCTAGATGGATTTTGCCAAAGAAGTGGACCGCCGCTGTCAAACTGCAGGGATCGTGGGAATAACAATAACTTTGTAACACTATTCGCGACGCCTAGTATAATTAATTCTATTGCATTACCTGGCAGGTATCCTTTCCATTGGCGTAAGTGCACATCTGATTGTTAGTTACTTGTGGATAAGGACCCTGACAGCTGGCCAGCGTCGTAACGCCAAGCGTCACTTCTTGCAGAGTGTTCGAAGTGGCTCCAGCAAACTCCGTGGTGCCCCAACCTGCGTAGAACGATCAAGCTGATAAGATGAAACATTTATTGCGATAGGACGGTAACGTAAATGCACCACACGAGGCAAAGGAGTCTTACCAAGAACTTGGACGTTTGAATTGGCAAATGAATTCGAGGCTTGCTGAAACGGAAGACAGGCCGGACCCACTTCCAACGTAAAGACTATGGTGTCTGCAACCGTCACGATCCCAATATCGTTTGCCTGTGTATCTGGATTATATTGCGGATGCACCGTGAAGCTGGAGACACGATGAAGACTCGAGGCATTTGTGTCGGACCCTGAGTCAATGAATTTTATAATTTTTACTCCTAAATTTTAATACCACTTTCGTTTCACTCACCAGTCGATATGTCGTGATCGCCGACAAGAACTCCCAGCTGACCAGCAGACTTTCCTACGACGCAATGAGCGGCGGTGATCACGTGCTTCACGGAGATGATCGTCGCGCCGCAATAAAGAATTCGTTGCGCGGAGTCGATCAAACCAGCCATCATCGGATATTCGTTCACTCCAGTTTGAGTTCCGCCAACGATCCTGGTCTGCTTCTTCCAACCGCAATTGCAATTGGGTTCGCTCGACGAGATGGACTCCAGCTTGCAGAGGAACCTTCCGGTGCTCGAGGCACTGACGCTCTCGAAGACGATGTTCAGGTAGTTTCCGGTTGAGTCAACGGAGAAGGTTCCTGTTCCGCAGTAACGATGGGCGTCGCTCAGTTGAAGATCACCGGAAGGCGACACGGATAGTCTATCGCCCACGCAGTTGGGTGTCTGAAGGTTTAACCAGGATTCTTAGCCGAGGGTTTTTTTTTATCTACCGGAAGTCTACTGTCTTTTCGGGTTATCGTCTTACCGCTGGCAATGAAAATATTTCACAGGACAGTCGCACCCGCGTCGTACTCCTTGCGTACCATCTGCATGACCTCTGACCCGAGTAAGCGTTTGGATAACCAGGATTGTAAACGTAGTAGGTTGTGCCAGCAACCATGTTCTGGTAGAAGTCACATCCTTGTTCGATGCACCAGGTGGTCCTTGCGGATAACAGCAGCAGCAAGGATGTTGCTTGCAGAAAGGATGCTAGATTACCTGCAACAGCGATAAGGACGGTCCAGCTTTAATGTTACTTTTGATTATTATTCGAGATGGAATTTGACCTAGACTGGTATCAATTAATCAAGATAAACTTTAATACTCTGGCGACGTTCGTGAAAAGCCATAAAGACAAGTCGTGTTGACGCAAGCTGGTAACCGAATTAGCAGCAATGATCAATACCAGAGCAGGGGTTATCGGATGGTGTAAATTTTATGAAGGGTTTATCGGTATCAAAAGAATTTTGGAAAATCCACTTGGCTCACCAGCACCCATTTCGATAAGAACTTTACGGAGACTCGCTCGAGTCTTTCTGGTTTCGAGGACTAAGTCGTCCGCTTTACCTTACAGCTGTATATACGCGGCTGCGAATCGTCGGCACTGATAACACTTGTGCATATTTTACGTACTTTTCCGTCGGTATAGCGCCACTCAAAAAAGACTTGCCCTCCTCACTGCGACTATTTCATTTTTCAAGGATTCCTCGACAACTTTTCATCTTGCATAACACCGGCTATATTGTCACGGTCACAAAAGATTGTTTTACTTGATTTCATTTTTGACATAAATTTCCTTTTTTATCTTTCGCGACAGACGGGAATCAGCTTGATAAAATTTATCCTCTTTAAGCCGCTGTCGGTACACTCAACTGGAACTGAAATTTTATCCTAATGCTGGGAAAATATACCGATCGATCGTTTCTTCGTTACTATTTCGATCCAGCAATCGCACAATTTTGTTGGGTCATCGCTCTGCTATCGCTATTGAATATCCAGCAGCGTCAAATCAGTCGGTCATTTGAATATGTATCAGGTACTGGCCCAGAAGCGATAACCAGCACAGTTTATCGCGAAATTAAACTCAACTGCCAATTTTGCTATTTTTTTTTGTTTTTTTTTTTTAAGTGCATAACAATTTGACACGCGCACGTCGCACGTCTACAGTCTCTTCAATCGTTCCAATATAATTAGTGGATCAGTAAATTCTGAAGAAAAGTACAAAATTGAATATACACTCTATGGTATATGACTATTGATCTAAGCGCTACCCATTACTTTATTCATTATCGTTGAAGTCTCGATAATTGCAGTATTCAAGATCCATTAGACGACATTGTAAGAGCTGCAATAAATGCACTTAACTCGATAAGTCATATCGCACTTAAATATAGAGTAGCGAGCGGAACAAGTGCCTTGTGGACGTAACCCAACAATCTAATAATTAAAACGTAGAAGGAGCATTAACAGCCAATCCTGATTTCTCAATCCTATCTTTCTAATGCTCGGAGTTTACTCAGATGTTCTGTTGTTTTTGTGAAAAAGAAGATAAAACTTTGCAAAATATGGTTCTACAGATACGAGCGCATTACGTGGTATATTAACTGACAAATATTTAACTTTTGAAGCATTCGTATTCTTTACAAGCAGACATCAGCTCCTAAAGTCTTTTCTTCGCGATTGCGGAACCTGTAAATCCGTTATCACTGGCATTGTCATCAACGTCATCGTCTACGATTTCGTAATTTTAAACCGCTGCTCGGCGCACACGTGCTGCGCTCCGTTACCATGGTAACCCGTATGGATATACGTACACAACAACGTGCCCTGCAGTCTTGCGACGCCTCGACGCCTGGACGCTTCGACCGGCGGAAGATGCACGTCCATAAGGTTCTACCCGATCCTTTAATACTTATTGGATACTACTGGCTTCCGACTGCAGTCTAATTCGCCTGGACGCCATGTCTTACTTCTATGGCTCGGCGGCTACGAATTTCCACAGTCGTCTGGAGGCCGAGAGACGCAGCAGAAATAGACGAAAGGTATTTTGTGTTTACTTTTGAGACTTTTACAATGTAATATTCTTGTACAGAGATGTATAATATCAAACTTACTCTCTGTGCAGCACAGTAGAGACAGAAATGACAGAAAGGTCAGTAGCAAGGATCTGGAACCAGTTCACGGTACCAGACACCGACGTAAGCACATATCCAAAAGCCGCTACACCATGATGAACGAGAATCCACCGGGAGTCCAGGTCGACTGTAGCCAGGAAATTAAGAGCCACTGTCACACCGAGAAGGTGGACGTTCAGGAGAAGGAGGTATCGGCTGGGAAGCTGGAGAGATCACTGGGTGATTCAGCAGGTACGTAATAGATTGGATGATCAGATACATAGAGAAAATGAATGAATGATCGATCAAACGACCTTCCAGGTAGCAGCGATGAGAAAAAGGAGAAGGATATTATTTTGTCAAAGGTGCGGAGCAAGTACCGTAAGCTGGAAAGGAACTGTCAGGAGGTCAAGGCAGAACGTGATAGATTGGCCGTCCTGTTGGAGGAACGCGAGGGTCAGTTCAGGCAGTTGCACTTGCACCATGAGGATTTAACGGAAATGGCAGAGAGAGTAGAATTCGAGCGAAGAAACGTGCTGGAGTTAAATGGTAAATTGAGAGCAGAGAACGCTCAGCTGAACGAGGACGTGATGCTCTTGAAGAGTTTGGTTTATCACCTGAACGTCCAGCTAGAAAGATACCAGGACAAGCTGCGAATGAGTACCCAGGGTGTTCAGCCTGAAAGTGTCATCGACACTATGGAAGGCATAGACAGTGGCACGGAGGATAAAAAAGTGTCTGGGTCCTGGGAGAGCGTTGATCTTCACGCCCTGGGTCCACTTTTGGAGGCTTATCGTGAGAACCTGGGGGAGAAAGAGAGACTCCTCAGAGTCTATACCGAGGAGATGGATAGATTTAGCGGAAGGTGCAAGGAAGTTGTTGCTGAGAACGAATGTCTTCATGCTGAGATAGAAGATTTACGTTTGAAGGTATTGCTTTGTTATTTATTATCGTGGATGACTTATCTAGTGTCATTATGGCTTTGCGACCTTGCTGTCGGATGAATATCTTGACTAGGGGATTGACATGACTTTTATGGTTGACAGTGTCATAATCTCGAGGAGGACGGAAGGCTCATTGAGAAGGAGTCCAGCGCCATCAAGGAGGAGAAGGAACTGTTGGTGAAGCAGGCGTCTCTTCAGAGGCAGAAGCTTCAGGAGATTCACGCAGTCTATGAGCGTAAAGTGGAATCCATGTCTGAGGATAATAACAAGCTTCACAAGGAGTATCTCAACTGTAAAACGGAATTGAGTAATCTTCAGGGGAAGTATGAAGTTCTTAGCGATGCTTATGAGAAGAGTAAGAAGAATTCTGAGAGAAGCGTACCAGCTTCGGTTCATACAGCTGCGGTCGACGAGTGCAGACATCTTCTGGAGGAGCTCAAGTATCGGTATGAGAACGAGAGGAAGAGTTTGCAGGCGAAGGTGAAGCACCTAGAGGAAAGTCAACCTGAAAATGAGAAGCAACTACTTCTTGTTACTCAAGAGAGAGATCAGTTGAGAAATAGCGTGAAAACCCTTGAAAGGAATTTGAAGTGAGTCAAACTGACAACTGTGTCAAGTTACGACTGTCTCATTTGAATGTTGTATCGTCATTGTTGTAGGAGGAGTCAACGTAGACTGGAACGCTTTCAAAATGCTATATATTCGGTTCACGTTTCCCGTGATTCCTTGAAGCGACAATTGAACACAACGACAACGTACTGTCGTGAATTAGAAAAGGAACAAGAGAAACTTTTAGCTGAAAGGGAGCAGCTGGTTGCTCTTCTGGAGGAACGAGAGAGGGAGAACGAGGAGATTCAACACCTGGGTGACAACATCACCCAGAGAATGGGCAACCTCAAGACTGAGCTGAAGGTAGGTGGAAAATTTTAAATACTTCAGGCTGAGTCAATCAGATGAAAATGAGATACAAGCACAAGGCAATTCACTATGATTCTTGTTTCAGATCGTACAACAGGGTGCCAAGGAACAACTGGCTACCGTTGAGAAACACATAAAGAACCAGGAGTTGGGTGCCGACCGAGTAAGAGCAGACTACCAGAGCGAGCTTCAACGACTGAAACAACTCCTAAGACAAAAGGAAGACATAATTGGGAAACTTCAAAGAGAAAAGTGCACGACCCGCGAGAACCTGGAACTCGTATGGCGAGCAGCTACCAGCGACGACAGAAAGGTCAAGGATGCTTTGAGAAATACAAAGATTTACAATATTTGAAAGGTTGTCAGAAGCTGACTTGATGCTGATCATCGTTGCTTCATCCGATCAAAGTCACTTTTTCTTTTCAAAGTTTCTTCATTGATCCTCAATGACGATGAGAATTTAACTAATAAGTACGTTACTAGTAGTAAGTCTAATATCTTCCTGTTTCCGTTCTAGTCCAGTCTAGTCTATTATGTATTATATATTCTAATCACTCGTTATACACACTGCTGACGCATTCAATCAGTTTTAATTGTTTCCGACGAATAAACCGACAATCAAGTCCTCTATTTTTTCTTATTTTTTTTTTCTCAATGAGAAGCAACTGCCTCGTGTCTTTTTGTTCGAACCACAAATTCTTAGCAGAGAACGTCAGATCAATATCTTCCTACGTTGGACGACCTGCGACCTGCGACCTCCGTTATGCACAAAGGTGCTTGTCGTTCGGCAGCTGAACGTAGGAAACAGTTGATTTAACGAGGATGTCAGACGCTTTATTTAGTGGTGACATCAACGTAGTAGCAAGTGGCTACGAAGGCTGCTACGCAATGCTGAGCATCGGTTACGTGGTTTCAATACGATGAATGACCACAGTCGTTATAAACGACTAGAACCCACCAGGTAGACGCCTTTTATAGAAATGATCTCACGTGTCACCCAATGCCAAGTGCAAGCTAGACGTCCCGAGGCGTCCCTTATCCCTGTCACCGACCTGACTCTCTCAATCGCCTCTTCTAACGTCTTGACGCCATTCTCCTTTCTCTTTTCAAATTTTGCCGCATTAATTCATTCGCTATCCGAATGTCGTATCAGTGCAGACGAACCTTGTAGCGTCATCTTTCTTCACGTCCGCCCACAAGTCGAATTATTGTAACTTTCGCGCGCTTTACAGAGCACATAGTCAATTATATGATAAAGCTGTAATCTGGCAAGCTCAGAATGAATGAGTTTATTGAGATAGCTGTGCTGTCTAATCGTTTATTCGCCGAGTGAGCGTAAGCGTAGGTGCTTGCGAGTACGAGCAACTCTAGGATTAACTCGGTTAGATTAGATTGTCACGATCGTGAACGATGGACTTTTAAATGGTCTCCATCGTATTTTTCTCTGACAATTTTTTACGTTTACGTACCCACTTATTTATAATTGCGATTGTCGGCCATCTGTGTTTCGTCTCCATATTATATTTCTGTGCGGTATCAAATAGTTAAATTTTCTCTGGAAAAGAGTGAAATTTATTGGATTTTTAAAGAGTTATAATGGTCTTTGAAAGATCCAGAATATTTGTATCAACGGTACCTTTGAAATTATTTGAATACAAGTAAAATGTGGCGGCAAAACCAAAGGTAGATAATATCGAATTTTGGCGGTGTAATACCGGCTGTACGAGGACGACTTCGGACGTTTACGGCAATACTCGGTTTGTGGCTCGGGAGCAGGCAAAATGTCGTCTGCTAGGCGCGTCGTCTGGAAGCGGTTCGACATTCGCGAGGCAAGAATTGCCGTGATAAGTGATAAGAAGGTTTCTCAGGGTATCGAAAAGATTGACTAAATTATTCCTAGTACTGCGCTTCACAAGGGAATCATCCAGTCGAGTAGAATAGACGGGAGTGTATCGTGACTCGTGCGGTGCATCAGTGTGTTCTAAGAGCCGGTGGACATTTTGGATTTTTACTCGTTTTGCAGTCGTGCATCAGATGGTCGGTGGAGGAAATTGACAAAGGCCAAACGTCAGTGCAATCTGGCGTCGCGACGCCTTGTAAATCGGACAAGTGACGTATCCGATTTCCTTGGCAGAAATGTAAGAGAGAATTCTTCCCTCTATTCTCTTTGTTCTCACGATTTTCAAAAATCTTCAATGCCTTGTCTTCTCCCTTCTGCTCTTTCCCTATCGTTAGATTTTCTATTTTCTATCTCCTCTTTATTCATTGGTCTAGCTTGCATCAAAGGAACGCGCCGACTTGACGACAGGCCCTTTGTAATGGTACGTGGGGTTAACGGCCAACCTAGTTCACTGGTACAAAGTTGTAGCCCTTCTCCTTCTTCCATTCTTCAATTATTCAATTCTACAATTCTACAGCAAAGGACTTGTCCGTAAATATTGACGATTTAAATACAAAAGCTTGGATAATTGATACGTAGGAACTTCCAATGAGCTTGAGATCAAATGACCAATTCGCAAGATCTGCTAATACCTCTCTTTTACCCTTGAATAAAGATAATAATAATCCTTCTTTATTCTTTAGCAAGATAACAAGTAGCCAAACCAGTCAGTTACCGTATTGTCAAAATCTCTAACATAACCTCTCTTTTCTATCATTACTCTATCCGGTTATTTTGAAACGTCCCTGGACGCGTTACTCAATAAAAGTTACTTAACATATTTTATGATGAATGTTTACCATTTACTGGAAACATCAGCGCACTTTCGGCAAACCCACTTGTCCTTCGTTGGCGAATACACCTTTCATATAGTATACAATTTCGTAACAAATTTTTCCTTTAAATATATTCGTTGCTACTTCTCAGTAGAATTTTGCAAGTGCTCCATGTAGGTAACAGGAAGTCTATTGTACAATTGATTGGAAACAGGTAGCTGTAACCAAGTGTCAGTTTAGTCTCAGTCAGTCTTGGTCGGTCGTTGGACGCGTGTGCATGACACCTGCCACTTGTCGCTTGCGGCATTGTTTCCAGTCAACTCAAACGTGACGCTCTCTTATCCTAAAGGCCTGTACATCAACCTATACATGTACCTGGCCAGATATCTAGCTATCTTGGTGATTGTGTATCTATTCATTTAACTATCTGACTATTAGTGCCGAGCCAATAGTCGCATCTTCCTTGGCAGCTTATTATCTAATGAGGAACAAGACTCGACGTTCCATCTTGTGGCAGTGACTCGGTGCATTGCGCAGTCACGACTACTGGCCAGGACCATGCCCTAGGTCAAATCGAAAGTCTGTATACACGATGGTCCAGCAAGCATATCTAGGAGTACCGGTAATGTGGTGTTATAGGTTCTTCTAGTTCACGATGAAATCCGCGTTGGCGCTGCTGTTGCTGTTTTTCCTTGGCATAACGAAGAAAGGCAAAAACACGATCAGTCTGATTACTCTAGCACTCTCTTCCTCGTCCTAAGTCATCCTCACGGAAGCTGAGATTACGTCACAGCGATTGATTTGGAACGTAAGCCTAGTGCCGGCGATTCTGTCGCAGCGCCTCCCACGTCCGCAACAATCAGTCCATGCAATTGGGTCTCGTAACGTTTCACACGCGTCACGCCACAATTTCCGCGAGAATTCTTCAGGGCCCGTTGTCCTTCCTTTTACCAATTCCCCGGTCATTGCTCCGCTGCGATTCACCATTTTCCTAAATCGATCATTCGATCTCATTCTTTTATTGCTTACTTTTTAAGCTCTGATATCTCTAACCAAGGAATTATTCCGATCAAGGAAAAGGAGATCTCGTGCGCAGCGTTATTTTAAAAGTAAGCAGAATCGAGTGCAACGTCTCTTATAAAACTGTAACAGCAACGATAACCTATTTTATTTATCAACGATTTTCACCTATTCCTCGAGGCGAGGTTGGAGGCTGTAACATACAGTGGGGATAATAGTCGGCATAGAACGGCGCGACGAGGATAACTCGAGCGCCGCCCACGGCTGAAATGGGAAACAGACGCCGGCGTCGTCCAATAAACAAACGCGCGGCGTCGTCGTCGTCGTCGCTGCCCATCGCTGCCGCAGCTGCACTCGGATCTTTGGCTCGCACTCAGTCAGTGCCGTGTCTCGATTCACGCGGTGCCTTGTAGTATTGTTGGACGTTGATTCTACTGGGTTTTGTTTTTTCTTGCACGACGGCTACGACGGCGTGCAATATCCTAAAGAGATACGAGATTCGATACAGTTAACGTTGTCAAAAGGCACTTGGAAAGTGTCGATACCTTTAGTGAATTGTACTATTTTTTGTTTCTTTAGTTAATACCCGCGAACGTGTCGGCTCGACTTTATAAATCAGAAGTGAGAAACAGCGCGAGACGTTGAGCCAACTGACGGCTGACCACGTGTTCTTGCGTTCGACTGGTCGAACGCTCGACATGACGGTCCCAAGTTGTGCTCGACCTGCAGTTATTTTACGGATCTTATGTGCAGTCGCGAGGTCAGTGATATAAGTGGGGTGATCGCGGAAAAGTGAACGAATGAGTGAACGTCGCGCATAGCGCCGGACGTCGTGGGATATCCTGATTAGGATTTCAAAGAGAGATCGACGTACGTAACCGAGTGAAAAGGAAGGATGCATTCAGCCAGGTGAATTTTGGGAAAGATGGAATTCGAACTGGATGGCAGTCTCAAGGAGTGGGCTAAGGACAAGCCACTCAGCATCCTTCAGCTGGATCCTGCTGACAGAGCCGTTCTCAGAATAGCTGGTGAGTCTCATTTGTTATTATATCATCTCCAATATCGGTCTGCTAGGAACTTACCTTCTCGCATATTCTTAACGTTAAATTATTCATTTATCCGGCTCCTGCCTTTGATATCCCCTCTGTCGCTGCAAAAGCACCGGCGGTACCCCACATCGTCGCGCCGCTCTCCTTCTCACTGCGCTGCACGACAATGAAAGGAAAATGAATAACACGCAGTGAACGCGATGGGATCCCCTGCGAGCAGCGTGTGGCTGGCATATGCGTGTCTATCCAGAACCCTCGTATTGGCCCTACCCACCTTCGCTACACCCTGCTTCGTGCAACCCCATCTCACTGTCCACCCTTGCACTCTGGTACCCTGAATCCCTGGAAGTCCTGGCACCACGGCCATACGACTACAAGAGCTCGCCGAAGTTTATACGTACAAGGTATTACATTTTCGTTCCTGTTTCTCGCGTTTGCCACATGTATTGTATCTCCTTCCTGGTCTCTGGTTCCTCAACGTCGATTTACGTTGGGTTCGAGGTCAGAGCATTCCCATGAGAAGCCGGTTTATTTTCAGTGGCGAGTGACAGGGAGAAGTGGGGGGAGAATCCCCGAGTGTCGCAGCGTGACCGGAAGCGCGAAACGCTCCGTAGACACATTGTTGTTTTTTTTTTGAACTAACAGTAGGTAAGAATAAGCGATAATCAGCCGCTCTGAAGATCAATGAGAATGGAAGGACGGCGAATCGAGTTTCTAGTCGACATTGTGGGTGCGCCCGCAGTTCAGCGTTCTCTGCTAAGTGCTTAGCATGCCCACTTATCACTCATAATTAACGTTTAATGTACCGTGCTCGTTAATACGATTAAAAGCAAAGTGTATGTAACCTAATGTTTTGTATATATTCCGCGATGCCGTATCAGACTGAATTCGAGATGCTGGAACTTTATTGTTCTCGTCTTCGCGTTCCCGATCCTCCATCTGACCCTTTGCTCTCCGCCTTCCTTGCAACCTCTGTAACAGCAACAACAGGATGTGCAACGTGTTACGTATAACGGGGATGCTCGAGTGCGACTATACCATAAGCCGCAGTATTCACGTATAAAGGGACGCGCATAGACCCAGCGAGAGAAGAGTGGTGCTCATTGTCAGTCGGTGCCGCTGCCTCGAGTATTACTGGTATAACTAGTTCTGTGACACCCGGGAGAGTCGGTCTTGCCGAAACCGGATATCTACACGTGTACTTCCGTTAATTCTTGCGACTCCCCGACGTCTGTTCAAGTTATTCGGTATAGTCCCCCGGTTACGGCATTTTCTTGTTGTGTTGGACGGAGAAGGACTGCGCGAGAGTACGTAAGAAATAAATAGAACTTTCCCCCAGGGTTGCTTAGCGTGGGGGGTCCTTCCCGTCGACCCTTGCGTGCACGACGTCCCCTCTATTCTCGTATTGACTCCCCTTACGCTGTATCAGTTCGCGTCAACGTCATCTAAGCGTTGCTTTCACGAAAATGCGAATATTCTTTTTATTAATTCTATTCATTCGTGTTCATCTTTGTTATGCCAATGAACACCTGGTACTCGTTAATCAAGATACCAAAAGTAACCCAGTGTCTTCTACCTGGTAGTCACGGTAGAGCCTGTACCGCGTGTATCTACCTTCCTTAAAACGTACAGTTGCTCGAAACGACTGGTGGAGGATCACCGCAAAATATGATCCTCGTCGATGAGTCTCAGATTACCCAAGATCATCTTACCCTCGATTTTTTTTTTTTTTTTTTTTTTTATAATTATAGTGCCCTTACTGGTCTACCATCTTCCGGGCATTTTTTTTTATTACCTGCCTCAGTCAACAGTATCAAGACGTTCTCTGTGTCCCGATGGCCTGACGATCGACCGCGCATTTGATTGATTACCAGGTGACGTTCCTGAATTACCTGGTTTCGCCGTCCAATGCGGTTCTTGCACCGGTTGCGTTGAGCGCAGGTCGCAGCGCCTAAGTTATTTTCGAGTCAAGGCGATCGGGCAAAGGTGAAGGTCCAAGGCTGCAGTCCGCATCTGCAGTTCCTCAGGGTCAGTCCTTCGGTAGAGGGAAGTTTCAATGCAACCGACACGCACCTCGAACCTTGCTGTGTTTTTCACCTAATATCCTTCCGGATTCTAGCGGCTTTTTTTTTATTGTTAATCAACATCCATTAGGCAATATTTCACTGTGGCATCGAATTGACTTTCTTAATTCCTTGAAGCTTTTCCGTCGTGCTTTCACGCGCATTACGGAATCGCAAGAAACGCCACGTCCTGCTTTCTCCTAGCAGCGAACCGTTTAAGTCTATCGCTGTCATCGCTGTGTCTATGTTTTACGTTAGACGCCCTCCGACGCCCTCCGACGCTTCTCAGTCGTGACCCACTCTGACGCACCGTCTCCTTCTTCGGATGGACGATCTTGCAGAGCGATTACTCCCTGAAAGCATTTCGTGAGACGCGTGACGTCTATTCGAACAGCTGATTTCAAAGCGTCGAAAAGTCGGGCGCTATAACGGCTTTGATGTCCCTGTAAAGAGTGCATGCTGTTGCCGGTAACTGATTAGGATACCAGGAGGGTGCATGCCGATGAGGTTCCTCTATACTTTTCTTGCCGGGAGAATACATCGCATCCAGCCTCGAATTACGTACAGGAAGTCGATCGATCGATGAGTTGTTTGTATCGACGCTTGGCGTCGGATCTGTAGTCTGCTATAGTCACTAGGCTGATCTCTGCTTACGATGTGCTTCGAGCCTCAAGCTATTGGCGTTCGCGTGCTTCTGCCACTACACTCGATCTTCGGCTCAGCTAATTCTTAGCAATTATCCTGCTCGCACGCTACCGTATAACTATCGCTTGTGCGACTTATCGCTAATCTACGGACAGCCCGATATTTGTTGTCGTGCGTAAATGCTTAGACGTTCGTAGTTGTTGCCGTTGCGAAACTTGCTTCTGTTGCTTTGTTCGACATCTCATTTTTGTTCCAGTGGATTTTTTTTTATTTGCTACCTTTGTCTCAGTTTCGTTATCGAGAGCTAGTTGACGCAATTTGGATATCCAATTACGTAACCGACTTTGGACGCGTTGCTATAACGATGCAGGAAATCAATAAGTGTCGAGACTCCTGAATTCCTAGACTTTTGGACTCTGCGGAGTCTGCGGAATCTAGGTCTCTGGTTGTTTTCTTATTCGTATCGCTGATCGGTTCTTACATTGTATCTGGCTTGTTCGTTTATCGCGTGATAGCGTGCAATTACGCGCGAAGCGTGTTCGAGGTTCAAATTTGCAAAGTTCGTCACGGTTTCGGTGCGATAATCAACGTTAGTGTTACGTGCTGTCCGTGCCGGGTGGGTGTTACTTGTTTATCGCGGGTCGTTTATGAATAATTTAAAAAGTTGCTAAATTACAGAATTTAATAAATGAGAACCGGGTTGAGGCTGTATCGGTGGGTGGAATTCGGAAGAAAAACGTTTGCCCCTGTCGGTATGCGTTTTGTCTACGTTGCGATGCCCCGCGCCTGCCGGTTTGCATATCTGCAGGCGCACCATGGTACCGCTTACCTCTCACGTACATTACGTAAATATTAAATTTAGAAAATTCATAGGTTCATAGGAACTGGGTTATTTCAAATTTTCAACATTTTTTACGAGCATTCGTGCTACCTTATTGATGTATAAAATCTTCCTTACCGATTGCCGTTAGTCCCAACTAACGATAAGTACAGACGCGACCTACCGAGGGCACGAGGGTGCGGATCATCGCTTAGGCGACTAGATTCGATATGGGGTAAAATATGGCTTGTCCGTATATAGAAAATGTTTTATTTACCTATTATTCAAATAATTACGTAAAGCTGTCGATACAATGGTTAACCTTAAAAAAAACCTGTTGCTCATTAATTTTAATGATTTTACGACACTACTTTTTTTTCTCAGCCACTATACGGATTCTTGTTCGTACTAAGATCTTGGGGTTTCATTTTTTTACGGGATATCTCTCGGATAGAGTGTCCTAATCTATTTTATTAGTGTTTTATGTTACCAGTGTCAACATCATTGATAATCCATAGTCTTGCCAGACCCGGCCGTCAGATGGCAGGAGAATCACGCGAATTCAAAGGGTTTAGATTTTAGAAATTCAAATCCAAAGATATTTACCAGTCATGACGCTTTTTGAAATTTCAAAATTTTTCCTTTTTGCTAGGTTCACCATTCCATACTCTTTCCGTGTCTGTATCGATCCTCTTGAGCGTTACACCGTCTATTGCAAAGTAAGTTGGTTTTGGTCCACAAGTACGAAGGAAGCTCACAGAAGGTAGAAACAGATCGCTGTGCGCACTGTAGTAGGATACATAGGACGAGTCTTGAAAAGTCGAGGTAATATCTCGAGCAGACCAGAAACGTTCGGAACCCCGTGCGAAGAATTCACTTCTAGAGACTGAAGGGACTTTGCCAATTGCATCTCAATATATTTGGACGTTCGATTCCATTGTTGACCCGAGTACAGTTAGGAATCCGTAACCACGGTCAATGTTAAACTAAGCACGTACCGATAAAATCTTGCATGCAGCCGTTAGTTGTCCTCTCCTGGAGTAATCGGAAATCGGCTGCCCGGTTTTTCCATTTGTTCCTATCGATCGTCCAGCTCGATAGAATCGCTAGTAAATCCAGGACTTGCATTTTACGTGCGATCTGGAAAATAGCTAGGAAAAAGGTAGGCAAACATGGTTAACGATAAAGTCGATGGTCGTCAGGGCTGGTGAGCACTTTGTACAGTTATCCCATTAACGGCGGTTAAGCCAAATACTTGAGTATGGACTCGTTGAAAAATCGGCGCAGACGCGTCACGCTCTCGAATAAAGAAACCTGCATGAATAGCCTTCGAAAGTAATGACAGTAATAATAATGATCTTGTCTGACACAGAAGTCAATGTCTCATTGCGCGAAGATGCTGTCGCCAGCTTAATGGTTACTCGTGTAATTCAACTTGTCATCGCTAAGAGCCGCATGGGGATTGGCAATACGAGGAGCAACGTACATAACAGTAGCATCGGTAATGAGGGGCACTGTCCACTGGCGTCGCGACGCCACTGTCGTAGAGTTAACGTCCAGTCGGGGTCGTCGCTCTTAGCCATTTTTTGAAGGATCGATCGAATTTGCGCAAAGCCCTCCCGATCGACGCTCGAGGAAGGCACGGCTGGGTAGAAGAGGTCAGGAGGTCGTGGGGTCAAGAGGTCAAAGATGCTGAGGTTCAGCGAGAGACAAAGAGCCCTTAAGAGAACTGGGAGTGGCCAAAGGGGCGAGGAAGGAAGTAATTAGTGGCCGTTTCACGAGAAGTGAATGAATCATCGAAAAAAGGTGCATCGAGGAAGGCCTTAAGGCCACCTTAATGGTCAGGTCGAGCCAGGGAGGGTGGACCAGGTCACTGGATACCATCCGTGGACTCAGCCTATAATCGTTAGCGCAGTATCACGGGGCTCCTTTATTATCGTTTCCCGTAATTTCCGCAAAGGTGCGCCGGCCAAATTTGAATAGCAGCTGGAGGAAGGTCGCTCCCTGGATATCCATGATCCATGAATTATTATGAATTACGTGAGGTGAGCTTCGAGGCTCGTGCAGTTGCCTTCTTTTTTTTTATTATTCTCTCGGTTGAAGTTAGGTTAGGCTTAGCTCTGCCAGTCCAATCAGTCAACAGAAAACGAGGGCTGACTGGGGACCATAAAACTCATGGCCAACGAGGCCTTCGAGGTAAACAAAATTCCTATAGATGGGCATAAATTTCATCACGTTCCTTACTGCAGAGTCGATGATTGGCCAATTAAACAGACGTCCTTGCTCCGGCTGACGAAAATATTGTAGGTCCTGCATTCCTTCTTCGGGAAGTTCTTCGTGATTCTGCCGATGCCTTATGACGTATCCTCGTGGACTGCGCTTGGAGTATCGATTCGATGACTCTCACTAATGACGTCTAACGTCGGCTAATTCCTGCTAACGATACCTAATGGCACCTAATGGCAGCTGGACATCGTCCAGGGTTTAACGGTGAGAGTCAACCCGGTTCGATTCGGCCTCGTTCGTCTTGGCTCGGCTCTCCTCGGCCCGATCGCCCGCAGTTTTATGTGTCTTGCGGAATTTCGCGATTACGCAATCTATAATGGCGAGCCGCGGCCTCGTCAAAAGTAGAATAAAGATATGCGAAAATGAAGAAATTTTGAAAATGTAGAAACTACCTGGCGTTCGGTAACGAGAAGAAAGAAAAAAAATCAGCAGCTTCCTCCTCGTCGAGCTGCATTCCTGCATATCGATTGATGTTTGTCCAAATAATGATACCTATCGTTTGTTATTGCCGTGAAAATAGACGCTCGTATGTGTATACACGTGCACGTATTTGTCTCTTATCGAAAGTGGAAAACCGGATTGTGAAGCAATCGAGTCGATCGAGACGCAACGGCTTCCACAACGGGTGATGTTTCCCCGCTCTGCCTACAGATGGCATTGCCAGTTTAGTTTCCGATTTCTCCTTCGACAGACACTCCACTCGCTACTTTCTACGTAGGTGACACTTTTCCTCGCGACCCCCATTATTTATACTGGACGACTGGAAGACGCTTCTCGCGCGTCTCGCTCGTGTCGAGTTCGACGCCGCTTTTGGAAGGACGCGACGACCAATTGCGTCGTCAGTCTCGTTAACAGGACGACGATGACGCAGTAGGGCCGTCGACGCCCGCGGATTTCTCCGACACCGTTGGAACGATCTCTCGATCCTGACAGAATAAAATTGAACGTGCGAAAACAGTGATTCCTTTGATCTCACAGTACACGTTACTGACAAACTCCTTATCCGTACTAGCTTCACTTCGCCCGTGATATCTGACGTATCGCGTGTCAGACGTCACGTTCACAGCGATGCAAATTTATTCGGCTGCTGGAGAACGTAGATTCTTGGAATCGTCGAACGAGAAGGCGTGCGTGGTAGCTGTAATTATTGGTCGATCGGTAGCAGGAGGTGTTGCCAGCAGCCCGTGGACTTTCCTCCTCAGGAATGAAGGAAATGCCGCGTGGGAAGTGTCGCGTGCTTATCACCAGCTGGATTTATCAAGAACCGAGGGCGACAACCGTGACGACGTTTAGGACGGTGACGTTATTCAAAGTCTTCCTTTCGCAGGAGGCCAGCGGGATCAGTACGTTCTGGCAGTCGCTCTTACGATAAGAGGATTACGGATGATACCTCAGAGTTTATTACGCAGGCGGCATGCGGCGTATATACCTGCGAAGAGAAACTTTTAATTTTCACGTAAAAGAGAGGAAGATCCACGTGCAGTCTGACGCGTCTACTCGCTCACTCGTCGTTAAAAGGCGTCGAAGCAGCCGTCTGCGTCAACGCCGTGCATTCGAATCCCCAGAGTCCCAAGTAAATCGGAGTCATCGAGTGGAAGGTCTCGTCTCATTGACTCGCCCGTAGCGCCCGTAGCGTTCGCACGTTCCTAGGCCGAGGGTCCGGCTGCGCGAGGAGTGCGGGGGGCAGCCGTGCCGCTCGGGAGGGACGGAGCCAGGGTGCGCTCAGGGGGCGAGAGGGGCAGGGCGAGGCTGTCCGAGGCTGAGGGTGGGGATTCTAGAGAGCGATAGAGCGAGAGAGCCAGCGAGCGCTCCGGGTAAAGAAGGCAGATAGTCGGCAGGCAGGCACACACAGGCAGAGCCAGGCAAGCGGCCAGGAAGGCGGCCAGCCCGGCAGAAGGCAGAATGCTGAAGGCAGTAGGCAGTAGTAGGCAGTAGGCAGTTGTCTGCGGTGAGGCGCGAGGTGGTTAAGAGAGAAACGATATCGAGTTGTAATACCGCGCCCTCCGCCATATGCACCGCGCGGACGTTTACGTCAGTCGGGTTTCACGTCGGGTTACTCATGAGACTCGGAGAAACAAGTCGCGGGTGTCAGTGAGGCTCGGACGCCGATTCTGTGCGCGAGCGAACGCCGTAAGTTACGAAGTTCGAATTCTGCGTCTCGACGCCGGCGGTGCGCCGTCTCTTCGATACGCATTCAAGTACTTCTTCCTCTTGGCTCTTTACACTAGGATGCTCCACGCTTGCCGAACGCCCATAGCCCAACCACTGGGACACTGACTCATATTTCCTCTCGTGCCTTCGCGCTGGCACCGGCCTGAAACACCTGCCTACTCGGGGCCCCCTCGTCCACATGTCCTACCTTGGCCAACCGAGCCTCCTCAGCTCCTCCACGCGGTCTCCTCTCTAGCCTCTGTCGCTGGGATTTTTCTAGTGTTTTAGGTTCGGTTGCCACAGCTGCTCCCATTGCCAACTTGGGCGACGGGCGAAACGACTCGGCGGCCGAAGGGGGGGGGGGGGGAGGGCACCTCGTGTCGCTGGGTTTCCCATTGCAATTGCGGTCAACCAGTTTTTTTACCTCGTTGTCGAGTGTCAAGCCGACGCACGTGAGCCAAGCTCAATGCGATAACGATCCTCACCTGGTGAATAGCGTGGAATTGTCTTGGACGGGTTCTTGCGAAGCGACCACGTCTTAAGGGGCATCGGGTACCAAAGATCGATCGGTTCGATTACGATTTCGGATATCAGTAATCTCTTCTGGATAAGACACGATTATTGAAGGCTGAGTGTCTTGTCACCCATATGAGCTCAGTGCCTTTATTTAGTAGCCGCGAAAACTCTTTGGCACGCACTCTGGCCTCGTTCTGTCCTTCTTTCAATGGTGCTGATAACGAAAGGTGCAAGGTACTGGAATCATCGCCGAATGTACACTCTGGCTCATTTATACTGGACGTCGGATCAATCCTTCGTCCTCGTTCACTATCGTCGCGTGGTTGCATATTGTATTACGCGGCTCTGTTGTTGCTTCTCCTGATAAGGCTCAATGACTATCCAATTTGACTTTGCATTCCGTTCGCTGGTTGACGAATTTGACGAATCCGACACGCCCGTTCGCCCTGGCCCATTCTAGAGGTAGGGCTGCAGGTAACTAGGTGTCTCGTGTCAGAAGGAAGAAGAAGAGAGATGGAGGCTCGAGTGTACCTGTGTGCTGCTGGTAGGTAGTAGTGGCAGTAGGGGAAGTGGAGTCGAAGGTGGCCAAAAGAAAGCGGCGGCTTCATCGCATTGCGTAAGTAAAGGCAGGCAGCAGCACGCAGTAAGGCAAACCGGGCGACAACCGGCTGAACCTCCTAGAGGTTTCTTAATTCGACGCTACCCCCCCGTAGGGCGCGATCTCTGATGCGACGTCGAGTTCAGGTCTTTAGCTCGAGTCGATCGACCGTTGTTTTTAACATAGAAGAAAGCTCCCTCGACTTTTCATCTGTTTGGCTGACGCAGACGTCAACCACTGACAGTGACGGATAATTAATCAGATAGCGACGATTTTACTGATAGCAGCGTCGACTCTACCGATTGCAGAACGATTTACACAGGACGCTGTCACGCTGAATTATTTACGTTCGGACGTTCTCTCTTAATTTATTGATTGTTCGGAATGGACCAATTGGTACTTGGAATTTATTGTGACTAATCATCTGTGCTCATTCTTCTCTCAGCTTCCGGCACTCTAATCCATCTGGAATTGCATTGGTACTCGGCTGTCGTGAGTTTCGAGCGCAACTCCTCTCGCACCTTATATGGCCGTGTGCGGCGCCACGAAAACCCATTTTCGGTTGACGATTCGTTTCTTCTCGCAAGCTTACAGCATCTCTCGGGCCTCGTTTCCTGTTCTTGCGATGCGCGATGATTTCGGGAGAGGGAGTGACAGACCGATGCTGAATTCCTCGGGAATTCCTATACCGCGCTTCGGGCTTCTCTATTTCGTTGGCAAGTTCAAGGACAGCCTCCTATAGTATACACACACTTCGCGCCGTTTACGGGCCATGTGGATACATATTAAGTCAATGTGATGCGATGCCGATGATGGCGGCGCTACATGTCACTTTGAGCGATACCGCGTGGGCGAACTTGTCTGGGCAGGGCTCGCTCGGTCCCTGGGTCCCTGGGTCCCTGGTGCGTTTGCATGCTACTTCAGCAACCGACCATTCTCCCTGTCTCTCTTGAGCTGCTGGCTCCCACGTACTAAAGTTTCGCTAACCTTTTAAGGTTCGAGCGTTACCCTGCTTATGGTCGCGCGATATCTTTCGATTTTGGTTATCATTTTCTTGGGATTTAACTTCGATTAATCAATTGTTTGATAAGTGCGATATTTTCGGCCTTTTCGACCGACGAAGATGAAGCATTTCAAGGCCGACCGTCTTGAGCGTCTCGGAACCAAAAATAGACTCTCCTGTCTTCTCTGATCTCGATCGATAGTCTCTTCGGCACCCTGGACCAGAACGTCGCGACGTGGTAGTTAGGTCGCTTCGATCCACGAATACCTGAACGTCTCGATGGCTCGAGGTCTACCCTGTTCCAATTTAGTCTTCGGGAATGCGATCAGGACGCTTGCTCGTCACTCCGTCCTCGTAATTCTTTTTATTGTTATTGACTCCACTTTTGGCGCAACCTTTGACTTTGACTTTGACTTCGCTCCGAGTTGGGATAGGTCGGGCACGCTACCAGTGCCCGACCACTTCTCCACTCTGCTTGCCAAATGTCTTTTCCCCTGGTCGCTGGTCTTTCCGTTTCCCTTGTTCCCGAGTTGCGACACACTCAGCGCGCATTGTCACGTCGTTGTGACATTACGAAATTGTGAAGTCTACCAAACGGAGAAGGAAAAGGTCCAGTTACTCTGCTAGACGTATCAACCTCGTTATTAGGTTCGCCGTCCATTGTTCCCAGGTGGATTTCTCTGGTAAGCAGAGATTTCTAGGGTATCTCTGACGAAACGTAATCGAGAAGGCTGCTGTCGACAAGGACGCAAATCAGTGCTCGGTCCAGGAGGTAGCCAGCAGATGCAAACTGGGGACTTTAGCTATAGTCGGAGCAATGGCGCGAAAGTCGACAGGGAGTCAGGGACTTTGGACCCCGTTATGCAGCAGCAGCAGCAGGACCAGCTATAGGACAGTCCAGGGTAGCGCAGGACAGCACAGCCGATGCAAGAATGCTGCTGACTCGTTATTTCCTCTAAATGTATTAACGGGGTACCGTGCATTCGTGTAGAGGCTGTCCCTTGTGTGGGCACCATCCTCTCTCTAGGTTAGGTTCCTGAGACCGGTTACGCGTTACGGTGTTACGGAGTGCGCGCGCCAATCCCTTCATCCTCGTCGGAGGATATAACGTCCAACGTCCACCGAGACGGATTTCGTTTCAGCGGCTTATGATATCGATCGGCTCCGATCCGTTGTTGTTCGATCATATCGGCTCTAGGAATTCGATTGATCTAGAACGTACATATAGATCTAGATAGAGGGTATCTCCGAGGTGGGACTGATATTTTTATGGTACTCCGAGACCACGTGGTGCTCTTTACGAGTAAAATTTAATGAATCCCTCTCACACCCGTTTCTTCATTTATTTAACCCACGTTCCAGGTCGTCCTCAGCCTCCCAAACATGGTCCTCCAGTTGAACTAACGAAACGGACCGAGGTATGCCGAACACAACCGAGTCAAAAGTTTGACAGGAATAGCTCAAACTGAAATAGTAAAATTGCCTCCATTCATTGGATTCCCGAGGTCGATGGTCCATGTCTCGCTGTCGGTCAGGGGCTGCGTGGGGCGCAGGGTTCAATTTCCGGGAAGAGACGACAGTTCTGCGTAGGCTAAATTATAACTTGGCAGTTTGGGAATTCCGTCTTTCGTGAAAATCTGCCAAGATTTTTTATTAAAAGACGCGCGACTGGTGCCTGACACGTGGCGGCCTTATGTCGGTAAACAAATGATGAATCTTTTTAGGATGCCTTTTCGAATCTCCACGCACGTATATGCACGTATAGCTATTGATAAATCCTTCTCTCTCAGTGATTCTCATTTCACTCTCCATTTCTCTCTCTCTCTCTCTCGTCTTCACTGACAATCAGGCTTAGCGCTGCCGCGACATTCTATTTTCTATTCACTTCTAATTCCGGCAAGCCGGGAAATGTGAACCTAGTCGGGTCACACACGCTCGTCACACCAGCAGAGGAAGAACCGACGACTAAGTGTAGACGCATATCTATAGATAGATGCAGGCTGCCAGGACGTCGCGATGCCGGCGCGTCGTCTTCCATCACCTCGTCTCGCGACGCGGCGCTAACCTCTTTATCCTGAGATGCCCTCGAGGACTTCCCGAATTCGCAGTCTTTAAATTACACACGAAACCCGTGTCGTCCCTGACCTCACTTAAGACCCGAAACATTTCCACAGGATGTACGTACAAGCGTCGGCTACCTGCTTCTCCTTTTAACGTAGTCGGCAGGTGCACCTTTTTACCTGAAACGACGATCTTTTGAATTTCGGAGCGATCCAGTAGTTTCCCACTTTGACAATATCAGTGAGGGGCAAAAGGGTATAGATGGGTCCCAAGGGGAGATAAGCACAGAAACCGGACGGCGACCATAAAGAGGTACCGTTAGGTATTCCCCCATTCCCCTTTCTACACTATCGCCAATTCTCTCTCGATGACGTTCCCGCACAATGCTTCCTCTCTCTTCTTTCGCACCTTTCGGCTCCTTTGGCAACTCGATGCACGGACCCGTGCACGATCGCGCCAACTGCGCCTCCTACGCGCGAGGAACGTAAGGTCGCGCTCGGGACTTCCTCCTACGTCCTAGGAGAAAGCGCCCTACCCCGTTCCGCGCTCCTCGCTGCGATAGTAAATCGTGGGAATTCGTGTCTCTCCTAACCTAACCTTTACCCAGTAGCCTCGCAAAATCGAGCGACTTACGCGAAAATAATAAAACGGGCGATGGTTACTCCGATAAGCGTTTAGTGGGTTACGTCGGCGGAAGCGGCGGAGATAGGAGAATGACTAAAACTGGTGTAGCCAGTGGCGGAGTCACAGGAACCGCAGGAACCGCATCCATGAACGGGCCTGCTCGCGCGATCTCGGAATCCGAGGTAACGTCAGCTAATGAAATCGTAGCTCTGACGAGACCTGGCGGGGACAGTCAATCTTCCGAGAGGAACTGTTTGCAGCCGATGACGAGGTCCTTCGCGAATGTCTCGCTCCCTCCTCATTGGTCGGTTGCGAGTAAAGACACGCGAGTCGCCGCTCAGGAGTGGTCGCTCTCCTGGTTCCAACGGAAAGCACCCACACGCCGTTCTCCGATTACCATATGGGGATCCCGATCGCTGCCTGCTGCTCCGCAGTTCTGCACTGCCTCGCCGCGAGTACTCCTACTTCCAGCCTACCTCCGGTCCACCTCCGGTCCACCTCCAGTCCACCTCCCAGAGTCCTCGTCTTGGGCTCTCGGTACTCCACTCTCTTCTCGAGTCTCTCGATCATCCTCTCCTGACTTCTCTGCTCTCTCAGTCTCGTGTCCACGCGCCTCCTGGACAGTTGCCGTTCACTCGCTCGCTCATTCATTCTTCTTTAGCTCCTTCTTTGCCAGGTTCTTCTTTGTTATTTTCCTTACATCGCTGCCTACTCCACTCCCCCTTGGGAATTCCTTCCGACGCTCTTGTCTACGTTCTACTTCCTCCACCAAATTTTCTCTCTCTCTCTCTCACAGTCTTCTTCTACGTGTTTACGATCTTCCCGAGCACCGATTTCTCTGTTAGAAATTCGGCCGCGAATCTCTTCGGTCGACGCATTGCGCTTGACACTCGGCCGGCCGGTCGGCTCGATTTCCTTAACGTCGACCGAGGCGTTCCGTGTGATCTCGTACGTGTCGCACGAAGAGCGAGAGAGAGAGAGAGAGAGGGACTTTGGCGATTCGCAAGCGTTCGTATCCGGAAGGTGTAGAGAGCGTCCGTTGGCAAAGTTGACGTTGGGCGACGCTATTTCGAGCGTCGAGGCGAAGTTCTCTTGGTGGAAAGAGACACGGCGCCGGCCGTCTCCTATCTATTCCTCTGTCTCTTTTCCTCGTTTCGTAACGGCCGGCACCTCTCTTTCTCATTGCCGTATAGTCCTCCCGGAGCTACGACACAACCACTGTGCTACGACTACGACCACGACCACGACGGCGACCGCGACGGCCATGAGGTCGTGAGGAAGAAGAGTTCGCGCGTATTCGCGCAACGAACGAACAGAACGAATAAAACGCCACGAGAGTAAATATACGACTTTGATAACGGACCCTTCTGGGATCGCGTGTGAACTTTGTGAACGTTCGGAGCAAGTGTACACGTGTCGAGGAGGTGCCACTACCATCCGTCGAGGAAGACTCAGGAACGCAGAGACTCCGGTTCGTGAGCGCCCCGAGCATCGTGTACCGTGAATTCCAAGTGCCATAGAACGACTCCCAAGCTGACTCCGAATATTCCTCGTCGGGAAGACTTTGCCGATTTCTCGTGACTTTACTCCGGACCGGTCGGAGCGATCGTCCTCTGCGTGTCAGGCCCACGTGCTGAGCCGTTGCCCGTGACCAAGAGTGACAGTGAAGATTTCGAATGGGCATAAGAGGGAGCGAAAGGAAAAGTCTTTCTCTTTCTGTTGTTTTAACCAAGTGCAGTGTACGCGCATAACAAGTGTCCGGAAGTGCATTCGAGCGGACGTGGGAGGATCGATCGATCGGTGATGCGCTTGTCAGGCGGCTGAACCTTTTTTTTCCGCCGCCAAGGAAGATACATAAATTCTTCTCGAAGAAGATGTCTACCCAGGCTTACTACAAGGAGCGGCTGGGTTTCGACCCGGCCGACACCGTCGCCGAGCATCATCGCGAGCAGCGTTCGCAGCACGGATACGAGGAGTCGCTCTCCAAGTTCAAAGGTCAGAAAGCTCTTGGCAATGGATACGGATATGGATGCGAATCCGAGTACACGCGCGGATATGGATGCGCGTTCGAATCGCAGGAGCGAAGCCAAGTCAAGGCGCTTCTCGGTGAAGAGCAACGCTCCGAAAGCAACGCCCAGGCAGCGTTCTGGGGTTGCTGGGCGATGTTCATCGAGGCCCATGGTAGGTGCCACCATAAATGGACGTAGTCATACGCATACACTTACACTCGCAGACGGACCCGATTCCAATTAACTCGATTACGCTCTTAACTCACTGGACCAGCTCACCCGAGTTCAGAGAAGTTTGAGCGAGAATATCCAAGTCAAAGGGAATTACGCGAGGGTCCGACACTGGCACTTTGGCACTTTGGCACTTTGGTTTATCTCGCGTCAATTGAGTTTTGCTCTGGCATGCTGTGTTTTTAGATGGTTTTTATATACTAATCATAATCTAGTTAATCAGAAATTAATTGGTTAACTCCCTTGCCTCGATCGTGACAGAGTAGCAAGGGGGGAGGCCTTGTCGATCAATCATTGGGAAATTTGAGGAAAGGGACCCCCGACGGCTCCGAGCGTGTAGACGTTTCAAAATGACGCTCGTCGCTCCCCTTTTCTCAGATTTCCATTATTTGCCTAATTTTCGCGCTCGATAAGCTCCGTACTGTGATCCGGTCGTCTCGCAGAGTTATTATGCCAGCGCAGAACTCGAGACACGAAGCCGAATGGACGGCGCGTGTCGTGCGCGTCGTGTGTGCCATAACCTATGCCTGCCCCTGTGCCTTTCAGGAAAGCACGGGAGCGTGGCGCATGGCGCATGGCGCATGGCGTGTGCAGTGTAAGTTGTACAGTGTGAAGTGTGTCTATGGTTGGGGCACTTACTTGGCGCCCAGCTTTGCCCAGCTTTGCTTAGATTCCATTTCATTAATTAGCTATTAACCCGCGGCCAATCAGCTGTTTCCTGTCGAGCGACCGATAGTCGCCGAGTAGTCGCGCAGTGGCTTATCGACTTGTCGATGCAATCGACGTCTCGTTGAATCGCTACATCGTTGCGTATAAATATAGTTATACAACGTGCGGAATGTACCTCACGATTAATCGGATCAATAGGAAGATACATATTAGATGAAAAAAAAAGAATTTTTGTTATATATAAATTTTAGAAAATATATCCCTTATCATACTGTTGGTCATTAAAGAATTTTATGTGCGAATACTTGGAGGTTAACTGTAGCGTCTAACGGCTTCGAAGTGGAGACTCAGGAATTCCCATTCTTTCCAGTGGCAACAGGTAGTCGCTTAAAATAGGTGCAATGAAAGTGGATGCACGTATACGAAAGTTCAGAATGGCGGCTTCGAATCCAACCACTCGAAACGTTGAATTTTTTAAAGCCAGATAATAAGAAAAGCACTGGACTGGAGCGTCATTAGTGTAAGGAGTCGTAAGACTCTGACGGACCTGGGCCTAATTAGAGATTTCACTTGGCAAATAAGTCCTCTAAGTGCTCCTGCAAATAGACTCAGGTTTCATCCTCCCGTCACCCTCGAGAGTACATCGACGTCGCGCCTTGACGTCGCGGCGCCTCCGTTCGCGTCCACCTAACACGGCATAGCGCAGAGTCCATCACGAGGTGCAAACCTGTAAGAAAGGGGCTGACGATCCTTGACCCGATGATTTGGAATTCGAGGGTCCAGGTCGAGGGGGGGGGTCAAAGGGCATCCAAGGGCGTTCATAGGGAACCGATAGGGCGTGAGAAAGCGCAAGGGTTAACGAACTTGAGGATGGCGACGTAACGCGAGGCCAGGCTTCGCAATCGTCAGGAACGTCGAGAAGAGCACTTGACTGTGAGACTCGTGGGCGGACAGAAACCGTGCGCGCCGGCCTGAATTTTTTCGAAAAATCAAGTGCGAGTCTGAGAATGCACTTGAGCAGCTGGAATTTTTGTGGAACCCATACAAGACGTAGGTACGTTTGCCAGGGTCCATTCGTGTATCCAACTGATCTTGCACACGGGGCACAAGGGAGCCCGATAAGACGAAAGATCATAGGTGAAAAAGGTATAAGGAGGAATTTCAAAATGGACGTCCACGAAGGACTCGGGACCGTTTATGGAAATTGTTTGCGATCTCCAGTCGCGCGTGTTCATATATGGCGGAGGTGTAACTTTACGATCCTGTCGCGAGCGATGATAATAAGAACGCGGCCTACGCCTTAAAAAATCCGATTGTCCGAATCTCATAAGCGAGTTGCGTCCGAGCAAGATCAGCAGCGCCACTCTCGATCCGTTGGATTCGGCAAGCAATTGTAGCAACGTGGACAAGGAGGCGCCGGGAGTGATGTCACTCTGTACTTTTTAAATCAGAATCAATAATCTCTCGTACTGCCTTTGAAATTATGCGAATAGCTTCACGAGATATGGGTCCACGTGCGTTCTCATAGTGTAGGGAAATTATAAAATGCATAACCGGCCATCCGCAAGCTGCTTGAGTCGTTGGAACCATTGGATCCATTCGATCCATTCGATCCATTATACCCAGTCAGGGTCGCGATCGTGCAGCGCTAGGCGCTCTGGTCCCCACACGTGTGTACGTGCATCGCAGCTGCACGCTAGCTCGACCTATTATCTAGAATGTTCGTGAGCCTCGCGGCTGAGTCACCTCCCTCACAGCCTCACAGCCCGTTACCCACTTCACCTCCCGAGCTTCACTTCTTCCTCCGGCACATCGGAGCCTCGGTCGTATCAACTTATCAACGTATTAACGAGCTCCGGGCCCCCTTCCTCCCTCTCTGTCTTTTCGTATCTCGCGTCAGTTTAAATCTTCGAGACTCTCGACAAGCCGAGTACCCCCATACACTTTGTATATTCCTTTATGCTCCTTTTCAGATCCAGGCATCTGACGCTCTCTCTTTTTTTCTCATTGCAGACGAGCGAGACGCCATACAGAAGAAGACCTTTACGAAATGGGTGAACAAACATCTGAAAAAGGTAATTGATGCGCGCGCTGGAAATGGAATCGGACGACTGCTGGAGCCTCGGCGCATTGTCTTGCCGAATGGCCCTGGCTACTCTTCCTTGTACCTTACACAATTAATTCCTTGGCATTCCTTAATGGTCCCATTACTCTGACATCTGTTCGTTCCAGAATATCCATTCGTGCATATTCATCCGCGACATTTCTGTCCCGTGGTAAACAACTCGTCTATGCATATGTATAACGACACATCGAGCACATCGAGCACTCTCAGTATTCCTATGCAAATGTATCACCCACTAAAAGATTCGTGTCCGACTTACGTCCAGGCGTGGGTTTTATACGGCACGGGGACGTACGTGCCATTTAAGAGATTGCCTATTCTCTAATTTCGACACAGGTAGCCACTTCGATCCTGGTACTGTGCTCGCTCGGCTAACAGGCGCGTCTTGGTTGACAGTTTCAAAATGGCGAACTTCGCGGAAGGACTATTTCCACGACGTTACTCTTTCTTCTGATTTATGGGAATTACGTGGGCGACTGCTGTTGCGCAATATCTCGAAATCAAGGAAAAGATCGTAATTATACGTCGCGCGTACCTTGGCCCACCCACGTGTCTAGTTGCGACAGTTTTTTGTTGTCGCTTGTTCGTAATTATTACAACACGTCCCAGGACACCTTGCCGGTCGCTTTGCCTACCTCTTGATTCGCCTGTATCGATCGATCGAATGAGGAGTCCTCGATGCTCTGGGACCTTTTGACCTGACAGACAAAGTTACGACAGGGACCAGTGCTAACGGTACTCCATTGATAATGGCTAATGAGGTAACGAGGAACGACGATGACTGCGACGCGACACGCCTGGCGAACCTAAACAATACCAGAGAGGCGAGGAACCTGATATGTAATTCTTAGCCGACTGCACCGTCCTCTCCGTTTCATCTTACCAGCAAGGTCGCGTATCCGGTTTGTCTCAGCTCGTCATCCGCTCACCTGCTCGATTAACGAAGCTTGTGTAAAAATTTCAATTTCATTTCATTAGCAACTTCCATATCGTTCAACCGGTTTAATTACTCGGGAGGGTGGTGCGTCCACCCTTGCAATCAGGGGTGCTCTGGGTTGCTCTGATTTCCTGGTTTCTCAATACGTTATACCCGTCAGATACCAAAATCTATTTGGACTTATGAGGTGGCTTCTGGGCGTGCCGAATGCTAATGTTTTCTCATCGATTTAGAAATTACCTAATAACGCGAAGACGCACTCTCTCTCTCTCTCTCTCTCTCTCTCTAACTGCCTGACCGACGTGACCTATTCGAGCGTTAAATTGACCATCGCCGGAGGCACCAACCCAGCAGCCACGCACCCCTTGGTATCAACTTGATCTTGTTCGGAGCCACAAGAGCGATTACGTATCACGTCCGCGTATTTTCTGGATAAGTTTGTTTCTCGGGACGTAGGGAAAAACCGGGCAAAACCGTAGACGAGCGCGAGACGTTATTATTCCAGGCTGTTCGGCAGGCAGGAGTCGCGCGCGGCGCCCACCATTCAAACTTTCATTCATGGCTCGCGAATAGCATCTACCCACCTACCTATAACAACCCACGTGTTTCACTCTTGCTCGACACTCTTACCATATTCGGGCGTACCCTCTTCAGCTTCGCCTTAACCAGATTCTCCTTGGATTTTTTCTTTTCTTTCCATGTCTCTTTAATATTTTCTTTTTCGTCGATTAGCCTTGTACCGTATTTTCGTTCGCCCCCCCCCGCCCCCCTTTCTGTTTACTCAGACGCGTCTATATCTTTCGTTAAGAGCATCCATTCACTATATTTTCCATATCCGTCTTCCTACTTCACTCGTACCACCAGAATCCCTATGCGTCACCGTATAAGTACGTCGACTGGTCGCTCTCATACCATAAAGGATCGCAGTCATGCTGCGTTCTCCATAATGGCCGAGTCGAAAGCGCATTTTCCAATGAATTATTAGCACACCTCGTGTGCCCATGTTCGTGCCTTATTAGTAGTTAAATAATTTTCATTATTTTTCATGCTTCTCGCAGCACTGGAAATACGTCAAGGTATGGCATTCTAATGACAATCCTAATCCCAATTGTTTCAATGGAGCTTCTTACACTCTATGTGCATTAAAGGCGATTCAAGAAAGTTCAGTTTTATTTTCTCGTGACAAAACTTGAAGGAATTTGAGTTTGAGGGATCAAAAAAAAATGCATTGTTCACTGTGGTCAATTCTTTTATTATTTATCTCAGTATCTGTACCGTTGGTATCGTAGTTACCGGTAAAAGGGAATTCTTTGTTTTTTTTAATCTCTGTGTCACATTCTCTCGGCACGGAATTACAGGAATGTCGATTGAGATTCGGTAGAATTCTAGCTCGGTCGCTGGATACGAAGTTGTTTTCCTTCCTGTAATTCCGCCCCGCGGGGTTTCCGTCCTCCTGGGGTTTTAATAAGGTTTAACAAGCCGACGAAATGAAACAAATTAACAATTGGTGCTAATCAATCCTTTATCACGTAACACGGTCTTGCTGATTTTCCCTTTTTCAGACCTACACGTGTCTCCACGTGTGCGTCATCGTCAACAACCAGCCATGCTGTTCTCCCACCGTAAGTCGGTTCGGCCGATCTCGCCTGGCCGCTGCATGCTGTCTTTGTCTCTCTCTCTCTCTCTTCTCGTATCTCCTCGTGCTGTCCCCCTTCTGTAACTCGTTTTCCCTTTGTGTGTTTCCCGAGTCCTGCGTTTCCTGCTTAGCCCCTGTGCATTGCTTGACACGCCTCCCCTGTCCGCATGTTTACTCCTCCGTATGTCATCTTTCCTTTGTGACACACGGTTCCACGATTTTCTAACCGTCATCCGCAATGGCCTTGTTTACACGAGATTTTAGTACGCGCCTTAAGGATCCTTCTCACTTCTTTTTATAGCTACGGAGTGAGAGGGAGAGTTCTTAGTACACGTCGGTGTAAACTGATGCTAATAAATCACTCGTTTTTTTGTTGTTGTATCGCATGCAGTTTTTTTTTTTGGAAAATTTGTCAAAATTTTTTTACTTCTTTTTTTTTTAATGCGTTTCGAACCTGTTTCAGGCAAGCAGACATGTCGGCGACCTGTTCGAAGACCTGCGGGACGGGCACAATCTCATTTCTCTGCTGGAAGTGCTTTCGGGCGAGCATCTTGTAAGTTTACGATAAATTTTCATCCCTTTGTTCTTACGGCGGTTCTTTGGTTCGATTTACGGACAATGAGCCCAGTGCCGAGAACCAACCTTCGGTTTGGTTTCGTTTGCTTTCCTTTCGCTTCGTTCCGATTCGTTTAGTCTGGTTTGAACGGGAGAAACAATGTTTTTTCAGCCACGGGAAAGAGGACGAATGCGTTTCCACATGCTGCAGAATGTGCAGATGGCATTAGACTTTTTGCGCTACAAAAAAATCAAGCTGGTGAACATCCGGGCGGAGGATATTGTCGATGGAAATCCTAAACTTACCCTGGGTCTTATTTGGACGATCATCCTCCACTTCCAGGTAAGAGCTCAATCTGATATGTGCATGCATCTAACCTCAAAAATTGTCTGGTCAATTATTTCTTGATCACGTTCGACGATTTTCGCTAGTCGACTTATCACAATGGTCACTAAGGATGTGAGCGACGATAATGGGAGGGGAGGAAGTTGGCGGTTTTCGTAATTCCGCGATTTGCTCTCGTCCGAGATGTAAACTGCGTGTCAGAGCGACGTCGGCTTCATTCAGCAAGCAGGGGCAATGTGCGCCTCGCGCATGATACGAGGCTGCGATTCTGCGTCCCGAAAGCAAAAACCGTAAAAGCCACAAAAACCCATCCGACTAACCGAGTTACGCGAACATGAAGGCGAGCAGTGTTTGCCTCTGCCTCCTGTGTAATAATGAATGATACGTCTTGATGGGATTCGCTCAGGAATGTCTGGGTATCGCGATTATCAAATAATTTGATCGCGTTTAAGAAGATACCACCGCTGCCGCCATCGTCTTTCTCTCTATGAGCGGACATCATTCATCGACTTATCTTGTAACGATAGCGTCGCTTCTTCTTCTTCTTTATCTTCTTCTTCTAAAGATCTATCCCTTCCGTCAGAACCACTTCAATTGTCAATTACGTATGAGTCACCTTCCTGTAAACTTTTGGACCCTTGCACCAACTACACTGTATATTAAGAATCACGCATAATCGTACCGTAGGCCTTATCACATGTGACAGTCGATCTAATCGCACGCTCTTTTTCTTTTGCGCCGCAGAGATGGCGACGCAAGGTAAGTTGCCTCAAGTTACCTCAATAGCGACCAATTGACAGTGTACTATTGAGTTTGTCAAAAATTAGGGTACAAGTATATAGGGACGTGTCAGGCGGATGAGTAGACGAGTAATCGTGTAGCTGGAATTTGAGAGTAAAAGATATTATATTGACTGCGCATGTATGTACAATGGCATTGTACGATGCTTGTTCAATTCTAGCTGTAGGTATACTACTTGCAACGCCGCGTATCTATTTTGTTTTCCGTTGGAACTTACAGAAGCCTTACCGGCTAGGGAGCTCTCTACGTTACCGACTGTTTCTTTTATCGTTTCCCGCTCTACCTTCTCGCCCAGTTCTCGCTACTCGCTACTCGCCGCCACTTGTCGCCACTCGCTGTTCGTTCCTCGCTTCTACGCTTTTTTCTCTCTTTATTCTCTTCACCTCCTCTCTCTCTCTCTCCTTGTATGTACTCTTTACTGTCCGCTCACGGTGTCTCCGCGTAACTCTCTTACGGTTCGCTAACCTGTGAATCTTTTGAATATTCTCTCGTCGGTTTCGCTACCGACGAATTAGCCTTGAAGCTTCAGCAACGCTACCCAGGATTCTTCAACCTAGGATCGCTTTCCCCTTGCAGACAATCACAATTCGTGAATTCAGGGGAATTCATCGTTGCATCCTGATGACCTCCTCCCGCAAGTAGACAATATCACCTCATTAAGAAACTTTCTCGAGTCGAAGAGCTAATTAAGTCTACGACGCCATCTTGACTTCTCTCTACTTCGTCCTATCAATTGTCTCTTGACTGTCTGAAAGACTGCGGGATTTCCTTTGTTTTTTTTACGCTTTATAAGGCGCGTCGCGACGATAGACTCTGCGAAAGAGACACTCGGCTACCCATCTTTCGGAATGTGCCAGATTGACTGGTTTCTTCGATTCTCTTTTTATCGGTCAAGGTAGCCAGTCGAGGTGCTCGAGTCTCTGAATACCTCGATGACGCGGTATACCCTAATGAATAAAGTGTCGTAATGATCCCGTACTCGTGAGAGGAGCACCATGTGTTTCGTAACGTTCATCGACGTTCGTGTTAACATTTTCCTTTTATTCCAGTTGCGCTTGTATACTTTTTTTCTGCAATGCGTGATTTTCTCAGAATCATCTCATTGGTTCTTCGTAATAATGATTGACAGCCACGGCATTAACCTAGGTCGAAAAAACGATGGATCTTTTGTTGTAAGCGATCACGATGACACCAGGAGATGACGTGGTGCTCATCTGACATCATCGGCACGTATAAACGGCTTCCCATTGTTGTTGTACCATTGCCTTCGTGTTGCTCTGCCGCTTATTGCACTCGACGCGAGACAGAGAGAGAGAGCAGACATCTACATAAAATTGGAAAGATAAGGACAGTGCGTGGGATTTAAGAACGGCTACGATCTTCTGTCCTGTCGCTCTCGGCCTTCCTCTTAACGGTAAACACGATCAACGCGGCTTCACCGTCTTCTTGCTCTCCTTTTCCTTTTATCTTTAACTGCTCTACACTTCCCGTCGATCCTCTCGGTTCCTTTCTTTTCCTTTTCTTTCGGCAAGTTCACGCTCATTCCCTTCGTCCGTATGCTATTTCTGTATACCATTTGCACGGATCCGGGCGAAGCATCCTGGTATCGGTGTAGTTTGAGGTTAGAAAGGGAGGAGTCGTAAAGATGCGGAGGGGGTTGGGGAGGGCAGTCAGAATCGAGATGATCGTTAAGATGAGAAATGTTGCAGGTACGATTGACTCGGTCGAGTGATCGATCAGTGCGTTCTTGTTAGCGTTGCATGAAATCACCGTGTCCCTCGTGGTAAACGGGATCCGGGAGCAGCCGTTATTTGTGTTTACGGATACGAATACCTTCCAAAGTCAATTGTCGTCTTGGCGCGTGACGCTGTCAGTTTCGCTGATGCTAACTTCAGGTCACTAATTGTACCGGGAGTACCGGTTCGCGCCAAGCCCTGTTTCATATCCGTTCTATTCTACCTGAATGATCTTCCCTCGTGGCGAAATGCGTGGAGTCATTCGACGGAAAAAAAGAGTGGGGCTGAGTCTAATCACTTGGCTAACGAGTCCGGCGACTGAGAATGAGAACCGTTGCATTCGAATGCGAGCTACGCCAAAGTTCCCGCGGTGCTCATTGAGAAACACACAGGAAACACCTGTCACGGCTCTGCTCCATAGCGCCATCGTCCTCGTCCTCGCCCTCGCCCACGGGCGTCGCTTCGCTCCGACGGCGACGCTTCCTTTTCCTCCTTCACCTCCGCCTCTTACTGCTCTTCCTCCAACCTTCGAGAGATATACCTCCGTCATGAGATCTCCTAGACTCTTTTGATGTCTCGCGAATGAATTTCACGATCCGTAGATACGAGCGTCGACGTCGAGCTCTGGCGACGCTCGCGTCTGTATGAAACCAATCGAAATCAGCTTAGCTGGGCCTTCTCCTTCCTTTCCAACGGCCAACTGTCGTCATCGCTCCATGGAAAGGCAGCCAGAGCAGTCCGCGTAGTCAGCGCAGCCTTAGGAAGGTGTTCGAAGGTGTTTAAAGGTGCGCGGTGGAGGTGGATCGGGAGGTCGAGGAAGGAAGGAAAGACGGCGGGGGGATTGTTGAGTCTCGGTGGCGGCGGCGCGACGCCGGCAGTCGTTGGATATCTGCCCGACTCGTTCGGTCGCTCGGTCGCTCGTTGGAAGGAGCGCACGCGCGCGCGATTTGTTCTGTCGCCGCCGCCTTCTCTTTGCGAAAAAACTTTTTTCTTTACGTAATGATATCGCGCCGGGACGCCCGACGTGTTTCGCTTTGAATTCCATAATAATTAAGCACGTTCTCTCTTTTTTTTTGTTTCTTTTTTTATCTTTCCCCACTAATCTAAGTTTTTCACGCGTCCCTCATCGATCGGAATCCCAACCGTGTAAACAGTCGCCTATCATCTGGAATCTCAGGAATCAACGTTTCCACCGGCACCTGTACCGTTTGTGTTCGCTGTACGCGCGCACTTGGCTACGTGCGTGCACAGTATGCGTGCCTTTGGTTGAGTTTGCTGCTTCGATGGCGGACCAAGCACCGTGCCAATGCTCCCGCCTGTAGCTCGTGACGCTCTAGGAAATTCGGAGCAACCTTCTCCTGGCAACTCCTTGCTCCCCGGAGCGCAACAGCCGGGCAAACGAGAGCGGATCCTTTCATCGGCAAGTCGCACCACGGACTCGAGAGTTCGACGTCGACGTACGCGACCTGTGCGACCTGTGCGACCCGCGCGCCAATTATGAGCCTGCCGCACGTTACGTCTCTTGGATTCACGTTTACGTCACGCACCTGGACCTCACTCACCAAATCCCCCTGCGCAATTTCCCAAGCTGCTATAGATACGTATACGTAGAGTAAACGACCACTCGACATGTCCATGTACCGATTCAGTCGCGGCGGACGACTCTTCGTCCAGGGTACTCGCGAAGACGACGACCGGGACAACGTGGCCGCGTCCGGTCCCACCGGAAATCCGGCGAGTGATCTGCAGGCGATTTACACTAAGCGCCGGCTGTCGACCGAGGTCCTAGGTACGACCACGCGACTCGTTCGCCCGAAACGATTCGCCCCGTTTTCATTGGATCATCGTTGCGTCTCATTGGACATTTTTGCATTTCAATAAGGTTCCCTTGAGTCGCCTCGCTGTCTCTACTTTTTCCTGGGTAGAGGTATCTCTTCGTAGCTCCAATTTCGTTCGTAGGAATAAATAGGAAACAGCTGATTCAATACACGCATTTGTCTACCTGGTCCGGCCTTGGTCCCTGTAGGTCACGCATAGTGCGTGCGTGTCTCTTTAACGAGTTTCTCTACAGTGAAACTTAAGATTATCCGTATCCAGTCATTGATTATTGCCAGTCACATTTCCCTACGTCAGAGTCTTGAATCTGGACCTTTGAAGCTGGATGGAAATCAGACCGCCTCAGGGACCGGTGATACACTGTAAAGGGAAAAGACGGCAGATCTCGTTATCACTGTGACGTTTGAATTATCGGTAAAGAAATCGACGATGCCCGATACGAGCATTCGATAACTTATGGTCCAGCGTAAATCGATGATCCGTTGAACTCGGGGCGAATCCTTTCGATCTGCCGAACTGCGCTCGGCTGGTTCGGTTGAGCGAGATCAAAAAAGAAAAAGAATCATTGGTCACGCACGACAGGCTCGTCGATCGAGTCGACCAAGACGTCGCGACGCGGCGAGAACGGGACGCGACGTATCGTGACGCGGATCGTCAGGAAGACGACGACTCTGACACGCGGCGAGGAGAAGAGCGTCGCCGAGGATCTGACGAAACGGGCCCAGCAGAGGTCACTGCAGGATGGTGCCAGCCGTTACGTTGGCCCTTCTACCCGACTACAGTCATCCTCACCGAAGCCAAAAACCGTCCGGGTAAGGACACGCTGGCCGCCTACGATCTCTTCACTCTCAAGATCCTTGTGTCCATGTAGATATTTGTTATTCTTTTTTCATCGTCGCTCATCGCATTCTGGAAATATCTTCCAAGTCTCTTATACCCGTTGCTTCGTATGGTTCACATGGGATCGCTGGATCTCTGGCAAACCTACTGTATAAATTCCTCCGGAGACGCGTAGGACTGGCGCATTCGGGTAAACAACTTAAAGTGACTGCTCGCCTTATTTTCTATTTGGATAATCGATTCGTCGATCGAGCGTGGGATTGGACTATCTGGTTTGATCATTGCCATTGCCACAGAATAGGAATATGTGTATGCTAATCCGAGGACGATTCCCGATGCCACCCACGTGATAGCCTCGTCGTATTTACCTTGAGGGTTTTAGGAACACCGAGTCTCCTTTCGACTCTCCTTTTTCTTTGGGACCGTATTATTGTGTATATATATATATATATCGCTCCTTCTGTAACCCTTCCATAATTGGGGATTTCGCTCTGTCCAACCGACGAATGCTTCGCCGATCCCACTCCGTTCGAATTCCATGGCACGAGTGCCGCTCGTATTCTTACTTCACTCCCGGGTGACGTCATACCTCACTCTTATGGTAAGAACGACGCCGATGACAACGATCGGTTACGCATACTTACGCACTTGCGTGGTTGCGCGTCCTTTGCGACGCTTTCCGTAACGAGTCAGAGTTTGCTTCTATAGCGTCGTGGCACCTACGGTGCTGAAATTAAAAACATCGTCATTTGTATTCCTGGCCTTTGTGTCGCTTCAATTAGATCTCCAATTGGGTCTTAGGAAAAACATTTCCATGACGTCACTTAGTTTGTTTATAACGTCCCCGTGTAAATGGAAGAATTGTGTTTTTTTTTCGTTCAATTTTGGGTCAGGAGCAACTAGAAGAAAGCATCGCGCTCTTTTCAGCTGATTCTAGGATTTTTGAATAAAAATTAGCTTCTTCATCCTCGGCATAGATATCTCTCTATGTGTTTACTGTGTAAGTTGGCGGTAGTTGCCCAATGAAATTCCGACTGTTTGTGCGATAAGATAGCATCTTATTACTTCGTTAATTGCCATCGAGGCGTTAGCGTTAAGAAAAGCCGAAAATCGCCCGAAAACTTGTGATTCTGTGGTTTTCGGAATGTTTGATTATACATTTAAATTGGACGATTCTCGCTATGTCTCTCTCGTAGCTTTCTCGGCTTTTGCAGTAAAACGTAATTTTGATATTGCGAGTGTAAGCAAAATGTACGTTTTGCCTTTGTCCTTGAGCCGGGCTACTGCAGCTGGCTGCATCCGACGCATCTGGCGTTCGCAAACAGCATGTGAATAAAGGAGACGAAAGATAAAGTTTAAATATCTACTTGAGATTGTTAATAATCGATGGATATTTGTAAGATTTCTTGAAACTATTGGAGTTTTGTTTTTAATGGTGTTTAAGGATGAGCATTAATGGCTGCCATTTTGGTACTGTTTCAGATATCAGACATAGTCGTCGGCCAGGAGCCCAATGTGACAGCACGCGAAGCATTGCTAAGATGGGCCAGACGATCTACGGCACGTTACCCAGGAGTCCGAGTGGCCGACTTCACGGGATCCTGGAGGGACGGACTTGCCTTCAGTGCGCTTCTTCATCGAAATCGACCGGACCTCGTCGACTGGAGGAACGCGCGTTCCAGTCAGCCCCGAGAACGGCTCGACCGGGTCTTCCACATCGCTGAGCGCGAGTACGGCGTTACGAGGCTTCTCGATCCCGAAGGTATATAGGAATTAAGAGAAATTCGGAGCCACCGGAGTCCACGCCATTGCAGCACGCCACCTCTGCTTTCCATCACTCTGCATTAGTCTGCGCATCCATTCTCGATCGGATTTCTTCGACAATCGATTCATTCGCACAGCCAACGTGTAAAGTTCATGCCCGTCGACTTGTTCGCGTGGCCGAGAGACACGAAGATCCCGTCGATCGATTGGAAGTCGGGCCAGCTTTAAATTCCTGGCTTAGATTTTTGATACTAGCAAACGTGCCATTTCTCGCTGTCTGTTGTGGATGACCTCGTCATTGGCTGAAAGAGTCTCAGGGCGACGGGGTTAGGAAGGGACTGTACGATGGGGTGTGTAAATCCAGGTGAAGACTCAGGAGAGGTCGGAGGTCGTAGGTGCGAATGTAGACGAGAAGCGCTCTGGCGTTTTCTCTATGGCTCTCGGCACGATTTACGAGGATTCGTGACTTTCGCGAGCTCAGCCAGGTTGGAAATGGATGTAAGAGTGGCGCAGCAAAGCACGACACGACAGTCAACCTGGGACAGTGAGGAAAATGAAGAGAGGGAAGATGAACCCGGTCGAACTTAGACTGATCGGAAATTACAGTTCACCATAGAATCATTAAAAATTTCTTAGGTCCTTCGTCATGGCTCGTTTCCCCGTACTTTAAGAGATTCCACGTCACTGATAAGAACCATTAAAAGCTTAAATTTTAAATTGCAGATGTGGATACCCCTGAACCGGACGAGAAGTCCCTGATAACGTACATCTCTTCGCTTTACGATGTGTTCCCGGAGCCACCGGCAATTCATCCTCTGTACGATGCCGAAGCTCAGCGTCGTTCCGCCGAGTATCGTGAACTCGCATCCTCCTTGCATCTTTGGATACGCGAGAAGATGGCTCTGATGCAGGAGCGGGCGTTCCCGCCGACCCTCATCGAGATGAAGAAGCTCGCTGCTGACAGCGCCAAGTTTAAGAACGAGGAAGTGCCGCCACGCTATCGCGACAAGCAGCGCTTGGCGCACATATTCCGTGATCTTCAGAAGTACTTCGAAGCCGTAGGCGAAGTGGACATGGAACCTGAGCTTCATATCGATGTTATCGAGAAGAATTGGAACCGATTGATGATGTTGCACCAGGAACGTGACCAGGCTATTCTCGATGAGATCAAACGGTACGTCTAGCCTGTACTTTTCTGCAACATAAACTTTAACGTCTTCCTGACTGAATGAGATTAATAACAGAGACAAACGTTCCTTTCTAGGCTTGAACGGTTACAGCGACTCGCGGAGAAGGTTCACCGTGAGATGAAATCGACGGACAACCGTCTGGAGGAACTGGAAAGGCGCGTTGAAGATGAGGCCCGTCGACTTGATCGGCTCCATCCTCTGGAGGCAAAACACGCGGTCGACCTACTGGAACAAGACATTCGCAACACGGAGATACAGATTCAGAACATCTTCACCGACGTGCACACCCTCACCGAGGGCAGATACAGTCAAGCTCCTGAGCTTCACAAGAGGTGCGTATCTCTTAGCTTTTATTATCTCTTTTATTTATATTCTATATTATTCTTCATTGATCTATCGTTTGTCAGAGTCCAAAAGCTGCATCAGCGATGGGTAGCCCTGCGCTCTCTGTTGCACAAACGGCTGGTGCAGCCCCTATCGGCCGTCTCCTTCCCCGTAGAGGAGCGCGTCGTCACAAAGCACCGTACTACCGTCCACGAAACTCGACTAGTAGACACGAATCCTCATTTCCGAGCGCTGCACGACTGCATCGATTGGTGCAAGAATAAGTTGAAGCAATTCCAAGAGGCAGATTACGGTTCGGATCTACCTGGTGTGCAGAACGAGTTGGAAATCCATCAGCGTGAGCACAAAAATGTCGAGCAATTTCGCACGAAGGTCGATAAGTGCGTTCAGGCCAAGAACAACTTCCACGGGGAGGAGCTGACCCTGTACAGCCAACACCTCAGTACTCTGCAGAAACTATACACCGAGCTTCTCGTGACTTCGAACAAACGACTCTCGGATCTCGATACACTTCACGATTTTATCCAGTCGGCCACTGGTGAGCTTGTTTGGCTCAATGCCAAGGAGGAGACGGAGGTAACACGCGACTGGAGTGACAAGAACCTTAATATTCAGAGCATCGAGCAGTACTACGAGGTGAATACTATTTTTTATTCCTTACTGAAGGCATCTTACGAACCTCTAATATTCGAGTCTCCAATCTTTGACTCTTCTTTCCTACTCGATCGGCCTTAAGTCACTTCAAAGTGTCTCATTTCATGTCTTGCTCAAAGCAAACCTATGGATCTGGAATAGAGGTAATGACTAACCTGTTCTTAACAGTTTGTTTTAGTGGTTTGAATTTTTGTTATATTTTTATTGTACACTGGGATTCACGTTTAAATTTTTAGTCACTCAATTGTGTTTTTTTTGCTTTATTTTCCGATGCCCACGAGCAGTCGTTGATGAGTGACCTGGAAAAGCGAGAGATTCAGTTCTCGGCGGTTCAGGATCGCGGCGAGGCACTTGTGCTTCAACATCACCCGGCTGCTAAAACCATCGAAGCCTATATGTCGGCTATGCAGAGCCAGTGGGCTTGGCTTCTTCAATTGACTCTCTGCTTAGAGGTCCACCTAAAACATGCTGCTCAAAGCCAGCAATTCTTCAAAGACATTCAACATGCGGAACAGTGGATTACAAAGCGCGATGAAGTCCTGAACAGCGTTTATTCCCAATCGGATTTCACTCTTGATGAGGGTGAGCGTCTTCTCAAGGGCATGCAAGAACTTAGGGAAGAGCTCAACGGATATGACGATCACGTACAGCGACTCGTTGAACGAGCCAAGGAGATCGTCCCGATGAAACAACGTCGACAGCCCGTCACTAGGCCTCTTCAGGTTACCTCGATCTGCAGTTACAAGCAAGTCAACGTGAGTGAATCAACGTATTAACCCTGTTATATCCTTATTATACAATGCCTTAAATTTAAAATGTAGATTAAAACTAATCAATTATCCTTGCGGTTTGCGCAGATTTCCATCGAGAAGGGAGAGCAGTGCACTCTCTACGATAATTCAGGTCGCGTGAAGTGGCGAGTGAAGAACTCTCAAGGTGTCGAGTCCCCGGTGCCAGGTGTCTGTTTTGCTCTCCAGCCACCAGACAAGGAAGCTTTGGACAGCGCAGAACGACTGCGTCGACAGTATGACAGAAGTGTTGCCCTTTGGCAGCGTAAACAGCTGCGCCTGCGGCAGAATATGATCTTTGCTACCATCAAGGTGGTCAAGGGTTGGGACTTGCCCCAGTTCTTGGCTATGGGTCAGGATCAGCGTACTGCTATACGTAAGGCTCTGAACGAGGACGCCGACAAGCTCCTCTCGGAAGGCGACCCGGCTGATCCTCAGCTGAGAAGATTGAAGCGCGAGATGGCCGACGTGAACAGGCTGTTTGACGATTTCGAGAAGCGCGCCAGAGCCGAAGAGGAATCTAAGAACGCTGGTCGCATCTTCAACGACCAGGTATCCTCGCTCCAACAGGCTCTCGAGGAGGCCGAACGTGTTTTGAACTCGCGCATCGCTGCACCTTTGCCTAGAGACCTCGACAGTCTAGAACACCTTGTCCTCGAACATAAGGACTTTGAGCAGAGTCTGCAGCGACTTGCTCCTGACGTCGAGCAGGTACAACAAACCTTCCGTGGCATCACCCTAAAGACACCAGCAATGAGGAACAAACTGGATAATATCACGAGCAAGTGGAATCATCTCTGGAACGTGAGCAATCTCTACATCGAGCGGCTGAAATGCGTAGAAATCGTCCTCTCCGGGCTCGAAGAAAACACTGCGGCCATATCCGAGTTCGAAATCAAACTCGCCTCCTTCGGAGAACTGCCATCCGATGTCAAGGCTCTTCAGAATGTCTTGGAAGACCTCATGGTCCTGCAAAATGCCATTTCCCAGCAGCAGGTCCTCATAGATCAACTGAACGACGACGCGCACAACGCAAGACGACTTGTCGAAAAGTCAAGACCCAATCATCGTGGACCCCACGGCGACATGGATCGTCTCGACGCAGAGGTTAACCGCCTAAACGCCCGCTGGACCAACGTCTGCGGACAACTCGTTGACAGACTTCGCGGTGCTGAGGCGGCTTACGCCTTGGCACAGCAGTACAACTCTGCTTACCAGAACGAAGCCGACTTTGTCGACGACGCATTCGGCAAACTTGAAAACTTTGCTCCAGTTCGTAACAAACCTCAGGAACTTGAAACTACCAAGGTATGTGGTTGTCCGTTTTGCCCAAACGAGGAAACTATTAACACCGCTAAATTTTTATCTTACTTACGTTGGCAGAATCTACTAAACAGGGCTGTAGAACGCGGCCCTGCCATCGAGGCGCTCAATGTCACTGGCGGAAGGTTGATTCGCGAGGGCAAGGTAACGCGAACTTCCGCTACCATTTCTACGTGGTTGTCCTTACATGTTATCTATAGCCACATAGCGTTAAATATCTATATATGTATATTGTACGGCCTTAGCTCAGGGTGTGCGCGTGTGTCTGCTCTGGTATGAATGCTTTCTACGGATGGAACATCATCTCATTCTGGTCTCTATACCTCTATCTCTAGCTACCTGTTTGTCCCTGTCGCTACCATTCTAGTTTCACAGACAGAGCCATTCAGCTGAAACTTATTAGTCAGATTTTGAAAGCTTCCTTTGCATTTTCTTGTTCAGTATTTTTCACTATTAACTGATCAAATCAGATCCAATGACAGCTGTCAAAATTGACTGATGCTTCAGATGAATAATCCTGTATAGAAAACACATGTATATTCTCATCAGTCACTCTTGTTGCGTTTCATAGTTCATCACCTGTATTTCAATTCCCAGCCCTGCCTTTCAGCCAGCAACCAGCTGTCTTTATCAAGACGATTTGCATGAGGAATTTCGTCTGACGCCGAGGATGTTCGTTGTCCTCATTTATTCTACTGTGTATCTCGAAATCAATCTCTTATATTTTAGCTTTTTTTTTTGTTCTCTTTTTCTTCTCTAGTACACGCCCATTATCTTTGCAATTAATATCTACTTTAACGGATCCTTAATCCTCCAGTGACCAGTCTCTAACAGAAACTAGAAAATAAAGACCGTCGTGCTCATTCTATTGAAATTCATTGAACAAGGCAGTCACGGAGACTCTAATCTCGTAAAGTTCAAATTACACGAAGTAGCATGATTGAATGGTGGTGTTAATTTTGGGAAGCCAAACGCTGCTTACGGATTATAACAGTAATAGTATAGTCCCGCGATATTTTCTTAATATTTCTTATATCCTCTTTTTTCCCCCTATTTTTCTCCAAAACTCCTTCCTCTGCCCTCTGTTCTTTTTTTTTCAATTCTTCAATTCTCAACTCTCAACTATTAAGTCCTGTCCGATGCTTTTTGGGGGGGGCTAACGGCAGCGCGGTCCACCTGATCTAATGTACTAACCATAACGGACTAACCGAACCTCCTAGATCTACGGGCAGAGGCTCAGGGCGTTCAAGGAGCAGCTCGAGGAAGTCTGTCCGTCGCTCGACGCTTCGGTCAAACGTCCAAGAAGAGACTCCGTCAATACCGTCGACGACGTCGCCCGTCAACTTGACACACTCAACAGAAAATACACGAACCTTCTGACGCTACTTCAGGAACGGATACGGAAGCTTCTTCTGCTCTACCCCGAAGACATCTCTCTTCAAGTGAGTCCGAATATTTGTTAACTCTTTATTTTCTTAACCGTCCTATTCAAAATCCTCAACTGGAATTTTACTGGAGCAAGAACGTGCTCCTGCTATCACGTTAAGGCATGCATAAAAGATGCGACGTTATTGGCAATGAAGTCCACGTCCACATCTACATCAGCCTCCGTTACGAAGAATCTGGGCCAGTCAGTATTTTAAGTATCAGTGTTTTAACCTTTGCAAGGAAAGATCGGTCGACGTTAATAGAATGAATTGCGAGCTAAGTTCGTTTGAATTGTCGCTGCGGACCCAGAGGACGATCGGGTCGTGAACAATCAGCGTCGCTCGAATTTCAGTGCACGAAGCACGTTCGGCTCTTCTGCTTCCCACAGAGCTGTCCCCGCTATGATTGGCACCTCTCACGGCACTCCGCTCGGCCTCCGAATATCCATGACGTCGCTCGTGGCTCACAGCTAACAATTCATAACCTTCCAATGACATCATACGTATTTCTCAGAGTGACGTTATCCCATGTTTACCGAACGACGGCGCATTTTTCCCCGGGGCGAGGTGTTCTCTCGCTGTGCGATCTTAGAGCTCCTCCAGCCGATCGTTCCTCGAATATGAAATTGGATGAGCCGTCGAAGCGCGAATATCCATGAGCACCGAGTGGCCTAGTTGCGTCGTGACACAATTGAAAATATTACTAACCGCTTAGAATTATAAGCAGCAGATAGCAGGCACGTAGCGTTTATCGCGCGTTGGCTTATCGAATCCCGTCCAGGGGATCGTGCATAGCGATAAGGCCAAAGCGGCTGATAAGACAGACCTCAAAGAAAAAAGAGTACGCGGCAACGGTATCCCAGGGATTTTTTTTATACTTTTCGCTCCGGACTTGTCTCGAGGTAGAGAAGTTTGTATTTTTCGCGCTCGTCTCGCGCCGGATCAATAAAGTTGCGGCGACGTGGGAACGGAGTATGAACGGAGCATGAAGTCGTATGCATCTATACGTGTTGACCTATACAGTAGAAATGGAAAAGGTGGCGCCGGCGAACAGGAGCGAAACCTTCTAGACGGACCGACTGCGACTGAAACGTGTTACAATTGTATCGCGACTCCCCGTCAGGATCCAGGATCGCGATCAGGAGGGTGACGACTGTCGTACTTGAGATATTTTAAAGGACAGGGACTCGCAGTGTGGGCATTCCAAGTGGGCAGCATTCGCATCGCGTCTTACCATAAATGTACGCGGACATGTGGGCCGAGCAAACGATCGTCGCCTCCCTGTCGCCGCTCGTGGTCGTGCGAAAGGTACGAGTATTGCCATTGGGATATCTGCGCTGATTTCAATTTCCTTCATCGTCGTGCATAATGCCACTACTCCTTAATTACTTAGCCCATTCCATGTACCGAAGGCCGTGCATGCTCGGTGCTCACGTGGCGACACGTGCTCTTTATTTGGATCCTTGCAAATTGACGTACACAAAGCGCACGCGTCGATGCTACGGGAACGCGATGACAGGCGACTACGTTATACGTTACCAGCAGTTCAAGTGTACTTACTATTAGTGCGAGGTTGACGCGTGGGTTGCGCGAAGGAGTCAGCCGTGTGCGATTCAGCTTGCCGAGAGGGACGTGAGGACCGGGGAAGAGTTAGCACGAGAGAGAGAGAGGCTCGAGGAGAAAAAAAGGAAAGGAAGACGTTTTGCGGCGGCCGTACAGTCGCGGGAACCGCAGCTCCCGATTCGCGCCTCAGTCTGGCTCAATCGGTCATTGCTGTAAAATCGACTGTTGACTGTCGCGTTCCTTGAGCTCGCGATTCCTCCTCACTGAGAGAAGTCTTCGAGCGATTATAAAGAACTGCGCCGAGTGTCGGCTGGATAGACAGATGTTGGTGCGACGTTAAATTGACGATTAATCAATGAGTGATAAGGGAGGAAGATTAAAATGCTTTCTGGTGCATAAAATTCGTATCGCTTAGTGTCAACTGAGAGCGTTCATTGACATAAGTTTCTCAGATAAAGTTTATCGCTCCTCGGTTAAGATTTACGTTAATTGAAAGCGACAGCATCCTCGGCTCGTGGCTCCGATTCGGTCGAATTCTCGACTCGCCGATACCGGCTTATTCGTCTAACGGTCACTCTCGTTAGGGCCGATCTAATTGCTCTGCGATTGCAGAACCAGAGAGATTGGACGGTCGACGATGAATAAAATATATAATGGTTCGAGTTAAGAGATAACCAGAGTAAGATGCAGCAGCTCGAGAAGAGGAAGATTGTGCGCCAGGTAACCCGGTTTCATTTTCACTCTCACTGTTATTCTTGTTCCCAGCGTTCTCACTGCAGCATCAAGTACCAGCTGGCTTCGTTCGTCTATCGCTTCTGGCTTCATGGTTTAAATAGACGGAATAGCTGGTAGCGAGGTTCCTGATGTCTGACACGTTAAATTAATTTCATAGGTAATCCTGAACGAGCGGTATTCGAACAGACCAATGCAGCGGCTAGGAATAGAGCGTCGTCGTTGCGCCGATGTGTCGCAACGGTTGTCAGTGCTCCAATGACGTGACGCAATACCCCAGCTCTGCCTCCTCCAATCAAGTTCACGGTAGCGCCGAGCAGGTTGTCAAGCCTCGTCGGCTATGATGTCATCGGCTATTCGAGAACAGCTAGGTGAAAAGCAGCTCCGATGATTCTATCAAACGGTCTGGACTATTTTCACTCAGCCAACTTGGATAATAAGGGGAATATTTGAAAGTGGCTACGGTGCCCACAGTCGCTCAATCCGAAGGTCGGTCTGCTTCGACTTCTCTCGAGGCAGGACACCGTGGTCGCTCGATTACATGTCTTTGGCAATCGCTTCACTCTCTTTCGCCTTTCATCTTTTCTCAGGAATTCGAAATGTTTTACCTGGAGCGGCTTTGCCTTGAAATTCATCCTCGTCGTGGACACGGGCTAGTTGCCTGGTTGGTCAGGACGTTGATTGACCGGTTCGTTAGCTGGATGACGTCGTGGCGTTGATGAGCTCTGCTTTCATTTTGCCAAATCTTAATTGTGCAAGAAACATCGCCGGAGTTTCTTTTCGCGACGCAATTCACGTTTTTTTTTCTTTTTCTTTTTTCACTTGTTTTCAAGATTAATAATGCTGATTAGGTAATTAAATACGTCACGGATGCAACTTGTTGAACTGAACTTCAGCAGACGTGCGAATGGAGGAGCTCTGCTCGACGCCTACTCTAAATATACAAATGTTGACGGTCACGAGAGTTCCCTGCCTCTGACGGCGTCGACGTTTCTGCCGCCGTCATATTGCGATGCCGCTACATCTCTCTCTCTCTCTCTCTCTCTCTCTCTCTCTCTCTCTCTCTCTCTCTCTCTCTCTCTCTCTCTCTCTCTCTCTCTCTCTCTCTCTCTCTCTCTAACGCTTCACGGAATCGTGGAGAAATTATTTATAGTACTTCCGGTGAATACTTTAGCAGACATTCGCCGCAGTCTTTCCGTAGCGGTTTTACACGCTAGTCGACTGCTGCTACTTGTTCCTGCTGTTTCCTTCCATTGACTTCCCTCGTTACTCTCGTTCGTCTTGTTTCGAAGATAAAGAGAAAGCTGTGCGCAAAGGCCAGAAACTTTCGAGAAAACCTTGACTCTGCTCGGACATGCCGCAAAAAGTCGGTTACGCTTGACAACGTATAAAAGCATAGTTTGTTATGCAAGAAAGGTTCATAGTGGCGGAAGAGGACAATGCGATGTAGAATAACGAGACAAGAAGACTCAAAATTAAACAGTGGAAATTCACGGTTTAGTGCGGCTCATTGTCGGGAGGAGGATCCTTGTCGTTTTGTTGAATTAGAAAAGCTTTTCAATCGCGACGATGCCTTCCGAAGATGTTGACAATAACGTATCTCCTCACCTGGTTGTTTCAGCGTGCTCTTCAGGAGCAGCGTCCTCTAAGAACCTTCCGCACCGAGTTCAATATCTATGAGAGCACCTCCAGCGAAGAACGCTACACGTCCACGACAACCCATTACACACAGTCTCAGTAAGTTTACTTTTCTTAATTCGTTTCGTTGCCTCTGTCTTGATGTTCCTTCTTTTTTTAAATCATTTATTTTATCTGCAGGTACACGTCCGAACGACATGAGTCAACGGCGACGACAGTTTCGAACGAGTTGACGGCAAAGTCCTCTACTCTTCAGCAAGAGCAACAGAAAACGTCGTCGAGAGAGTCATCTCCATTGAAGAGGCCGCACGAAAGACAGGATGAGGATCAACGGGATAACCAGAATATTCAGGAGCGTCAGAGCAGGACGAGGAACGGAGAAACGGCCGGGCGGTCCGAGAGCAACGAGGCCTCAAGGTCTCAGTGGTCCGGGAGTAGTATGCAGTTTAGCGAGATCAGAAGTTTAAAGAGGGTTCACAGATCTGAGGAGGGTATAGGAACTGAAAACATAGTTGATGCTAGAGGTATCGTTGACCCGGCTACGGGAGAAATTTTGACGGTAGGACAAGCTATAAGTATGAGGATATTGGACGTCAGGAATGGTAGGATAGCTAGCTCAGCGGATGGTAAAGTGAGCGTGCCTATTGAGGAGGCAGCTAGGGCTAATTTGATTGATCCGAAACTTGCGAACAGACTCTTAGGACCTTGCGGCGTCACCGAGGACGGTCAACGTGTTTCCCTCCTCGAGGCCATTCAGCGCGAGCTATTGGATGCGGAGAGGACCGTTCCTCCGCACCCTCAGTCCCAATCGTATCAGTCTCAGGAAGCCAACAGAGCTAAGGTAACGTATTTCGGCGTCTCGCCATCCGACGAGAAGCCTCTTGAGAGCGCCGACGTCACGAGCGGTGGCGACGGAGTTAGCGTTGCTGATGCGATGAAACGTGGTCTGCTCGATCCGGAAAGCGGTCGTTTTATCAGTGCCGACGGGGAACGCATGAGCATCGAGGAGGCGTACGCGCGCGGTTTCCTCGTGCGAATCGACACCAGCGTGAAGATCAAACGTGGCGCCCTTGCTCTCGCCGATGCCCTCAGTCAGGGTCTCGTCGACGAGAGAAGCGGTCGTGTGGCCGATCGTAACACTGGCGAGGAGTACAGTCTCGACGAGGCTATCGCGCGTGGTATCCTCCTGCCAGACGTCCGCGAAATTGTTGACACCAAGAATGACACGAAGGTCAGTCTCGCGGTGGCCATCGAGCGTGGCATCCTGAACCCTAAAACTGGAAGATACATACATGGAATATCTTTGGAAAAGCTTCCTTTGAAAGAGGCCAGGAGACGTCAGCTGATCTTGAAGCCCATGACCCTGAAGGATTGCTGTGACTTGGAGATCATCGACGAGCATGGAAAGATTGCGAGTCCAGCACATCGTGCCAAACTTGGTATTCTCGAGGCCATTGATCGTGGTGTTCTCGACGCGGATCATGTTAAATCAGTTACTGATACCAGAACGAGTGAACTTATTACCTTGAACGATGCTCTGACTTGTGGCATCATAACTCGTGCGAATACGTTCCGGGACGCACTAACGGGCGAAGAATCCACGATCTCGGAGGCAGTCGACCGTGGACTCCTTACATCCGTCGCTCAAAAATCGATCTTTGACATAGATGGTTTCAAGGATCCAATATCCGGAGAATTCATAAGTCTGAACGCAGCGCTTCTCAAGGGTTTGGTCAGTCCCAAATCTGGAGGATCCTTTGTGGTGGACCCAAATACCGGGAGGACAGTGTCGCTGGAGGAGGCTGCAGAACTTGGACACGCACGTCCTGAGGTAATGGAAATGCTGAACCGTGGAATCGGAGTAACCGACCAGGGACGTGAACTCAGTGTCCTTGAAGCTGTACTGCTAGGTGTACTGGATCCAAGATCTGGACAGCTTCTTGATCCTAGAACTAAGAGACCAGTACCCCTCGAAGAAGCCATTAGGCGTGCTCTCGTGACACCCGACGGTGCTGCTCTGCTTGCGAGTCTTCTCAACATTACCGTCACTACGCAGACCCTCACAAAGACAATAAAACGTTACGTAACAGTTACTGAAACTGGCGAAACCATCACCAGGGACTACAAGATTGCCTATGGAGAAGCTGTTGCCCGAGGTTATCTCAACGAAGAGACAGAAGAATTCCGTGACCCCGACAGTGGTCGTTGTCTGGCATTACGTGAAGCCATTCAGGAAGGTCTGGTTGGGGAACCTGATGCGTCATCTTCCTCCAGGAGGCGTCAAATAATCAGTAGATCGAGCATTTCAAGGGATTCTTCTCCGCCGAAAGCTGTTGGCATTACCACTGCCATTATTACCACCCGAGAGGTTCCACCCTCTACGTCCACTACCTACATCCCAGATTCTACGAGAAACAGGAGCACGGTGACTATCAGTGTCTCACCTACTGATCTTAAAGATCCACAGTCAGGTCGAAGCTCCTCTGCGTCCAGGACACCTTCGCCCATCACCGAGAGACGTGAGAATACTGAATCCTTCGAATCTAATGAGAAATCAGTTGAATCTACAGAAAGGAAAGTTTTCGAGTTACCCCGCGATGGATGGACTCTTGCAGAGACTATAGAACGAAGATTCTTCGATCCTGTAACTGGACTCTTCATAATTCCAGGAACAGACAGACTTGTCTCCTTCGAGGAATGCGTTAAACTTCAGATAATTGATCCAAATTCTGCTTGTGTTATTGACCCTAGCAACGGACGTAAAGTCTCTCTACTGCGAAGTCTGAAAAAGAAGATATTGGATTCCACTGGACATTATACACAGCCGCAAAAGATCTCCATGAAAGAAGCCATCATAAAGAACTTGGTGATCCTGGAAAGTTGTGAGATTACCGAGACGACGACTATGACAACCACCACTGTGACTACTACGTCGATGGATACTACGGAATCTAGGGAAGAAGAAACGACTAGGACGAGTACGAGTCCGGAAGGTACGAGTCGTCAACGACTCTTCCAGATCACCAGGGTTTCTGGAAAACCCGACAAGATAGAGTTGACTCATATTAACAATCCATCGAAGCGAACTGAAATTGCGAGCTCATATGCCATTGAAGAGAGCTCCAGTCTCATGGACCCTGTTCAGGTAGATCAGGGCATAATCTACGACCCAGCCACAGCACTTGTCATATTCACCGAGAGTGGTCAATCAGCAAATCTTCTGACAGCTGTCAAGGAAGGTGCGCTGCCAGCAGAATCCGTCCAAGTTAAGAATCCACATACAGGCAAGAACATGTATGTCGATGAAGCTCTGAATCGTGGTGTCCTAGATGCCAGGACGGGCGAATACAAAGATGGAAGCGGTAGGCGAATTTCTCTTGCAGACGCTGCCAAGTTTGGTCTGGTGGCAGTCCTAGGAGCGCCTCTCGTCGCGACAGCGGCTGCCGTAGAAGCTGTCAAAAGAGCCATGGTCGAGGATCCTAAGACTGGGGAAAAGATTCCCCGGGAAGTTGCCATTGAGCGTGGTCTCATCAGCAGATCAGAGATCATCACGACTACTGTTCTTGTGAAGGATCCAGAGAGTGGGCTTGAGATCCCTGCTAGCGAGGCCATCGAAAAAGGTCTCGTCACTTCCCAAGAACTTCACGATCTCGCTGCTCTTCCTGATACCAAAGTCAAAGTTAAGATAGTCGATAGTACTCGAGAGATCGACGATCTCTCGGAAGGCGATGGACCTTCTCTGGCTGAGAGAACCAGGTCCCGCGTTACCACAGAACCAAAGTACAAGGTGACCATTGGTCAGGCCAGGTCACTCTCCCGAAGTCCGGATCGCCAAGCGAAACCAATTGTCCTCCAGAAGATGCGCAAGAGAATCGTCCGTACCAAAGAGGCTTTGGAGACCGGACTCATCGATGAGGAGACTGCACGGATGATTTCCCCTGAACAAAATAAAGAACCAAAGGGTGATGGGACAGGCAGGACTCTTAGTGAAGCCATCGAGAGTGAGGAGGTCGATCCGGACAAGGGCAGGATAGTCGATCCTCAAAGAGGAGACATTCTCAATATCAAAGAAGCCCTTCAGCGTGGTGTCCTGGATCCAGAGACTGGTACTCTTCTAGTACCTCTTGCGCGAAGTTTATCTCTTCCAGGACTGTACAAACAAGGACTCTTGGAGAAGCGCGACGGAAAAATCATTCATCCAGAGACTGGAGCACACCTTACGCTCAACGAGGCGATTGTCTGTGAAATTGTGGATCCTCTGTCTCGGCTCCGCTCAACTCTGACGGATACTGGTCAGGATGAGTTAGTGACCATAGAGAAAGCCATAGCCGATGACGTTCTCGACGGCGAGAGATGTCTCATTAGGACAAGGAATGGCGAAAGTCTGGGTCTTGCAGAGGCTGTCGAACGTGGGGACATCTTTGAGCCAGATGTACCAAGGGGCGAGTTACCGAGAGAAATTCCACCAGCAGGCATGACATTCCCTGTAGCCCTAAAACGAGGACTCGTTGAGACCAACGCCAAAGAGGTGAAACATCCAATAACCGGCGAACGTTTACCCATCGAGGAAGCCATCAATCAGGATTTCTTGATGGCCTTCCCATATCCAGCAGCACCTGATAGCATTGAAGTGACAAAGGCTCTCGAGTCCGGACTCGTTGACAGTGATAAGGGCGTGTTCGTGCACCCAACAACGGGCACGCTGCTCCCGGTATCCGAAGCTGTCGAATCTGGTCTCCTTATAATAAAGCCACAAGTAAGTGGAAACGAAGGCACCGTCGCTGCGGTCACCGAGACTGTCACCTCCTATCACACGATAACCACGAAGACCATAGAACTCCTCCCGGGATATGTTCTACTAAATGCTTCACAAATCCAGGAAATTGAGACAGGACGAGTAATCACAATGGAGAAAGCGAAAGCTACAGGAATCGTTAAGGACGAGTCCGAGATCAGAGAAGAATTCACAACGAGGGATATTAAGATGACCTTCAGCGACGCTGTCAGAAGAGGACTGGTTGACATGAGCGCTGGTACTTACACTGATCCTCAGAGTGGCGCTGTCATACCAATTGCCAAAGCCATCGAGGATGGCATCCTGGACACTTCCGCTCCTAAGCCTCAGCAACAGCTTGCACCTAGTCAACCTTCTGAATCTACCCAGCTTCCTCAGCAACAGCCTGGCAAGCTATCAACGCAATCACCATCGCAGATTGATTCAGAAGTTTCCTCAATATCACCGTCCACAGTGACTGCTATTCCGGAAACTGGTCCACTAACTGTCCTGGAAGCAGCCGAGAGTATCTACGACGAGAAGACTGGCAAGTTCAAGGACCCTAATACCCAAAAATCATATGACTTAAGTGAAGCAATGGAGATCGGATTGATAGAGTCTGATTCTGTAATGTACGATGTCAAGAATGCTGAATCAATCACAACCAAACAGGCTATGGAGAGAGGACTGCTGAATCCAAAGACTGGAAAGATCACAGATAAGGATGGATCTTCCATGTCAGTGGCTGAAGCTGCTAAATTAGGACTTCTTGCTGTTGTCGCTGCTCCAGTTCTTGCTGGGAAAGCTGTTGTCGACGCCATTAAAGCTAGGCGCTCTTCACCTGGTGAAGAAAACACAACAAGCATCTCAACTCCCACAAGTGAAGTACCACGATCGCATGCAGCGGTACGGACTCCAAGTTCCACTGTCACTTCTGGTGCCACTATCAGCACCAGTACCTGCACCACCACTAGCACTATTATCACCACCAGTACTGGCACTAGCGTTAGTAGAAGCGTCACTGACAGTGATCAGGTGAAGCTGCGACCGTCTCCAGAATACGATGAAAAGCAAGAGGAGGAGGATGAGGACGTTGAAATGAAAGAACAAGAGCCGACGGAGAAAACTCTGGGTGCGGCCATTGAGAGTAACTTGATAGAACCAAAAACTTGCCAGATACGGGTGGGCGATACGGAAATGCCCTACACGGTCCAGGAAGCTTTGGAAAATAGACGAATTGAGTTGAGTGATACAGTAGAGGTGATTGATAGGACATTGATTCACATAGTTACGGAAACTTCGCCAAGGTTCAAGATAACGGTCACCAAGGAACTGAACCGCGAGAGTCTTGCTGACCGAGGAGCCTTTGATTTGGAGCAGAATAAGTTCCTTGATCCTGAGACAGGTGAGATTGTCTCGTTCCATCAGTTTGTCCTGGATCTAGGTGTATTTGATCCTGACAATGTCTTGGTGAAGGATCTGTCAAGTAAATCTGAGAGATTCGTAACTCTGCGCGAGGCCATCGAGAAACCCCTAGTTGATCGCAATTTAGGTAACATGGTCGACCCCAAGACTGGCAGGAAGATCCCCGTCTTCGAGGCGATTCGTCTCGGCTGGATAGTAGAAGGGGTCCCAGTGACCGACCAACGAGAAACGCGAGCACCAACGATTCGTGCGATGGAAGTGGAGGAAGAGGAGGCCCCACTGGCACTGACGCTACAGGAAGCAGTAGAAGCCGGCGTTTACGAGACGTCGAGCGGTGCTCTGCATGATCCACGATCTGGGCAAACCCTGACGTTTGCCGCAGCTGTCGAGAGCGGTTTGATCGACGGAGACTCCATTGGAATACGTAATCCTGCCAACGATGAAATTGTACCACTTCAGGAAGCGCTGGAGAATGGTATTGTAGATTTAAAGCGTGGCGTCATAGTGAACGTCGAGACGAGAACGGAGATTGACATCAGGGTTGCTTTCGTCAAAGGTTTAGTCGTACCTGGGTTCAGGAAACCTATTTCCCTGGAGGCACTTGTCAAAAAGGGTCTCTACGATCCCGAGAGTGGACGCATCCTGGATTCTCTAACGAAACAGCGCGTCGACGTCGAAGAGGCAGTACGACGCGGCATCGTCGACGCGTTCATCACTGAATGCCAGGATACTGCAGCAGGATCTTTCCTTTCCTTGGACGACGCCATCACTGCAAAACTCCTAGATTCCAAGACCGGACGTTTACGCGATACCAGGGCTGGCGAGTCTTTGAGCCTTGACGTTGCCCTGGAACGAGGTCTCCTAGTAACCACCGGTTTCGTACCTTCCCTCATCGACGTCATCGTACAGGAATACTACTCGCCCAGAACTGGTCTAGTTCTGAATCCAATGACCGGCGAGGAGTTGACTCTTAAGCGAGCACTGGCTATTGGCTATGTTGACGGCAGCGCGACTGTCATTAAGGACGAGAAGAGCGAGAGAGTGTTACCTTTAGAGGAAGCTCAGGAAACTAGACTCGTCGACCTTGAGAAAGGTCTTCTTCTCTATCCGCACTCCATGACTCTTGACGTGGCTTTTGAAAAAGGATACATCTTGAGTACTGTAAAACCCTGGAGCCTTCAGGAAGCTCTTGCCCATCAGTGTTACGATCCACATAGCGGTATGTTCCTTATCGAGGGCCAAAAACTTACTCTGGAGGAGGCGATCGAAAAGGGTCTGATCAGTCGTGACAGTCCTTCTGTGAAAGATCCACGAACCGGTGATATAATATCTCTGAGTGACGCCATAAAACACGGATTGATTGACCCTAAGACCGGAACAGGCATCGAGCCTGCAACTGGGATTCCTATCAGCCTTATCGATGCCCTGGAGCGTGGTCTGATCGTGCCGGCTAAACGAAAAATATCCTTGCCGGAAGCAGTCTTTAAGGGCTTTTACGATCCGAAGACTGGACAGTTCACCATTCCTGAGACGCAGGAGAAACTGCCGACCGACCGGGCGATTAAGAAGGGCGTCATAGATCCAAGTTCTGCGATCGTGCGTCATCCCCACGACCCCCAGGGCGACACAGTCATCACTTTCGATCGGGCCATCCGAGAACTCATTGTAGATCCTAAGAGCGGCACTATTACCAATGACAGAGGGGAACCTGTGGACTTCAGGGAAGCCTTCGAGCATGGACTCCTGGTTGAGACTCGCCGTCCAATGAGCCTCAGTGAAGCTCTCACAAAGGGTATTCTGAACGAGGCGAGTGGCACCTTCCTGGACCCGCAGACAGGCGCTCAAATTGGCTTCCTGGAAGCAATTCGGCGTAATCTTATCGACGCTGAATCAGTTACCCTGAGGGACACCAGAACAGGACTCTGGAAGACGATGACATTATTGGAAGCAATCCGCGCTGGCTACGTCGACGAAAAAACTGGACGAATCAGGAAGGATGCGTCGTCTCCACGAGATGAGACGGGTGCTACACTCTCCCTGCGTCAGGCATACGAGAGTGGATTGATTGTCGACAACAAGGCACCAGTGTCCCTTCAACGTGCCATTCACCAAGGCCTCTACGACGAGAGCACTGGGAAAATCACAGATCCCAGCACGGGCCGAGCCGTTACCCTTCACGAGGCAATGCGAAAGTGCCTCATCAGTCCCACCCTGGCCTGTTACTGGGATAAACGCACGGAACGACTTCTTTCCCTGGCCGAGACGTGCAGGGCCTCCGTGATCGACCGACGTTCAGGTCTGTTCCGTGAACCAGGTGCCAGCCGCTCAGTGTCTTTGGGACATGCTCTTCAGCTTGGACTTATCGTTGATATCGAGAGTGCCGGCTTTGGACTTTACGAAGCACTCCTTATGGGCATCTACGAAAGTAATTCTTCCCGCTTTGTGCATCCCTCAACCGGACGCAAATTCACCCTGGCTGAAGCCTGTAATGATGAACTCATCGATCCTCAGTCCTCTCTCGTGAAGAATCCTACCAGTAACAAATATATCTCATTGCCAGATGCCATTGCCGCAGGTATTATCGACGACACGAAGAACAGCTTTGTGGTTCCTGAAAGTGGAAAGGTCATGGACCTCCAAGAAGCACGAAAACGGGGCTTTGTGGTACCTTCGAAAAAGCCACTGTCGATCGAAGAAGCTGTCAGGTGTTCTTTGTATCGCGGTGACAGTGGCAAGTTTGTCGATCCTATCCTCAACGAGTACCACGATCTGGAGGAAGCTCTTGCCGTGGGTCTTCTCGACCCTGACACAACGGCACTCAAAGATGCCACCAGTGGACGTATCAAGTCTCTGCAAGCAGGTATCGCCGATGGAACCATCGACGTTCCTAAAGGGCGGGTCCTGGACCCCAAGAGTAAACGAGCTTACAACATCGACGTAGCTCTAGAACGTGGACTCCTCGTCAGCATCGATAAACCATTGACCCGAGTGGATCCAGACGTCGTCGTCAATGTCTCGGACGTAGATGCGGAGCCAGATTCAAAACCATATGGTGCGAAAGAATCCCGAGCTGTTCGCGAGTGCAGCCTCGAAGAAGCCATTAGATACGAGCTGCTCGATCCTGAGACATCAATTCTCAAAGATCCCCGCACCGGCCGCTTCATCAGCGTCAGAAGAGCAATAGACGAAGGCGTAGTCGATCCCGCAAAACGAGGAAGCATCGAGCTCCGTAGCGGAAAGGCAGTAGACACATGTTGCATCCGGTTCGAGGACGTCCTCGTATTCCTGGAAGAACCTGTAAGCTTCGAGAAGGCTATGGAAACGGGTCTTCTCTCTCTGGAGACCGGCAAGTTCACTGAACCAAAGACTGGCACCGTCCTCACACTGAAGGAAGCCGTGAGTCTCGGCATCGTCGATCCCGATTCTGCCTTGATCAAGGACACACAAAAAAGAAAGCTAGTAAAACTCGCAGAAGCTTTCCGCAAGGGCATGATGGACGCCGAGAAGAGTAGTGTCCTGGACACCCAAACCTCAAAATTGTACACCCTACCAAAGGCAATCGAGAGTGGTCTTCTAGTAACGCCCAAGCGTGGTCTGACATTCATCGAGGCCTTACAATTCGGTCTCTACAATCCTACCACTGGCGGTTTTTATGACCCCTTCGTGATTACTTCCGTCCTAGATCGTAAGCGTCTGACCCTCCTAGAGGCTATAGATTCGGCACTCATAGATCCCTCTAGCACGGTGATCAAGGATCCCGTGACTGGGAAAATCGTTACGTTGTTAGACTCGATAAGTGAGGCCAGGATAGATCCTATAGCAGGCAGGTTTATCGAAGACCCCAACGGCAAGAGTCTCGACTTCGTCAAGGCCTTGGAACGGGGTTACGTGCTCGCCGCTGAAGCCAGGGTAAGTCATCCTTTGATTACTCCCTCTTATGCTCGCTCTCGTGCACGTTAATTTTATTATAACCTAATCCTGCAACCTCTGTTACCCATAACAACTTTTTCGTCATCCTTTATCAGCTTGCTGAAATGGATATGGATATTTTCGTGCACTGTGCTTCGAGTTTTCTTAACTTTCAAGCTCTTCGGGCTTTTTTCACCCTTATCTTATCAGATTGATTGACTGATTCTCTTGCAAGTTGCTAGAGTAACCAGAAAGAAGCTATTCGATAGTCTTGATAGTATTTATAAAACGCCAACCCATGCTTCCGAAACCATCAAGATCTTCTTTTGCACGAAGACCTTATCCTTTTCAATCCAATCCAATCCTCTTTTATTTATTTTGCCATGAGCTAAAGCATTTGAATGGAAAATACTCAAGAGCATCTTTCACTATTCATTCTTACTTACAATTAGATTATGCTTGCTTATCATGTTTTGTCTCGTTTTTACAGCGTACCCAAGATACACGACACTCACATCCCCGTGCTTGTTATCATTTAACATGGGGCTAATAAAACAAAAGATCACCAAGTGTCACCGTCACTATCACGACCGCCATGACCACGACCACCTATCCGACACTAACCATTAAGCTCGCGTGGCTCTACTGAACGCCAGGTTGTCTGCGAATCTACAGAGACAACCGACTAGACTCATGCGTGGTACATTGTTCCACGCCATAACCACGTCCACGATCCATAGACATCGCTTTAATTAAATTAATCATTAATCCAATGTCGTTCTATTCGCATCAGCAACGCTAATTCAACCGGCGATTAATTAAGTTACCTTAGAGGGTAATTAAACTCCGTGTTCTCATAGTGTCATGACCACCATGGCAGCCATTATGGGACCCGGAATTAACGTTAATAACGTAATAAGCCTTCACACAATCAGTTACTTCTAATGGGGGGGTGCGTTACGCGTCGCCACAACTTTAATCACCTACATTGTCGTCACTCTTTAGTGAATCGTAAATGCTTGCTTTGATTATTGTTGAGCAGCCATTTTGTTTTCACGATGCGTAATGTTCCTCCCTTCAGCACTCACGAGTTTTATCCATTAACGTATAATCGCTGTAACTCACTCCTATGATTTCGACGTCTGTCGTCGTCGTTCCGGTTTTTGATACATTTTTAACTCTTTTTACTTTTTTGCAGGTTTTATTGTTCTCTTCCTCGACTTCCTCGTCTTCTTCCTCATCAACTTTTTGTTTCTTGTTTGTTTCTTTTTTTTTTTTTGTTATCTTTCACCTCTTCACATTTCTCTCCCTCTACGTGGCCATTTTTTTATTTTTATACTATTTTTTATTTGGACTTGATCTTGGCACATTATCTTACCTGTCCTATTCATTTTTATTTTATGTCATTCCATCTCATCCATATACTTTGTACTGTCTCCATTTGTATCAGATTATTGTCATTGTCACACACATTATCATATTATTGTGCGTTTTAATTTATTTGCTTGAGAAAAGTTTGTGCCGAGGTTTTTTACACATTACACACATAAAGCTTGGACGCTATTCTCATTTGCTTTCGGCTGCATACGAGAGAAAGGCACATACGTACGCGTACGCAGTCCCAGCAGATAAATTAAAGCTATCCTAGGCCAATGTATTGTACCAATTGATCTTGACCTTTGACTTCTGTCATCATGTATGTTCCGTTTGTGTGTTCGTGCTTGCATGAGTGAGAGACATTACCATAGGCTTATTATACGTATATATATTTTAGTATAGATTTTAGTTTTATTTTATATATTTAGAAATGCCTCTGATATGGACAAGTCGTCTTGCCCAACCTGATCTTTGACTCAGTATCCCTTGTTCCCACCAATTTCCTAACTCGTGCCTTTTTGTTGGCACTATTAGATGTTATTAAAGTTGGCCGTCACAAGTTAATCGTATGTTCTTGTAGCAAGCGGTGGAGGAGAAGTACAAGTTATGTGATGAAAGCCTGACCAAGCTCTTGCAATGGATCTCGGCTGTAGAAGACAAACTGGCCAATCAGGATGTCGTCAAGGAGGATATCGAGGAACTGAGAAATCAGATAAACGTGATGAAGGTTAGCTGTTTGTCACCGTTAAAAGAGTTCTGACCGTGTGAGACACAATGGTTTTAATATAATGATTTTGATTTCTTGCAGCAAGTGAAAGAGGACCTGGAGGCACACAGTCGCCCAGTCTCTTCGTGTCTAGATCAAGTTCGCCAAGTGGTTCTCACTGGAAGCGACGTCCTCTCGAGCGACGAAGTGTCGACCCTCGAGAAGAATGGACGCTCGTTGAAAACACGATTTGAGAGAGCCACAGACCGTACGGAACGTCTTCTAAGACGTCTCACTGGAGCCCGAGATGAACTCTCGAAGTTCAAGTAAGTATTCGCTGTAAGGTCTACCAAGTAGGGTAACGGTAATTGTCATTGTTTTCTTTAACCAGGAACGAGATTGTGTCGTTCTCTTCGTGGCTGGACAAGGCTAGACGAACCCTGGAGGACAAGGAGCGTTCATTGTCAGACCTGAAGAAGTTGACCAGCAGTTCAGATTCCACCCGGGACTTTGTAAGTGATGTTATCGCTCACCAGGCTGATCTGCGATTCATCACGATGGCAGCACAGAAGTTTGTTGACGAGGGCAAGGAGTACCTCCAAGTTTTGAATGAATTCAGAACAGGTCTGCCTCAACGATTGCCCCACAAGGAACCATTGCCAACTCAGGATTCACCGGTGCGCAGCGAAGTTTCTATTGTAACTGCCCATTATAAGGATCTCCTCTCCAGAGCAAATGCTCTGTCGGACAGGCTCTCAGGAGTTGGAGGCAGACAACGTGACTATCACGATTCCCTCGATAAGGCCAAGTCCTGGCTGAAGGAAGTTGAACCAAAGGTGAACAAAGTCATCTCCGAGCCCGTAGCGGCCGAACCTAAACAAGTCGAAGATCAACTCAGCAAAGCCAAGGCATTGAATAATGAATTCCTGGCGAATGAAAGACTCGTGGATAATGCCAAGTCTAGCGTCGATGCTCTCCTAAGATCTCTCGATGGGCAACTGACACCTAACGAGACGAATCAACTCGAGGAACCTGTAAGAGCCCTTGAGGATAAGTACAGGCAACTGGGCAATGCTCTGGCCGACAAGTGCCAGGAACTCGATACAGCTCTCGTTCAAAGTCAGGGAGTCCAAGATGCTCTTGATGGTCTAGTCAATTGGCTCAACAACGCTGAGAGTCAGTTCAAGTGAGTAAATTCGAAAAAAGCTTCTTGTCTAGCGCAATACATTTTTCTTCGATACAAATGATATAAATTGTTTTCTCTTTTTTTTTCCCAGAAATCTCCAACGACCGGCAAGTTTGCAGAAGGAGCGACTGGAAGAACAACAACGCGAGCAGCGTGTGCTTCAAGCAGACCTGGATAGTCACCGCGCGAGTGTAGATGCTATTAGCACAAGCGCCCAGGATCTCTTGGTCAACTCCAGTAACGCGCGCGTAGCCAAACGCATTGAAGCCAAGCTTAAGGACGTTCAGAGTAGATTTGAAAAGTTAATGGACAAGTCTCTTCGCCGTGGCGAGTTCCTTGATGAGGTTTCACAGGCACTCAATGAATTCAACAACGAGACAGCGAAATTCGACAGCTGGTATTCGCACATACTGGATGCCCTTGAGTCTAGGGAACTTTCCAAACTCGACGTCTCAGAATACGAAAATAGGATGGCTCAACTGGTACATAAACGTGACGATCAACGTGCCAACTTTGATGATCTCGTTCGCAATGGCAAGGCCCTACTCTCAAAGAAGGATATCACCGACGCGGCTCCGATCAGAGAGAAAATCAAGGCTCTGGAGAGCCAATGGAAGGAACTCAATAGTCTCCTTGACGAGAAGCAACGTCTCAGCAAGTCCCGTGCCGAGCAACTTAATGCGTATGAGAAGCTACGCGATCAAGTTATCGATTGGCTTAATAAAAGTGAGAACAAGGTTCAGAGACTGCAACCAGTTGCTGTCGACCTGGAAAAACTCAAGAAGCAGGCTGAGGAACTCAAGCCTATACAAAAGGAATACAGAGACTATGGCGTCACGGTGGATAAAGTTAATGATCTTGGTATCGCTTACGATAGTTTACTCAAGGAACGCGGTGAGAGTCCCACTAGACGTCGTGGCAGTGCAAGTCCTACGAAGAGGCCGAATGTCACCGGTCCACGTAAGCAGGAATTCCACTACAACCCACTTCCATTGATCATGGTTTACATTTTTTAATTGTAATCTAGCTATAGTCATCAGTCTCCTTTTCTGCATTTGATAGTCACATCTCCGTCATGACTAATTTCCTTTATTCATCGGCATCGTATAATTTTTCTTTTTCTTTTTTTTTTTAATAGTACGTCGCACATCACAAGATGGTCGTTCACCATCCCCCACCAAATCCTATGCAGTTCAAAGCCCGGTGTCTCCAGGTGGTAGCAGTGGATTCAGCAGCCGACGCTCTAGTCAAGATGGATTCCATTTGGAAGAACTCTCTCCTGTTCAGCAACAGCTTTCGGAGATCAATAATCGATATGGTTTATTGGGTGTCAGGTTGGCTGATAGGCAAACCGAGTTGGATAACATCAAGGATGAGCTGAGGAAGCACTTGGATAACTTGAAAACACTCTCACAGTTCTTGGACAAGGTTTGTATTTAATCTACTGAAACGTATTCGCTGGTTTAGTTATGAAAGAATTAATTATAAATCTTATCCTTCCAGGTACAAAGACAACTACCTAAGGAGACGATTCCATCAAGCAAAGAGGATGCTGACAAGACCGCTAAGCAAATCAAGACCGTTATCGAGGAAATGTACGAGAAGCAATCTCTACTTGACAGTACAAGGACCCAGGGTCGGGATCTTGTGCGTCGCAAGAAAGGAGCCGACGGCGTTGATCGCCTTAATGATGAACTTGAAGATGTGTCTAGTAGATGGAAATCCATTTCAGACAGATGCAAGGATAGAATCAGATTCTTGGAAGATATGCGTGAATTCCACGATACTCACGAGGGTTTGAATTCCTGGTTAGGAGCTAAGGAACGGATGCTCGGTGCTTTGGGTCCCATTTCATCGGATCCACGAATGGTCGCCAGTCAGGTTCAGCAGGTTCAGGTCTTACGTGAAGAGTTCAGAACACAACAGCCACAACTTGACCATTTGGCTGAGGTTGGTGAAAGTGTCCTAGCGAGAATTAACGTTAACTCTCCTGATGGCCAGAAGATCAATGCCAAACTTCAGAATGTTCTCGACCGATGGGCAGATCAACTTGGTCGCCTAGACGAGCGTGCCCAAAGTCTTGGGGATGCCGTCGACACTAGTCGAGAATTTGACGCCAGTCTTAATCGACTCCGTGATGCTCTTCAAGGCATATCCGACAATCTGGATGATCTTCCTCTTGACAAAGATCCTGAAGAACAGCTACGTAAAATCGAGAACTTAGAGCGACAGCTTGAAGGTCAGAGACCTCTTCTTGCCGACGCAGAAGCTGCCGGCGCTCAATTGTGCGAGGTGTTGAGTGATCCTGCGTCAAAATCTGAGATTCAAGGCAAACTCACAGCTGTTGGAAAGCTTTACAACAATCTACAAAAGAAACTGGATCACAGGAAGGCTGAGGTTGAGGGTAATCTCCGTGATGGACGTCAATTCGAAACATCTTGCAGCAAGACCCTGGGTTGGCTCGCAGACGAACTGGGTAACATGTCTGAGAAATTGCTAGTATCCGCCGATCGTGAGATTCTGCAGCAACAGTTGGACCATCATGAGGTAAGTGCACAGGATTTGACAATTTTTGAAGTTCTGGAGTATTATATCGATGCCCGACTTCTTGATCTTTCAATTTCGATTTTTTTTCAGCCTGTCTATCGCAACGTAATGGCCAAAGAACACGAGGTGATTATGTTACTAAACAAGGGACGTGATCTTCTGGCAAGATCACAGAAGGCAGAAAACCGTTCTCTCCAGCGAGATCTAGACAAGATGCAGTCTCAATGGGACCGATTGAAGAAGGACACACTAGATCGCCATACAAAGTTACAAACTTGTGCAGAACACTGCAAGAAGTACTACCGTGCCCAGGACGTCTTCTTGCCATGGCTACGACAGGCAGAAGATAAGTTGGAGGGTCTGAAACCAGCATCCTTCAAGCGCAAGGACATAGAGAAGCAACTCAAGGAACTCTCGTCCTTTAGGAACGAAGTATGGAAACGTTCTGGTGAATTTGAGAACAATAAGACCCTAGGCGAGACCTTCCTCAGTGCTTGCGACATCGATAAGGAAGTCGTTAAGAATGAACTCGGAGCTATGAAGGCAAGATGGGATAAACTGAACAATGGTAAGGGTTTTAAGGATCACCATGAAATTGGCATTATCCTAACAAACTTAATTCTATTATAGACCTTTTGGAAAGAACCCAGTCGCTGGAAGACACTGCTCGGCACCTATCGGACTTCAACGAGAATCTGCGCGATGTGCAGCACGGCTTGCAGCGGTGCGAGGATAAATTGGCGTCGCACGATGCTCTTGGTGGAGCCTCTAAGGACCCCAAGCTTCTCGACCGAATAAAGGTAACAAACCTGATCCGTTGACGCGAGAGAAATCATAATGTCAATGGTAATTCAATTTTGACTGTAATATTTGCAGAATCTACGAGAAGAAACATCAAGCCTAAAGAAGCCGCTGCAGGCTGTACGTCAACAGGCTAACGATCTGGTCCACAAGGCCAGTGAACAGGGTGTGGATGCGAGTCATCTGCAAGATGAGGTTGAGAATGTCACTGACCGTATAGATGATCTCCAAGCGAAATTGGACGATCGATGCAGCGACTTGCAGAGTGCTGCCACAGCAATGGCTCAATTCAATGACCAAGTAAAGGTTCTAAGCCAGGATCTTGCTGCTGTAGAGAACGAACTCGATTCGATGAAGGCTCCTGGTCGTGATGTAAAGACTGTCCGTGGACAGCAGGAGGACGTGGGCAAGGTGATAAACAAGTTGAATAAATTGTCCGATGGCGTGGCCGACGCTGTTAGCTCTGGCGAACGCCTCGTCGACTCTGGATTCGCTCCGGATGCCGTAGCCACTCGCGATCAAGTTGAGGGACTTAAACGTCATCTTGGAAAACTTGATGAGCGCGCGCGTAATAGGGAGGACGAACTACGTGATACCTTGGACAAACTTCAAGAGTTCTACCATGCACATGCTGACGTGATGGACGATATTGCGGAGGCAAACGACCAAATTAGAAAATTAAAACCCGTCGGTTCGGAAGTTGACTCCATCAGAGCTCAGCAGGATGACTTCAGAGCCCTGAAAACTGGCAAGATTGAACCAATTGGTCATGCTGTTGATGAATGCAATCGGCTGGGACAGGTACTGGTTCAAAGTGCTGCGCGGGATGTTAATACTGGAAGTATTGAGAAGGATCTTGACAAGATGAATGAGAAGTGGAACGATCTTAAGGACAGAGTGAGTATTTACTGGAAGCCATATAACTTTGTAACTGCTTTAAAAAAAAAAATTAAATATGTAATGAAATTTTATGTTTCAGCTTAATGAGAGGGACAGAAAGTTGGACGTCGGACTTCTTCAGTCCGGCAAATTTCAGGAAGCCTTGGACGGCTTGGAAAAGTGGTTGGCCGATACCGAAGAGATGGTTGCTAACCAAAAACCACCGTCGTCAGACTATAAGGTGGTGAAGGCACAGCTACAGGAACAAAAGTTTCTGCGTAAAATGCTGATGGATAGACAGAATTCCATGTCCTCTCTGTTCAATATGGGACAGGAAGTTGCTGCTGGTGCTGAGCCAAAGGAACGTAAAGCTATTGAGAAGCAACTGAAGGACCTTATGGGCAGATTTGACAAACTTAGCGAAGGTGCCGCGGAGAGGATGGATGCGCTTGAACAAGCAATGGCTGTCGCGAAGGAATTCCAGGAGAAGTTGTTGCCTCTTGCTATTTGGTTAGACAGAACTGAAAAACGAGTGAAAGATATGGAACTGGTACCAACCGATGAAGAAAAGATTCAGCAACGTGTTTCTGAACACGACGTGCTTCACGACGACATCCTTTCGAAGAAGGTCGACTTTAGTGAACTGACAGACATCGCCAGTCAGTTAATGGGATTAGTAGGAGAGGAGGAAGCTGCAATCCTCGCGGACAAACTTCAGGATGCGGCTGAAAGATACGCTAGTCTTGTTGAACGTTCTGAAGCTCTTGGAGCTCTTCTTCAACGCTCAAGACAAGGACTAAGACACCTCGTGCTAAGCTACCAGGATCTGCAGGCATGGATGGAGAGCATGGAAGTGCGACTTTCCAAATACCGAATCTTGGCCGTACATACGGAACGGCTTCTGCAACAGATGGAAGATCTAGCCGACTTGACTGAAGAGGTTAGCGCTCGTCAGACCGAGGTTGATTCCACGACGGATTCAGGGCTCGAGTTGATGAAGCACATCTCAAGCGATGAAGCATTACAGCTGAAGGATAAGCTGGATTCGTTGCAAAGACGATTCAATGACCTAGTGACAAGAGGTTCCGAGTTGCTTAAACATGCTCAGGAAGCTCTACCACTGGTTCAGCAATTCCATGACAATCATAATCGTCTCATGGACTGGATGCAGGGTGCTGAGTCAGCTCTACAATCTGCTGAGCCTCGCGAGGATGAGATCATCCGTCTGGAAATGGAAATATCAGAGTACCGTCCCGTCTTGGAAAAAATCAACACCGTCGGTCCACAACTGTGCCAGATTTCTCCTGGTGAAGGCGCCGCAACGATCGAAGGTCTCGTCAGTCGCGACAATCGACGTTTCGACGCTATCGCCGAGCAAATTCAGCGCAAGGCTGAAAGAATCCAACTAAGCAAGCAGCGTTCTTTGGAAGTGATCGGTGACATCGATGAACTCCTTGACTGGTTCAGGGAAGTTGACAATCAGCTACGAGAGGCAGAGCCACCAAGCAGTGAACCTGAAATTATCCGTGTGCAGCTCAAGGAACACAAGGCCCTTAACGATGACATCTCTAGCCAGAAAGGCCGCGTTCGCGACGTCATTTCTACGGCCAAGAAGGTCATTCGCGAGAACGCCCAACATGAGGATACTTCAACGATTCGAGATAAGATGGAAGAACTACGTGAGAGTATGGAAATCGTATCAGGACTGTCTTCTGACCGACTGGGTGCCCTAGAGCAAGCACTGCCTTTGGCAGAGCATCTACGCGACACCCACGCAGGCCTCGTCAGCTGGCTCGAGGAAGCTGAACAACAGATTGCCATGCTGCCAATGCCAGCTCTTCGCCCTGACCTTATCGTTACCCAGCAGGATAAGAACGAGCTCCTGATGCAGAGCATTAACGAACACAAACCTCTCGTGGAGAAGCTCAACAAAACTGGCGAAGCTCTCGCACGCCTCTGCAACGACGAGGAAGCTGCTAAGGTTCAGGAAATTCTTGATAATGATAACGCAAGATATGCTGCCCTTCGGGCTGAACTACGCGCTCGACAACAGGCACTGGAACAAGCCCTCCAGGAATCCTCACAGTTCTCTGACAAACTTGAAGGTATGCTCCGCGCTCTATCTTCAACTGCTGATCAGGTAAATGGCGCGGAACCCGTCAGTGCTCATCCGCCACGGCTGCGCGACCAGATGGAAGACAACGCTGCTCTCGCAGACGACCTGGCTCAACGTTCCGAAGCCTACGCGGCCGTGAAGAAAGCTGCTGATGATGTTATCAGCAAAGCCGGCAACAGAGCAGATCCTGCAGTAAAGGACATTAAGAGGAAACTTGATAAGCTGAATAAACTATGGGCCGACGTACAGAAAGCAACCACAGACCGGGGTCTTACCCTGGACGATACCCTCGCCTGTGCCGAGAAGTTCTGGTCAGAATTGAACGGTGTAATGGCTACACTTCGGGAGCTTCAGGATGCTCTAGCAGGACAGGCACCGCCAGCAGTTCAACCAGCTGCTATTCAGCAACAGCAAGTCGCTCTGCAAGAAATCCGTCAGGAGATCGACCAGACGAAACCGGACGTGGAGCAAGTGCGAGCTTCCGGTCACGAACTGATGGGTCTCTGTGGCGAACCAGACAAACCAGAAGTTCGCAAGCACATCGAGGACCTGGACCAGGCCTGGGACAACGTAACGGCCTTGTATGCAAGGCGAGAGGAGAACCTCATCGACGCAATGGAGAAAGCCATGGAGTTCCACGAGACCTTGCAGAACCTTCTCGAGTTCCTCGAGGAGGCCGAGGATAAGTTCGCTGGCATGGGCGCTCTGGGTAGTGACATCGACGAGGTCAAACTACAGATCAAACAGTTGTCCAACTTCAAGGCTGAGGTCGATCCACACATGGTCAAGGTCGAAGCCCTCAACAGGTAATCTTTTCTCTTCTGTTTTTTTGCTGTCCTCCAATGATGACCATCATCTTTGTTACCACCGTAATCATCGTAAATCGTGATTCATTCGTCACATAGGCCCTTTCATCCAGTATCAACCTTACTGGCAGTACCAACGATAGATCTGAAGAACGATAATTTCTCGCAGAGTTCTAATATCTAATGATGAAATTCTAATCAGTCTTTCTTTTTCCTATGCTGGGTCCTGAACACACGTGCAGGAGTCTGACAAGGCAAGTCGAGCCCTCTCCGTGTTGTCGCAGTAGTTAGAGAGCATGGCTTGTACATGGTGCAATTATTATAAATGACTGTCGTATCACAATGTTACGCATCGCTCATGCGGCATCTAAGCATAACTTTCCTAACGGACGAGGTGTGTCTCCACCTTCGTCCTCCTCATCCTAGTCCTCTATCGCGCATGCAACTCGTATTGTCAGCTACGTATTACGTAGAGTGTACGAGGGAGCGAGGCTAGTCCCTTACTATTGGTCAGTTGCTTAATTCGCAGTTACCAGTTGGCAGGTAGCAGTTGGATCATAACATTTCGTGGCATCGGCCCCATCCTTTTGCTCCCTCGATCTCTCTTAGAGAGTATCAAAAATTTGGCCAAAAGAGTCACACTGACTCAGACAATCAATCAGCTAATCTCTCCTGCCTGGATTACTCTTATTCTCGCTAGCTCGTTCTGTGATAATGAGTAAAACTTCAGAGAGCTGAGTCTTCGAGGGGAGAACGAGTGGCGGCACGATGCTATTATATTTTATCATTTTTGTATAAAATTTATATGCTATTACTGTGTATTAATTTTCTGCGGTGGCTGTTTCATAGGCAAGCGGCAGAACTTACGGAGAGGACATCGTCAGAGCAGGCGGCGGCCATTAAGGAACCATTGGGTGCCGTCAATCGTCGCTGGGATGGATTATTGCGAGGCGTCGTCGAGAGACAGAGACTTCTGGAGAACGCATTGCTGCGACTTGGACAATTCCAACACGCATTAGATGAGCTACTCGTTTGGATTGAGAAGACAGACAAGACTTTGGATGAACTGAAGCCAGTAGCTGGTGATCCTCAGGTGATCGAGGTCGAGCTGGCTAAATTGAAGGTGCTCGTAAACGACATCCAGGCGCATCAGACCAGCGTCGATACACTCAACGATGCTGGCAGACAACTGATAGAGGATGGCAAAGGAAGCGCAGAGGCCTCGACCACTGCCGAAAAACTGGGTACTCTGAATCGACGCTGGCGAGATCTTCTGCAACGTGCAGCTGATCGACAACGCGAGCTCGAGGATGCGCTGCGGGAGGCTCAATCCTTCACTGCAGAAATTCAAGATCTTCTGTCTTGGTTGGGTGACGTGGACAATACCATTGTCGCTTCGAAGCCTGTAGGCGGTCTTCCGGAAACGGCATCCGAGCAGCTAGAGCGCTTCATGGAAGTCTACAATGAACTTGAACAAAATCGTCCAAAGGTTGAGACAGTTCTTCAACAGGGCCAAGAATATTTAAAGCGTGCTGGTACCGGAAGTGCTGGTTCACTCAATCATAATCTACGCAGCCTGAAGCAACGCTGGGACAGTGTCACTGGTCGCGCAAGTGACAAGAAGATCAAGCTGGAAATCGCCCTGAGAGAAGCCACGGAATTCCACGATGCTCTCCAGGCCTTTGTTGATTGGTTGACTAACGCGGAAAAGACCCTGACCAACCTTAAACCGGTATCCCGCGTGATGGAGACCATTCTCGGTCAGATTGAGGAACACAAGGCCTTCCAGAAGGATGTGGGCGTCCACCGTGAGACCATGCTTAACCTTGATAAGAAGGGTACACATCTGAAATACTTTTCGCAGAAACAGGACGTCATATTAATAAAGAATCTGCTGATCAGCGTGCAGCACCGCTGGGAACGCGTCGTTTCTAAGTCAGCAGAGAGGACGCGCGCCCTCGACCACGGTTACAAGGAGGCACGTGAGTTCCATGATTCCTGGTCTGCTCTCATCAATTGGCTGGATGATACTGAAAAGAGCTTAGACGAAGTTGCTGCCGATGGTCTCGGTGGAAATGATCCTGAGAGGATTAAGTCACGTCTAAATAAGCATCGTGAGGTTCAGAAGGCTTTGGGTGCGAAGCAAGCTACCTACGACAGTACTATGAAGTCTGGCAAAGCCCTGAAGGATAAGGCACCCAAGCCCGATGAGCCCATCCTAAAGGACCTACTCGACGAGCTCAAGAACAAATGGACTCGCGTCTGCGCCAAGAGCGTTGACCGTCAACGGAAGCTTGAGGAAGCCCTTCTCTTCTCTGGACAATTTAAGGACGCCATTCAAGCTCTTCTTGAATGGCTCCGGAAGACTGAGAGGAACCTAGCCAATACTGGCCCTCTTCATGGTGACCTCGATACCGTGACCAACCTTATGGAACAACATAAGTCTTTCGAACGTGACCTCGAATCTCGAGCCAATCAAATGGGCTCAGTGACAAAAACAGGAAGAGAACTCGAATCGAAGGCTGCAACTCCTCAAGATGCCTCTACGATACGTTCTCAGTTGAACGAGGTTAGCACTCTCTGGGAAAAGGTTAGTCGACTGTCCTCAGCGAAGAGCGCTCGTCTCGAGGAAGCTCTTCGCGAGGCCGAGCGTCTTCACAAGGCAGTTCACGTGCTGCTCGAATGGCTCGGTGATGCTGAAATGAAGCTCCGCTTCGCTGGACAATTACCTGAAGACGAGCAAGAGAGTCGCAACCAGCTGATCGAACACGAGAAGTTCTTGCGTGAGCTCGCTTCCAAGGAAATTGAGAAAGACAATACCCTGGAGCTTGCTCACGTCATTCTTGCCAAAGCTCATCCAGATGGCGCAGCTGTGATTAAACACTGGATCACAATAATCCAATCTAGATGGGACGAGGTTTCGACCTGGGGTCACCAGCGAAACCAGCGACTTGAGAAGCACATGCGAGGTCTTCAGGTAAATATCATTAGCCTCATCCTAATTATGCAGCCCTTTAATCCTTTAGACCTACAGTATGCGTTCATCTATTTTTTCCACACATTCAGGACCTCGATAATCTCCTCGAGGAGTTACTCGCCTGGCTCGAGGGTCTCGAAAACACCTTAAAAGCCCTGGAGGCTGAACCTCTACCAGACGATCGGGTTGCTCTGGAGGAGCTTATTGTTGACCATCGTGAATTCATGGAGAATACAAGTCGCAGACAGAACGAGGTCGACCGTGTTTGCAAGGCCAGACAGGTCAAGCCACCTCTTAAGGACGCTCGCAAAATGTCCAAACCGAAGCCACCCCTTTCATCGGCATCTGCGTACGTCTATTTACCTTGTTTATTACAATCTAACCCATCCTATACTATGTTCTTTCTTCTCTATCTACCTACCTAACTACTGTTATCATAGTCCAAGCTAACGACCCTAAGCACACTGCCTTGCACACAAGAATATTTTCAGGCTGACTGCAGATAACATGGAATTGGTAATACCAGTTTGAATTTGCTTGTTGCTACTCCCATTTTCTCCTCTTCCCTTCTTCATTCTTTATTTTCTCTCTTATTTTATTTGTCTTAAGCTTATCTGTTTCAATGACTATTGATGCGTGTCTCATGTGTGCTCTCTGTGTTCTGCGTATGCATTCTGCCACACTCACGTGTTTCTTTTCGCATGGTTCATTAATATAACGGACAACAGTAAGGATCATCATCATCATCCAGAGCACAATCACGAGTACTCTCCACTGCGCAAGCAAAGGTGCGTTCTCATTCTCTTTTTATTTTACACCGTCTTTTACTCTTCATGTGACTTCTTTTGATTTACCTGTAATCCCTTCCTTCTCCTTTGATCTCTTCATTTGTTTCTTTAACTTCCAAATATTCATCACTCGTTACATTGTCATGTGTTTAACGTTCAATGTTTGTCGCATTCGTTGCTGTCCAGTTTCAAAGGAAGCCGAGATCTGTCCCAAGCATCCCGACGTGGAAGGTATTAATACATTTTTCTTGCCTTGTGCTTTCTTTATCTTTATAATTAATGCTAGCAATACTAGCAAGACCAACAACGCACTTTGCAAACGTGTTAACAAGATATGTGTGCACTATACTTGCATTACCAGTGTAGCTTCTCACTAAAAATTTTGATTTGATCCAAAAAAATTGTATGATTTTTAAAAATTCCACCAAGTTGTTTTTGAGCTTCATATCAATGTAGATAAGTCTGTCAAGAGACACACTTAAATTGATCGAAAGGACCGAAGAAGTAGAGAGAAAAAGCAGAGAGAGTAAAGTTGAGTAGAGAGTGTTGAGTGACGTGAGGCATGTTCTTGTTTAGCCGAGCCAGCCCGGGTCGTGACAGAACGCCAGACTCTTCGTTGCCGCACATCGGGCCACGCTTCCCGCCTAAAGGAAGGTTCGTCACCCCCATCTTTCAATCACACTCTTGTTCACTTTCCTTTTCTACAGATCAGATCGACCTGATCGACATGCCCGTCGGTTGCGCGGTTACTCGGTCTGTCGAATTTATTTTGTCCATGGTTGAGGAAAGTTAATTGTGCTTTATTGGAAGAATTTTATTGGTTTAAGGTGAACGCTGGATTCTTCTATCTCATTCTCTCATTGTTACAACTTCGGCTTTGGGACTTTTGGTAAAAAGCCTTAGGACGATGAGACGAAACATATATATGCATATGCATTTGTTGCTCGCGTAACGTGAAATCGTGTAATCGTGCAATCGCTCTTCGAAAATGATATTAAAATTGTGTTAGGATCGACGCTTAATCAGTGAGTTTAATTATTTAATGTGTAAACAGCAAAGGAGCAGAGCCAGAATTCCGTAGTCCGAGGGTGAAACTCCTCTGGGACAGATGGCGCAACGTCTGGATGCTCGCCTGGGAGCGACAACGACGACTCCAGGACAAGTACAATTACATACAGGAACTTGATCGTGTCGCAAACTTCAGCTGGGAAGATTGGCGCAAGAGGGTAAGCTTACATTTTTTTTTTTTTTTTTGATTGTATTCTTTATAAGAAACATTCTCAACGCCGTTTTTAAACAGTTCCTGAAGTTCATGAACCACAAGAAGTCGCGACTAACAGATCTCTTCAGAAAGATGGACAAGAACAACGACGGATTGATACCACGAGAAGACTTTATTCAAGGAATCATGAATACCAGTAAGTAGAATTGAAAATAGTGGAAATTGAAAATTTTATCTGGCCACCCTCTGTAATTATTTAAATCTTTTTAGAATTCGAAACATCTAGACTCGAGATGGGTGCAGTGGCCGATCTCTTCGATCGTCACGGTGAGGGTCTGATCGATTGGAAGGAGTTCATCGCCGCCCTTAGACCCGATTGGGAAGAGCGTCGTACCTACCATGACACTGATAAGATACACGACGAGGTCAAACGACTCGTGATGCTCTGCACTTGTAGGCAGAAGTTCCGCGTCTTCCAGGTTGGCGAAGGAAAATACAGGGTAGGTAGAGCGGATCATCTGCAACTTATATACTTTTTTAGTGGATCATCTCCTAGGAAAACTTACTAATTCTATTCCTTACGTAGTTCGGCGACAGCCAGAAGCTTCGTCTCGTTCGAATTCTTCGCTCTACCGTGATGGTCAGAGTCGGTGGTGGCTGGGTAGCTCTCGATGAATTCCTCCTCAAGAACGACCCCTGCCGCGGTAAGTTTCTTCACTCGTTGACCTTCTATTCTAATTTAGTAAATAATTTTATCAAACTGGGAAAGCGATCTTCGCATTTGGAGACCTGGGCAGATCTAGATATTTCAAAATATATCAGGATACACATTTGCTATCCTGATTTCTTTGGATTATCTTACAAACTCTCACAATCTCCCTGTGATCAAGTGAATCTTTCCCGATTATAATTAATAAGATTGCGGTTTCATTGAAAGAATTTTCAACTGATGATAGAGTGTGCGTTCGCGTCGTTGCTTCAAGTTCCCATAGAAAAATATTAAAAATTAATTCTTTTGATCTAGCTCCGGGAAATTGTTATATCAGATGATGACCAATGTAAAGACTGATTTAATCGAAGAATCTCCCCTGCAATAAGAGGCAGCTTAACGTTAAAGTTTTATTTCTACCTTTAAATTACGCGTAATCAAACGATTTTCATTTGTTATTAATCAAACCATTTCGTTGTCTTCACCTCCGACAGTGATTTATACGAGTTTTCTCTGTCTGTTATACTTTTTATCATGTCGTTAATTGTGTTTCAAGTTACACCCTTCACGTTCATCGGCATTTGTGTTCAGTCCCTTATCTCGACGGTTCAACTAAACTACATATTGCATAGAAACGCACGCAACATTGATCGCTCTAACCATTCTCACGCCGTTAATCTAATTTCATTAACGTTATTGTTTACGCCAATGTGTTGCGATGAAAATCCACCGTGGCGCTACGTGCTGTGTGACTAAATGTCCTAACCGTCTGATCTCAGCTCCTGAGGCGAAATAACGAATAATAGTAGCATTTATGCCGAGAGCGTAAAATCGCTCTTAACGTGACTACGAATTCTAACAAAGAGACAAAAAAAGTGATGTCCGCTATATTTTGCTTTGCTTAGTTGCTAGTTTCACACTTAGACTTTCCTCTCCTGTCTTCTTCTATATAATCTTCCTCACTAATTCTCTCTACTAATCTCTCTCGTCAGTCTCCATTGTTCACTGCCAAATAAGCAGTCACCGGCAGTGTTTAATGAAATTCTGAAAACTCTAGTAGCCACTGATTATTGATAAACTGTGATAATATTTCAAAAGAGGTCTTATTTTATTTTCTATTTTCATTCCACGCTTCACTGTCGTCCCACTGTCATCGTTTTGTTCCCTTTTCAAATTTCTGAAGTCTCTTTTGGAATATCGTCACTTATAGTATAATAGTAGTTAGCCGATGATACTTGTGTCTATTGATCCTGTACTAAACTTAACTTTATTGCCTTTTTTCACTTCCATTCTCCTTTCCCATCCACAAACACACGCCTGTTACTCCGAAATGGAACGCGGTTTACGTTTATCTATGTTTGCGCCTTTATGTGTTACATCAATGATTCAACATTATCATCCCGCTTCGTCCCACTCGATACACTCCGCTTGCGAGTCAATCGTCATTTCCCATTAATTCACTACTGAAGTTTTCCTGATGCCAATACCGGATCCTAACAAGCCGGAGCAGCACGAAGGCTGGTGTCCGCTCGGTAAGGCTGCTTCAGTCATCTCACGATTAGTCACATATCTACAGATATACATACATATCTTTTCTCATAACTTCCTCTTCTTATGTCTTACGTGAACCAATTGGTACCCGGATGACCTCAGACTCTTGAAAATTTCAACCATAACTAACGACGATTAACCTATTTTCACATGTGACACATGTGTCTTTAAAACATCCTGGACCATGTTCTATGTTATTTCATGCATATACTATGTATATCTGTAGGCACCGTCAGCTGTGATTCTTTTCATGCGTTGCATGCAGCACATTAACGTTCATCGTCAGAGCTGTATTTCATTTGTTTCAGTTTCTTTGTTTTCCTTATAGACATTTTATCAGGGATTCTACTTCACAGAACGCACCCTGGATCTGTGTAATTTACGTTTTAAAAAATATAATCGATCGGTCGTAATTAATAAATTCATCATATTTCCCATCATTCTTATTCGCCGTTCGGTAGGTTCGAGGTAGTAGAGGGTTAAGATTTTTTTTACTTAGGTCTATATGTGGAGCAGCGCGATTCTCTATTCGACCAACGGTATGGTGTTTTGGGAGCTTGATTTTCTTTTTTTTTTAATTTACTTAACCTTACTTTATTTATTGTTAGTTTTTGGCATGGTGGTTGGCGTTTGTACTGGATCGATGTGGCGACTCTTTTTTTTATATTTTTTTTCTCCCATCGCTCGTACCTTCTAGTTACCGTTTGTAACGTGAAACAACAATCCGAATTGAAGGTTTTATTTTTTTAATTCATATATAGAATGCTACTGGCGACCTGTTTCACGTTTCAAACTTTGATTTAATGTAGCATTATAGTATTGCCTCTTACTTCCGGTACACGTTACTCGGTGTCCGGTTCTTGGTGCTCTTTGCTTAGAGTGTAATACAGTGTAATATATAGAGAATAATTGGCTAAACTTTTCGAGGACTCCAAAAGGTATATATTGTATTACACGCTGACGCAGTGGCCGCCAATGGACCGTTGTGTTACATCGATTATTCGTATTTATTTATGCCGCATTACATTTGTTCTTGTACAGGACTGTGAAGTTCAAAAATATCAGTCAGATTTGACAGTCGTCAAAGCTCTGTCTCATAGGTTTGATCTTAACAGAGTCCTGTACACGCAATACGTTCTTTGATCCAATCTAAAGACGTTGTTTTCTTTTTCTTTTTTTTTCATTCCCAACGACACGCACACAAACTCCACACCACGATTACAAATACATGACATATTTATGCATGCACGCACAAACCTAAAAAATTTCTGTCATACAAACACACAAAATTCCACATGACAATCGCTTCGTCTTTCTGCTCCTTCACGAATTTTTCCCGTTTTTCCGCACAATTGAAATATCCGCTGAAAATCACTAATCCGCATGCCTCGATATTGTACATCTGTAAAAAAAATGGAATTTGAACCGCTATTACCGAATCTCCGTTCATCGTCCTTGTCCCGAATCAATGAAATCCCCATAATGCTTTCTTTGATTTGGCGACTTTTTCTTGATTTCTTTCTCCTCCTCCGTCACATACAAAAACAAAAACAAAATCCACACTGCCACTCTCTGTACAAAACCAAATACCCTCATACATGTAACATTCGTTTCCTCATCTGTAAATCCCATAACGCCTCTCCCACTAACTGCGTGCACGCAACACACTGTAGCCAAGGGAAGAACGAATATTGAGCTGCGGGAACAATTCATATTGGCGGATGGCGTCAGCCAGACTATGACGGCGTTCAGGTCCAAACCGAGCCCGACCTCGACCCTGCAACGTACGCCAATGTCTTCCGCAGGCCCGATCACAAAGGTAATCTTAGGTTCTTGGAACGAACGAACGAACGAAAGAACGAAGGCGCAGCCAGATAAATGGATATACGGACAGACGGACGGAGACTGACTCGTGGACCAAAAATATCGGCAAGGACTACAGGCGTTTCTGATCATCAGCTTCTCTGTCACTCTTCTTCCTCCGGTACTCCTGACCTTGGCTCTTGGACACAGTTCACTTCCCGTTAAATCCACTTCCTCTTATCGCTCATCCATTTTCGATCGCTGTACGTACATACCCAGTAGTGGAGATTGGCTCTCGTTCATTCGTACGTTCGCTTTCGCTAAAGTCAAGAATTTCACGAGGAGAACAAATGGACCGTATGAGATTGTGAGATCTCTCAACGATAATACCTTGGTAAGTAGGAATAGAGTAGTGGGAGAGCAGTAGGCAGGGTGAAGAGATGCTCCAAGGAGATGGTGGGGTTGTACATTCAGTAGACGTAGATGATGGATGATGGATCCCTGGCACAAGGATTTATTCCATATGGCGGATAGACCCGTCTCTCTCCTCTTGGAGTTTACCCGATTCTGTGTTTTGCTGGCATGGGCACGATTATCCCTTTCACGTATCACAACACTCTTTTAGCACGCACGAGCAACCCTTTTACTTTCAGTTTCAAGTAGGCACGCTTCTTCTCTTCGGTTATTCTCAGCAACGACGAGTCACGATCACTACGCTATCTCGTCACAGTCACGATATGGAAATGGTTCTTGTATATCAGTAAGAATGATGTAGCGGCAATCGTAACGACTATTCGAAAACTGTGTATGCGTAAACCTCAGGAGGTGCGATTTAAGGAGAGAACGACACCCCGAGCTGACTTCGTGTCTCTTACGAGCATTTGCTCGAGTTTTTGTGGAAGGACGGCAGGTGGCAGCACAGTCGACTCGTTCTGTCTTGGATTTTACCATTGTAATTGTCACTGTCAATTTTTAGGTCATTCTACAGTGATTTTCTCGATTAGCATATACCTACGTAAGGCCAGCCGTCCTTCCTAAAATTTTCCAGAAACATATTGTTGGTCAACGCTGAGCTACCTCGGTGGCAACGAAACGCATTGGCTGTATTATTTCGTGTCTGCGCTGAGCAGACGAAATCCTCAGGCAGTTTATATCTATACTTTTGGTTTATGGTACAGCGGAGGAGTTTATGAACCAGCTGATGCCGATATTTGAGAGTTTGAGGCAAAAGGAGGACCTTCCGTGCTCGTATCCTCTCCACATGCACGCCCCCTCTTACCACTGGGTAAATAACTCATTCTTTCTGCTCTTGTCGTCGTTATTGCGATGACCAGTATTATTATTATTATTATTACTTTATTGTTCGTTTTTGGTTTTACGTTTTCGTTGTTTTGCGTTGCCCTTATTGTCGCACGTCGAGTGTGCCTGCGCGTGTTTGATGTGCGTGTTCATGTACAGTAGACTGGATGACGTAAGGATGACTTTGGCGACGATGGGGGAAAGAAGTTTGAAATAATTTTTCATCTCTCCTTCCCTCTTTGCAGAAACAAAAGTCATTGTCAGTAGGTATACAGCTCCAGTATGGCAGCAATAGTTAATGTCAATGTAGAGTAACACACGAATTTTCCACACAAACCATACCTGACTGTGATTCACCAACATCTGCAACCTACCCTTATCCTGTTTTTTTTACAAAATTTTCTTTCCAGTTCTCCGCTTTTGTTTCCTTTGATTTTATTGGACGATCCGTTTTGAATGCCTCGAAATTCTAGTGGCCCCAACTCGTGTCAATTTTTCTGTAAAATGTCACTTCTAAGCCTCGTGCATGAATGGACATTGAAAGTCTTATGGCGTCGGGCTCCTCTTAGCCCTTCAGCCGGTCCTGCCCACCAGACTCTGATTCACCCCTTACACACTTTAATCTTTACTTATTAACTTGGATACATACTCGTATAGTTATGATACTACTGTAATCTATCTACTATATGTATTTCCGGCTTAGAAACTATAAGCAATCGTAGTTTTCTGAACGAACATAATACATGTCATATATTGATTGATGCGTGCATAGTGGCGTTGATTGGAGACACTTCGAATCACCATAAGCTACTGTATCTCTCCCAACTCCTTATGGTAAGTTTGCATGGACCTTATGGAAACACTTGCTTAATTATTGTGGTTGACGAGATAGATTATTCCTACAGTCTGCGATAGAGAAATGAACGTACTAAATGGATAGAAATGAACGACTGAGGGCATTAATGCATGATCGAATGAATTGAGGGTTGATTAAGAAATAAAGTCCGTCAAGTTCAATTTCCATAAGACTTTAAAGTCGTTTAGGACCATTTATTAAACCGCGTCTTGGATCGTATTTTCAAAGTACAATAGAGTTTTCTGAGGATAATATCGATTGGCAGGAGCAGTGGGTACGTAATTTATTTTGTTTCACTTTACTGCCATACTAATTATACATAATTGAAGTATGGCTTCTGCACTCTTTGTGCACTTGCAGTAAAATATTTTTATTGGGATTCAGGTAAAACTCGAATATAACGGTGATACTAGTGTCAGCAGCAGCCATGCTTCATTTCTTTATCTTATTAATTACTGGAAGCCAAGGAATACTTTGATTTATTGATCAATTCTCTTAGGTGAGAGAACGCAGTGTACGCAGCGTACCCATGGGTGGACAAACGAGGGCATCGCGTTCCTCTCTCAGTGCCGGAACACCTGACAGTCTCAGCGACAACGAGGGATCCTTCAGGTTGTCTGCAAGAAAGACAAGCACTCCATATAAAAGCTCTTTGACTCCTGGTAAGAATAATTTTTTATTCGATTTACTTGATATCTGGCTGAACAGTAATTCCAATACTTCATCCTCTTCTCCGTCTCTAGGTGGAAGCCGTCCTTCGAGTAGACCTGCTTCCAGACCAGCTTCCAGACCAGCTTCAAGGCCTACCAGTAGACCAAGCAGCAGACCAGCTTCCAGACAGGGTAGCAAACCTCCGAGCCGTTATGGTTCCAATCAGTCCCTCGATAATACCGGTAATTTAATTTCCGTTTTTTCATTTAATAAAGCATCGGTTGACGGAAATTCTCTTGAACCTTCTTAAACAATGTCCTTTGACCTTTTTCATAGATGAAGCTGGGACTCCGAGTCGCATCCCCCGGCGAACCATTGGTGGTACCAGTGGCAACACCCCGACCTCCAGTCGACACAACAGCATTTCGGGTACCAGACTTGGAGCCCCGGTTAACGGATCTAGTTCAAGGCCACGTACCCCTACTGGCACTGTCAGTGCGTCCAAGGGTCTGTCCAACAGGTGTGTGTTTGCTTGATTTTAATTTTCTTTCTTTTAGTACTTCCTGTGCTCCCGACCACTGGAATTCCTAGTCTTATACATCTTGGATGAAAGAGTTCTGATTCGATCGAAGAATACTAACTATGTCGCTCCAATTGCATTGATTGCGTTAACTGCATTAATTCCACTAGCCGCGTTACAACTGCATTAACTTCTAACTGCATATGCATTTGTTTATCTACGCGATTATATTTTATCTTTTTCTCTCTGATTATCCTTTCTATTATCCTTACCACTACTTGAGCCGTACTGATTTTAATATTCAGATCAGAGTATCTGATAAGGATGCGTCGACCATTACTGGCTGCTATAGAAAATTAATTTTAAAAATTTAACGCCAATTAACCGCCGACATAATACCCGTTTTTAGGTTTGGTTCAATCGTTAATCGAGCCTCGAGCATACCAACCCTGACCGATGTCGGAACAGTGACTAGGTAAAGGAAAATTAACAATCATTAGTTGCTTATCGGCCTGTACATTGAGCTTAACAAAAAGGTGGTGGTCCGGCTGTATAATATGATTCGTCAAAACTTAGTATAAGGTCTACAAAGTCTAGCAGGAAGTCCAATAATGGTGTTCCTAATTTTATTCTGAAAACATCATTTGTAAATAATTGGTAACTGGGAAGGCATAAAACATCCTAAAGTTTGCTAGTTGACATTGCTGTTTATGGTGACAATGATAGTGGGTGGTTATCGAATAATGATTTTCTGATAAATCATCCCTCCCAATGATTCCTCCTGTTTTCTGAAGTGTGTGTCAATATCGTGATGTCTTTTACGAATCTTTTTGCTACTCTATCCAAATGCCAAATACTCTGTCTTTCTCATGCTGCTGTTGGTGATGGTGATGTTGATATTGATGGGGATGATGATGGTGATGGAATTGTCAACGGTTTAGCCGCTCTAGGATTCCGGTGTACGTTGGACCGGAAATAAAATCCCCTCAATCTACAACAAGCAATTTTTCAACTCACTCGACACAAAGCAACAATTCTACCATTTCTACCGATTCTACTGGGTATGCACGACTTTCGGCTTACTTATCGTGTGCAGCGTCAGCCCTTTTTCAATATCCTTGCTGTTTATTTTATCGTCGAGTATTCTCAGGCCATCGTACCTCTAAGCCAACAGATCTTTCTGTTGCTTTTGTTTTTTGAGTATGTGCTAAACCCCTTTGTGTGATGCATGTTGCATGTACTTGCCAGCACTTGGTACATAGCATAACGATACAAGTGATCAATATTTATATAAGATAGTTGGACAATTAATAACAACGATTAGGTTTACAGCTTTGAAAGAAATAATTTTGATCAGAAAAAAACAGACGTATATGCTTTATTTTCATTTGTATAGAATTTATACAATTTTACTTTCGCTTGATGCTTCTTGTCTTAAAGCTCTTTGGCACTAACCAAGTATCTTCGCAATGCTAGGAGCAGTTCCGTGTGCACACGTTCGGACACTAACATCCCATCAGCTGTCAAGCAATCAGCTAGGTAATTTTCGTTTGTGTCTCATCTTTCTCTTCTTCAGCCTCAACCATTGTCGATACCTTCTACATGGTATGACGATGAAACATTGAGCAATGCGAGAAAAAAGAGGAAAAAGAGAAAGAATGAGGGAAAAACAATGTAATTTCTCACGAAAACTGAACTGTGATTAATCCATCTAATTTATTCTTTATTTAATTTCCTTGAACTCCAGGACTAGAACGCCGTCCAGTGGATCCAGCACGCCACTACCGCCATCTTCGAAACTCTCGAGGAAGCCTTCTGGAGCCTCCGACACTTCCGTCTCAGGGACGACACCAACTACTCGCAAGGGGAAGCCAACCCCTATCGATCAAAGAGCTCCTTTCCGGCTCTAACCGGAAGTGGTTGAAGATCTTATCGCTCAACCGAGCAGTCGTGGTCTTTGGCTTTTTGACAAGAATAAATTTATGAGAGTATCGCCGAATATCATTGAGCTCTTATGCAGCTCAATGCATAAAGCATAGTAATGTCAAACGCTCTTTCATCGAGGAAACGTATAAACGTGAGTCAGCCGGAACTCACGTAACGCGCATACGTGACGCTTGAAAAAAAAAAGACAATTCACAAGGAATTTACACGGCACAGACTTACCTATTGTATCGAGAAGAAAACTAACCTGATAATTATTAATACAATTAATTAATGCCCCGTCCCAGGCGTTCGTTTAAGTTTTTATAGATCCTAATATATCAGTACATATTATACGCGTGTTCATGAAAGATTGTTTGACGGCGTTTTTTTTTTTGTTTTTCGTACTTTAACTTTTCTTTATCTCTGGCTTCTCTACGAAAGCCACCCGCCTGTCGTGTTTTTACGAGAAACTCCGTAAGCATTGTTACACGAGTGCAATTATGCAAATCAAAGATGTATAGCTTTTTTTTCGTTTCTGAAACTCCTGCCTTCCTGGGGATAACCATAAAAGTAAAGAAGGTGTCCCTAGCTACAAAAAATAAGAACGTAAGAAGCGTTTCATTAATAGAGAGAAAAGGACGGAGAATATATTGTGTAAATATTGGTCGATTCTCCGTTCTCCACTAAATGCGTTTTCTTATTACCACGTTAAATGCTAGTTGATGTGTGGCGGCTTCTACGTTTGTATAGAAAGGATGAAACTTAAAAATAGAATGGCAGAAAGAAGGGCGTATTAGAAAAGGCAGGATAAAAAAGAGCTACGTAGTAACTTGTTGATAATAGGCGGGCAAAAAATAATTAAAGAACAAATGGAAAAAAAATAATCAAAGTTAGTTTTACGTTTATATGGCACAAGTCATACATGCAATTTGTTCGACATTGTGGCAGAAAGAAAAAAGAATTCGACTCCGTTGAGTCTATGGCGAAATCGTATATCTCGTATCGGAATTTTCTCGTGTTCCTGGAATTTGAGGTAGCTTGATACGAGCAGATTGAAAAAGAAATCGCTGATAATATCGGGTTTGTCTAAAACGGTGAAAAAAAAAATTAACATTTTTTAAAGCCCGCGCGGTTTTAGACAAAACCACTAAAAGACATTTCCAATTTTTTATATTACAAATGTGATTAATATAATAAAAGAGTTCCCTAAATTACCTATTCATCCAGAACTCCCATCCCATTCCTTTTCCTTATCCTCGCCTGCTCCCTTATATTATTGTCATTGCCCTTATCGTTATTATAATTACAATTACAATCATTATTTTGCTATTGCTACTACTATTACTACCACCACTACTACTACTACTTTTACTGCTACCACTTATTATTATTCATTATTATTGTTATGATGATGATAATGATGACGATGGTAAACTGTCATTGTCACTATTATCATTGCACTTGTCTAATACAATTAATGTATTAACGATCGTTTATGAGATAAATCTTTTCCTTGTTTGCCTCACTGTACAATTTTCTGTATCGTCGCTAATAATGCTGTGAAAGAAATATATATATACACATATATATTTAAACAAAATTAGCATCTTTTATTACTTAAATGAAATGTATAAAGGAATTGTCCAAGAATGGAAAGAAGGTTGTTGCACGAATGTTGTGTACTTTTGTAGCTGGTGCACCTTGCTGATCAGATTCTTTTACCATTTTTCTGGACAAAGGCGCAAGGAAGAATAAACAAACACGTTCATGGATTCTCTGCTACTTTATTTAATGTATTTATTAATATAATCAATATAATGCGTGTGAAGCGTTTCGAATAATTCTATTTAGATAAATTGAGAAATTATATTTCATACTTGCAAATGAACTTTAGACGTTGCGTACAGTCACGTGCATCGTAACGCGAACAGGTTTTGATGGTTCCACAACCACCGACAAGTTTAGTACTTCTGGGCCACCAAGTGTTATATCCTGTGTCATCGAGAGATTTAGACTGTACTGTTTTCCAATCTCTGTTGCCCATATCGCGGAACCCGATCCAGACTCCAGGATATTCCGAAAAGGATAACCGTCCTATAAGAGATTTTACATAAAGTGCTTCCTCGCGGGAATCTATTACAGTCAGGTCGGCTCCATCTGATTCGCACGCGGCACGAGCTTCCTCCCAAGTTTTCCGATCTGTATAAAGCTTATAATACTTTCCGCCGTGCTCTCTAAAATTATAGAAAAATTGTTACTCTCTGGATTCGGTTATAAACCAATTTATCAATTTCGTGGTACACAGTTTGTGCATATTACTTACATGTAGTCTGGTGGTACCTGAGGGATAGAAAGAACATCTGAAACAAGAACATTTTTTTTATTAATAAAAGAGTTGAGTGATTAATGGACTTCGTTAATTTTTTCGACGAATCGCGATACTCTTAGGAATAAGAACAAATACGATTCATGAGTACAGACTCAGGATTAAATCAGTTACTTACCAATTTCTGTGTCGGTACCTTCGTTCACAAATTGCGATAAGGTTCCTCGAAGAACTATACAGAAGTACGTTGTCAAAAGAATCGCCTTCATCTTGTGCTCTGTCGATGGTGCTTTGATCACAAGTGCATTCTCGAAATTTTTTATCTGTATTTATATGGAGAAGATCGGAAGCAGAATGTAACGGATGCGGTGCTCTTATCTCTATCGCGGTTATTAATGTCACCGGGATTCTAAGGATGTTCTTTGGTTTTTCTCTTGCATTTTCTTCACTGCTCTTCGGCACAAATGCTCTACTTACAATTAATATGTACTGTATGTACATTTAAAGTCTAATTTTGGTCTCTGCTGTCGCGGTAAACGTACTGCTTGCCTCATCCGCAATAAATGCTGTCATGAGCCAAAGACTATCAAGTGTCCAGGGGTCAGAAAAATCAACTGCGTAATAGAAACAATGAAAAAAGAAAATATTGAAATTTTAGTACGAACAAAGCAAAATCTTTGTTATATTTTATTAATATAATCTTGATAGAGAGCTATCAGCGATGGTGGCGTTCTGGGGGTGACAATTGCGAGCGCAGCCTTGAAGTGTTCTTTAGTGACAGTCACAGCATTCAAATCCTCTTCCAGCGCCTTCATCGCTGCTTCGTGACAGAGGGCTTCCACTTCTGCTCCTGAATAACCTTCAGTCAGGTCAACGAGATCTTGTACCCGGACATCTGATGCTGCTGGCATTTTCTTGAGTTTTATCTGGAAGATTTCCAGTCGAGTCTCCGCATCAGGTAGCGGCACGTAGACAATCCTATCGAGGCGACCAGGTCGCAATAAAGCCTGCACCAAATGAAAGGATATATATGATGTATGTGAAAGTACAAATTATTAAGAAAGATTGGGTGGTAGTTACATTATCAATTCTGTCAGGTCTGTTAGTTGCTGCTAGCAGGGTTACATTTCCTAGGGCAGTAACGCCATCGAGTTCGGTAAGTAATTGGGCAAGAACACGTTCCTGAACATTGTTGCCGGAAGAACTCGAGGAAGACGTTCTCTCCCCACCCAAAGCATCGATTTCATCGATAAAAATTATGGAGGGGGCAACCTGTCTGGCTTTCCGAAATACCTCCCTCACAGCTCTCTCGGATTCGCCGACCCATTTTGAAAACAGTTCTGGGCCCTTTAAAAAAAAAGATAGTCAATACTTAAATGCTGTAGGACAGCAGTAAGTCGTGTTACCTTGATACTGAGGAAGTTTAGTTGACTCTCAGTAGCCAGTGCCTTTGCGATCATCGTCTTGGAACAACCTGGAGGACCAAACATCAAAACTCCTCTTGGAGGTCTTATACCCAACCTTGTGAAGGCTTCAGGATGTTTGAGTGGCCATTCAACAGCTTGCTTCAACTTCAACTTCAATTCCTTTTGACCACCAATGTCTGACCATTTGACGTCTGGCACCTCCACCAAGACCTCCTTCATCGCTGATGGTTTTATCGCGGTCAGAGCATAGGAGAAGTCTTGTATGGTAAGTCGTGGTTCACTATCATCAATATCCTTTGTACAAAGTTCTCGTTGTTGCTGTCGTTTTATCGCATGAATCGCTGCTCTGGAGCAAAGAGCATAGAGATCTGCCCCTACGAATCCGTGTGTAACAAAGGCTATATCCCGCACGTCTTTTTCCGTGAGGGTATTTGGTACTTTTAGCAAAAATTTAACAAAGATATCATGACGCATACGTGGCGTCGGAACGCACACTTCAAATTCTTTATCGAATCTACCAGGTCGTCGTAAAGTAAGATCGACCAATTCCAATCGCGAGGTCGTTGCCAGGACGAGAACTCGAGGATCCGTCAATTCCTGGAGGTCGTCAAAAAACGAAACCATCGTTGCAAGAATTCGCTTTTCTTGTTCAGAGCTCGTACTACTTCTCTTAGGACAGAAATTATCAATGTCCTCAATGAGGATGATACTTGGTGCTCTAAGTTTTACTTCCTCGAATACAGCCTTAAGTCGCGCTTCGGTTTCACCTACGTATTTGCTGTAAATCTCTGAGCTGTTGATAGCAAACACTTCGACATCATATTCTGATATCAGTGCATTCGCTATCATGGATTTACCAACTCCAGCTGTTCCATATAATAATAATCCTTTACTGATACCAAATCCTTTGATGTTTCTATACCTGCCAAGACCGATATCCATCACATCACGAATATCAGCTAGGAGATCATCGTAACCACCAATATCACTTACGCTGCATTTGACTCTTTTACGATTTACTTTTTCATCATTCCCCTGAAGAATTTTCCACTTTGTGGAGTAGACAGCTTTAAAGAATTCTAAATTTTCTTCTTGACTTTTGTTTCCTTTTTCATTACCTTCGCTGCTTTCATAATTCTTCTCGTTATGAAATATTCTTTCATTATCAGCATTTTCATCGATGCTTAAATTCTCTAATTCTTCTGCCAGATTTTTCCGAATATTCTTCTCGTTGATCTCTTGGCTGTTTATTGGTTTTTCTAATTTGACATCAGCAATTCGATATAACAACTTTTGTCCATAAAAAGGTATGCTTATTCTATTGCCGATACAATATATTCGCCCTTCGTTATAATTCTTTATCAGTACATCCAACTCTGCTGACACTTTGCTTGGATGCTGTTTCCCTAATGCTTCTATTGTTATCTCACGTGCAATGCTGACATTGGGGTCTAATTTCTCAACCTTAACTAGACCTTGCACTTTTTTAAGATCAATCGCTGTAACGGTAACACACGTAATACCAAAATATTGCTTCTTGATACGAATCAACAAAAAAGTTTTATTAATTAAATCTAAAGTCTTACCATTCTTTGTCATTGAGACACTTAGTAACGATTTATCTGTTGTCGGCCAAGCTGTTGCCACAACTGTAGTGTCTTCGGTAGTCAATTTAACTGGTTCTCCAATTGCTATTTTGCATAACTGCATAGAAGATTGAGCAATGAAGACCATGTCATTCAATTCCCGTTCCGAAAGATTTTTTGGTCGTTCTAAGTGTACATCATGCAAGATATTAATAAATTCCCTACAAATAAGAAAAATTCATATTTTTATTGAAATACCTTGGGGTTTGTAAACTTCTATAGTACTGTAAAGCACAGAGCGTTCTGGATCTTGTTTGATATAACTGTGTTTCCATTTTACAGCAGACGGTGGACAGTTGACTTTATGTACAGCTTCTTCTTTAGCTGTCAGAAGTATATTACACTGATTACAGCTACACCAAAGTTTCTGATTCTTCTTACTTTTTGCAGACATCATTAATTTTAGTTGGATCAAATTAGATTAGTGTTCCAGATATTGTTAGTAAACGCCATCTAGATAGACTATACTGCTTAAAGGAACTAAAATAAGCCGTATTACATGTATTCCAGATATATACCTTCTGCGGGTAAAATATTCTCAGCAACAATAGAACGATAATAATGATGAAATTGTCTCCATCTATTACAAAATTAAAATAGATTTGAGAATTAATCATCAAGTTATCTTATGATAGAAAAGTAATTTGTTAATTTGTATGATTTTCATTCGTGTTTCATTGGAATAATTATGAGTGGAAGTTCGAGAGGGATGTTGCGGTTAAATGTACAGTACTGTTCAAACATTATATATATATATACACACACACATATATATTATCTTCTAGATGCACTAGCGCCTCATGGATTCCATAAGTCAGAGTCTGTCAAGGTGAGTAGAACGTAAAATGAATCAATACTCAGCAAATTCACAATCAGTGTTACATGAAAGGAGCATGTTACTAGTTATATCCCAATCATGTATGTATCGTCAATTTAACAATACTGTCAATATGAAAATTACTGAAAAATTACCACTGACATGCACCTTGAATGTAATATTGTCTTTGCCGGATAATTGAAGGAAGAAGAATGTTTAAAGTTAATGTTGAGAAGGTTGACAATCGTGGTAGAATACATATGTATATTCTTGGCGTCAGGGTGACTAAAAAAAAACTTATAAGAAAGAGTAGTCAATATTCTATCCAGGTTAAAAAGTATTTGCAAAATGAAAGGCCTGAACTGGACACGACTCATACATATGAGATTAATAGACAGCTGTCACTGGCTGCCATCACCGGATCTCCATCAGATCTCGAGCAGTCAGTCTTCCCGCAGATCGCAACCCATAGCAACCTGCGTAGCCAGCAGTGGCCAACAGTGGCCAACCGAGCGAAGGAGGAACAAAGGGATCGATCACCCTATCGATCGATCGAACGCACAGTGGACGCTCCATATTCGCACGTGCCTTCGTAAGGGAGTCGCCGAAATATCGCGAAAACCCGTATCTTCCTACTCTCGTGCTAATTCTTTGCTTATCTAGTCAGATTTATTCTTGCAGGAGCCGAGGTGCACGGTTTCTAAAAAGCTCTAGTCCTTCCCCGTGAATTACTATTAGTAGAATTGTGTCTCACTGGAAGGTTCGTCGATCTTGTGCAAAAGGAACATCCATCCCAAAAAGAACTGTGGACTCGAGGGCTACTTCCTAGACTACTGCCCGAGAGAGTGACACACCAATGAGAGGCACTAGAGGATCCTGGCGAGTCGTCGGCGTCTTGGCTTTCCTTTGTCTTCTACATATGCGATTAGGTAGGCAGTCAAGATTCAGTCGAAAATCCTCTTCCGGTGTCAAAGCTAATCCAAATCTTATTTGATCTCCCTGGATATAATTTTGATAGTCCTGTTGTATTGTAGCTTCTGATGAGAATGAAGAATCGTCCAGAACTGGAACGGCGAAAAGTCACTCTAACGACGCTCGGCAGCATCTCTGCTGTGCACGGCATGAAAAGATGATAGACGTCGGATACGGTGAGTCGAAAATCGTGACGCAGATCCTTGTAGACGTCGTCGTTCCGATTACCCCTTGCCTTGGCGCAATCTTCATGAATGGAATCATTGCGGAGCGACCATTTAGTCAATTTAAAAGCAAGGATGCTTGAGAGACACGGATAACTCAGACAGAATATCGCTCGATTTGTTGGCAGTGAAAATTATAACGATAAGAGGATCCAAAGCCTCGAGGAAGGGGAAGCCAGTGGCGAAAAACAAAAAATTACCGGTGCAACGACGCTTGTTGCGTGCTGCTTGCTGCATTCTGCGTACTGCCCACGCATTCCAGAGTTCCATACAGCCGGGCCAAAAATAGCTCACGATCAGTTACATTACGGCCCCCTGCTGCCAGCTTTGAATTTAATACGCCTCTTAAATTAAACATGTTTTCTACACAATTGCCAGACATTAATAATCCTCCGTAACGCGACTTCGGGCCAAGTATGAATTTATGCGTAGCGTTTTCTTCCTCTCCGACGTTCACCATCTTTCCTCTTTTATCTAGCGATGACTCTCATGCATAAAGTGGTAGCTCCACGAGCACGCCCTTTTATACTCGTTGATCTTTATTTTGTTTTATTCGACTCACCATACCTCTGGTATCATTTGCTAGGCATATCTGGAGAAGTAATACAAATTGATGCTGGACATTGCCGAAGACTCTGCCCGAAGCATGCTTTTGATGATCCTGGAGATGCCAGTCGACCAGCCGTGGAGGTAGTGAAAATGTTATTCTCTTTTATTTCTCTTCGTTCGAGTGTATGCTCTCCTGCGTCCTTGGAAGGTCGCATCGTTTCGGGTCACTGCACTGCTGCAGGCATGACCCACTGCTATGTTAGGATTCTTTACGTTCGCAGAGATGTCCACCGGACTGGCACTGTCGTCCAAGTCGTGCCAGATTGGAGAGGGTGTCGACTGTTCAGGGGGTACGAGTTATCGAGGCCATTGATAGCTGCGACTGCACGACCAAACAATCTTGCACTCGCGAGTCATACGTTCACGTTCTTCACCCTGGAACTCCGCACCAGATTGACATGGACGTGGGTCTGTGCACAGGTCATTGCGCCAAAGGTATTGTTTTAAGGTAGCTTCCTAATTAGACTTTTTCAAGGTTTCTTTTTCTTTATCGAATATATTTGACAAGGAAGACCTCGGCTGTAAGCCGCTGAGGAACAGGACCATCAGCATCATTGGTCCAAACGGTAAGACATTTTATACCGTCTCTCAAGCACGTTAAGTGCAGTTAATCGTCTATATAAAAAAAAAGTAAGTCTCTTTATTCGCCCAACAGGAGATGAAGTGCATCAGGTAATTGACGAGTGCGGCTGTGGTAGTAACTGCTACAGAATGAATCACATTGAGACTATACTGGACTTCAGTGAAGTGGAGATCAAACAAGGCAGTAATACAAGCGACGTGAAGCCTATTGTCAAGGTGAGAAAGATAAAAGAAAATTATTATTATGGCTTTGGAAATTTTATGAATTCTTTTGCAGTCAATAGACGTAGGTCAGTGCGTCGGAATTTGTTCTGGCAGGGAAACCGAGACTTGTCTTCTGCGACACAAGAAGGAACCCACACGATGTCTCGCTGGTCTCTACTCGAGGCAACACTCTTGTACGCCGGCCAAGTTTAAGATACACGAGTACAGGTAACCAATAGAGTCTGATCCCTGTCGAATTGTCCTTTACTCAATTCGATTTTCAGATCTCGCAGAGGCACCAAACGAGAGGTCATCGCGATCAGCCAGTGCGCATGCGTTTAATACCTATTGGATGAACAAAGAAGATAAACAAAAAATAAAGATCACTCGATCATCTGAATTACGGATCAATTGTTGATGTGCATGCATAATTTCGTGATCGTGGTCCTCGTCTTAATCCAAGGCGTGAAAACGATCAAGCAGTTCTAACCGAAGTAAGCTAATTGAGTGCTATTACACGGCACTCGTGCAAAATTGTCCAGTTCTATGAAGGAAGTTGTAAACTGGTCAATTGAGACGAGTCTGTTAATTCGAGTGGGCGATAAAAAGCTTGAAGTTTCACCTTGCGTCCTACGATTATTTCATGCAAAACAAATTCAAGAATTCAACATACAATGCTGTATATATATATAAATAGAAAATATCTGCTTATTCCTGCATAGAGATGCAACTGCATGAAACGCGCTATTAAATGGACATTGCAGAAAGGAAAACGTACGAGATTTCTTGGCTGAATATTCGCCCGGAATTCGCTTGACGGGTCCATGGGGCGGGAGGGAAACGGGTTGGCATCTTCGGAATGCAGTCGAAAGAACGACGCTACGTCAACGATTCTGAATAAAATCCAGTGCGGCGCCTACTTGCTAAGACCGTGGGCGATTCTGGTAAATATATCATGATATTGAAGAACTCATTCGTAAATAAAAACATAAGATGCTGGTAAACATCGGTGGCGTCTACCCTCGTGTCTTCTTGTTAGTCACTTAATCTACTCTGACAATTCCTGTATAGTTGTTGCGACGATAATCGAGGGATGGAGGAGCGAGAAGTGGATTGGACGACGTGCAACCTCCTTATCCTACTCGTTCTCGATCGAGTTCCCGAATGTGGGGTTCATTCGCGTGGGTGGTGTTGTCAGTAGCGCCAGTGGTGTGAGGGCTATGAGGTGGGGAGTGACCACAGCCTCTACCCAGTTGGCATAGCATAAATGAGAGCTCTCCTGGCCAGGAACTCCCATATGCCACTTAGCATCAACTCGGTACGCCTCTTTCGGTAAAGTATTCATAGTGATTTTCACTCCACTTCTGGGAAATCGTGCGTTCCTATTCATCCAGTTCATTGTTGACCGGTCTCCGCGTAGGGATCCTCTTGGACGTCTTCCCGAATGATCTAACTATTCGTTAAGGTTTTTTTGACCTTATTTGCTCGGCGTCAGTCACCCTTTGACAAGTATAATATCTGCGTTTTTGGATTCTCATGTTCCACGTGCTTCCGGTTCTGGACTCTTGGCTTGGCTGGACCAGTGAAACAGATAGCTTGAGTCTTACGAATTTTCTTCAGTAGTATTATGATGAGAGGGACAATATTTTTGTTATTGCTTCTCATCCTGACTGTAATTGAGCTACATCAAGCTCAGCCGACTGAATTTCCTGGTGAGGGCGACGAGGAGGATGAGGAAGAGATCGATGGTGACTTGATTAAGGAGTTTGGCACTTCCTTCCCTTCCGAAGACGTCGAGAACGAACGTGAGAAAGCCCTGGAAAAGTTACAGAAGGTCCAGAATACAATTTTGACGTTTACAAATAACGATTGATTATAGTAAAGCATTTTCTATCAAACTGGAAGTTTAATTAATTTTGCAGATTTTTGGAATTTCTGGTCAAAACGAAAGATCCAATCGCAGGACTATTCAACCATCACCGCCGCAGTTCATGATGGAGCTTTATAACGCAATAGCCGACCCTCGGGGTGTCACTCGAGGACGTAACCCCTACAATGCCAGAGTCGTCAGAAGTTTCATCGAAAGGGGTACAATGCTCACTCCATGCACCTCATTTTTGCATCTAGATCACAGTTCTATTTAATCCATTTACAGATAGTTCCCTATCGCACTTTTATCTATTCGACATCTCTGGCTTGGAGGTGGACGAGTCAGTTCTCGAAGCGGAGTTACATCTCTACAGAAGACGAGCATCGCTCAAGGATCTTCATCCCAGTGTATTGTCAAGTCCTTATTATCTGGTACGGACATTTTAACTATATGCGATTATTCTGAATAGGTTTTCCAATTATGTGATATTCAATTCTTTATCTTTTTTATATAGATAAGAGTCTATCAGGTATTACCTGACCAGAGTTTGGAGGAGCCTGACCTCCATAGGCTTTTGAACATCCACTATGTCGGTGCTCATGCTTCCGGTTGGCAGGTAAGGAATCCACTACGTCCAAGGTAGGAGGATTCTGTTGCTGTATGAATTCTTTAATCGTTTCTGTGTAAAAGGTCTTCAACGTAAAACAAGCTGTTCTGTCTTGGATGAACGGAGCACCGAACCTCGGCCTCCTAGTGACGGCCTCCACGCTTTTCGGTGACCAGGTGTCAGTTTCGTTCTCACGACGAAGCGATAACCAGCACAGTAAACAACCGATCCTCGTGCTCTTCGACGACGACGGCGGCCACGGTGACGACTTACGCTCAGCCGAAACGAGCGGAGGAACGCTACCGTATTATTATAAATACGACAACAGCCTAGAAGGCTTGGATAACGTCAGTTACAAGACCGAAGATAAGGAAGCGAATACCTTCGAAGGATACCGGAAACGCGAGCAACACTCCAACAGAGAATCGCCGTTCCTTCAAGGATCCACTGTGCGGCCATCGACGACGTCGCTAAAGAACGAAGATATGCAGCTGGAAAGGTCAGTACGCTCCATTCATGATGAACGGACCTACAGTCCCAGGTTCCTTAAATCCATGGACATTTACGCGAAAGCCGCAAGACGCGAAAGGATGGCAGCAAGGCGTATCCGACGTTCAGCAACTGAAAACTATAAAGAGGAACCATTCTCGATGAGGCGGACCCGTGCGGATCCACAACTAGGAAACGCCACAGAGTGTACTAGGCATGAGCTGTACGTGGACTTTGAAGAGATTGGATGGTCTTCCTTTATCATCGCACCCAAGGGCTACTCGGCGTATCACTGCAAAGGTCCCTGCAACTTCCCATTAAGTCAAAGCCAACGGCCGACCAATCACGCGACAGTTCAGAGCATCGTCCACAAGTTGGGCCTGGCCAACGACGTCCAGGAACCGTGCTGCGTCCCTACTAAACTCCTCAGTGCAAGTATCCTCTATTTCGATGACAACGACAACGTCATTCTCAAGATGTACGAGGACATGATCGCCGACCGTTGTGGATGTCACTAGTCATTAAGTAGTGACTAGGAATATCTGTTTGCGTCTCGACACTTTACAGTTGTACATATTAATAAATTAATATTTAAGTTACCCAGGAGCGACGACATTTCTACTTCTTTAGAGACGTAAGCTGTCATCTAGCAACTATTTATCGACCTACAAACATATAAGTTCTCTTGGCTGTATTTCAATTCCGAAACATTTAATATTTATTTTGCATACCACCCGTGCATCATCGATGCTTGCTATATCTAAATTATGAGGGTGTATTTTCGATTCCCCTCGGTTAAAAATATCCGAAACACGTTTCACCGCATTCCATACCTGCTATATTTAGAATATAATACTACCAAGAATAAGGGCTCTTCGAATCTGCTCGAATTAATTAATGTATAGCAGGTTTGTTGTTTAATTAGTTTTTAAATTAGTAAACAATTTCCTTATCGTCGTCCATCATTCAGTATCGTTTCCTCTGGTCTAGCTTCATTTGGAAAAAAAATAATAGATAACAATGTTTGCGCCTGCCGATAGGCATTCCTCCATACGCAAGGTACTAATGGTGGTCACCATGGTTACCGTTGGTAAACATATCGACTGAGAACCAACCTGTTCCTGTTCTCCAACCTTTGTACTGCTCACGCTGTATTACGGAAACCAGTCTGTAAACAGAAAGACCACGATCAGTGAGAGTCGTCCAGTCAGTCCAGTAAGAATCAGTAGAAATACAGCTTCATGGATTGGACCAGCGAATTAGAAGTGAGCTCGAAGAAGGTAAGTAAAAGTTACGCTATAAAGAGAAATATAAGTATAGTATGGAGTATAATTATTATTTTATCGTAACACAGCTAGTACCGAGGTTAGGAAGACGAGCTGGCCAAGGCAGCGCATCCCGGGATGATTTCAAGTCTGAGGATGACCCTCTGGACAGTCCTGTTTCTCTGAGTAGTCTTGCTACAGCAACACCAGTGGCACCGCCACGTGCTAGGAAAACCGGATGGGGCGATGAGACAAAGGGCTCCAAGTACGTGTTTCCTTCCTACTCGGGATCCTCAGGTAGCGATGCCCGGGTTGAATTCTTAGGAGCCTTGCACAATGGACTTGCAGCAGACAGCGACCAATGGGCAAATAGCGTCGACCTGTCAGCGTCATAAATCAAACCCAGAGCATTCTTACCCATTGGTCGTTGTCTACTGTGTTTAGTCTGAATGAACCCTTACGGTGAATAATTGTCCTTTTTATTGTTTATTGAATTACAGAACGAAGATATCATCAAGCATCATAGAACAGTGAGTATAGCGAGTAAAGATAGAAGAGAGTCAGACATCCTTAAGTCACTGATAGACTCTTCTTTAGGGAACGTTTTCGTGGGGCTGACAAAGGTGATCGCTCCGGCTTCGATGACGGAGACGATGCCGACGTGGAAGTCAATGAAGGAACTCGGCGGCACGGTATGACTAATGGTCATTGTGTTTCTTTGTTTATTCATTATTGGCATTTTACTTTTTAGAAATCCCTGTTATACCTGACTTGGAGGACGTACAAGATGACAATATCCTGACTGAGGTTGCCAATGCACCTGCGTAAGTTTCACAAATTGAATTTGTTTCCAAGAATTGCTTACTGTAAACCTTGTATTTTCAGAACAAACGTTACCCGCGTAGCAGCCTATAGAGAGGTGGACACGGATCTATTAACAAATGCAAATTTCGCTTCGTTGGATGACCTCGACTTGTCTCTCCTTGCTGAAAAATTATATTCTGACAAATTAGTTAAGGAAATCGATCAAGTTTGGAATTGGGAACTGCTCTTCACTCAGATAGCCTCTGAGATAAATAGTGAATTGCAAAATAAATAATACAATTGTCACATAACACTGTATTCGTCTCTACTGTCTATTGTTTCCAATTGCAATCTTTTATAACCTTAGTAATATTATGATAGTTAATTATTTTATTTTTTTGTAATATAAAAAACATGGCATACTACGGGTACCCATAGTGCCTGTATATGGAAGCGACAAATTACCTCGTCTGACCTATTCGATTGCCCCCCAATTTGGAAATCGCGGTAGTTCGAGGAGCGACGTGAAGACTCAACCGTGCAGGCATGCAAGAACCGGGTTGGAGATACGTGAAGCCGCGAAGCAATCACGCACCGCACCTACCCGGCAGTTGCTAGCGCAATCGGGAGCCGAACACAAGCTACTTGAAGCGACCACGTGACAACACCCACTGAGCAGATCTGCCATATATCTACGTTAGCGATCAATGTTCAGCTGTGCCATCACTAGCACACACTTCCGAAAGAGTTTGTTCTCCAAGCCGTATATAAAGTAAGTACACGCACGTGTACCGCTTGTGAGAAACTCCGTCTCTCAAAAGCATCAATAAGAATGACATATATTTTCACTTGCAATTACTTCTATATAGAAAAGATTTTACAAACTGCATGTGGACTAAATGAATTTGTAAATTTTGGAAAGTTGAAGTAATATAAAAATGTTATTTTAATAGTTGAAACACGTTGAGCAATGCGAGCAATAGACGAGGAGTACATTGTGCCGTCCATCTGGTGTCGATTTCACAAATCTCAATACCTACAAGCGCTGTGAACTGTTGGTAAAGTTGGTATTGATCTTAGTCGGTAATACGCTTGATAAGTAAACATGGGTGGCGCTGATGGTGTAATTGACAAACAAAAGGTTAGGACCGTGAAGTTTTATGAAACAAACATACTTATTAAATATAATGTCCAATCTGTGCTATAGGAACAGTGAATAATACGCAATTAAAATGTATTAACGACGCAGGAACATATGCGTTTACTTAGACAGGATTGCAACATCAGATTTTCTGTCTGATACGTCATTAGAAATAACTGTGTATGTGATTTTAAACAATATAATTATTTGACAAGTTTACAAGATCAAGAAGATTAAATGCAGACTGGTAAGATACAAGTAAAATACATAAATTTTTGAAAATACACCGAAATAACCCATGGTTCTCAATATTAAAAAAAAAAGCGGTCTAAACAAAACTGTTGTAAGTCTAAATGTTGGATCTACAGGTTTGACTACCTAAATGGATATTCGGGAGTCGGGTAATTTTGGGATTCGTTGTCCGAATAAAAAATTGGAACTTAAATCTCGAAAACATGTAAAAAAGATTTATTGAAAACAGAATGATTACTTTAGAATACAGTATTAAAATCGGAACTGTTATCGCGGTGAATACGAACGGCACGAGGACGAGGTTAGTATTCCGACTAAATCACCGTAGTGACACTTGCCTCGTTCTCTACTAACCGATTGTTATTCGATAAAGGATTATTTTCTGCATTTCGCCATGATATGGGCAATGTGTCTCCTTTGTTTCCATAATTGTTTGCGGATGGAATGTGCCGCGTCGCGGTTTGACCATTCAGTCGCTTCTGACGTAGGCGTGTTACCAAATCCATAATGTGATTCACAACAAAACTAACGAGAGGTGCATCTATGTACCCAAACTATTTTTAACGAGTAGAGATCCTTGCCTAAGTAAATATTTGTAAACCGCTTAATGACACCTGGGTTCCGGGTAGACGTAGTGGATACGAAGGCTTAGGGTTGCTGAAGAATTTGGGGCGGACGAGGAGAGATTTCTCCAGTGGGAATAAAAGTATTTCGCGTGCCAAACTCATATCGACCCGCTCCGTGAAAACTTTCCATTGGACCTTAAATCCTCGAGGTTAGAAGAAGTTAAGGAAAATTCCTTTATTTCAGCTTCACCTAATATTATTGGAGGATGAGTTACCCGCGCACCCATACCATACAACAAACATATAGAAAAAGCCAAGAATCGATTTCACCGTTTTTCTATATCTTCGTCCAGAAATAGTAATCCGAACTCCACGTTTAGATTTCACAGGAAGCTGAAACGCATTAAGCACCAGTCGATTTTCATGGTTAGGCTGTACACGTGGTCCCTTGCTTCCCACTTCTCTCGCAAACAATGCGTAATTATTAATAACACGATGAATGAGGATGTGACGCCGGGAAGCCGCTCTGGGAGTTAAGTGTTTCTCTTATGCAAAACCTACCTCGTACCCTTTCAATTGATAATTCATCAATTTTTTGAGTATTTCCAGGATTCTTCAAGAAGCCACAGTTGCGTCTAACCAGGCGATAAAGAATATTGAAGATGACGAGAGGAAAAAGAATAGGATAAGGATACACCAGAGCACGTTGCCATCGAAAAGGTTCAAGAGAGTGGACTGGTGTTCGACGAGATGTGCTGATCATCGAGGCTTTACATGCTCGAGAATTACCCTCGACCCAATTTTCCTCCTGCTGCTCGTTCTCTCGTTATGCCCTATAGGTATGCTTAATAATATATATATGGCATGTATTAGCTAATTATAAGACAGAATTTTCGGGAACTATCGCAAATGCTTAACGGCGCCGCCTGGTGGAATTTTCCAGAACTAACAGATATGCTCACCGCTTTACTCAGAATTTGACACCTTTGATAAATAGCGCAACTGACTCTATTGCTCTCACAGTCGAGGAGCACGTAGAATAATAAGGTTCAAATTGGTACAGACGTGATATTTAATTTATAAAATATATCATGTCTTGGATCTACCTCGTATCGCAGCGAAAATCAAGAAAATATCTATAGGACTTCTCATAGCAGAATAATACTAAGAACGGCTACCAATTTCCATAGAACGCTGCACGTTGAATCAAAACCACAAGGGGTGATATAGAAGAAAAAAACAATCGAAGTAAAATAGGAAAGGGTGATGAAAAACAGGGATGCTAGTGGATACATAAGGATTGCGTAATTTGTAAATGTTCCAAGAGGTGTCAAGAGAATACTCTGCGGTGGGACGGTTAGGGATGCACGACGTAGAGAGTGAATCTAGTGAAATGTGAGAATGACGTCACGGAGGTTGCCTGGCCGTGCAAATGCGTGTTGGTATTATGTACACATAATAGTGTTTAGATATGTGTCAGCCTCGTGATGGGGATTCGTAATGAAAGAGCTAGAGAAGGAGGGAGGTTTCGATATTCTATGAAGGAGGGTGGGCTACCGGGTCAAACCAGGGTTGGCAGGGACACGGAGGTGTGTGTGTGTCCGCGCTGCTACTGGCTGCCGCGGAACTCCCCCTCAGAGTACCAGCTGCTACGTCACGTGACGTTGTATGCCAGAAGGGTTGGGGGGTAGCAAGAGCCGTATACGACGTTGAGACTAACATGTAACACCACTTGGTACACCCCCGCGAAATATGCACATCGATTGCCCTAAAGGTCGGTTCACAACGATTCTCTTAGGGACCGATAACGCCTACTCACTTCGCTTACGCAGTATGGTCCAATTTGTCATAAGCAGCATTTATTTATAAATTCTATAGATCGTCTCGGTCCTTGGGACAAATAAAACGAGCAAAGATAAATCTGTCTTGATTTTGAGCCTTTTGCGGCTAAAACTGTTATTAAAATTAATGATTTTTGTATGGATGCCGCGTCTAGATTTAGCGTGTTTCCGACGTTTTGACTCCCTAGCCTTGATGATGCAGATTGGAACGTTCACAGAACGCCGCAACCTGTCTGTTGATAATAAAAAATATATAATGCATATTGGTTAGATGATAACTCAGAATGGTATAAAGTAGCCAGGGGAGGGAAGTTGGAAGTGAATACCGAAGGATGGAAGGATGGAAGAATGGATGCGACGCGAAAGTCCGAGACGCGATGCGCGTGCCGTCGACCAATGGGAGAGTTCGGTGGTGAACGGTAGCGAGGGTCTCTTGGTACGGGTACTCGGGTTGCCGATGTGGTGGTGCGCACTGGTACGATGGTGTGCCTTGGTGTTACGGTGTTGTTCCCAGGACGAGGACCAGTACGGAGTTCAGTCTGTTATCGACGAGCGAGAGTGCGGCACGCAACACGACAACCCTCCGGGTGGCTGGCCTTCGTCAGAGCTGACCTAGAACAACCGAGAGCGTTATACGCTGCTGGTATACATGGGTCCGAAATCTACCACGCCGACCAACCTTCACACTGAGTATAATACCAGCTTGCGTAATCTCAAGAGTATCAAGTTTAAGTAATTAGAACTCGGATCTTTAAGAAAACCTGGAAATTTCCCTGAGGAAGATTCACGACGACGACCACGGCTACGATTATCATCACGACGACGATTACGACGGCAAGGATCAAGACCAGGACAACGACGACGACAACGGGTACCAGAACGTGGATTAAGAGGACGTCCAGGACGATCAGAAAGAGGAAACGAAGACAGAGAAAAAGAGCGAGACGCGTTGAGGAACACGCGGCTCCCGGTGGTTTCCGGCCTTACGTATCGGCCGAGGATCTCCTTCCGGTTGTAAGATACGAAGAAGAAGGAGAGAGTCCGGTTTCCAGCGGGAGTATTTTCGTCAGGAACTTCAGCTCGGGATTCTCCAGATCCTCACTGACTCCTGGTCGTATAAACTAGCGATAGCTCGCGAGGGAGAATAGTATTAATTTTAGTCGCTGGACGAACAAGAGGAAGACTCAGTCAACCGGAACTAAGGGAGAGCAGACTACCTGCGAACCTTGAACTTCGGCTTTAGTCCGCGATTCAATCTGTAATTCGTTCGGTAGTACCGCGCCCCCGATTATCTCAGGATCCCACGTATTTATAATCTTGATACACTTTGGCGCGTCAGCGCTCACAGGAAAGCTCAAGTTTACTCCTTAAGCGGTTCGTCGAGCCGCCAATCGCTACGACAATAACGTAAATAGAACCGAAGAGAACAAAAAGAACATAAGTAAAGAGGAAGACAGCAGTTTCCTAATATTAATGAACTTTGAGAGGACGGAAATCCAATTTAAAAAATCATAAAGAGCATTTCAAAGGTTCGATTGAAAATTACAGTAAATATAATTTGCTCACTGAAAGCCGATCGAACTTCTACGCGTGCTGGGAGTTAACTGGAAGACGGACGTCCGAGTCCGCTGTAAACATCACAACTAAGTTTCATTCAGTGGGTACCGATAAACGTTAGAGCGTATCAACCTTATCTTCCTACCAGCCGGTCCTCTCTTGTTACCTCAATAGCCTTATGTCGCCATTTACCAACGACTAGATCTGCATAACGAAACGATAATCAATCTATTGCGCGCCTTGCGCCAGTGCGTAATTATTTTCTTACACGTGAGACGTTCACGAAAGTTTATGGAACGCTGGACATCCCCAGGATAAACAAGCCAGTCGTGTTTGTAAATATACAGAAACAGAATTGGCCAATTGTCAATATCAACTGCAAGCAGACAGATCGTAAATTTATATTCCATAGAGATAATTCTGCTCCCATTCTTGAAGTGGAACTTGTTCGTTATTATTGAAGAATGGTGGTAAAGGCAGAAAACACGCGAAACGGACACGAGCTAGCACCCCTGAATGAGGAAATTCAGGGTGGCGGTATCGGTGCTGTTGGTAGTGGCGGTACCAGTCACAACGTAACAATAGTGGTGAGCGGAAGTCAAAATCAAGCTGGAAGTCAAGATGCCAAAGAAGACAACCGTGCAGCATGGAGCGGGAAGATGCAATTCTTTCTCAGCATCATTGGCTACAGCGTTGGTCTTGGAAATATATGGAGATTTCCGTACCTGTGTCAACAAAATGGTGGTGGTAAGTCCTTTACAGTTTATCTAATTTCATTTTTCTTGACGTAACATTTTATTGAACTGACAGCTTTCCAGAATTGTCACAAACCAAAATCCATTAGTCTCATCCCTCCCTAAGGACAGTAAATTCAGTAGGAACTGCAGCGATCAATTCTTCCCATCTTCCGGGATTCTTTAACCCAGATTAAAATACATCCTGGCATAATCGATAAACACAGTGAAGAGTCCAATGTGGCTGGTCGATTTGGTACCGATGGCACAGATAAATCATTGCTGAATTTAGAACACTGTCAGCTGTCAATTTTCCAAATATTCTTTAATTCGACATTACAGACTGCTTGCATTTTCTATACGTGAATATGATATCTAAATTTTTTGTTCCTTTTTTTTTTTAATAACCAAAAGAGGATTTCCGCACTAAGCCGAATATGTTCCGAACCCTCGCTCTGTAGCTCCGGAGGCGAATCATTGGGTCAAGGTTTTCGAATCTGGGACATCTCCCTTCCGTTGCAACCCTCGTTCTTTACTGCTCCCTTGCCCTTCTCTTCCCTGCCCATCAGCGTATCCGGAAGTATGGACCATCTGGGAAACTCCATAAGTCTATAAAAAGTGCGAGGAAATCAGCATAGAAAAAAAATAATGCCAATACCTGCCTTATTGCAATATTATTATCGCCGCATATCCACTTACTAAATACTATGTAGCTACTATCAATCCATCAAATTGATAGAAGGCGTGACGGTTCGATTAACAGTATGATAATCTGATCCCAAAGAGATCCATCATATCACAGTGTCCGTGAAATCTAACGGTACAGCGATTCCAAAGAATAAGCAATTGTCTTCTCGCGTCAACCGCTTTAATCCAAAAATAGCGAATCTCAGTGATCTGAAAAGAAGGATCTTATTTATATCACAGTCTCTTAGGCATAGACCCCTGATGGGTTCTGGTGTCTTGAACTATTTTTAAACAGGACCGAGGTCTTCGCTATTCGTTACCCCATGAGTATAGTATTTCGGGAACCCCCTGGGCCACGAAATCGCTTGGGAATGCAAGTCTGTCGAAACGAACGTTACTAGCATTCTCGTTCGTTATTCTCGTTCAGAATGAAGAGATCGATATCTTCCCGCTGCAACCAAAAAACTGTCTATCTTTGTACACAGTCTAAGTGCTTCCCACTGATTCCACGCAGCGCCATTATGATTCAATCTTAGCTGTCCTCTTAATTAGACCGGAAGGCCTACTGTCCTTTCCAATAAACGTATAAAGGGTTGTATACTCGAATCGTACCGAGAGAGGTGTGTCGTCGTAACGTGATTCCGTACGTAGCCGTAAGTGCTGCTGACCTTTCCGTAGCGTGTATTGATCGGCTTCTAGAGCAGCGACCAGTCCGCTCGCTCTGGCTCAGGTTCGTTGCGATTGTTGTGCATAATAAAGGCTCTCGCCTAAACATTAGGACGCCTCTTTACATAATGGACGATCCAATTACTAACCTGTGCAGAATATTTGCATGAGGTATTATAGAGAGGACGATCAGAACCGTACTTGCTGCACCGTGCTAGAAGCATAATAAGCATTTCCAGAAATATCAGCAGAGGGACACCATAGTGAAATAACGTAGTAGAGAATCGTTGGACCAGAGATTCAATTAGAATCGCGCAAATGTTCTTCTACGGTAGGAGAGGGTCCTCTTCTAGTGGAAATTTCCGTTCGGATCGATCTTCCATGACAAAAAGCACGTGACTGCCGGCCATGTGCTCTTTTCTTTGAGCCGGTGTACAGCTGCGATGTTTTGTGTTCCTCCCCTCAAATTGGCATCCATGAATTCGCATTTCGCACCGTGCTACCGGACAATGCTGCGAATTTTGACAGGACCTCATAGTCCCCTCCGTTGAGTGTTCGTATAGACTTTTGCACCTTTCATGATAGGCTGACGTAACCTGGGTCTAGGTAGGCGTTTCAAGGGCGTATGTATAGTAATATCCTAGAGGCATATTGATGCATCCGTTGGACCTGATCTCCTCGTGGAAGAGACATTTACCAATGAATCGGAAACACGCCATCACTCTCTTGTCCTTTTCATCCAACGTCCTGGACTCTGCTTGTTCCTGCGAACCTCTGTAGCACGCGCCAAAGACTTACAGTGGGGGCTGGTCGATCAATACGAGACACTCTGGCTGCTTGGCGAAAGCACGAGAGAGCATGAAAGTCAGTGAGGGAGAGAGGGTGGCGGGGAGCGGGGTGAGGAGCGAGAGGGTGGAGGCAGACCACGAGGGGAGGTTCTGTATACATATAGATTGAAGAATTGAGTTGGTTAGGGGTTCTTCCGGCAGGGTGGGTCGTCGAATAAATGAATAGCGTCGAGAGAGAGAGAGAGAGAGAGAGAGAGAGAGAGACTCAACCCTGAAACCTCGTGGACTTTGACGCCGGACAATTTCCTGGCAGAGAATTCTCTCGCTAATTCCACCGCGCTCATCTTCCTCCAGGTCTTTGCTCCACATTCCTATCCTCGTTAGATACCTTATTCTTAACCGATTGACGACTGCTCCTTCTTTGATTTACGTTTCCTTTATTACGTCAATCGCCCGGTCCACTCAACTTTGAGGAGATCCTAATGATAGCCGAATCAACAACCATTGACAGTGGGCAGTTTTTGAAAATCAGTTGCTTTGCCACGTAGTCATGCTCCTTTCTCATATCGAACTGAAGGTGTATCGAACCACCGAAATAGAACGAGGAGGTGACCTGGCCTACACCCTTTTGAATCCTATATGCTGTCCAGTAGAAGGAATGACTATCAGGATATTCCTCATTTCTAATTTTCTTTTTCCCTCATAAAAGGAATTAACACTGTTGAGGTTGCTGAGGTTAACCTTGGTCGATATCCTTAATGCCTGCATAATGCCTCAGGATAATGCCCGAAATATTATACCCGATACCAGTTCTATCCTACTGTCAGCATTCCTTGCTCTCAATTAAACGACAGACGCTATCGACGGGTTGATCTGGCTTCTTTGATGTTTCCTTAGGCCGTTGTCCAGTGTAAGCTGCGGAAACCACGCACGCCGTGAGCTGCGTAACGTCACTCTTTGGCAATCGTACACGAAGGCCTCATAACCAAATATTTAGTTTTTCAAGCATCTGCCTCCCGCGTAGTTATATTTCTTGGATCAGTAGAAACGCAACTGACCTCACTCTCTAGGTGAGGATTGCCATACGTGATTGCTCTAGCATTCTTGCTTATTCTATCGCTTTGCTAGGATTTGCAAAAAACAATTGTCGTAAATACATAAATTTTCCTGTTGATGGTTAAGAGTTGGACAAAGTCGGATCTAACCAGTTGAACTGGTTCGAAATCAAAATATGTTAATGTTATTGGAAACATGAGAAAGGCGCGTGCGTGCTTTCAAGCAAATTCCAGGTGTACGGCGTACAAGTACTCTTTTGCACGTTGTTTTATATTATTGTTATCTACTTTTGTTAATTCCCGTTCCATGTATTCCTGCTTGATGCGAATGAACTACTGCGTGATCAGCAAATGAACATTCCTATCCAGTTTGATCTAGTTGATACGCAATACCATGACACGATCATAAATCAGCTTGGGTGACTCCGGGTAGACCTGAAAATTTGATGACTATTGATACTCGGACGTGACCGAGACAATGATAATGGAAGTTGTACGAAACTTTGTTACCTGTTTTTTTTTAATTTCAGGTGCTTTCCTTATACCCTTCTTCGTGATGCTGATTCTTGAAGGAATCCCTTTGTTCTTGATCGAGCTGGGTCTCGGTCAGCGGATGCGTCAAGGTGCTCTGGGTGCTTGGAATACTATACACCCCTGGCTGGGTGGTATTGGGATTGCCTCTTGCATCGTCACCTTCTTCGTCACCCTTTATTATAATGTTATCATCACTTGGTGCTTTTATTATCTCTTCAATTCACTGCAGGTAAGAAATACATATTGAGAACGCTAATTAATCTTTTTTCTAATGTCTATAAATATACAAGAGTGAGGTTCAAGGTACATACGTGTATCATCTGATAATATCAAAATGTTATTCAAGGAAACGTAGAGACTCCTCTATTTATCCTCACCGTGTAAGATGTACGATTAACAATACCATTCTCTGTTTCAATTCGCGTGCGCGACAGGCCGTTACCGTTAAATTTGGAGTAAGTATAATTGGCGCAACTGTGACATGCTGCAATTGTAAGCTTATGATCATGCAGTTAGGTCGCCGTCATCGAAATCATCGTCATCATCGTCATCGTCATCAACCGTCGTCACCATCGTCACGTCTCGTCCATTCAAAATTCATAATCGCCATACGCACGCTAATCCTCGCACATGAAGCATGTAAGCCGCGAGGATAATTCGTACAATTAATAAGAATGAGAAATATATATATATATATATAATTGGCAAGAGATCATAAAAAATTCCTCGCGCGTTTGTAGTGTTACCCCTTTTTTAATCGACTTGATTAATAAGTGCTTTGGCAAATTTCCTAAATGAAAGCTAAATCAGTCTTTTCATGAACAGCTGCAAAGTTTCTATACTCTTGTTTCCTTTAATGAAAATTAACTTAACCTCTAATCTTCTTCAGGAGACGCTCCCGTGGGCGACGTGTCCAGAGAAAAATGGGAAGCTCGTCGAAGAGTGCGCTAAGAGTTCTGCGACAGAATACTTCTGGTATCGCACCACGCTGGACGTGTCGCCATCGATCGAAGATGGTCAAGGTCTTAAATGGTGGATCGTCCTCTGCCTCTTGCTCAGCTGGATCATCGTATTCTGTATCGTCATGAAAGGCATCCAGTCATCTGGGAAAGTTGTCTACTTCACCTCCATGTTCCCGTACCTGGTGCTGACCATCTTCTTCATCCGAGGCATAACGCTTGAAGGCGCTGGCGCTGGATTGGTTCACATGTACACGCCTAAGGTATTGCTTGATGTTTCTCTTATCTCACGAGATTCGTAAACTTCGACGATTGCAATTTTACTGGAAGGTATGGAATGTCAGTAAAAGTATAGAAAATTCTTTCACTGTTCCAATAGGTAGAAAAACTTTTGGATCCTGTTGTGTGGCTGGATGCTGCGACTCAAGTCTTCTACAGTTTCGGTTTAGCCTTCGGTTCGCTCATCGCTTTTGGCAGCTACAATTCACCAGATAATAATTGCGTCCGTGATGTCATCCTCGTGAGCATCTGCAATGCATTCACGGCTATCTACGCTAGTGTCGTAATTTTTGCGATTCTCGGTTTTAAAGCCATGAGCAACGTCAAGAACTGTATACAAAGGTAAATATTGTGAGGGGATTGAAATTTTACAATTTTTCAAATTTATAACCGAGAGGCTCAGAACTTGTACTTTAAGAATAGACGGGATCGATATAGCGGCGTTCTCAATTCACTATGATTACTGTCAAATCGATGACGTGCGACCTTTAAATCTCCAGCAGCTATAAATTCAGTCTTATAGTTATAAAAAGAAGTAAGAGATCTTGCCTGAGTTTGATCGATAACTAGGTTATTTTAGGACCTCAATGCTAATCTACGTCTTAGAACGTTTTGCTTTAGTCTTGGGTGTTACCAAAAAAATTAATTAATAAAATTCTCCTTTTTATCTAGCAATATACCGCTGCTCATCGACAGTGGTTATCTTAATGCATCTGAAACCAACCTTACTGTAGATCAATTTAATCATCTTATCGATACAAATTTTACTGTGGTGAATATGACGACAGCGATGTCAGGGAACGTGACGATCAACTGGTGCAGCCTTAGTGGACAATTGGACAACGTGAGTCCCATTAACAAATTTCCCATGGGTCCTATCTACTTCCTTATTAAAGTATTCTGAATTCTGCATCAGGCTGCCCAAGGGACTGGATTAGCTTTCGTAATATTCACTCAGGCAATAGTCGAGTTACCTGGTGCACCATTTTGGTCCTGTATCTTCTTCCTGATGTTGCTGGCCTTGGGTCTGGGTTCTCAAATTGGTATCCTGGAGGGTATGCTCTGCGTGATCTTCGAGATAGATCTGTTCAAGAGAATAAAGAAGCAGTATATAACGGGTATCGACATATCTCTGTCCCCCTTACAGCAATTAAATCCTCGTTAATCAGAATCTTAACAGATGCAATAACTTTGTCTTCAGGAGCTGTTTGTCTAATCTGTTTCTTAATGGGACTGATCTTTTGTACTGGAGCTGGTGAATATTGGCTCAAGATGTTTGACAGTTTCGCTGGAACGATCGGCCTGGTGATGGTTGCTCTCATGGAGATGATAGCTGTAATATTCATATACGGACATGAAAAGTATGTAAATTATAAAAAAAAAGGAAGCGGCCATACGATATAATTAATTATTATTTTCACAATTACAGGTTCACCAAGGACATAGAAGACATGACAGGGTACAGGCCAGGAATTTACTGGCAGGTAACCTGGCGCTTCCTGGCACCCATAATAATGGTCGGCATCCTTGTTTCCAGTATTCTTTTCATGTTTCTGAATAAGCCTCAGTATTCTGCTTGGGATGCATCGTTGGTAAGTATTTTGAAATTATCATATAAACAATCAATTAAATTTAATGTTAATCAACTCGTTTTCAGGGAATGAGCACATCCACCTACTACCCTACGTGGGTTTTGGCAATCGCAGCGATTATTATTTTGGCAGGAGTCGCACCGATGCCTATTGTCTTCCTACTGAGAAGATTCCAATGTGTTAAGCTGGACGTGGACATCCACCAGGGTAGCATCCGTCGTATAGACACTACAGTGTCCACCAAGGAAATGATGGGAGACGTCGACGTAAGTATCCATAATAATATAACTTTGTACTTAATGTATCATTTCGAAAAAAATCCGGGTGGTCCACAGTGTCTCAGATGAGATTGTCAGAATTTCCTTCAATAGGCTCGACCATTTGTATTACTGCAGGAAAATGATAGTTACTTGGGGTTATTATAATAATGGCTAAAAGAAGGATTTCCACTAATGCGAGAGCAAATTTATATCGAACCATAAGCACTTAAAAAAGTTTCAGGACTGAAATTGTTTTGCAAATGAGAATGGCCGCTCGTATCGAAAATTTTAACGGTTAATTGCATGACATCTCGACATTTTCCCAGTTGGCAGAATGCCACTTTTCTTCAAATGAGAAGTTTAATTGGAAAATCATTAAATGGATAACATAAGAGAGTTGTACCTCAGTACGGCTCTTCTCATGTAAATAGAGCTGAATACTTATAGGATCGCGTACACATATATTTATTTTTTGTTGTTGCGTCCATTAACGCTGTGTCAATGTGTATTGTTGTACGTAATATTTTCAAATTCATGTTGCATCCCTTGAATAAAATCAGAGATAATTCATAAAGCACGACGTGGATGATCCTCTACCGTACACAAATCCACTTTTAGTCCTACAGGACAATACGTGTCTTATACCCTTATGGAAATATATATATATATAATGTAACTAAGAAATTCATGCCGAGTGAATTTGCCAGATTAAAATTGTACCTGTGGATTTAAGAAAAAAAAGTCATAATTAGTGCACCACGAGCTGTTCTCTCACGTGCAAGTAGACATTGGCATCAGTACAATTATACTTCATATAAAGATTCTTGGTAAGCAGAAAGATTCTGATGTCGCTGATCCTATCGAACATTTTTTTTCTCGTGGTGGGCCAATTATGCGTATTTCCGGTAAACACAGAATTGAACGTATGATCTGCAGTTGTAGGTAAGCATCCTCTGTCTCTGTGGTAACGTCGATAAGCTATCTTCCGTAGCTACCTTATACATGTGAGTCTGCAGTAGTTAATTCAGAGAATGCCACTTAGATGTCTTAGCTGCCTAGGTTGTTCGAATTAGGTGAATAATTTGTGGCTTTTAGAAATTACAGCATCCATTGAAACTTTCATTATTCGCAAAACAAGATACAGTTTAATGTGACAGCAACAAAAATGAACTCGCTATAAAATAATTAATTATTCATCCGTGATTAGATGGATAGCTGTACGGGACTGATTAACTTGACTACAAATTTGATTATGGTTATATGATAAACATTGATAAAGAGCTGTATAGGCACGTATCATAAACCTTAGATACTAGTTGCAAATGATGGCTATAAAAGTATTTTTTTATCTCTTAGAACCACCTGCTAGTAATAGAAGGAGAAGTAGCACCAGTTTGAGTAACTGAAACAGAAAAATGATAACTTTTAGTCAGATCCACTTGCCTTAGGAATATTAAGAATAAATATGCATACCTATGTGATCTGCAAGTCAGTAGAGCTTCAGATTGAGTGCGTAGAGTGCATGGTTAGTGGCTGCCACTTTTTTCAAGATGACAGCTCGTTAGTACCTGGACTGGAGTAATATTTGATTATTGGTAGATTGTTCCTTTGTTCGAAGACTCATGCCAAGGAATGTCAAGGATGATAAATTGATAAGTAATGACTAAAGAGAAACTTGAATAACTGTAGCAGGTCAGTCTTTTATTTTTTGAATGAAATTCGAATTATGTTCCCACCTGATAGGTCCTGAGGTTCTGTTTTGCCCGAGGTTCACGGGCCACTGCCTGTGATTGCAATTTGACGAAACGTCAGAAACTGCATAGAGTCCATTAAGTCATCTTCAATTTAATTCTTCATTTCAGCTGGACGAGTATCACGACAGGCTCGAAGACTTTCCCGAAGAGGACGAGGACGAGGACGAGAACAGCGACGATGACAACAACAGTGCACCGCCCTTTACAAAAATTGTCCCCAACAAACTTCCCGAGAGAGCTTTTCAATTGGTGGAGATACGATCGGACGATGCTGAGGACATGAAAAACGTAAAATGGAAAAGAAGAAATGTTTAATGTGTCTGTCGGTACTGAAGAGGATTAGAAACAGAGTGAATATCTGCAGCACGTTAACCAAGGACAATTTTCAATTTACTTTAATCATTTAATTTGGAAGTTAGAACTAAATGAAATGGAAGTAATGAAACTGCCAATGAAGGAACGTGGCACTGAAACATATAGTACATCGGGCAATAGCTTAGTAAATAGGTGACAAAATCGCTGATCTGTTGGTGTAAATTTTATTTATTTTTATTTTTTTCGAAATAGTAAATAGTATATTGTAAGGATTTTTAATTAACGTTAACGACAAAGTCTCTAGTACCTAGTGCATACCAATTGCGCGTATATAAATGGCCGCCGTACCCCTAAGCGAGTCATTGACTTCGCCTTAATTGCGAAATTACTAAATTCACGGCATGGATTACAGTTGGCCATGATTTATTGACGTTTGTTTGGCTGGTCCAGGTAGTTTTAGAATAATTAATTATCCTACCGATTTTAAGTTAGGTGTACCAGCACTTGCAGGGTTAAGTGATTCCGACATCTATCGATTATCAATGGTAACAAAAATTTTTTTCACGTGTCATTAAAGTCAGGCCGTACTCAGTTTCACACAAATTTATAGGTAAATTGACAAATGACAATTTTACTTGACTAATCGTTTCGTCAAAAAATTATATTTTCAAAAATTATTGGTCTTAAGAAAATTGCTCTTTCAATGATATTGAGCTATAGACAGGAGTTAGACATAAGTGAATAAGAGAATATTCTATAAACAGTAAATAACAAAGATTGTTGTTATTCATGTATTTCCAAGTTTCAAAATAGTCACGGCTGATATATTTTATATGAGTTATTTGACAAAAAAAATCATATTGCAGGATTCATAGACTCATTACGTACCTAGCAACCGGTCCACGTACTGTTATTCCGATAATATTTTTAAAAAATGTCTAAAAAGTTGGTACAGCCACTGCAGTGGACTCACTTAAGACAAGCATAATAATTTAGTACTCTTTAGTTGCTAATTATTTACTCTATATTCCCAATTTAGTTGCTTAAGCTTTTTAACAGAAAGTTATAACTATGTCACAGTGGGATTGATGATGCCACAGCCAAAGACATGCAAGAGAATAGATAAACGAAACAATAAGACGCGAAAATTTGAGTACTCTTAATTGCTAATTGGTTGCTGTATTTAAACATTTTTATATTAAAAAAGAGCTAAGCCTTGGGGAAAAATCTAGCATTGTAGCTGTTGACCTATTTAACGTAACCTAATGTAGCCACTAATAAACCTATTGCAGCGTCCCATTCTTAGTAGTAAAGGAATTTGGAAATTCATATTTAACGCATAATATTTTTAGTATCGTAAAGCGAAGCTTACAACGAATTTTCCAAATTCTTCCATTATTAGGGACACAGAGCTTCAATGAGCTTGGCAATGGCTACGTTAGGCTCAAGTAGGCTAGAACTCCAATGTTAAAAGCCTCAAGGTTGTTTCTATTTAGAAAAAATATTTTAAGAAGGGCTGAATGGACTCCGGTCAATGGCCCCTTGGCAATATGTAAAAATTGTAAAAAGAAGTATATGTATTGTATAAAGTTTAAATTCCCGAACAAATGTAACGTATTGTCAATAAACTCAGTCTTACTACTATTTTTTTTAATGTTTAGATATAGCAACTAAAGAACTAGATATTTACTACTATAATATTTCGAATCACCCCTAGAAGAGCGAAAGCAATGCAATTAGGATTACGGTACATTTTTATGCTTGTTTAAAGTGATTCCGTTGAAATGGCTGTGCCAATTTTACACACTTCAGTCAACCACTAAAATTTTACAATTTATGAAGTCCCATGAGCTGCCCAAAGCCTCACGTTCGATTTGGTCCTTTTATGCCCTCAAATTATCTACTTCCTTTCGATTTCGTTGTTATCGACTGCGAACTGCAGCAAGTAAGGACGCGACACAATTTCGGATTATTTAACGAATACAGCCCAGCCTCAAGACCCAAATTTTTAAGCGAATGCAAAAGTTTCGGGGTAGAAGTATGAAGATAAAAGAAAAAGGTAATCTGGATAATAGTTCGTATATCCCATCTCTGTTGGAACTAATCATTCAAGAGAAAATAGTAGATAACATTTCCAATCATTAAATTCGATAAGGTTACCACGAAAATAATTATTATCGGGATTCTCAGAAGCGGAACACTAATGATGCCGAACATAGTGTTGAGCTTCTGCTTCGCTTTTTTCGAATTTCGCACGCGTCGTAAAATCGATATGAAATCTCGCAAAGTCTCGTTATCGGTCATGTGACTCCTGACACTTTAGCTGTACCTATGTACATATCTTAAGTGTTAAGTATCGGGTATGTAAGTTTGACATCTTACGTAACCGATTTACAATGACACGATTAATGAGACGAAATTCCTATTTGAAGGAATGACGTCATGGACAAAATTAAATTAGGCCTATGAAGGTCAACTGAAATCCCCACTGCCCAAGTAGGTAGGCTCTCGTGCTTTGAGCGAGGCGGGTGAAGAGGTGCCTACAGTGGCGTAACACTGTCCGAAGGAATCGACTCGGGGCGGTAACCTGCATGTCTATAAACCCTGTCGTGATCACATACTTGCTGCGTCACTGCGAGTCTACAGCGCTAGGCAGGCAGGAACACGTGCTGCGATTTACGGCCAGACGCCGCCCTCGCACTTTTTCACTTTGGGACTTTTTCTGATCCTCATAGGTATAAATATAAAGAAGAGAAAATGATAAAAATAATTCGGAATGTCGAAACAGGGATATATTGAGTTCTGACGACACCAATAATGTTGCTCGGATCTTTCGTCTTCAGCCTCGGGTACGAGCTTTGTAAATATCTCTATGAGATTGTCTTCTTAAAAAACGAGATAAAAGTATTTGGAAGATATTTTCGATCGACCCAGTTTCATGTTGTATACTTGGCGATTGGCGTCGTCAGTGATTCATCCACGATACTGATCCTACGTGAATTTGCTGTATTTTACTGAAATCAACGGATTTACAGTTTAGTGAAGATTTCTAAGTACATTATCGTATTTGCGCGCTGCGACGCTTCCAACTGGAGGGGTGGGTATTGTTTACAAGGAGAGGGCCAGAGAGTGAGAGTTTTTAACGACGATACGAATAACTCAGACGATCGAATTCAGTATACTGACGAATTTTGACATATTTTTAGAACCATTTTACTTGGTGATCGAACTTTAAAGAAATAACTAATAATTCATCGGTGAACCATATCTGCTGTCTGATTTGGTGTCTCCAGGTGTCGAGTAATCTTTAGTGGTTTAGGTATGTATGTATATGCTTTTAATTGTTCCGTAATACAATATAGAGATCGGCCGGTACGAATCATAATTAATCACGTTAAACAAAAGTGCTACGAAATTCTTGTTAAATCGAATTAACCATGTTCCAACGAAATTTTTATTTGCTTCTTCCGGGACGCGTGTCCTATCGGTCGATTACGTAACGAAAATAATTATTCGAGGCGAATAGTTCGTTTCTGTTTTTTTCGATAATTTTATTATTAGCGAACATTAATTCGTATGAGAATGGTGATATACGAAACTACCGACGTATTTTAAATGCCCGATAGTATTTAACGGGGAGGCTGTCGAGTTTTCTTGATCCTAGAGGCATCCCGACATCATCCTCGTGACCGTAGTCAGTAATTATATAGTAGATTGATCTAAAGCATATTGTATACAAGAATTCAAAGTATTTAAATAAAAGCTTATTTATTGCCGACTTTTGCATTTCTTATGAACTGAACGGTCAAGCCATATTGATCGTGATACTATAAAAAATACTATCAAAAAGCGTAGACTGTATAGATTATGTATGAATAGAAGTGACAAAAGTCTAAAGCTCCTGATATCACGATATCAGCGATATTTTCATTAAACCTAGGTGGTGCCTAGCCTTCAGTATGGCTCGGCTCGGCACGCCTGTCAGACTATCTTCGAGACCTCAAAAGCGGCGGGAAACTTGAAGTACTCGTTGAAGAAGAAAACAGTTTAATTACCAAATGTGAATATCCGTTTTGCAATCTTAATTTATTTCATCATGTTTGTGACAGCACCTATTATTCGATAAAATGGATAAATAAGAATGAACTTCAAAAGACAAACTAATTAAACCTCTCTATAGAACTTAACACATCAATTTGGTGAAATTCTAATATCGTGCCTTGTACAGAGTAAAATTGACTAAATGAATAATCTAATCAGACAATGGATGTGCATAAATATATTTTCTAAATAGCACAGAGTACCATATGCTCTAGATTATTATACACAGGACAAATAGATGTTACCAGAAGATCCTCGTGGTGATAAATTTATGAATAATGCGAGTCATGGAATTGAAAGCTGAGATCATTTACCAGGGTGTCGAGAAAACGATGAGCGATAACGTCGATGATGTCAACAAAGGTGTGACTTTACGTAATGGAAATAGCTCGAACCTTTCAAACAATTATAAAAAATCCTACAGTGATTCGGGTTTTGATAGCGATACTAAATTTAGATTGGATAATGCTGAGGAGACAGATAATTTTGTAGTCAAGTATCATGGCAAAACTTACGATATCAGTGGGTTGATGAAATATCATCCTGGTGGACGTAAAACTCTTAAACCTTATAAAGGCTTCAGTTTAGATAGAGTCCTGGCCGAGACTCCGCATTCGAAGGCTGCGCATCATCTCTTTGAGGAGTTTGTCCTTGAAAATCAAAGTGAATACCAGGACATAGAGGTGAGACAAGTCAGAGAGAAAAGAAAAAAGATTCTTAATGTTTAAATTTAGTTCACGCGTTTTACATGTGGTGTTCTGTAGACAGTTAGAACCTAACACAGTCAGGTAATACTTTGTTCTATTATCTTTTTTGCGTAATCAACTAACTTTGATAAGAGAGTGAGGAAGCTTTCGACTTTTCACTTTGCTCTTCAATGTAGTCCATATAATACTTCAGTATTTGTAATCGGGTGAATTCTATTTGCTGACTGTTAATTATATCAGTTTCTAGGCACAATGACGTCAAATATTTAGGCAAGCAGTCGCCATTACAAATGAGCACATACACGTGAGTATTTGTACGGGAATCGAAAGAATCGTTGAATCGATTGAAATCCACAGGAAAAATTAAATTCTAGTATTGCACGAGGTTAATACGTTCGCAGACGTTTGACTTTTACGTTCTAAGTCGGCGCATGCGCAGATTCAATTTCGTGTTTAACTCGCGGTAATATACTGCGACTGCGCAATTCAAATCATTTTGTCACAATGAAAAATCTATTTATTATTCTTAATTAGACAATGTTTTTAACGTATAATAATAACGAAGTTTGAAGCGCCACGCCTGATTTTGAATCAGACATGCATAGGGTGTAAAAATATAATAAATGATATTCATAATATTTAACATTATTAGTATCTATTTTTTATAATTTTACTAATGTGTCTTTAAAAGTGATCGGGGTGTGTCGTACCTAATCTTCACGCATTTCGGGTTAAACGCACAAAGTAATATATTCATCTGAGTATTTAAGCCTCACAAACATGTCTGCCATTTACGAGTAGTTTAAGTGATTCAAGGTTACAAAAAAGAAAAAATTCTTTCCTATTTTTCTTTAATCATTTCAATTCTTAGTGAGAAATTCACGCGCTATGTCAAAACGATCTTTAAAAATGAGATCTGTGATCATCCTCTTGATTTACCTGATTACATACAAAATTTATCAAGTTTATCAAAATTACTCCCATAGTTAATTACGGACGGGATTCGTACCTGTAATTACTTGAATACGAACGTGAATACGATAACTCTATGAATTGTTTATCTCAGGATATGATTAAACATTTATCTTTTTCATAGTGTAATATTTAATTATTACAGACTAATAACGTTTCGCATGCCTGTCCATAACTACATACGAGCAAGAAGTAGAATTCATTTATATTTAGGTGAATTAAACTCTTTACGTACTAGAACATAAATTACTGACTCGTGTTCGTCAACATGAACATATGTCGTTCCATGATAGGAGCAAGCGGCCACGGGCACATTATAGTCTTTGTAACCTTAATCTTTAATATTAAATAATTCCATGTAAAAAGTCTTTCTGCAAATATGAAACACAAAAATAACTATGCTTCGTACATATTTCCATTGTTTCTTATCTTTTTCAGAAACTCATTAACTGGAACAAACCTATCCTTTGGCAAGTAAGCTCTCTAAAAGACAGATACTGGGAATGGGTGAACCTTCCTGTAAATCGGTCGATTCGACTCTTCAAATCAAATTTCCTGGAATTGCTGACTATCACACCCTGGTATCTGGTACCGATTATCTGGATACCGATTTCTCTATATTTCTTTTATATAGGATGCACGACAGACATTTCTGACAGTGTTGGTAGGTCTTTGAGTAATATATCGATTTTTATTTCATTTTTATAAGATCAATCACTTAACGCACTCGTTATATTTGTTACAGTGAATTCCATGCCGCAAATATTTATTGCATTTACGTGGGGTCTGTTAGTATGGACATTTTTGGAGTACAGTCTGCACCGTAAATTATTCCATATGAAACCACCGCCAGATTCGACAACTCTTATTACTCTTCATTTTCTTTTACATGGTTTACATCACAAGGTATTGTGATATTACTTTGTTAATGCTTGTAATACTTACAGGATTGAATAGATATAGTACTGATGCATACTTATTATTATGATTATTAACAACCAAGATACTTTTTTCGACTATCAGTGATAAAGGCTTAGAAATCGGGTAAAGCCTATGACTCACACATATGCCTTTTATTCGATTAATCATATAAGACACTTACCCAATAGTGATTAATTTATCTTTTACAAATTTCTTAACAGTTTTATTTTCAGGCACCCTTTGACGGACAGAGACTCTTGTTTCCACCAGTTCCCGCCATAGTTGCTGCGACAATTCTCTTTAATCTTTACAAATTACTGTTTCCTCCAGTAATGATTCATTTTGTCATCTCGGGTACAATTATAGGTTTGTAAAAAGATAACATCCATATCTTCTTCATATCAGAGCGATACAAAAATATAATATTAATAGCTCATATGTTTCAGGATATTTATGTTATGATTTAATACATTATTATTTGCACTACGGTGCGCCAAAAGCTGAAACTTATTTGTATGTGATGAAGAGATATCATAATTATCATCACTTCTCGCATCATGAAGAAGGTAATTAGGATGATACAATACAGTTGCAGATACAAGTTTTAAGTATATTCTAAATTTTCAGGTTTTGGTATAAGCAGCAGACTGTGGGATTACGTATTCGGAACACTCATAACGTTGAGGCAATTAATAACAGCTATCGAATGGTAGCCTAAGAATTATAATAAATTATATCACTTTATTGTATCAGATACATACTTGAAATTGCGCTACATTTGTTCTCTCTGATCAATTTTAAATAAATAACAATGCGACACGCATATATTATAATTACACAGTGGTGTCGCGCCAGATCGATTCTATCGTCGAGAATTAATAATTAATTATTGACTTAATAATCTACTTTCGCTGATGCGAAATTTTTAAGTACGGATAAGGAAGGTGTACAAGTAATAAAAATGTTACTGCTTGTACGTAAAAGCAAACTAAATTCAAAAAGCGCCAGAGATTTTTAAATGTTTAAAATTATTTGATTGCACTCTGTACCATTTTGTACCAATAAATTGCATATTAAACCACAGGATCATTTAAGTACATAATGTAATAGATTTATATAGAATTCCATCTAGCGAGGCACAGAATATATAGTCTGTGCTAGAGATATTTGACTTAAAGGTGCATATTAATAATTTTTCTCAAGTCCATATTAAAAAATTAAATATAAATAATATCAGAGAACGTTAAATGCTACAAATTGTCAAATATTTGAAATTACAACAATATTGTCAAAGGCTTAAACCTATAAATTGCTTGAGAGCATGAAGATATTAAGAGCAGAAATAGTTTTTCAAATGTGATTATATCTGCGCTTTCATGTTGCCTCTGGTTTTGCAGTCTTTCTACCCATGCTCAATTGGGGGAATGTGCTTTTATTCGGAGGTGGATTTAATCTGGATGAAAGATGAATGAATGCCTCGTACAAGCTTGGCCTATCCATCACATTAACTTCATAATGGCGAAGTTTTTCTCTTGTACACCAATTTGCTGCTTTACTGGCAGTGTTCTCCAAATTGTGAAGTTCCGTATCGGTCTTTGTTCTGTTACCAATGACAATGACAACTATCTCCTTTTTATCTTTATTTTTATCAATATCTTTTTTCAATGGAAATAAGACATCAAGAGATTCAGGCTTGGCTGTATCATAAACCAGTACATAACCATCTGCAAAGCCTAAATAATGCCTTGCTAATTGTTGATTGTTTGTGTTGCTCTGTAGTGGCTCTAATCCAGCAGTATCATAAAATCGAACTTTTTCCTTAGTACCACGATCAGTTTCAATGTTAGCCACGTATATATCTTCAATTGTTGGATGAATTTCCTGATCAGATAATGTCAATTACTGATTACAATATTTACTAATGATAACCTATATATTACCTGATATCAGTATACCATAACCTCTCACACTTACGGTTGTCGAGTTGACGTTTCCATATATAAGCTGCTCTAACAGTGCAGTTTTTCCAACTCCTTTCATTCCACAAACAACCACTCTTGTAGTTTTTCCCATATTTGGGCTTTGTACTTTAACGGACAAAACCGATCTTTACGTGACACGAAACTTAGCATAAACATTAAGAATTATTTGTCTACGTTGAGATAAAGTCTTTCAGGCATTTGCATTTAATTAACCGATAGTTTCTCAGTAACTTAAACTTGAATAAATTAACTTGGGAGAAAAAACCGAGTACAGCCATCAAGAATAATTAATGTATTTATTTATTATCCTGATATCATATCTTTTATGGCTAGGGGGAGTTGGTTACTTCACGGACATCCGGAATTCTAATTGCGTGAAAATCAGTTTCTCGCGCCTCCAGAATAACCTGGTCTTCGTGCATACGCTTTACGCATCTTCTTCGCCCCTTGTTCCCTCAGTCATAAACATCACTTTTCTTCACGCTTTCTTTTTAACAATCTTCGTCTTTTCCCCTTCAACAACATATTCCCTGTCTGCTGCCAACAAACCTTTGTATTCTATTTTCGAATCTCCTATTCCTTCCTATTCTCCATCATTCTCCTTCTAGTATATCCTTCAAAACTAAGTTTTAAAATGTTTTACGGAAACAGAAAAGTTAAAAGTGGTAGCGCATATAACATATAACACGTATATTGTATTGTAGTGATATATGTAGTATGTCTCTAATAGTACTGTTATTGTTAATCTTTCGAAAGCCATATACTGTATACATATACTGTACCATTATTGTATTTGTCGAATAAATTATCTTGTAACACTTATACACCTTTCGAATCTCCTATTCCTTCCTATGTCTCCATCACTCTCCTCCTAGTATATTCTTAAGAACTAAGTTTATAAAATGTAATTTGGAAAAAGGAAAGTTTAAAGTGGTAGCGCATATAACATACAACACGTATATTATATTGTAGTGAAATATGTAGTATTTCTCTAATGGTACTGTTATTGTTAATCTTTCGCAAGCAATATACTATGTATGTACATACATCTGTACTTCGTATACTGTATCATTATTGCATTTGTTGAATAAATTATCTTGTAACACATATGCACGTTGTAATTCTTTTACCTTCTGCGTATATCCCAAAGTACGAATGAGTTCTGTCTCTTTCTTACTCTCCTCCGTCCTAACAGCATCCTTCTCTTCCACTCTCATGCTTCGAAACCCCTTCTTAGCTGTGCTCTATTTTCCCCTCATTCCAAGATTTACTCATTGTAATTTCGACGATGGGATTTTTAAATTGAATTCGGAATTATTTTATCGGAGAAAGTTCACTCGTTCTCTCAGAGATGGCGCCACATATCATGCCCAGGAGGTGCTGCCCTCTTATCAGCGAAAATTCGAACTAATGCGAATTCTTTATTAAGAATTTACCCACTAAAGTTTCGACGATGCGATTTTTAAATTGAATTCGGAATTATTTTATCGGAGAAAGTTCACTCGATCTCTCAGAGATGGCGCCACATATCATGCCCGGGAGGTGCTGCCCTCTTATCGGCGAAAATTCGAACTAATGCGAATTCTTTAATAAGATTTACTCATTGAAATTTCAACGATGGGATTTTTAATTTGAATTCAGAATTATTTTATCGCAGAAAGTTCACTCGTTCTCTCAGAGATGGCGCCACATATCATGCCCAGGAGGTGCTGCCCTCTTATCGGCGAAAATTCGAACTAATGCAAATTCTTTAACATGAATGCTCGATAATTTCAAAATTCAAAAAAAAGTCTGCGAATACCGAAAAGTAAAGCAATTTTTTGAAAGTCGCCCTATCGCAATCTAACCTATACCAGCCTCTTCTATGGACCATTCTATCTTTCTGCATTAAGAGATCTTTCAAAATTTCAAGGAAAAAGCCGTAGATCCAACCGTTTTCGAGATACAGCCTCCCAAAGGTGCAATTTCGAGTATTTTCTAAATTCAAGAATAGACTGCGGCCTATGTAACCGTATGCTTGTCAAGATAAGAAATATTAAGGCAGGATGTACAGACTAAATAAGAAAATCGGATGACATAGGGTTAAGCAAATGACTAAGCGAACTCAATTTGTTTTAAAAGGTATTGATAAAGGAAAAGCGATATCAGGATATGGATAATATGGCAGAGGTGGAATGGAAATAATGGCAGGGAAAGTGGAGCATAGGTGAAAAGGGGTGTCGAGACCTAAGACAGGAGGTTTGGATGGAGGAGAGTAAGAAAGAGACAGAACTCATTCATACTCTGGAATATTCGCAGAAAGCAAAAGAATATCCACGTATTATAAGTGTTTAAAGATAGTTTATTTGATAAACGCAATAATGATACAGTATACGAAGTACATATGTACATATATGGTTTACGAAAAATTTGCAATAAAAATACCATTACAGATATATTAAATATATCACCACTATAATATACATATTGTATGTTATATGCGTTACCACTTTGGACTTTTAAAAAGGACTTTTTAACAATTTAGTTTGGAAGGATATACTAGGAGGAGAGTAATGGAGACATAGGAAGGAATAGGAGATTCGAAAATTGAGTAGAAACGTTTGGTGGCAGCAGACAGGGAAGAATGTTGTTGAAGGGGAAAAGAGGAAGATTGTTAAAAAGAAAGAGTGAAGAAGAGAGTTGGTTATGACTGAGGGAACAAGGGGAGAAGAAGATGCGTGAAGCGTATGCACTATAATAATTCCTTATGTATTTATATTTAATAATTGAGAGAAAAACATCCAAAGAAATTATTGTCTTTATAACATTCATGACCCATTTCACAACACTCATGACCCACACTTATATTACAAATTACAGAAACCAAACTAAAATAAATAATATCGCTTAGTTGTTCGTTCTTCCAAATAACATGATGTACTTCGTAACCGTTGATAAAATTATGGAGGAATTGTTTGCGATATTCCTTTTTACTGGTTAATGTCCAAATTATCAGGGACGTATGCGATCACATCGATTGACAAATAATTCCGTTATTCCTTTTACTTCTATATGTAACAGTCCCGTCAATAATTCCATATAGTGATTGAAATAGAAGCCCTTTCTATCTTTGTATGACACCCTGCATTTAGTAATGAAGAAAAATACACATGAAAATTAATGACTCTAATTCTTAAGAATTTTGCCTGTTACCTTAGGTATGACTTGCTGTGCTGCTTGGTGACGTCCGCTTGTATTGGAAGTCCGAGACAGAAAGGGACGACACCAGGCAGCAACAGGACAAATTTTAAGAAATATAAACTCTAGCAGGACAAGCTTTCGCTATTATCTTATGAATGTTACTACTATTAACATTTGGCTCATTACAGCACGAAGACCAGATTATTTTGGAGGAGCGAGAAAAGAGAACAGTGGGAAAAGTAGGGAAAGTAGGAAGTATAAGGGAGAGAAATGGGCCCCACCCCGCCCATTTCCGTGAGGTCCTGCCTCTCCTGAAGGGAGCTACGACCTCTCCGAGGCCCCATAGGGGACCGTGTTTTTTTTTCTTTTTTTTGAGGAAAACCCCCGAGTCCTGCGGCTGTCGCGCACAGGACTAGGGGGGAAAAACCTCAGGAAGGAAAGGAAGTCGGGTCGAGGGACAAGAAAAACGCACATGGGGGTAAGGTGAAGTTAAACGCGAAGAAGCTAAGATAAGTTAAACGCAAAAGGGACAAGTTAAACGCGGTCTACCCCTTGTCAAGATTCACCGCAACGAAAGACCGCGGGCGTAGCACCCAGCAGTGGCTCTTGCGAGCACCGCCAGGACATCCCGAAGGACGATATTTAACGCTACAACCTCCGTCCCTTCCCACCGAGCAAGCTCAGTGGGTTAGACGTAAGGAACCACGCCCGCCGCCGGCGGCGGGCCCCGTTAGCCATCGATCCCCGCGCAAAATGTCTCCGACAGAGGGTGACTTTATACTAGCAGGTGCTCAATAGCACCCGCACCTACCCCAAGTGAAGAAGACCCCCAAGCACAAGCACAAATAGGACTTTACCCAGAGCCAACGGACTACCACACCGACCTCCCCACCGACACATAGGATCGTCACTACCCACACGAGTGCCCAGGGGTCAACGACATATTGGAGTGTTTTTAGCAAAGCGAACAAATTATACTAAATACGCGAGAGCTAGACACCTGGCTAGATTCACTATACGAAAGACCATGGCCGTAGATACCCTAAGGGGGCTCAAGGCCCCCGTCGGGAGACCCATAAGGTCCTGTTGCGGCCACAACTTGGGCCCGACCCACTGAGCAAGCTCAGCGGATGAGGCGGAAGGGCAACCCCCGACACCATGGTCTTAAGTCTAGCTGCACTAACAGGGTGACTACTCTATATTACTACTTGAATTAATATGCTCGACCCGACCAAGGAAATAGGAAAAGTAAGACAAGCACAATGTAAAGAGGGAGAGAACAGAGTGAAACGAGAAGTTATAAAGAAAGATAAAATTCAAGAATTTGAAAAATAGAAAAGTAAGACATGGGTGTATAAAAGTAGAGAAGAAATAAGGAAAGCGATAATTCAGAAAGTAAAGAATCAAATATAAAGATATAAGGAAGTAGAGAAGAAATAAATATAGGAAAGGTAAGACAAGCACAATGGAAAGAGAGAGAGAGAGAACAGAGTGAAACGAGAAGTTATAAAGAAAGATAAAATTTAAGAATTTGAAAAATAGAAAAGTAAGAAATGGGGGTATAAAAGTAGAGAAAAAATAAGGAAAGCGATAAATCAGAAAGTAAAGAATCAAATATAAAGATATAAGGAAGTAGAGAAGAAATAAATATAGGAAAGGTAAGACAAGCACAATGGAAAGAGAGAGAGAGAGAACAGAGTGAAACGAGAAGTTATAAAGAAAGATAAAATTTAAGAATTTGAAAAATAGAAAAGTAAGAAATGGGGGTATAAAAGTAGAGAAAAAATAAGGAAAGCGATAAATCAGAAAGTAAAGAATCAAATATAAAGATATAAGGAAGTAAAGAAGAAATAAATATAGAAAAAGAAGAATGTTGGATATGGATAAGAGAGGTAATTCCAAGAGACCAGTATAGGAGACCGGCTCGAGGAAGAATGAGTACTCCGAGTCCAGGCACTGCCTCGAGCGCTCCCCCCACTCTCCGCCTGCTCCCACTCACAGAGTCCTGCGCGACGAATTTGCGCGCAAACAATTTTGGGCAACTTCCAATACTTCTAAATATGCTTGGCCATAATTTCCGATTTCTAAGAGTTAATATTTTACTTTATTAATTTAATTAATTATTTTAATGTTCCAAACACCTAATTTATTAATATTTCAATTTGAACGTAATTTATTTTCGATATTCTACAATTTCAATTGAATTTTTATCTACTCCGTATATTCTGCGAGATTTTGATTTAGTCTCAACTTTATATTTTGAATAAATTTTGAAAGTAAAGCAAGATCTAATAATATTTAATAGTATTTGCAAGCCTTTATTCAATTTTTCGGATTTTCAATATTTCTGTGCAACTAATTTTTTTCTTCTTCTCTCTTCCTTCTTCTTCTTATTCCTTTTTGGCTTTATACCTTCATAGTGGGCCAAGGCCAGGAAATCTATTGCCACTACCGGGCTTGGTAGGAATGCTTTTATCTTATCTACGTGAAAGAGCACTGATGAAACATTTTTCGAAAATTGAGGTAACACTCGGCTGTCAAGTTGGCACCGGACATTTTTAAGAATGTCTTAGAAATGTTTCAACAATGGGCTTTTTCAATAGTTCTTGAGAGGTTCTATAGTTCCCGGTTTCGATCTAAGGGTTGCGTTGGGAATCAGCGTTGAGTAGCGGAGAACCTCTGCCCCCCAAGCTACATGTTCATGTGCCACATTTAGCTCAGCTACGACGGGATTCGCATTGTCGACGGAGACGATGATCACAAAATCCTACTTCCAGACTCGCCGCTACGATTTAGCGCCATGACTTTGGTATCGCCTATAGGACAGTAGCTTTGTGCATTTTCCTACTCTTCTCTGCCAATAGCGTGCTCGTTTTGGTAAAACTACACACGCAGCTACTTCTTGAACAGCTTCATGTAAAAAAAAAGTAAACGATTCTCAGTGATTCACAGCTAATTTCAAGAAGAAGTGGTACTCTGCAGTTTAGCCCAGTTTAGCCCTCATTTTTAAAGAATTATCCGAATTATCGCAACAGTCGATAAAAAGTTGCCACTTGTCGCCAGTTGTATATTCTTCATATTCCGAATTGGAGCGCCAGTTCCGACTATACAATTTTGTATGAAATTTTCACGAAAGACAGTTTATTCGTTTTAATAAAAACAATACTGAAAATTTAGTAAGTAATAATTAGACTTCTAATTAATAAATATAATTTTCATATACATAGATAATCGCTTTGGACTTATTTTAGTTTTCGTCTTGGTATCTTGGGTATATATTGCCACGTCGAGACTTAAAGTTCAAAAGCCAAATCCAGTTTGACAGATGCCAAAATGGTTAAAGACGATCTAACGAAAGAACATATAAACGAGTTGACAAAAAATGATAAATATTCGATTTTATTACCTACGTATAACGAGAGAGAAAACTTGCCAATAATAATATGGCTTATCGTCAAGTACATGGATGAGTGGTGAGTATTGAAGTCATGGGTAACCTAAAAGCGTTGAAGTATTAAAAACGATTACTTGCAGTGGAAGTGCCTATGAAGTCATAGTGATCGATGACGGTTCTCCAGATGGTACGCAGGACGTTGCGAAGCAACTGCAAAAAATTTATGGAGAAGAGAAAATACTGTTAAGACCAAGAGAAAAGAAATTGGGTCTCGGAACAGCATACATACATGGAATTAAACATGCTAGTGGGAATTTCATTGTTATAATGGATGCTGATCTTTCTCACCATGTACACATATTAATACTTTCATATAAAGTTGTCAATGTTTTGTAAACTAATTGACATATATTTTCAGCCAAAATTTATTCCAAAAATGATTGAGCTACAGAGATACTTGGACCTAGACATTGTCAGTGGTACAAGATACATTGGAGATGGTGGTGTTTACGGTTGGGACTTCAAGAGAAAATTAGTTAGTAGAGGCGCCAATTTTTTAACACAGCTAATGCTGAGACCTGGGGCTAGCGATTTGACTGGTAGTTTCAGGTAAGAATCTGAAAGCTGAGCTAGCGACAGAAGGATAGTAATTTTCTATTTGCGTTACAGACTATACAAAACGCATGTACTGGAAAGACTCATTGAATCTTGCGTATCCAAGGGCTATGTATTTCAAATGGAAATGATAGTCAGAGCCCGACAACTCAACTACACAATAGGCGAGGTTCCTATAAGTTTCGTCGACCGGGTATACGGAGAATCGAAACTTGGTGGTTCTGAGATATTCCAGTTTATTAAAGGTCTTCTATATTTATTTGCCACCACATAGCCAAAAGTTAACTTTTAACAATTATTCCATGTACAATAAAGGCCATCACAACGGTCGCCATATATTACTGTATATTTGACAATTCGTGTACAATATTATTTAAATAAACGATTTCTTCTTAATAAAAATGACTTTCTAATTAGTGTCATATATAATTGTAAATAAAATAGCTCGTGGGACGCACGTGGATTTAAGACACGTGGGCTTGAGTGATGAATACAGAACACGTAACGATTTGTGTCGCCCCATCCACCCTCGCCGCACCCTCTGACGTCACGCAGCCTCCGTTTATTGATCCCTTATGAAATTACTGTCTATATTTTGACTCGTACGTGGAAGATGACCATTCCATGAAACACGGTCGATGATTTCCCCATGTCCGTTATAAAATGTGGATATCTACTTGTCAAATCACCTCAAGATGGACCAGCTTTCCTTTCCTTGAGATGCTGCGTGCTTAAAATTTCAACGAGACAACATACAGGGTGTCTATGAGCATCGGGAAATCCCTGAAGGCCATTATGAAATTATGTAATATATGATTTTGCTCATTTTCTCATACAATTTTTATCTCAATAATTTATATTTGTAATATAAACCAAAATCGTTTATCAAATTGATATTTTAATTTTAACTATTAGTTTCATATTATTACAATATATACCTAATAGTGCTACAAAAAGTAATTAATTAATCATCCTGGTATATCCTCGATGAAGAGATAATGTTTATAGTTTTCAGTGCTCATTAAAGAATTCTCTAGTGTAAAGTATTTGAATAGCATAAGGTACCGTGTTAGCGTTATTAGCTTGTAGAGCTCCAAACTCTCTCAGTTTCGTGGCAAGCTTCGCCGCGGCCAGACCTGCAGTCGGGATTATTGGTTGCTCGCGCGCCGGGGTGAAACTTGCAAGTTCTCAAATACGAGCTTCTCAGATGGCTGTGCCTTTTCGATTTGACATTTACGTTCGGCTTTAATAGATTCCCGTTAGACTTCGAAGATCCTATTGGAGTATCGAAAAATTCATCGACATGCCGCAGAAAATTGGATTCAACGTCGTATACGCTACGAGTAAGGAGATCTTATAGAATTCTTAACGTTTTCTTTGAGAAAAGCTTCAAGACAGTACTAACCTTCATCCATGTTTCGATAATTTCTCCAAAAAATAGTAAATTCTATGAGCTTCATAAAATATTCTGATAACAATATACTATAAATATGCGAGACCCCATTAAATAATCCCATGCAGATTTCGGAGCATTGATTTTCTATGATCGGGCATGACACGTTTTGATTACTCTACCATTATTGTTCGCTCCAATTCTTCTATGCTCTAATACCCTTGAGGTATTTTTCCTAAAAATGATACTAGAACCACGTGGATTTTCTGCTCTTTGCCATTTATTAATCCACCTCCAGGATAGAGTTCTCGGGCTTATGACCCAGATTAAGAAAATACGTCGTTGGGGCTAATTTTTTTCTTGTCGTACAACGCCCAGGTGAAGAAGAAAGACATTCGTCTTTGGAATTAAACGTCCATGGACCAACTGTACGTGGTTGGCAGAGTGCAAGAAGATGCGGATATCCTCAGGAACTTATCCTGCGTCTTCATGGACCGACTAAGTTAACTAGGATACAAGTACTCGCACATCAATACCTCATTCGTGAGTCTCGTTATACATATAATACCAAATGAGCATTATCATAAAACAATTTATTTATCAAATTAAAATCTCTTTCTTGACAATGAATATGATTAGCCCAAGAAAAGTGAATTAGTAGATTGCTTCGAGAAACTACTCTTCTGAAACTTCATTTTCTCATAATTCCTCCCATTGTAGCTGAAAAATTGGAAATCTGGACGACCCAAGAGGAAAATGCTTCTAACTCCACGGATTTCATGTATTTAGGATATATCACTCTTTCGGATAACGCTTCGACTCTTTACAAGAGCAGAGAATTAAAAAGTGTCGCGCTTCCGGAAACGGAAGCCGTGACCTTGAAGCTGAGACTTCACAAGCCACATGCGAATGCTCACAATCTTCATGAACAGGTATATAATTTCTTACGTGATAGACGAAGGCGTTCACGGGATTTCGAAAATTAACTAATTCCATTAAACCTCAATCGAAAAAGAAGTAATAAATTTGCCACTTCGTTCTATCATTGGCAGATTCTCTTTAGAAAAAAGTTCAAGCCATTTTTAGACTTGCATTTCAGTTATAACTCCGGGTACTCGCATGCCTATACGCCAGATCGATAAAAGCAATTACTCTAGACTAGATTCTTCGAAGAGACTATTTCCTTCCGGCTAGGTAGAGTCTTCTACGAAATAGTCCAAGATATAATATACCACATTGCGATCTATTAAGGCAAATGCCACTGTCTAAATATACTTGTTCACCTATCAACTCTCCTCAGGTTGGCCTTATAGCCGTCAATATATTAGGCGAGCCTTACGGGCAAGAACTTAGTGGCCAAGGAGATGCTCCCTATAATCCTCACTACACTTCACCCTACGATGATCTGGCATTTGAAATGTATGTAGATCGTGAAGTCGCCAAGATCATAAGACAGATGGAAGCCAAGAAACTACAAGCTGTCGAGGGTAAGCATCAGAGTGATGGTTCAGGGTAGGCTTCGCCAATGACATAACTCTATCTCTATTTATTCAGAAGAGAGATTCGAGTACGCGTCGAAGCTCAAGGTGGCGATGGAAAATTTGAGAAAATCTGGAGAACGTCTGGGGAAGTATGAGTTGGAGAAGAAATATGCAATAGCCTTGGAGGACTATGATAAAGCAAAGGCGAAGAAGGCACAGGCACAGCTTTATAGACAACAGGTCTACCAGTCCCTGGAAGTAGAGGATTTATTAGAAATTCATGGAGTGAGTTTCTACATTACGTAGCGTCGATTAAATACCTTTGACAAGTTTGGGACGCAGTCCAGAAACCCTCGTTTTATCCTTCTAGCCTCTGGAAAAAAATAATCTATCTACAGTTGAGGGTATAGAATCGATATCTGTTGATACATGCGATACTGCGCCGGTTACTGTTCCTGAGGAAATCACGTCACCACCCAGGTTGGCCGTACCACCAAGTCGAGAAGGTGCATTATCTCCTACGGGTCCAGCTCATCAACCACCAGTGTCTCCATTACATCAGAAGCCAAATAGCCCTGGTACACTTTATTCATTTAAGATGTTCAAGTGTCTGGAATACAAAATCATTTATTGGCTGGATTTCTTTTTTTACGTTATTCGTAGAAGTCACTGATAGTCCAACGAATGGCGTCCTGGAAAGGCTCAACACTTGTAACAAAGGTTCGCTCAGGAGAAAAACGAAATCGGCTGGTCCGGCACTTCGTTCGAGTTATGAAGCCTACGAGGAGAGAACCATTCCTGCACTCAGGCAGTAAGTAGACTCTCACCTTCCTCTATTAAGATTTTATGAAATTTTCATGAGCCTCTCAACTTGCAGTTCTCACACGAATGAATTCACGAGAGAGTGTCACATGGACAGCGCTGAGACAAAAGTCACCTCGAAGCTCAACGACAGGGAGAAGAAGCAGGCAGCATTACCAATTGCAGTCTTTGGCATGGATATGGTACTTGCATCAATAATTTTATTGCAACTGTTTAATTATAAAACTATTCGATTACTAAGGGTGAACCGATCTTCCTCTGGGCCAGGTGGAAAAGTTTTACTCTAAACAATTCACTGACAAGGAGGAGGGCTTGATGCAGTTAAAGGAGGAACTGAGAACTTTTGATCCGGAAGTCTCGAAGCATTCAGCAAACAAAACTGCGCGCGCAGCTATTTTGCTCCTGCACAGAGCACTGAGGGACAAAGTCTTCAGCGTATACAGTTTGGCAGCTCAACTTATTAGAATTTTCTTTGTTGAGTTTGCTACTGACAGGTGAGTCTTTGGATAAATAAAATCTTGAAACGAGTCTTCCTAAATTAAATAAATATGCATCCTTAGGGTGTCCTCGCCAGAGATTGCTCGCAGTGTAGACCGACTGCTTCCTGAACTCTTGACAAAGTCAGGAGACACTACTCCCAGGATACACAACATGGCAGTGCATACTATACTGAGTATGGCGGATGTTAAATGCGTGCGCGAACTTCATATAATACCGGTTCATCTGAGTAGACCAGTCAGTAGCAGTACTCATCAAAGACTTGCACTCAGTAGATTGGAAATGGTCGAACAATTAATACTGAACCATGGAATATCAACTGATAAGCAAAGGTGACATTATGAGTGCGCCAATAAAAAAAACCAAGATAAACAATTGCGCTTTTCCATACCGAACCCTCAGGATTACCTCTGCAATGAAAATTATCAGTTGTGATATTTTCATCCACCAGAGGCCCTGTCTGACTTCGAATGACATAATACATTTATTCCCATAAGGCATTGTAACTGTTGCAGCGGCTTGACATGTCGAACCTTATCCGAATTGGGCTCCTCGGGTCTTCATCATCCTGCTGAAGCCGTCAGGAAAGTTTCTGAGCGAATTTTGGTTTTGGTTTACAAAGTTAATCCACGGCTTGTACGGAAACAACTGCCACCTGACGATGACATCACTAGGAGGAACTTGCTATACCGCCAGCTCTTCCACGAGTTTGATTTGATAGATCTTCAGGTATCGAGGATGTGGATCCTAATAAATTATATGTAATTTAAAATAATTATACATTGATTATATACGTTTATAGAGAAAAAAGGAATTGGAATCGAATCAAAAACCAACGACAACACCGACGCGTACAAAATCGACAGAAAATCATGTGGCAAACATAACGAAGTCACCACCTAGAACGAGTCCAGCCGTTAGTACAGCTAGTTCTACGAGTATAACGTCGCCGTCCGAGAACAGCGCAGATCAGAAGAGAGAAAAGTTCGTAAATCTTATATAATAATTACCACTTAATTGGAGGATTTATAAGTAAGTGATTCTCGGGATTTTTCAGAATGTGCATATTTTGCTTATCCAAAGGACAAGTTTATTCGGAGGAAGGACTCAATATTCACTACTGGCGTAGTTGTCCTATGTTGACGAGATGCGAAGCCTGTAAGCAGGTTGTAGAAATCTCCTACTTAAATTTACACCTTTTAAGTAAGTCCTAATCTATACCTTGTACCGACTAATAATTATGAGAGCGGTGACATTAATTTATAAACTTGGACTTTAGATGAGTGCGATATGAGGAGCAATTATGTTAAGTGCGATACGTGTAAACAAGCCATGCACGAAAGGACGTTTAAGGAACACGCGAAGGACGAAAAATGCACAAGTACGAAATATTCCAGTTGAGAAATGTGTTTAAATATTAACTGTTGTTACTCTTAGTCATTTTTTCAGAACCCATAGAGGGCTATGAGCGATGTCCCCTTTGTCACTCTCATGTGAATCAGAATAAATGGAGAGAGCATCTAATGGGAGAACACCCTTGCACTAACAATCCACGAAATAAAACAAGTAAACCTTGTAAGTCATTGAAAAGATTAATTAATTTCAAAATCTTTCATTTTAAAGTCACCGCTTGACTCTTTCTTTTCCAGGCACAAAGTCATCCTCAAATTCGCAAGGTCTCAGTGGCAAAATGACATCACCCACTGGAAGAGATTATTAGCGACAATCATTGTCACAGCCGAAAAGTCATCAGTAGAATGTAAAAAGTTGACAGAGAAAATTTTTGATTTTTCTTTATTTAATAGTTTACGGTATATGTTATTAGTCGCCTAGTCTTTTTTCATGTTTGTACGTATATTTAGATGTTTTTATAGTAAAACCCGTCCTTCTAATATTGACGCCAGATAAACGTAGGAATACGTATTTCCCAATTAGATTGGGAAAAAGCATGAACTTGCGTGACAACGTAGTTGAGTTTCCGGTACAGTGTTATATGCCGTGCAAGAATTATTGCAAGGGACAAATGTCCTTTTGTCACGCATCATATTAATTCGAATAACATAGTCATTTTTCAGTTAGCTGGACCCAGTCACGACATCGAGTATTCGCAGCTTCCGGTATCCTACAGTTTCTTTCTTCTTAAGATGTCCAGCTGACAAAAGTCCAATGGTATTTAGCCGTCTCAATCTCATGATGATTCCTTCGCATCCGGCCATGTTTATACGTACTCGTAGCACATAAGTTTAGAAATTTGGATTCTACTTTTTACGGCATTGCTGGGAAACGGTGGCCGAACAATAACTTTGAAAGGGTACTCTACGCTCAAAACCGATATGGATTAAGTATCTAGTAATTAAAGTGTAATGGGAATTTCTTAAATCAATTATTTCATAGAAAAAAAGTGGATAATTAAAGTGGGAGTTGATTCTCTTCTCGTTATACCAATTCGTACCTTTATTAAACCTCTAAATCTGTCTGACTATTGTGTCCATTATATCACAATAGGCCCAGGGCATCAGATCCTTACCCCTTTATTTGGTTTCCTTCGTAATTTCCGGTTTCATTGTATTTTCCTGGTGGTCAGCCTCTCCCTTTATTTCAATCCCATTTCCAACCAATTTCTCTTCATTGAGAATATTTTCCTCGGTATTATCTACCTTCATCGCTACAGCATCTCGATTCTCTTTAAACTTGTTCTTCTCTAGAGCATTAGATATCAGTTGGAATATTGATATCTACATTTGATCCTCCTTCGTACAAATATTTCATCAGAAAGGATGACTTACCGAATTTGGAGCAGTCGGCGCCTAGTAACCTCAGGTAATGAACAGCGTCATGAACAGGAACATACGCCCTTAAGGACATCGTACCCCTCCACCCAACCATTTCAAGGTTCAAAGGGTTGTCCGATTTGTCCTCCTTGTACAATAGCATACAGCTCCCAGTAGCTAATGAACAACGTAGGTAATCATTTGAATACATAATTGAAAAATATAATATTTATTAATAAAATAATTAGTCTTACCAAAGTCTTTAACGCGCTCTTGCGTTTCTGGACTGAGCTTTACAATCTCTGGAGGCGTGTGTGGGTAATCATTCTGCAAGAGCATGATTAGGTCATCCTTTGTTATATGAACCTTCCTACAATCTCCCACGTAATTGAAAATACTTCGCATCCCTTCTTGTGCGAGTCTGAACGCACATTTCATATTCTTATTATCGCAACGAACAAATGTTTTCACGCCTGTATTGATCATCTTCACTTTCATCTCATTGGATAAAACAATATCACGAATTGCGGGTGACGTGAAATATATATTCTTTTTTTTGCCTTCTTGACACCTCACGAGTAGACAACGAGGATCCAGTTTATCCGATATCACATAGAATTCTCTGTTAATGTGTAAGAGATCATTAAGAACCATTCAAATTTTGAATTATAAAGAAATTTTATCAAGATACTCACTTAATGGATGGCCACACATCTTCGTTTTCACCTTTAAAGAATACAAAGGGATCTTCACGATATCCAACCATACGTTTCCGTTTTCTTTGTGGACCCCATGGCTTCTTTTCTTCCTCATCTAAAGGCCTCTTCTTATCATCCGGTGTTTTCGTTTCTCTCTCAACTTCTTCCTCTAAACTCAATTCATTCGCATTTTCTTGAATGATTTGTTTATCTGCAGACTTATTAATAGACTCTTGATTCTCCCAAGGTAAGGCTGATACCTTTTCCAGTACAGCCACAAAAAAGCCTCCTGTGTCTTGATGGTGTGGCAATATCCTCATACTAAATCATAAAAGTCGAGCGAAACAAATAATTGTGCAACCATGAATAGCTAGTGAATATGTACCTGCGCTCCAGATGAAATTTATGAGCATCTTCGGGCTTTGGTGGGAACATCTGTGGACGAACTTGTGTCTGCCATTGTTCAGGAACTTCTTCCCAAGAATTGTAATATTGAAGATTTTTTGAAGCGGGTAACCAATGTGTTACTCCTAAAATTTATAGATGACAATAGTAATACAAATCCAGTGACGGGGCAATAAATTTAGATGGTAGAAATAAGGTGATCAGGACTAACCAGGATCACAATTTAGACCTGGTACTAAATTTCGACCGTCAACCAGCTGGACGGAGTCGCCTGTTTCTACCAGAAGTCTGTGTAGAACGGCTTCGTTTTCTATGGGATTCAGAGAACAAGTGGAATAAACCAACCTACCACCAACAGCTAATAACTCCAATCCTCTTTTCACTATCCTATATTGAATTCTGCAAGGGAAAATAATAGTTTGATTTGAATTCATACACAAACTAAAAGTGAGAATAATGTTTTACCCATGAAGGTTATTGCCGTTAGCTGGACTCCATTTGCACCAAATATCCGGATTTTTTCTCATTGTACCATCACCACTACAAGGTACATCTGCCAAGATTCTATCGAATCTAGAAAAGATATTTTTCTTTGAGTAACTTTAGATACACGGTAATAACATTAGTAAATTTGAACTAACTTTAGAATTCCTTTACTACCGTCCGGATTCGTCACGGTAAAATTTGGCATAACAGATGAGTCATGATTTGTAATAAGAATATTTGGACTGCTTAGTCTTTTAGCTTGATGTACCAGCATATAGCAACGATTGTTATCCAAATCATTGGCTATGACAAAACCCTCTGTAAGAAATATCATGTCTATAATAATATCCATAGAAAATATTCATAAAGTAATAAAACAACAAGAATTTCATCTACCAGGATGTGTATCTCCTTCGTCAGCATGAATCATTTCAATCAATTGTGCCGTCTTTGATCCTGGTGCAGCACACATGTCTAAAACCTATTTAAAAAAAAAAGTTTAATTGCATATAGCTCTTAAACCATTAACCATGTTATAGTATAAATCCATTAAATCTAGACAAACTGACAAACCTTATGGTGAGGTTTCACGTCAAGCACTAGTGGAGGAATCATACTAACTACTTCTTGTCTGCTGATACTTCCACTACTAGTTTCTGCAATCAGGAAATTGTGTAATCTAAAATAAGCTTCAGACCTCCTGATATCCTTCCTCGTTAACTGCAACTGCCAAGCAAGTTCATCAGGATAAAATGGTAAGCACTTCGGCTTCATTTTCTCTTCCTCCTTTACAGCTTCTTGCCCATCTTCTAATTTTGTATTAAGAATTTCCTCAAAGAAGTCTCCCTTAATAATTTCAAGCAAGGCCTTTGTTTCAGCCTTAGAACCCGTTATGCGAAATGCAACAGGAAGATTTTCCTTCATTGTTGTCATGAATGCATCCCACTCAGGTTCAGGAACAATCTTCTGACTTTTGTAGTAATTTTCAAAATCCTTATTATCTCTAATGATATCAGCATAGCATCTTTGAGGCATTTTATCCCATACATCCTTATTCTACAGAAAAAATAATTACAATTGAAGTTTAATAGCACAATTGTTTTCATATAACTCGACAAATCCGCCGGCAAACAAAGGGCCAATGATTGTGACATTTACTTTTTGCTTTTCACGTCGTTTTTCTGCAAAATTCTTCTTCGGCTTATGCCTTCGTCCTTTTCCCATTCTTTCACGCAAATATTGCCCACAAATAAAATTTCTTGAAAAACACGTGTCCAATGTCTTCAACAAGTATTGATAGGTGTTTAATGGCGCCGCCAGTGGCATAAACTGTATATATGTATATTGAATACAATCATCCATCCACAAGACAACCTATGATGTGTTCCGAAATTTCCACCGTGCGATTCTGCCACATCAGAGGCCACACGTTAAATCTAGCAAGTCTCGTTATTAACTGCTCATAGGTGAATTAATACACGAAGAATATATTGTTTGCTCTGGCACATCTCTTTTTTGGAGTTATAAGGAAAGCAAGGAAGGAAGGAATATTGTTTGCTCATGGAAAAATATAAGAAAACATTGAAAAAAAAATGTCTAAACATCCACATCCGATTTTATTAAAAGCTGACAGTGCTTCAAAAACGTCCATTATTCACATTTCCAAAAACGAGGTATTTTTTATTTGGAAATAGTAGATCATAGAAAGGGTACGAAGCAAATTGTTGTTTATACGCGTTTCTTTCGTTTGTCCAACAGTTTAAAATAGGAAGAGCGCGGGGAAATGACAAGATAATAACAGATATTTTAATATCTCGGAAGCACTGTGTGTTTAAACGTACAGATGTTGGAAAATGGACTATTACTGACACAAGCTCTAGTTGTACTATGGTCAATGGTACTCCTATACCACGCAATATGGCACAAGCAATTAAGGTGGGAGATATCATACAGTTTAGTCTGTCTAAGGCACATAGATATATTTATACCTTCTCTGCTGAGGATAATCAACTAAGTAAAATGAAGCCACCAGAGCTACCAGAGAAACTGGATACGACAAGGCTCTGTAATACTTTACAAAAAGAGACAAACTGCCCCCAAGAGTTAGATGTCACAGACAATAAACAAGGGAATGCTTTTGATAAAGTTAACGATATAATGGAGGCAGAACTTACATGCAGTGTCTGTTCTGAATTATTTGTAAGAGCTATGACATTAAACTGTATGCATACTTTTTGCCAAAGATGCATAGAAGCCTGGAAAAAGAAAAGCAATGAATGTCCTGTATGTAGAACACCAGTAACCTCTATGATTCGTTCTTTAGTTTTAGATAATTTTATTGATAAAATGACGAATAGTGTTTTAACGCCATATGAAACTCAAAAGAAACAAGGTACTTAAGGACATTTAGTAAAAAAAAATATATAATTTATTTGTGATCTTAGAATCTAAGAAGATTATTTTGGAAATATGTTTAGCGATTAAAAAATAATGAAGATTAACAGAATCCAATATGCCATACAATTATTTATGTTAAAATATAACTTTATATAATAAAGTGTGACTACACAGTCTAATAAAAACAATATTATCCTTTAGTAAATTCAATTATTTAATTAAACATTCATATGTATAGTCACATTCGATATATGTATATACCCACAAATGTCAGTAGTTGCCGTGCTGTTGAAAAGATGCCTCCAGTAGTCATTGAATGTTCGAATTTCCAAGTTACGGCAATTTGTAGAATTAAATTAACTGCATTCAACTAAGTACATTTAAGATTCAAAGAACTAGAAGCACCCATAAGAATCAGTAAGAGGTCTGTAATTATTCTGGATCAATCCGTAAAATGATAACATTACAATAAGGAAAATCGAAGTTTGGGAAGTGGAAGTCTGTTCGTCGATAACTTTCGTGTCGCTTGCACGATCAGTCGCTCTGTTGAGGACGCGGCGCCACTGAAGTCTCACGATACGGAACGTCACGTAAATGGCAAGGTACGTACGACGACGACGACGACACCAGGAGAGGAAATAAAATTGTTCTGCTCGAAGGAGCAGCACGTCGATCCGTCGGCGAAACTAACTGTAAACGTCGTTCATTTGCGTTCGTTAAGGCAGTTGCGTTTTCACAGTGGAAAACGATACGTCCTTGGAGGATGGCGACTTGACCCCGTGAAGAATGGAACACTGTGCTTCTGAACGGTACGTATCTTCACATACATACGTCGCCTTCATCGCATTTGCCAATTATGAAACTGTCGTTCGTGTCTAACTACACAATACCAAAACGCTGTCGTTCCATTAACCACTGTTAGTCTTTTACTAATTTCTTAACTGTTACCAAAGAGAATCCGACCTCACTTTGTCCTATTTCACAATAAAAATTATCCACGTTCTTGCTACAATAAAAGTTAATTTTTTTCTTTGTTTTATATCCTATTTTACTCTTTCACGATTCATCGAGAACTTACCGTTTATAATAAGAACTTGTGAAATTTTTAAATGATATTATCGTGTGATGTGTATGTATTGAATACGTGAGTTTGGATGAGTTTCTAATGATTCATAGGATTTTATCGACGTTGCACAGAACTACTAGTCATTTTATTTCTTTATTATATTGCAGATTAGCGGTTTAGGGAATTTGAATGGTGCTAGCATAAATACAAGGTAAGATTGGCTTATTTTTCTTTGTCTCTTATTTGGCATACACTCGTAACTATATGTACATGTTATCAATAAGAATATTGTACGCTAGGTTAAGGTGGGATCTGTTTGCTTACTCTACAGAAAGTTACCAATTCTTTTGTTTTACATCAAGATGGCAGAAGTAGATCCAGACACTCTATTAGAATGGCTGAGTATGGGCCAAGGAGACGAAAGAGACATGCAGTTAATAGCATTGGAACAGTTGTGCATGTTGCTACTTATGTCCGATAATGTAGATCGCTGTTTCGAATGGTATGTAATATATTCCGATATAACAATATAACTTATTGGAACTGATTTGTATAATTGAAATATTTTATATTTAGCTGTCCACCACGCACGTTCCTACCTGCTCTCTGTCGAATCTTCTTGGATGAGCTTGCACCTGATAGTGTCTTAGAAGTGACAGCCAGAGCAATAACATATTACTTAGATGTATCAGCAGAATGCACAAGACGGGTTGTGGCAATGGAAGGTGCTGTTAAAGCCATTTGTGGTCGACTGTCAGGCGCAGGTTTAGGGTCTAGAGCTAGCAGAGATTTAGCAGAACAATGTATCAAGGTAAAAACAGAGTCCAAGATTGATAAATGTGAAAGTAGATTCCAATGTTATACATAATCAACTTCTATTCAGGTACTTGAGCTTGTTTGCGCAAGAGAAGCAGGGGCCGTATTTGAAGCAGGTGGCCTCCCATGTGCTTTGTGTTTTATTCGGGAACATGGAGCCCGTGTACATCGTGATACTCTACATTCGGCCATGGCTGTGGTTTCGCGATTATGTGGCAAAGTCGAACCTCAGGATAAAGCATTACCAGATTGCGTTGAAGCCTTGTCAACTTTACTTAGACACGAAGATGCTCATGTAGCGGATGGTGCTCTTCGATGCTTTGCTTCTTTAGCAGACAGATTCTCCAGGAGGGGAATAGATCCAGCTCCGCTGGCCTCTAATGGACTTGTCTCTGAACTCCTATACAGGTAATAAATTCAATAATGAATTGAGCCATAATTCCTAATTCATATGTTACTATGTTAAGATTTCTCTTTGTCTAGGTTGTCAAATGCCGCAGGACCTGGTAACTCTATAGCAGCCAGTTCCGGAAACCCTAAAACTCCTCCGCCGTCGAGTGCTTCGACGACACCGGCACCCGAGCCAAAGTCTTGCGCCTCCGTATCGACCATCATAAGCCTTCTCTCAACATTATGTCGAGGCTCACCATCCATAACACATGACCTTCTACGTTCAGAATTGCCAGACGCGATCGAGAAGGCTCTCAAGGGCGATGAGAGGTGCTGCTTGGACTCGATGAGGCTGGTGGATTTACTTTTGGTTTTACTATTCGAAGGAAGATCTGCTCTTGGTCGCAGCGTTGCAGGAGGTCCGTCCGGTGGACCTCTGTTACCAAGACTCAGACGGTTAGACAGCGCTGGCGAGAAGTCCCATAGACAACTTATTGATTGTATCCGCTCAAAAGATACCGATGCGCTGATCGAAGCTATTGATTCTGGTGGGATCGAAGTCAATTTTATGGACGACGTTGGTCAGACACTGCTTAACTGGGCCTCCGCTTTTGGCACCCAGGAGATGGTCGAGTTTTTATGTGATCGAGGGGCTGACGTCAACAAAGGTCAACGGTCATCGAGTCTTCATTATGCCGCGTGTTTCGGTAGACCAGCTATTGCCAAAGTATTATTAAGACATGGAGCCAATCCTGACCTGAGAGATGAGGACGGAAAGACTCCTCTGGATAAAGCTAGGGAACGCGTTGACGAGGGTCATAGAGAAGTAGCAGCTATCCTTCAATCTCCCGGAGAATGGATGTTACCATCTAATCAAGAACACAGGAAACCAGAAACCGAAGTTGAAGAATTCACCGAACCTAAGGGTGATCCTGAAATGGCTCCCGTTTATCTCAAAAGACTATTACCCGTTTTCTGTGCTACATTTCAATCCACCATGCTACCGAGTGTAAGGAAAGCCAGTTTAAGTTTGATCAGGAAGATGGTCCATTACATTCAGCCAGAACTGCTAGTCGAAGCTTGTAGTGCAGACGGAACCGGTGGCTGTGGAGCAACCCTCGTGGAAGTCATCGCTAATGTATTAGACAATGAGGTAAGTCCTTATCCTCAAATTTATAATATTATCTTCTACCCTAAAATCTCAAGGGGATCGACCGGCAGTAAGACCAATGTGAGTAGGTAGGCAGATTTATTGGATGTTCAAGCAAAAACGCAGATCAGGATAGGCGACAGACAAGCAGGCAGACAGTCAGACAGAGAAATTATGAAGAAAGCAAAAATAGAGGACCAAAATTGCTCACTACTCAGTTGAGATTTTTCACAGGACGTTGACAGAGAGGCACCACCACCACCTCCGCCTCTCAAGTCGATCGTTGGCCCCAAATTGCCCCGTCTTTCGTCGCGCAAGCCTTCCGGTTCCCAGAACTACATTCTCAATAAGTCGGTAACGTCACTATTCTATTCTATTGCACTTTTAGACAAATATCTTTGACCCTCATTAAATGTTGCGCTCGTGCGACATTCGAACCCTTGTGAGTCATTTAATCTCAACGTCAGAACATTAGCTCCGCTACTAATCCGAAAGTCCCAAGCGTGCATTTTAACAAACTTAATCCACGGTTATGGACATCGATCAATTGAAATTGTATGGCCGATCGATATCTTTCTTATGGCCATTGTAAATGAGTATGTGCCAGCAAGTAAAATGGAGAATTTTCAAAGCTAGCATGCAGCAAGCATGCATGATACACGCACGCAAGCGAATAAGCACGTTCAATAAATTCGTTTCTGTCATCTTGTAATTCGAAAGAAATAATAACCTTGAGAATTTCCAACGAAGAGACAGAGAGTAAGCACCGAGTGAATCGGAAGCTCAGTGCCTTCTTCGGAGGTTACTAGCAGGCAGTGGCAACTTACGATTTTCTATAGGCTTTTATCGACTGTCTGCCTGCTATTACAACGGTCGTACTAACGGTACATGCACGTTGCCCTACTACTTTCGACAGAAGGAGGATAATAGAATGTGGCATTCAGTGAACAAAGCAGCTTAATGTATATATTATCTTATTGGCAAAAAGTCCCTTAAAGTATTTTACTAAAAAGGTGCGACAAGCAGTCAAGGAAAATAATAATCATGCTACATAATTCATGAGGTCAATAATTTTGTAACGAGTAGACATAACTCCCTCTTGTCTGTTGAAACAAATTTGATCATGTTTCTTTTTAGGGATTTAGAGTGAAGTGTGACATTGAATTTTCGAAAGATTTTTCCTAAACATGAGTAAATTAAAAAGAAATGTATATTATAAAGTATATCTATGATCAACAGGAGGACGAGGACGGCCACTTGGTAGTACTACAAATGATTCAGGATCTTATGGTGAAAGGGAAGGAAGAGTTTCTGGAGCACTTTGCTCGTCTTGGTGTCTTCTCTAAGGTGGCTGCTCTAGCGGGACCTCAAGAAGCAGCTCCGGAACCAGAGTCCGAACCAAATCAATCTGGCGAAGAACAGAGACTGGAGGACGCCCGTGAATTACTTGTGGGCCGTGCCTATCACTGGCGTGATTGGTGCATCTGTCGAGGACGCGACTGTTTGTACGTTTGGTCTGACGCCGCTGCTTTAGAATTGTCAAATGGAAGTAATGGCTGGTTTAGGTTTATCCTTGATGGCAAACTGGCAACAATGTATTCCAGTGGAAGTCCTGAGGGTGGAACCGACACGAGTGGTAAGCCTAATTGGCTTGTTAACAAAATCGCATCACTAGATCGCTCAATGATCTTTTCATTTCATATTATGCATCGTTACAACGATCCTTATCGTATTTACGTTAATTGGAATTCTCATTACACAGCATATTGTGATTAACTTTAGCTTAGCTAATAGCTTAGAGAGTAACTGGTTTTTACTAACTGCCTACAGGAAAGGGGAGGAACACAGAGTCGCTCACTACGGAAGGTAGGTACATCCTTAATACCAACAGTCTATTAAAGCGGACAGATCTTAATACCTCTTTTAATTCAAATTCTCCTAACTATTTTCATGATACTTTGATATTGGGCTATCATCTAAATTTCGCATTCGTTCGCCTCGTTCGTCACTCTCATGTTTGTCCATTAACACCATAGACAAGCTTCTGATACTGAATGGACATTACTGGAGCCTCTTGATTTCAGAAAATCGTGGTGAATTTTTGGAAAAATTACAAAGAGCTCGGGGCCAGGTGAAACCGAATTCTGTGAGCCAACCGATATTATCAAGACCAGGAACCACACGGCTCGTTGTCGGTAACTGGGCGCTTTCCAGTCGCAAAGAAGGCGAACTATCTATTCATAACAGTGATGGTCAACAACAGGCCACCATCCTAAGGGAAGACTTGCCAGGATTTATTTTTGAATCTAATCGGGGTACCAAACACTCCTTTACTGCAGAAACGAGTCTAGGTACTTATATGCCTACGAAGAGTAGCTTCTTGAAAGTCCACAAGAAAAATTCCTCCTGCAACTCGTCGTTCTTAACTTCAGGTCCGGAATTCGCTGCCGGTTGGGCAGGTAAACGCGGCAAGAGACTGCGATCGAAAATGGAAGCTATTAAGCAGAAAGTTAAGACTCAGGCGCAGGAAATCTACGAGAGATACTTCAAAGCCGCCCAAGCGCAGCCTCGCGGTGTTGTTGCCAAACTGGGAGCCATCGTCAGTCAGATAGAAAAGGCATGTCAAAAGCAACAGTCCGGTAACCGGGAATGGCGAAATGTTCTGCAAAATGCTCTGGAAGAGCTTAAGATCTTATTGAACGAGGAAGGAAGAGTCTCAGCCTATGAATTGCATTCAAGCGGTCTTGTCCAGACGTTGCTGGCATTACTCGCTGCACCTCCTGGACCTCAGCCGCCATCCTTGAGAGCGACAAAACTTCGTTTGCAACGGATTGCCCTCTTTAAGAATTCCTTTCAAATGAATGATACCAAGGAACAAAATTCAGCCAAGATATTGGTCAATAAGTTGGTCTCTGTACTAGAATCTATAGAGAAACTACCAGTTTATTTGTACGACACGCCTGGATCCGGTTATGGCTTACAAGTGCGTTTTCCTGTTATTATTTCTTCATGCATTTGCTTACTGGCAAGTTTAACAGACTCAAACCATTTTTATTTATTTTTTTTATTTTTTTTTAATAGATCCTAACCAGAAGACTAAGGTTTCGCTTGGAAAAGGCAGCCGGTGAGAGTGCTCTAATCGATAGATCCGGTCGGAGCCTCAAAATGGAGCCTCTCAGTACAATACAACAGCTGGAAAATCACTTACTAAAGATGGTAGCAAAACAATGGCATGATCACGATAGATCCACATTTACTTTTGTTAAGAAATTGAAGGAAGGCAACAAATTAACATTCAAATATCAGCATGATTTTGATGAGAACGGAGTACTCTATTGGATTGGTACAAACGCGAAGTGAGTTTTTGTCATTAAAATACGATACGTCTTCTGTAAAAAAAATAAGACATTTATTTTTCTCTCTTTAGAACGAGCACTGAGTGGGTTAATCCTGGACAATATGGTTTGGTTGTCGTTACATCGAGCGAGGGAAGGAATTTACCATACGGTCATTTAGAAGATATCCTTAGTCGAGATCCGTCAGCCCTCAATTGCCATACTAACGATGACAAAAGAGCATGGTTCTCTATAGACTTAGGAGTTTGGCTGATTCCAAGTGCATACACACTGCGACATGCTAGAGGATACGGAAGAAGTGCCCTCAGAAATTGGATGTTTCAGGTAAATTAAATAACCGACTGTTGTCCATGTGTAAATCTGCAACAGAAAGAGCTGACAGTTTTTTGCGTTAACGTTTATTTCAGGCCTCGAAGGATGGTGTCAATTGGACAACCTTGTATGCACACGTAGACGACGGTTCATTAAATGAGCCAGGTAGCACGGCGACGTGGACATTGGAGCCTCCCAGCGACGAACCTCAAGGCTGGCGTCACTTGCGTCTTCAGCAAACTGGAAAAAATGCCTCCGGGCAAACTCACTATCTCTCGGTTTCTGGTTTTGAAGTGTACGGTGAAGTGACAGGAGTGTGCGAAGATTTGGGACGTGCTGCCAGGGAAGCTGAAGCTGGAGTACGAAGACAGAGAAGACTGATTAGGACTCAAGTGCTTCGACACTTAGTCGCGGGTGCAAGAGTTGCCAGAGGACTTGACTGGAAGTGGAGAGATCAGGATGGTGTTCCTCCTGGCGAAGGCACTGTTACCGGGGAGTTACACAATGGTTGGATAGATGTGACCTGGGACCATGGTGGATCAAATTCGTATAGAATGGGCGCCGAAGGCAAGTACGACTTAAGGCTAATCGGCACGACAGGAACTCTTGAGAATGAAAGTGCATCCAAGAACAAAAGTAGCACGGGTGTTCTTACGGGTAGGAAGTCAAGTAGTACTCCAAGCTTACCAGACTGCACGGATACGGGTATGCGAAGTTCAGTAGCTTCTACTGATCAGGCAGCAAGTGCGGATAACCTAGCAGCCAAGGTAAGAAACATTTTATTAAGATAGCCTCAGCATCTCCCTTCTATCCGCTTCAACTTATCGCAAGGAACCTATTCCTAAATGTCAACTGACCATACAGCAAGCTGCGGAATCGATAGCGGAGAGTGTTCTTTCGGTGGCACGTGCTGAAGCAGTAGTCGCAGTAACTGGGGAGGGTGCAGCCAGCGCTGCCGGAGAGCTTTCAGTCGTTTTACATCCACGACCTGATACCGCCGTGACCAGTGATTTAGCAACCATCGTTGAGAGCCTTGCTCTGAATACAGATTGTCCTGCCAATAGCAATAGCAATCGCGCATCAAGCAGCTCGAAACCACTTTTTGCTACCGTTCGCGGAAACAAGGTAAGCACGTCTTCCTCAGAGACAAGAACAAATCGAGGTAGATCCACGGACTTCAATATTTTACGACTGATGAGATTAAATTTTTCAGCCTGCAGGTGGTCTTTTGAGTTTGGAGGCTGCAGAAGTTTTGGACCGTGTGCGAGAGGGTGCCGACAGGTTGCGTAATAACACTAACAGTTTCTTGAGCGGGGAATTAGTGGGTTTGGTTCCTGTTAGGATCAGCGTTTCCGGTGAAACCGACGAAAGTTCCCTCAGGATCAGGCCAGTACCGAGACACACTGGAATCGCAGATGGTACGTTCCTCCACATACTACCACTTTCTCCTTTTTATCAATTTTATATGTCCTATAATTTCGGATAGACAAGAGAATCGCCAAAGAACGTGTCTCTAACTCTAAGTACTACGTGTGTGGTTTATTAACGTGCGATTGAAGTAATCCGTATCTCTTCACCGCTGATTATCAATCAATCGCTAATTTGTGATTCACAAGTGAATTCTTTCCTAACCTAACCTAACCTTCACATCCTACCTGGCACCGATGTAAACGTTGACGAACCTCAAAGTCTTTTCGATCGAACTAGGCACGAAAGAGTGTAGTCGGGACAAAGAAGCTAGCTCATCCTCGCAGAGCGCTACAGGAGGCTGTCCCGTTGTGGTTACCAATCCTATGTCCGTGTCTGTGCCCAATCTCGCTTGTACCGATGCTAACAATACCCTGGAACCGGCAGCCGCTACTGGCTTACTGGAAACTTTTGCTGCGATGGCTAGAAGACGAACGTTAGGTTAGTTCTTGAGCAGTCTACCTAGCGCGCACAAGACCGAGCGATCCTCGCAGCGGTTCGCGATTACTTTGACGAGCGGGCGAGTGCCAGCCGCACGCTATTACGTTCGGCGGTTCCTCGCACATTGGCCTCGTCCAGGATTGTCAGCTTTATCCAGGAACACGATGTTTTCAGGTCCAGCTGGTGGCCAACACATAGCACCCAATGCCAATTCGAGCTCGAATCCTCGTGGACCTAACTCTGTCTCGAGTCTAGTCAGGTTGGCTCTCGGCTCTAACTTCCCTGGTGGATTACTCAGCACTGCACAGAGTTATCCCAGCTTAACTAGTAGCGGCCAAGTCGCCGGCAGTGGAGTCACTACGACTACTGGTCCAGGACTTGGACAAGCACTTACCATGTCTCTTACGAGCACAAGCAGCGACAGCGAACAGGTGAGAAATCGTTGAATTATTTTAAGAGATTACACGCGCGTCGATCCTCCGAGCAAGTCGTCGTCGTCGTTGTCGTCGTCGTCGTCGTCCAGCCAAGAGGAAAGATCGGAGACAAAGTGGTATCGGGGCTTCCTTTTAATACAATATAAAGTTATGGCTGCAGGTTAGTCTCGAGGACTTCTTGGAGTCCTGTGGTGGCGTTCCTGGATCTAGTGTCGGCGGCGGTCGAGGTACTGGCGGCCCCACTCTTCTCACTGAGCTAGAAGACGACGAAGATAGCGTTCTAGCCGAAGAGGACGATGACAACGAGGAGAACGACCAGGATGTATGTTTTCGCATACTGTTTTCTCTCCGCAAGAGTCTTAGTTATAATATTGTACAATTTTAGGATGACGATGAAGAGAACGAGGAAGAAGGCGAGTACGAGGAAGTGATGGTAAGTCGCAATTTACTGGCAGCATTCATGGAAGAAGAAGTACCTCCGAGCAGCAAGAGACGAGCATGGGATGACGAGTTTGTATTGAAACGTCAATTTTCTGCATTGATACCTGCCTTCGATCCGCGCCCGGGAAGAACAAATATAAATCAGGTAACGTGTCATTGCTATTTAGTTTAATTTTACTTATTTTATAGAAAGGAACTTGCAAATAATATCGAATGTATAAATATCTTCAGACAACCGATCTGGAAGTTCCACCGCCTGGTAACGAACCGCAATCGAGTATTCGCGTTGGGTCTTTGCCGACACCTAGACTCTCCCTCACTTTGAAAGGTCCAGGACTTCCCGGAGTCCCGGATGTTGAGCTACCTCTGCTGGATCCTCATTCCAGCATTTTCCAAGCAGTACAGGAGTTAATGCAAATGACCGAATTAGGAAACAGGCAGGAGAAACTTAGGAGGATATGGGAACCTACGTACACGTATGCCTCTTTTTTCTTTTTCTTACTCGTTGCCATTAAAGAGACATTACAGATGCAGGTTGTCTCATTTAATCACGGGGTACTTGCAGGATCATCTACAAGGAGGCACGAGAGGACGAATCTTCGGGTCGAGCTACACCTATTGTCACCCTCTACTCCCGAAACCCGAGTCAGAATACAAATGCATGCACCGTGGAAGATGTTTTACAATTATTGCGGCATGTTTTCGTGTTGAGTACAACACGTGATGAGCGAAAAGTCAGCATGTCCGAAAACGAGGCGGAAGTCGACACTTCCGGCTGGGTACACCCAGACGATTTCACTTCAAAGAAAATTACGAATAAGGTAGTGCAGCAAATTCAAGATCCATTGGCGTTAGCTGCAGGAGCACTGCCTACCTGGTGCGAGGAGCTTGCCAGGAGTTGCCCGTTCTTGTTGCCCTTCGAGACTAGACGGCTCTACTTCAGCTGCACAGCCTTCGGAGCATCTCGCTCGATTGTCTGGCTACAAACTCAAAGAGATGCTGTTCTCGAAAGACAGAGGGCTCCGGGTCTAAGTCCACGGCGTGATGACAGCCACGAGTTCAGAGTAGGAAGACTGAAACACGAAAGGGTCAGCGTACCCAGGGGAGAGAAACTATTGGACTGGGCCGAGCAAGTACTGAAGGTACATGCCAGCCGCAAGAGCATACTTGAAGTAGAATTCGTCGGGGAGGAAGGAACCGGCCTAGGGCCGACTCTCGAGTTCTTCGCTCTAGTCGCCGCCGAGTTGCAGCGCAAGGACCTAGGTCTTTGGTTGTGCGACGATGACGATGATGAATCCTGCGACGAGGAACAGATGTTTCAGCATCATCAGCAGGGCACTCCTCCGTCCGAGGAACAAGTTCGCCCAGCAGGCTACTACGTTACTCGGCCGAGTGGATTGTTCCCTGCACCTCTGCCGCAGGACTCTTCGGCATGTGCTCGCTCCGCCAGATACTTCTGGTTCCTGGGCGTTTTCTTGGCGAAGGTTCTCCAGGATAATAGACTCGTCGATTTACCGCTATCACGACCGTTCCTCAAACTCATGTGTCGCGGCGACATTACAAATAACGTTAACGAGAGAATTGGATTAACCGGAGTCACGCAGGACAGCATGTCCTCGAGTATGGCCAGCAGTTTCATATCCGAGGAAGGAGAACCCGAAGCTCCCTATGCCTCGCTCGAACCTATTCCTTGGTACAACGGTATCCTCGATATCGATGATCTCACGCTGGTCGATCCCGTCAGGGGTGAGTTCCTTAAGGAGATGCAAAATATATCATCTAAGCGCGACAGGACCCTCTCCGATGGAATTTCCTCGGCTGATGAAATGCAGGATACACTTCGTATAACCCATCCGTCCGGCACTTCGGTTGCCATCGAAGACTTGGCTCTGACGATGACGTACTCGCCCAGCTCGAAAGTTTTCGAACACGATCATGCAGAGTTGCGGGACGGTGGTGCCGACATTCCCGTCACCCTAGAAAACGCCAGGGAGTACGCTGAATCGACGATAAACTATTGTCTCGATCGTGGGATCGGGAGGCAGCTCGAGGCCTTCAAAGCGGGCTTCTCCAAAGTTTTCCCCATGGAGAAGCTGCATGCGTTCAGCCCCGAAGAAGTCAGGGCAATGCTTTGCGGTGAACAAAACCCCCAATGGACCAGAGAGGACTTGCTCAATTACACCGAACCGAAACTCGGCTACACGAAGGAAAGGTATGTAAACCAAACTTTACTCATTTTTACTAACTTTCGTCATTACCAATAAACCGTTTAAATCAATACATACTTTTTTGGTTTGCTACAGCCCCGGATTCCAGAGGTTCGTCAATGTATTATTATCATTGACGGGTCCAGAAAGGAAGGCCTTCCTCCAGTTCGCAACCGGATGTTCCGCGCTTCCTCCGGGTGGCCTCTGCAATCTTCATCCCAGGCTCACCGTAGTGCGGAAGGTCGACGCCGGCTCGGGTGGCTACCCTTCCGTAAATACGTGCGTGCACTACTTGAAATTGCCGGAATATCCTACCGAAGAGATTCTCAAGGAGAGGCTTCTTGCCGCCACCCGAGAGAGGGGTTTCCATTTGAATTAGACGCGTTTAACTTAGAAGCATATGGACATATTTGAATTAACGATAATCAATGAAAATTGGCTCGTCCAGAACGTTTACTCGAAGCATGCTTTGCGGATCGAATCACGCGATAAAACGGTAGAGCTCGATACGTGACCTTCGTTCTTGCTATTTTTAAAAGAGTTCACGCGGAGGAATAATTTGTCAAAGGAATGCGACGCGCTTACGGCGTCCCAAAAACCTGGCACGGAAGTTCTCGTCCTGTCTTTTATTGTTTCATCTCATTTGATCTCATTCAGTTTAATCCAATCCTGACGTCTATCTTGCAATCATATCCGTAATATCGTCTCATCTCATCTCATCTCATCTCATCTTATGTCACTTTCCATCGTGTTTACGTTCCCGTTAGCACTGTCGCTCGGTCAAAGTCAAATCTGCTACTGCTATTACATATTACCAATATATTACTACTGTTACTGCTATTGTTCCTGTTGATGCTACTGCTTCGTGAGGATATCGTCTAGGGAGGGTACCCGGTTATTAGTGGTCAAAGCAAAAGCTGAAGAAGGAGGAAGATGAGCTAACGTGACTAAGACTCTTTGAGTTTGAAAGTGAAGTGAGAAAATTCCGTTCCAGGTTCACAAGAATAATACGATACGAAATAAAATTGTCTATACAGTATCGCGAAAAATTCTTCCTCAGAAGCTGCAAATTTCACGAGTGTATGCGAGTAGATTTCCTATTGTTACGAAGTCGAAGCTCTCGAAACTCCTCGTCCAATTATGTGACACTATTGTATTTGTGAAATATCGTGTAGAAGATAGTCTATGGTAAAAGAATAGCCGCACTCGGTGAATAATTATATTTTCAATACATGGGTACCTCCATCCTGAACAGCTCTTAAGTCGCTACTTGTTTCGGATGAAAGATGAAGAATGACGCGAATAAAAATTTGTTCGTTGAATGTACACACGTCAAGTTTTTATTGACCAGAATGATTATGGAAATTCACAATACTTAGCAGTAGCGCGATCAGATCGTCCTAACGTCTTGACTCTCGTCTGCCTACTAACTGATGTGCTTTGGAAGAGATCGCGTTTCTAGACTTACCCTCTACCGAATCTCCCCTAAAACTTACAACCTCAACAGCGACTTCGTTGTCCCATCGAACCCCGAGGACACGACCTTGACTTGCCTCGAAGACCACGTAATCTCAGTTCGATCAAACGATGTTCCCCTTCACTCCCCACCCCCCACAGTCCTCTAATAGACTAGATGAATTCGTATAAAGTTAACGTAAGTGTGAGAGAAGACTAACAATATCAAGATGAAGAATAGTTACTATTACTGTATTATATAAATTATTATTGATTCTTGGGAAGAATGATAATAAAAAAAAACGAAGAAACGAACATTAACATTGCAATACATTTTCTATGGCGGTCAATAATACTATAAGCTTTGTGGGGTTGTTACAATTTAGCAGCGAAAGCATTTTTTCATATTTATTAGAATTTCGTAACAAAGCGACAACAGATGCCACGTAATAAACACTAATTTTGCCTCGCGGACTATACACGGTTGACTTATAAGTATTGTGCTTATATGTTTATGTGTGTATATATATACATATATTTTTTGTTATAATTTTGATGATGTGGACGACCGTCTCACAGCCGCACAAGACACTTTCATGTCACTCAGTCATTGCTGAAGAACCGAATTCGCTTCAGCACGTTCTTCTTCCAACTCTTTTGCAGTAACATCTAGCTTGGATCTAGCGAAATCGCTGATAGGCAAACCCTGATAAATAAAAAGTATATTTAGAACATTCAATGTCGTGGAAAACTTCGACCAATAAGAACAACTGCTTAGAAATGTCATTATTACCTGTACGATTTTGAATTTCTGATCGGTTATGGTAACGGGAAAGGAAAATACAACGTCTTTAGGAATTCCGTAGCTGCCATCGGACACGACGCCCATGCTGACCCATTTGCCAGGTTTGGTTCCGATCCACCAATCTCTCATGTGGTCTCCAGCAGCCTTAGCAGCTGACATAGCCGATGACATTTTCCTGGCCGCGATCACCGCAGCACCGCGCTTCTGGATCGTCTCAACGAATTGTGCATTGAGCCACGCATCGTCATTGACAACAGCAGGAACTGCTTTAACACCCCCGGGTAAATCAACGACAGCGTGTGATGCGTCAGGATACTGGGTTGAACTATGATTACCCCAGATAATAACGTTCTGCACCTTATCGACCTGGCCATAAGAAAGACGCATGAATTTAAATTACGAATTTTACTAAACGTAACTGCAAAATAATTCATCAGCAGTTACCTGAACGCCAATGCGAGCCGCCAGAGCTGCTTGAGCACGATTTTGGTCGAGTCTTGTCATCGCCGTAAAATTCTCTTTGGGTATAGAGGGTGCATAATGCGAGCAAATGAGAGCATTTGTATTTGCTGGGTTTCCTACGACAAGAACCTTGACGTCCTTCCGGGCATATTTGTCCAAGGCCTCTCCCTGAACTTTGAATATTTTCACATTGGCCGAGAGGAGGTCCTTCCTCTCCATTCCCTGTTTGCGGGGCATCGCGCCGACCAGGAAGGCTGCGGCGGCATCCTTGAAGGCAGCAGCCGGGTCAGCCGTAGGGAGCACATCTATTTATCGAATGACATGATAAATAATAGATAATATATTAATCAGGAATACGTTTACTCAACCTCTCGAAATGGTTAAGCGCTAACTACCATGACTGATAATTTTAAACGCAGTCTCGGTTTATTGTTTCAACCGATTATTTTTATTCTTATCGACTGAAGATACTCCTTAAAAGAGAAGAGTTATATGTATATATATACATAGTTATATTACATCATGTACGCAACACTACGTTATATAACTTCGTTCCTCGTATTTTTGTCTCTAAAATACGTTACGATATTTTCGAAAACTCGATGGAAACTTGAACTTTTTACATATTTTCTTTGTGATTTACTGTTACTTTTTACGTGTTATCTGCATTTCCAATGACCCGAGAGACCTTACAGAATCTTCTGCAACGCAAACGCAGTGAATTTCTTTTTTCTTTTTCATTTAATGTCTTCGTCCGTTCAAGTAAATTAATGAATTTTCAAAATGGATGAAGCACTACCTCCGAGAAGAGGAAGTGCCAAGTCTTCCAATTCCATAACAACTCCTTGCAGGACTTCCATCATCGGTGGAATATCCAACAAACGTAGGTTGATCTTTTGCTCAGGGCCAAAGACTGAACCAGCAGCCAATTGATAAAGGAGAGAATAGGCAATCTGTCCAGCTGCACCAGTGACCACAACATTTATTGGCTCAGCCTGCATAAGTAGAAAATTTCAGAAAAAAGCGTATGACGATCATATCATTTGAGTCAGGCAACTAAACAGTCATTAAAACATTAAAGTTTTCTACAGTTTAAGAATTAATATGGCCAGGACTTCTTGAAAACTGTATTTAATCAATTAAAACTTTAAGACACATAAATACATTTGCGAAACACATTTAGCAGTAAAAATATACAATTGAATATTATCATGAATGTATATTAATTGGAGATCATGGCAATGTACATTTAATAGCAATGAATTGTAAACTTGTAGAGGGTAATGCCCCATGTTTGCGCTTAAATCCCCTTTAATAATTATAACTTCAAAATCGAAGAAATACACGACTGCCCAAATTCATAATTAGTTTTGTTGCTACAAATGTCGGTTAATAAGTAACACTTGCTTATTAAGTCTGAAGGTCAAACGTAGGTTAAATAACTAGCGAATAAGAACAGAAAGGAGGAATATTAATTCAGAAAAAAATGTTTTATTTAATATCATGGATACGAAAAACTTACCATTTTTACTATCTTTGTTTTCGAGTGTGTTGTAACTGAAGAAAGCTCCTGCCTTTATCAATTCCAGAAACTGACTAATTCTAGCACTGTAATCCTGTAGTGTCTCTACTGACCACACAAGAGTACTGATGTTCTCAACCTGGAAAATATGCTTTCGAAATTCTTGAACTCTGGAACTTGATTATGTTAAGGCCTATTTTGAATGTAGCGATCGCCGGCGAAAATACGACGAGCGACATTCGTTTGCTGCTTGATGGAAACGGAGCTGAAGAATCCGATTTGGAAGTACCGCTACTCCAACTTTCTCGTGACAAGTCTGCCTGACAGAGATATTTACAAGATCGTGGCGGGATGTTGGATGCTTATATTTTCGCGAAAAATACATAAATGGATTGATCTCTTGATCACAATTATGATCGTGTAACATTGATCAAGCGTTAAGTTTCTGATTTTATGTTATCGTTTGATATACGGGACGTCTGACGTTAACAACGTTACCTCGTGTACTCGTGTGATTTTGACTTTTGACAGCTGGACTGCCAATAAATTATTTGTTCCTAATTAAACGTCACACACGCGCATGATAATCTATGAATTTAGGCGTATTCAACAGGGTCAATCTCAAGGTAATATAGCGTACTATTCGTCATGATTATACCACTTTACGCCCATCACTGCCCACACGAGTTTACTGACATATATGGTTTTGCATATTTAATGTCGTGTTATCACTTCATGTCACTTATTGTTAGTAGTTTCTTTTGAGTAGAGCTTAGTTCATTATGGATTTATTGAGAAGTAACCAGAAAACTTAATTCAGTATACTGCTCCTTAGGATTCTGGAGGTGGAATGTATTCCGAATGGGCCTCTCTGAGTGCCTTAATCCAGCAGGGCTCAGAGGAGAGCCAAAGTGTCCTCGAGAAATTTTCACCGGGTGCTGGCCGTGAAGTTGCACTGTCTATTGTCCGTCAACTTGCTGCCAATCTTGGTATCACTCAAGCAGCTGAGCCAAGTCCATTAAACACGGATCGAGAAGTCCAATGGTGTATGGAAGTTATTTGTTTTGGACTTTCTTTACCATTAGCTGAACATGACACTGTTAGAGATTGTGTCAATGTTTATTGCGAATGGTTATCTGCATTGTACTCTTCACCTAAGATTTCTGTACCAAGACCTATCGTGGAAGATCCAAACTTTTATGCAAGAAAAATTATCAGCCATTTCCACAATCTGTTCGTACCCAGAAAGGGTGAAGGTGAGTCATTGTTTCTTAGAATTATCCTCCGTTGATTTACTCTTTCTGCTACTAACCACTGTCTCTCTTAACATCCTTTTCTCTTCCATAGTCTGGCCATTTTTGTATCAGGACTTAGGTAATCATTTCAACTAATCTTGATATTGCAGCTTGGTATGGGTACTTAACTATGGGATGCTCTATGTATTTTTCTTTCTTTTGCATATAATACAACTCCACAATTACTTCTAGGTGCCGATACAATAAATAGACAGGCCGTCCTTTGTCACAGAGTATTAAGGACGCTACAACAAGTAGCACGTGGACCAGCAACATTAGAAAGAGAGACATGGGAGAGTTTGTTATTATTTTTAATTGGCATCAATGACGCTCTCTTAGCTCCTCCAGCCGTAAGAGAAGATGCTGGTGAACAATTATGCGAAAGAGTACTGGGTGTCTTATTAGAGGTATGTTTCACGTTTTCCTGGAAACAAAATCATAAATATCCGAAATGATAATCAATATTAATTTTTATTTAGGTATGGCTAGTCGCTTGCGAACGAAATTTTCCATCGCCTCCACTCTGGCGAACTCTCCGCGAATCTTGTCTTCGTTGGCGTCACAGGTTGGCTCTGGTTGAACAATGGAATCGTGTATGTCTAGCATTAACAGCAAAGCTCTTACAAATAATGTATGGACCAACATTCCCCGAATTGAAAATCAGTAAGTATCTTGGAATCTGACATACGTTCAACCTATCTTTACATGTTTCACATAAGCATTGCTGTGCCTTCAGGCGAGGAAGATACCCAGTTAGTGCCACCCACGATGTCGGATGAGGCAGTTGCTCAGGCATGGTACAGATTATTACGTACTGTAGGTGATCCGGTTGATTTATGCAGGCCGGCGGTTGTGTCACAGACACAGGCCTTTTTGCAGTATGCAATCGCCAGTCCCAACATCATGGACCCTTGTCAGCATCCTTGTCTTCAAGGTCTACCACAAATATTTCTTAAGGCCATTAAGGGTATAGCAGGCCAGGTTGATGCCTTCCTAGGTAAGAAAGCCATTTATTGAAGGTTCATAGCACTGCGAAATTTCAAAACTTCTTCGCACGAGGTTCTTGGAATACGACCCTCGGTGGTGGTGGTGGCATGCCCAATAAATGTTTACAGGGGTCTCGCAGGCATGCTGTTGGGAGGAATGTTGCGTTACTAGTGCCGCACCAGGAAGTGGTTTTGGTGGAAGTGTGGGTGTCGGGGTTGAGAAATCCATTGGAAAGGATCAGCCTCAACCCTTTCCTACCCCACCTACGCAGCGAAGACTCGCTAAGAGTTTCAGCGTCACGCCTTCCGCTGTCACCAAGGGTACTGAGCACAACACTTCTTATTTATTTCATCTCGTTGGACAATCTTACAGTTGTAAATACACACTATCACAGTCTTTGACTTTTATTCTTTTTTTTTTCAATTGTATTTTCTTTGAATCTATTGCTTCTTGGCACGAAGAAGACATTCTATGTATTCTCATGCACTTTGTGAACAGTTCTTTTACACTTAATTGTTATGACTTTATCTGACAGGAATTCCAAAAGCTTCTCTCATTAGTTTAACTACAAGTCGCATTTCCAACAATCCACCAATATCAACAACAAATTCTGGACCCTCATCAACTTCGAGTACAACGTGTAAGAGAAATAGCTTTTGAATTTTCAAAATTCATTTTCCTCCATTTTTCTATAATCCTTGTAGCTGTTACCTCCCTTGGTCAGGATGTTAGACCACCCTTGGCGCCAGGAAGACCAAAATGCAATAGCATACTTCACCTTTTTGGTGAGTGGCTCTTCGAAGCCGCTTTCATAGGTACTGAAGGATGGTCTCAAAACTTACCACGTGAGTTATTCTTTCCAGAGAATAGTTTCTACCTGTTAAGATCATTGTAATTTCATAGGAGTAATTTTCAGAACCCTCGGGGGCATCCAAGAGACCATCCTCGGTTTTGGTCGATGGGCCAAGTTCCTTGCAAGAAACTGTCAGCGCAATACCAGCATCTCTTGGAATAGATCGGTACGAATCCGGTCGAGCCGAAGCCATGGGTGCACTTTGTCGAATTTTCTGTGCAAAAAAAACTGGTGAGGAAATACTTCCGGTATATCTTGCACGATTCTATCAAGCGATGTTTCACGGCCTCAAAGTCAACGAGGTAAAGAAAATTTGTAAGGTCATTTAACCTTTGAATTTTATGCAATCATTGAAATTTCGTTACCTTTTATCAGGCTAGAGAATGCGGCGAGACACTTGCCAGCGTATTATTAAATTCAGCTGACCTATTTAGATTGGATCTCGATGGGATTCAAGTGCTAGTACCAGCTGTAATAATAGCACTGGAAGTTGTGCTTCCGGATAAAGATTTAAAATTAAAATCAAATTCAGTCTCCAGAGTGGAATTGAGAAGAGCATCTATACATTTATTAATATCCATGCTGACATTGCCACTACATTTTCAGGTAAACTGTCGGTTCATCTTCGGAAATTGTAAAAACGATTAATTGTATTAATCATTAACGTCTCACCATTAGAATCTCGTTATCAAGGAACTGCCGGCATTTTCCATCTTGGGAAATCAAGACAGGAATCAAGTGACGTTTGCGCAATTGAAGCCAAGACTCATGAATCTCCTCATAAATGCATTACAAGTAGAAACCGATCCGCAAAATACGCACATGCTCTTAGGTGGATTGTTACTCAGCGTCCAGGATTCTGCAGCTGCAGAAGAAGTCGATCAAGTGACTCAGCCGGATGCTGTGGTTAGCGATACACCAACAAATTTATTATCATCAGGTATATTCTAGTGGGCAGATTTTAATGTAGACATTTAAAATGACGTAATGTCATCCCAGATGAAAATTTTATCCTGAGCTAAAAATCCGTAACGCATTCACGTTTATATTAAAAAAAAATCAAATCAATTTAAAAAAATGAAAATTGTGCTTTGTCACATTCATTCTGTACACGTTGCTGTATATTTGTTATCTCCGTTATCTCTGTTAATTTTTGTATTTTATTAGCAAATCTGGATAAATATCCGTACGCGCGCGATTTCACCATCGTCACGTTGCAATTTCACTGTGTATCCTATTGTTGCTTTTCGCGGGCTTTTGTGGTTTGCTTCATTTTCATTGGTCATGACCGCGTGTGCTCCGGTATAGGATACACAAGACAAGAACACATGTACAAACAACTCATATTTTGCAAAAATTCACAACTTCTGATTTTGCTTTCAGCAATCTCTCACCGTCTTTGAAATGCATGTAGAGACATTCTTTTTTTAATTATTTTATAACATTTTGAACAGTTTAAATAGTTTCTCAGGAACTACTCATTGAACTTTTATAATCACAAGAATTTGAGCTTACGTCGTAGCCTTTCCTTTCTACAGGACTTTTCAGTTCAGTCGAACCAGTCAGATTTGATGGCTGTAATGTGATCGCTGTGGCTAAACATTTGATATTCTTTGTCTGTGAAATGTGTCTGGCGTCGTTCAGTAGAGAGAAAGAGAAATAAATAAGATAATTCTTTTTAATAATATTTTTCTTTGATCCGCGCTGCCACGTATTTAATAAATTTATTATAATAATCACATGCACGCATCGATTGAGCACAGGCGTGTCTCGCGCATATACATATATTGTTATGCCATTTACAAGCTCGTTTTTATTTTGGGTTGTATTCCGTTCTGCATTCACCATTGTTACTGCCATCATCGCTTGATAGCCACCAGTGATTCAGCCAGTCAAGTAAGCATTTCCAGTGATCTGCGTTCACTCGGCGATTCCTCCGATATTGCAACTCTTCAAGAGGAGAGCATTGCGTTTGGTAAATATCGCATTCCTAAACTCGTTACTCTACTTAAGCACTGTATACTGTAGCAGCAACCTCTCCTCTCTGTTTCATTCCTTCCAGGTCCACCGGGTGCTAAATCCCTTGATCGTATAACCTCATTTCTCACCCTCTCTTGCTATATATAAAAATAATCTAAAGTATCTGGCTACTATGTATTTTCCGATGTGTTTATATAGGATTTATTTGAATATTATGAAAACCATTCGAACAACTGTTACAGACTCTGCTCACGCTCTTTTCGTCAGGGCAACGTACTTGGTCTGTCACAGATTGATATCTTCGTGGAAGACGGATTTAAATGTCTCTCTAGCAGCATTAGAGTTACTCTCGGGCCTGGCGAGAACTCATATTCGCGAAACTGGTAAGATCTGCCTGATATACTTGACACTATTCGTTAGTTACTTAATACCTTGTTATTTCCGAAAAAAAAATAACTCTATCGATTTCTATTTATGCATCCAGCAAGGAAACTTACAGGTTTGGCTGCTGTTTCCTTTTGTTTTCTGAACGTTACGTATTTTATTAGGAATTAATAAGAATTCTCGGCGGGCTGAATGCTTTGACTTATCAATCACACGTTTCCAGATGCGTTAGAATGCAAAAGGACAGTGAGATGGCTCTGCGACTACATAGCTTATCAATGTTGGCGACCACCGCCAGCTCATTCGAAAGATCTTCACTCCTCGATCGTCGCCGCATTTACCTGCCTGACTACCTGGTTGACTGCAGATCCGCAATTATTGCAGGTTTGCAATCCTTTTACCAAATTACGGTAATCAGTGAACTTGAAAGCATCAAGCGTGCTGATTCCCTTTATGTGTATTTGCAGGACAAGGATTGCCTGATGACTGTTCTCGAGGTAGTCGAACTGGGAGTTTCTGGTACCAAGAGTGTTGGTAAGCCTGGAGAACCGATTAAGATGAAGGACGAGAAGGAATTGAAGCCAGCATCGATGAGAGTCAGGGATGCCGCGGATGCTCTGTTGACAATAATTCTCGAACAGGTTGGATATTTTCCCAGTGTCTGCGGTGCTCAATCGCTATCGTCCTTATTGGATGAGGTCTCCCTTCTTCGGCACTGTAACAGCTGGATGGGTGGTAGAGTGGTGCGTCAAGCGGCTGTGGAACGCTTTCGATATTTCGTTGCCGAAAATGCTACGATGTTGGCGTTGCTCGAGGAACCACTTGGTAACGATCAGGATCCACAACCAACTGTGACGGTATTGATTCGAGGTCCTTTCGGTAGACATGCATGGACGATGCAACTTAGACATCTGCCTAGACACAGATCCAGTGTTAGAAGTATAAACACGAATCCTGGACGTCCTTTACCTCTGGCTGAAGCTGCTCCACGTACCGATTATAAGCCAAGATTCTTTCCAGACAACGTTGATAGAATTCCGCATTGTAAAGTGTAAGTGTTCTTGCCGTAAAATTTTGTTCTCTATCTTCATTGAGTTGTTTAAAGTAATATTTTCTTTTATCGCAGAGACGAGTCTATACCCACTCTGGAAGCTGTTATGAATGATAATGACGGAGTGAAGAATGAGCATCGGCTTCTATCACAACTACTCGAAAGGCAAATAAATTTAGAGCAAAAGTCTAGCGAGGAAGTTGAGAATAGCAGCGAGGAGAAAATTAACGAGTGTGTGCCGCCCCAGATTTGCCACGAATTTCAAACGGCTCGATTATTTTTGAGTCACTTTGGTTTTCTTAATTTTGAGCCTAAGGAAAGTGGCGAGGAGTCAACCAGCAGTGGACTCATTGCTCTGGATCCGACTATACCAGGATTCTGTGCGGATCTAGAGAATCTCGATCACACCAGTCCACGGACATGCGACACCGTTCATATTTTTTACGTCAAGGCGGGGCAGAAAAATGCCGAAGAAATTCTTTCGAACGTGGTCAGTGCTAATATCAAACTAATAATATCGATCGCAATTGTTCGTATTCTTATTTCTATATGCCAACTGATGTGCTTCGCTCATAGTTGCACGAAAGCAGTGTTTCGTCCCACTTCCTGGAATTTTTGAGTTCACTTGGTTGGCCAGTTTCTGTGTCGAGTCACGCTGGCTGGACGGGACACGTCTCGACGTCCTGGCGAGTAACGGTACCAATAAATGTACCACAACCAGCTCACAGTGATCACGGCGGAGCACTCTACAACGGCGACACTCACGTTCTCTATTGGGCAGATGTCAGTTCAGAGATAGCCTTCGTTGTACCAACGCATTCGATGAACGCAGTCAGTGGCGAGTCAAACGACGAAACAAATTACAATGGCGATTCAAGTAGCAACAGCCAAGGTACAGCTTCGTCATGCTAATTAGATATCATTTCCGTATCCTCTATTTAATTCCTACATCGGACGATCCTCCCATTTCATCAGGGTGGTTCGAACGAAGCATCAGCGAAAGTGCAGGCAACCGGGCTTATTCCATTTCTCAAAACACCTCACAGAGTTCGAGGACCATGTCGCTTGACCTCGAAAAGCAACCTTCGAGCTTAACAGGATCAGGACCTCCCAGTGCTTCTAGTACGGATCCAATTCGACCGAGAAGATCAGCAAAACATTCTCTACCAACACAAACCGACACCAGAATCCTTGTAGTATGGCTAGAAAGTCTCGAAGATCATTTACAATTTCCAATTGGTACGTACAATTCTTCATCTATTAAATTTCGATCCTCAACAGAATCTACAGGGAACATCAACATTTATGATGTTGCAGCTGATCTTCTACCTTGTATGCGTACGGGACTCGAATACTCTCACGCTATAAGAGCCTCAGATGTACAAATAATATTTGTACAATCTCTCGCAAGTGGTCTGCTGAGAGTGAGGCTGCAAGGACCAGTATCTCGGATAAATTTAGCAACTCCCTTGGTTGATGGTATGGTAGTATCAAGGAGAGTATTGGGGAATTTAATTAGACAAACTACTTTAAACATGGGCCGCAGAAGGAGGCTGGATAATGACAGGTAACACAATGAATTTATGACAATGGTAGTTTTAAACTGTACTAATATCTGCAAAATAGAATTCTGTAAGACTGTTTTTTTTTCTCTTTATCTTATCGCAGCTATCATCCACCACACGTTAGACGACGTTTAAAAATTCAGGACATGGTACAAAAGTACAAGAGGAATCTCGAACAACCTGAATTATTGACATTGTTATTCAGTGATCCACAGACCTAAGGATTTCGGATCTCTGGCCGTTTAATAATTGTACTATGGTATTATAGCATAGCATCCAGTACATAATTAGGACTGATTCCACTCGAAGCTATATTATACTCTTAAATCAAACTCGCGAATACAAACTATTCCGAGTACATTCCGGAAAAATTGTAATTAGCTTTGGAGATATGTATACATATTATATCATGCTGATCCACCTGTCATGAGTTGCATTAATAAATATTATTCTATCAATAAGGGATATCTCTATTTGTTGGAAGAATGTTTCCGTTGTTCAGAATTTAAGGACTAATCGATCATGTGAAATATTTGAGGAGAATATTCGCGAATTCTTCTCAAAGATTAGACATGATTGGCCAATCATGCACAATGGAAACGTAGTCATTATCAGTCATAAGATAAGATTTATTTAACTGTAAGTAAAGTTGCAAAGCGGCTACTTGTCAATTAACCGTTATCTAGTCGCAGATTAGTTGTAGAAACTCAGTATTTTATACTTTTACACATTAAACTAATACCATTTGAATTTAGAGTTCATAGTCATAATTAGCCTAAAGAAAGTATTTAGGTAATTAATATTAATTTTTACCTAAAAATATCACATGTGCGATCCTTTCAACCACGCGAAACTAGATAAAGGTTAAACGGATACGACGTGATGATGTCAGCAACAGTGAATACAGACAAAGAAGAAAGATGGAGTATCAAGGGCATTAAAAAAACTGGTTCTCGTTTAGATGACTATACAAAGAAGAATGAATCTTCGACTACTTTAGGCTGATCCATGGCTGCTGTAGATTAAAGAATATTTTGACCACAGGATGGAATACTCGGTCATACACGGAATACTCGTGTTTCTTTAAGAATCAATCATTGAGTCATACTTTTGTTCGATGGCTTATTAATTGTCATAGTACAAACAATACTCCTAAGATTTTCACTTGTTACATAATTTAGAGAAAACTACGATTCTAGTATCCCATGTTGCAATAGTTATATCTAATAGAAATTTTCAGTTTTATGTTGGTAGATAAAACGTTCTTATTGATAACTAGATAAAAAATCCTCTTGAAGAAGATAACTGATTAAATATGATTCAAACCTCCACGATCATGCAAATTATTACTCATTTATGAAATAAGATCAAAGTTCGCGTGTATGTAGCTTGGGATCGAATTGAGGTTGAGGGAGAAATAAAAGTAGATCATTCATGCGGAAGAGACCTTTGAGTTTGTGAAAAAAAAACTAGATAGAACTCTTACATACAGTAATTGTCAGGATGTAGCCTTTGTCCACTAACGGACTGTGACTCCAGAGATGTTAGGTTCAGCAATGTGCCTGGGATTGCGACATTGCAACTCTATTGTCTCGGATGCGCGTCTCGTTTCCTTTATATAACATTTCGTTTGACAAATAATATACGGGTCAAATTGGCAATTGGCTGACTACGAGCAACCTCGACAATCGTGTAGACGAACAAAAAGTTCACAGTCAAGATCTTTACGAGAATGCTCAAAATGTAGTAGATCACTCATATGTTGAGAGGAAGTTATCGTACGTTTTTTTTCAATAAATTTCAACAAGTTTTACCTATTGACACAAGAGCATAAAGGGGATTCCGTTATCTCGTTTAATTTCGCTGTTCATGGAAAATTATTTTGCACCGTCACGCAGCATATTGTCTCTCGTAGAGTTGCGTCAACATAGCTAATCACGCATTAACTCGCTTAGTTCACGATAAAATTACATGACAAATAATAAGACAATTTGAGGACACGAAGGTGAAAAAATTGTTGTTAAAAATTAGAGCAACTTTTATAGTATACGTGGAAATGAATAGGTAGTAGGCTCTATATTATTAATATCGGTCATATCGACGGATAATTACGAAAGTGGCTAATTACTAAATTCTTTGAAAAGTAAAAAATGACGATGCTTACTGCATGGAGATACAGATTTTTTTACAAATTGATAAATTAGTTGTTACCTTGATCTAAGAGCTTAAACTTTTGTCATGTGCAGGTGCACATTTTGTCGGACTGCGTTAAGCTTTGAAAATTGCTTTTCTTATTTATTCGTATGTATCTGAGAGAAACGCATGCATTTCGGCCGTCAATTTAAGAATGGCTAGAAATTGCACGTGTCGCAATAGGCAAGTATTTGACCAATCACTCTGCACGCATGGCTAGGCCGACGCTGAACTGTAAAGACGCCATCAGGTACCTTTTCCGTTGCACGAACTAATGGTACAGAGTGTACCAATGGAAAACCAGACTCCCCATTGGTCAGATACGGAGATCACGAAAAAGTTATCGACAGATCGCTCACAGAACGACTGATTCTGGCCAATGAGAGATTTGGAAATTTTGAGTCATCCCTATTGTACAATTAGTCCGCTCAACGTTGAAGGTATCTTCATTCGTTGGTAGCAGTTGGTAGGTGGTTGTTGGTGGTTGTAGGAAAGAGTCAGTGTAGGAGGTACGCAGAGCCCAGCAGAGCCACGCAAAGCGCAGCTGAGTAGCCAGTAGATCTTGCCGCTCTTGGGACCATTTGGGACATTGGAATATATGGAATCACATAGGAGAGTGGGAGAGAGGAGATACGCTCAGTGACCAGTGAGTTCGGCGTGTGAATTTATTCTTCTCTTCATCCGCTGAGCAACTTGCTTATGCAAGTTTCGGTGTTTGTATTCTTTGCGCCATATGCCTCTTTACGAATCGAAGAAATTGCCTCACGAGATACATACTTTATGTGAACAAACTGTGATTTCCACATAATTCACGCGAACGAGTTAAAGGAATCAGTTTACTTGGCAGCCTACTTAGTGCATTTTTAGAGAGTAGTACCGAAGGAATCCACACGATGGACCAATTTTGTGGTTCTAAGTTTTGGGTAAGTTGTCCCCATTTATTCATTTTAAGTATTGTATTTTCTGCGATATTTTCACGCATTTCAATTCTTAATAACCAGCAGCCGCAACTTATAGGAAATGTTTGGCCCAATAAGTCCTATTGCAATCTCATTTTTTTTGTCCCTAAGGTTTTTTATACCGACAGGATAAGGTGAACTTACTGGTTTTTCTTTATGACAGTTCTATTCTTATGAGTTTAACTCAATATTTTGTCATTATCTAGTCTTTAACCCTTATTTCTTCTTCGTTTCTCTTTCTCTCCGGCTATATTTATGCTCTTCTATTCTAATTTCATCTCGGTCTTTTTATTTTCCGTTCCTGTCCAGTCGTTCTCTCTTTGTTTCTCGGATACTTCCTCATGAGAATTCGAAAGGGCGTTTAAATCAACGGCATTCGATCCTCGACAATCTGAAGATTAAAAAGTTCAATGCTGATGGCTTCTATCGAGTCGATTGCGAGTCAACACTGTCGTTCACTAATTTATGCATGATTGATTTCATTTAAACGAATGTCTCGCGCTGATGCTTCCAATCACTCATAGAGAACATACGAATTTACGCATGCATGTGCTGAAGAATATGAAATAATATTTATTTTTATACACATTTTCTTACAGGATTCAAATTTAACATGGCATACAGATAATCCAGATCTGACAGAATGCTTTCAAAAAACTGTTCTTGTTTGGACACCATGTGCGTTTCTATGGGTGTTTTCTCCGCTCGAGGCTTACTACTTACTAAGCAGCAGAAGAAAGAATATACCATATACTTGGAAATTTATTTCTAAATTTGTACTTACCATTGGATTAGTTTTGCTTTCAATCATTGATTTAGGAAAAGCAATATATGATACAAAATATACAACAGTTTACAATGTAGACTTCTATACACCCCTTATAAAGATTGTTAGCTTCGTGAGTATAGAATATCTATCACGTCTACTTTGTTCTGTAACAGTTTACTTCGAGGTATAATTCACACTTTTTTCTTAGATTTTAGCAGCTGTCCTATTGATATATAATAGGAAGTATGGAATGAGAACATCTGGCTTACTCTTCTTGTTTTGGTTCCTACTTGTGTTATGTGGCTGTGTTCAGTACAGAAGTGTCATTAGGTTATATATAGAGGTACCTTTTTTTTTTAATACCTATTTGAATGTATTACGTACAATATGAGCAATAAACATAATTTCTGTTTTAGACTGGACCAACATATGAATTTGTTTCTTATATGATCTACTATACGGCAATTGTGCTAATTTTTCTATTGAATTTCTTTGCTGATGCAGAACCAAAATACTCAGAATATACAGTTGTGAGTTAACTTTTGAAATGTATACCTAATGACCTTCGTATTGTTCAACAATGATCATAAAGTTATTTACCTAGGATGAAAGGCCATGTCCAGAACAAAGTGCCTCGTTTCCATCCCGAATCTTCTTTGCATGGTTCGATCCATTGGCATGGAAGGGTTTCAAAAAACCTTTGGAAACGACAGATTTATGGTCCATGAATCCTGAGGATACAGCTAGAGAGATTGTGCCGCGGTTTGATAAATATTGGAACGAGAATTTACGGAAAAGTCAGAAGTAAGTAGACTGGCTTTCATAAATCTATTTCCATTTTTGTACATATGATTTATTATTGGGTGTTTCTATCGTAAAATGATAATGAGGGATAATTCAATGTTCTCCTAACAAGGCTGTGTCGGACTTACTGTAGGTAAGACTAACGAAGACAGCCATACAATTATTATGATTGCATATAAAAATAATAAAGTATTGTGAATTTAATAACAATCATGTTTCAGTGTACAGGGTGCGAAAGCCTCATTCAGGAAGTCATCGGGAGAAGTGGATTTCGATAGTTCGCGAAAGAAAAAAGTAGCTTCAATTTTATTACCACTGTGCAAGGCTTTTGGTCCCACTTTTATCTTTGGCGCCTTACTTAAACTCTCCCAGGATGTAATGACCTTTTTAAGTCCTCAGATCCTGAAGTAAGTGCAAATGCTTTTTGTACAGCGTACGCAATTACGTCGGATAATTTCCAATCTCACTTTACTCATTTTTAGATTGTTGATCAACTTTGTTTCCGCAAACGAGCCTATGTGGAAAGGATATCTATATGCAGTTCTTCTCTTCCTTACGGCTACAATACAAACACTTGTTTTATCACAGTACTTTAATCGCATGTTCCTCGTCGGCTTACGGATAAGAACGGCTCTGATAGCAGCAATTTATCGGAAAGCTTTAAGAATGTCGAATGCGGCACGAAAAGAATCCACAGTCGGTGAAATAGTTAATCTCATGTCAGTCGATGCGCAGAGATTCATGGATTTGACTGCTTACATAAATATGATTTGGTCGGCACCATTGCAAATTGCATTGGCCCTCTATTTTCTATGGGATATATTGGGACCATCGGTGCTTGCTGGACTCGCTGTGATGATCATCCTAATTCCAGTAAATGCGTTTATCGCAAGCAAAGTGAAGACTCTGCAGATCAGACAGATGAAGAACAAAGATGAAAGAGTCAAGTTGATGAACGAAGTTTTAAATGGCATTAAAGTTCTCAAGCTTTATGCGTGGGAACCTTCATTTGAGCAACAAATTCTGAAGATTCGAAATAAAGAGTTGCAAGTGCTGAAGGAAGCTGCTTACCTCAATGCCGGTACTAGTTTCATCTGGTCCTGCGCACCTTTCTTAGTGAGTAGCTATATCATTGAGATATTTAAGAATTCTCTCACTAATTAATTGTGCAATCGCTCTACTTTCGTTTCTTTTATTCAGGTGTCTTTGGTATCATTTGCCACCTTTGTATTCATAGACGAAAATAACGTTCTGGACAGCACTACTGCATTTGTTTCCTTAAGTTTATTCAATATTTTGCGCTTCCCACTTTCCATGTTGCCTATGATGATCACAAATATTATACAGGTACGTAGAACTTGCTTTGAATTAACTGTTGTAGTGCTGCCTACCGGAGTATGTGTCTTATTGAAATGAATCATTTGTCCAGGCTGCAGTTTCTGTAAAACGTATAAACAAATTTATGAACACCGAGGAGTTAGATCCTAATAATGTGCAACATGATTCATCTGAAAGTGAGTAGTGTCTACATTATATAATTTATAAGTGCAACGTCATGTGTTTCGTGCTAACCATAAATTTTGTTACTATGCAATTTAGTGTATCCAGTGGTTATAGAAAGTGGGAATTTTACCTGGGATTCTGATAACGCCGAGAAACCGGTCTTGCGGAATATTAATATTCAAGTGAAGCAAGGTCAGTTGGTAGCTTTGGTGGGTTCTGTCGGTTCTGGAAAAAGTTCGCTGGTGTCTGCACTCCTTGGTGAAATGGACAAATTAAGCGGTCGAGTCAATACGAAGGTAAGAAAGAATTATATGATATTATAAATATTTACAGAATGCTGTGTCATGCTATGTGATAAGTGTATCTGCCAGTTATGACACTTGTAAATCAACACAGGGGTCTATTGCGTACGTGTCTCAGCAAGCGTGGATTCAGAATGCCACTCTGCAAGATAATATTCTATTTGGAAAACCACTTGATAAAACCCTCTACAATCGAGTGGTAGAAGCCTGCGCATTGGGGCCTGATCTCAAAATGCTACCAGCCGGTGACCAGACAGAAATTGGCGAGAAAGGAATAAATCTGTCCGGTGGGCAGAAGCAAAGAGTTTCCTTGGCCAGAGCAGTATACCATGATGCAGACATGTACTTCCTAGATGATCCTCTAAGCGCAGTGGATTCTCACGTGGGGAAGCATATCTTTGAAAATGTCATTGGACCTAGTGGTCTTTTGAAGAAAAAAACCAGAATCCTCGTTACTCACGGAATCACTTACCTTCCCGAGGTAGACAATATCATTGTTCTGAAGGACGGCGAAATTACGGAAAGCGGCACCTATAAGCAACTCCTGGAGAAGAAAGGAGCCTTCGCAGAGTTCCTCGTGCAACATCTTCAAGAAGGTATTTTTTTTAATTTAGAAATTCAGTCGCACTCAGTATGGAAATGTACAACGTTTATTCACGTGTACACTTATATTTTTCATGGGATTAAGTTGGAAATCGTAAGTCAATGAAAAAGTAATTATATTTTTATCTTACTTCGTGTTGCGCCCTAAAAGCAAGCAATAACGACTGAGCTTGGTACTGAGGTTGGCCGTATTTATGGCGTGCAGTTCAGAATTCATTAGAGCATTCAGTTTAAATGTCATGGCTTTCCGCACTCTTGTAATTTAATAGGAGAAAAATCCTCATGTAAAATTTCGCGGAAGCTGCAACAAGGAAGCTTTTATATCCGCTACTTCTATTTATTCTGCAAAACCTATCAGTTGTTTGCATCTTACCCTTACCTCGCATGGACCCTGTTATTTAGTAATGGTTTATTTATCAGTGCCATTAATAAAAGGCTTCTTAAATCGTACTATATTGTGCGAACTATGTAACAATTTGTGACAGTGGCTGTCGACGACGCTTCCGAAACTGAGTTAGATGAGATCAAACAGCAGTTGGAGTCTACAATAGGCGCCGATGAATTGCAGCAAAAGTTGTCACGCGCCAGATCAAGAATATCTGAAAGTCACAGTGAATCTGGTTCAATAAACGAAAAGAGATCACTAAATGGTTCTTTGCGCAGGTAAAAATATTGAATTGTACAATAATTAATCTTGCGACACCCTAATAATAAGTTTCATGCGTGTCTATTGATCAGGAAATACTCAACCGATAGTCAACATTCTGGAAGTTTCACGCGCACCAACAGTATTCGAGAGAAAGAGCCTTTGCATTTAAAGGTGGGAGAAAAGTTGATAGAAGTTGAGAAAACAGAAACCGGAAGTGTAAGTTTCCCTGAAACATGCCACGAGATAATATCTACGTTCACCAGAAACACCACCTGGGAAATTAAACGTATTTTATTGGTCAGATTATCGTAAATGTTATAAAAGTTCTATAATTTGACCAATCAAATATATTTGCCTCGCTAGCGCTCTTTCCGTTGAACATAGCCAATGAGAATATCTGTTCTACTTTACCTGATGTATTATTTATGCTTTAGGTAAAATGGCACGTGTACAAGCATTACTTAATGTCAATCGGATGGTTCCTATCGATCTCAACGATCGTGATGAATGCAATATTTCAAGGATTCAGTATTGGCTCAAATGTATGGCTAAGCGTATGGTCGAACGACAATACAACAGTGGTCGACGGAAAAGTAGATGCAGCTACACGGGACATGTACCTAGGTGTCTACGGCGCACTAGGTTTTGGCCAAGGTATGTCTCTTTACATAAGTACGGATTGCTCGATGCTCTGTTTATGACCTGGAGACGTAGGTAGATTCATCCAGAACCTTTACTTGTGCTAAACGCTATAGTAATCATCAATGTCGATTATGATGTTTCCAGGGTCAAGTAAACGTTTCATCAGAGCCGTTTATTGATCGTTACAATAAATTAGAATTACCACCAACAAGCATTATCATCAGAATTACAGTCACAATCACAATCACAATCACTATCACTATCGGTATCCACTATCATTATCAATTATTACGTATTATTACGTAGTCGCAATCAAAGACATCGCTTTGATTTCTTTATCGCGAGACAGTCATGCGCTCTTATTACTTCTTGATCGCACCCCTATTTCTATTATATCGTACATCATCACACATGCTCGTCATTATCCGAAACCGATATGCGTATCTAACAAAACCGAGAGAAAAAGGCGAAATAAGAAATTCCACAGCTTCGCAATGCTAATAGCGATTCAAAGTCAATGACGATTTTTTCTTCCTGTATCAATAATACTGAGAGCTAGAACGAGTGTGGTTTGCTGTGTCTTCTAACACTCACATGTATGTTAGAACCGGCATTGCCGGATTATATTAAAAATCTTCCCCGCACTAGTCGAAACCAGGAAACACGCAACTGTAGGCTTTTTTGCACTTTCTTTTTTTTTTTTTTTTTTTTTTTTTTTTTTTACGCAATGAGCCATTTTGATTATTTTATTTTTATTTTGTTGTTGCTGCTGCTGCATATTGTTTGCATGTGTCTTTCTTCACGTTTTAGAAGTTAATCCCACTACTGGATTTTACTTACTAATTTAATCAAATCAGGACTCGAGTAGTTGACCGCGTATCATGTAACAAGAAGCTTTCTTTTAATAAGGACCTTGCAACTGCAACTATGATGGGAAATCTCTATCTTCGTTCCACAATTAATTTAATCGAAATCTCTTCCGCCATGTAATGTTAGAATGCTTTTATAGTAGAGCCTAGTGCTATCTAATATCTCCACAATGCACATTAGTGAGTAGGTTACACGAAATCCATACAATCTAGAATTAGTAATATCGTCATTGCTTACCTATTAGTATGTCTTTCGCTTTTGTTTTTAAGATATTTTATGAAGGCTCGACGATATTGAGAACACAGCAGTGTGAGTCTCATCGCCCGCCTTTCTTTGGCACTCAATTAAAATTTAATCAAATAAATAGTTATGCTATGTTCTTATCGAATGTCCTCGAGCTCTAACTGTCCCTTCAGTATTAAGTGAATTCGTGCCATTTTCATTACGTCATGTAGATCCTTTATTTACAATAATATCTAGAATAAGAGTTACATCATCTGTAAAAAAAATTTCAGCAAGTTTTGTGATGATTGCACAACTATTGATGGTTGTCGGCTGTCTCCGAAGCAGCAATATTCTCCATTCAGGCTTACTATTTGGCATACTACGATCGCCAATCGGATTCTTTGATATCACACCTTCGGGCAGAATATTAAATCGTTTTGGGAAGGACATTGACGTTATAGACAACGTATTGCCGCCCACCATTAGAGCCTGGTTATTTTGCCTTACAACGGTACGTGAGATATTCCCACGATCTCACAGAGTAACAGGCATTCTTGTTGCGCCTTCCTTAGTTGGTACTAAAAAAAAAAGAAAAAGAAAAAGAAAAATCGAACAAAAAGAAAGGAAAAAGTGCACTAAACGGAAATGATGCAACAATGGGTACAATTGTGTCTAATTGGTAGGCTAAGGACGCACAATCACTTTAGATAACAATCGTGTAGCATTTTGTGTGTGTGCTCACACTTAAAAATGTTTCTTAGTCATTCTTTATCACAGAAGTATCTTCTAGAGCACGTTATCCTACAACTGCATCGCTGAACCTGGTACATCGTGACTCACTACTAACACTTTTTTATCGCTTTTTAATAATTTTAACAAGAAATTATCAAGAACTGCCTTCTCTCGCCTTTTAGTTTTCTTCTCTTTCTCCCTAACTGCGTCATCACGATTCTCATAGTCTTCCTTCCTATCTTGAGATTCGTTTTCTTTGTCCCAAAGTCTTTTTCATCGTTAAACGATCATTTGACGGGCATCTCAATTCTGGAATTGTTCGAGCAAGAAATTTCGAGATAGCAAAACACTCTCTGATATGTTCTCCAATGTATCTTTATATTTTTAGTAACGGCAGTGATTATACTGACAATCGTCATGGCCTTGGGGGCCATACTTGCTGCCGAGCGACTCTTCCTCATCGCCTTAGTGCGCGTCTTGAGGAATCCGATGTCCTTTTTCGATCAGACACCTACTGGCCGGATTCTCAATCGGCTCGGCAAGGACGTTGATGTCATTGACAACACGTTGCCACAAAACCTTCGCGCATGGTTTCCATCCTTCTTCGGGGTACGAAAGGAATCTCGTAGCCGAGCAGTCTCTTTTCTTCGTCCTGCCTCAGGTTGCAGTTGTCCGTGTTCTCCCTCCCGTGAATGTTCGGCGGCCTGTCCGTTAAGCTACTTTGTATCTGGCAATTTGTCGCAAGAAAAGGTGTTGGCTCGCGCATCCACGTTGATCCTCGCTCCCAATGGATAGACTTTGCGAATACCTAGTGAATAGGATTGTGAATCGGATTGTGAAGGAACGCGTAATTGTAACTTTATTCGTTGGTAAGCCAAGTTAATTCCTTCGTTATCAGTTGATTCGGACTATAACTGCATTACACATTTCTTTCAGTCCTCTAGCTGCGTTGAACACGTGCGCACACACACATGGTACGTCCTAACTGACTGTACAATCGGCGTGCACGTTACATACATAAGAAATGCATAAAAGTAAAAACCGACTGATCGTCTCGGCTGACAACGGAGGAGAAAATAAATGTGCATCGAAACCGAGTATAAACTGTTGCTTGGATATTGAAATGTTAGTATTGTGTTGCAGTCTTAAGCGTCTTTTTCGCCTCGCTGTGTTTGCACTTGGGTACTCTACGATCGTCTGCTGGGATGCTGCGTCATATGTTGTCCAATATATTGCGTGCGCCCATGTCCTTCTTCGACACGGTGCCTACCGGGCGTATTCTGAGCCGTTTCGGTGCTGACGTAGATACGATGGACAACAGACTGCCAATGGCTCTCATACAGTGCCTGTCCTCTTTGTTTAGGGTAAGCTTTTAATTAGGCGTGCGCTGATCATTGATTTGCCTTGAGCCTTCGTCATTGGTTGTGGTGTCCGTTATTGACGTCGATCCTTATACTTTTCCATTCCTTCTGAAACTTCCTATCGTCAAATTCGCGATTAATCGTTCACTAATGCTCTCAATCTTGCCGAACTCGAATGTGCCATGCTAGCGCGTCAACGAAGTAAGAGACGGAACAGTGGCGCCAGTGACCAGCCGCGCCACCTTTTGCTCCTTTCGCATTGCTCCATTTCAAATCGGTTTTCCTCGTGCTTAATGGCCATGGGTGAACGACACAATTATACAAATAGCGTTTACGTACGATAGTAGCAGTTGCTTGCGCTTGGGAATGTTTATCGTCTGCTTGTACATCTTCTCTTATTACTATCCTTATCATCCATCTCTCTTTCTCTCTTCATCGGAATCCCACCAAGAGAACGCCTGCCGTCGGGTCGTCCTCTTCGGAGACCTTCATTATTTCCAGATTACCCTTACTTCGTGTTTTCCCTTAATGAAGAAAAAAAAACTTGAGAAATCCACCTGCCACAGCAAACGACCCTCGTGATGCCAGAAGCTTACAGCGTCAGAATCTCCAAACCCCTACCTTCTCCATGGTGACTCTGCGGTCTTATAATTTTTCGAAATTTTCATCACCCTACCAGAGCGCTCACCTGTATATATTTTTCACTGAGCAACCGAAAGAATGGCTGGATGAATGCAAACGTGAGATTGCATAACCCCCCCCATTGACTGAGGACGAAATTGAATGGCCGAGGCTGCCATGAGCCACGGTATTCACGCCTGTCTTATCATGCCTGCCTTATCTATACTAATAATGCCTTTAAGGACTAGAGAGCATCGCGTAATTGTAAATGTCATTAATCGGCTCTTTCGATACGGTTAGATTGAACGTTTCTCCACCATCGTGTCTGCTGTTATAGCCTTGGCGAGTTTTGTCTGCGATTTGGCTCCGCAGCTGGGCTGCTGGCTTGCTGCACGCCTGATGCACCTAGTGATGCTGCGTGGTGTGATGCGCGCTCCGTTGACCTTCTTTGATACGACTCCTACAGGTCGTATTATCTCCAGGTTTGCTAAAGACGTCGACGTCCTGGACACATCGCTTCCCCAGCAAATTTCTGATAGCATCTATTGCATGTTTGAGGTAATTTTAGCGAAACACGCGACAATTACACACCCACTACTACCACCACCACCGCCACTACTAGTTCTGCTACTACTACCACTACTATTACTATTATCATTACTGCTACACACGATACATGACATGACACTGTGGGTGACGGACCCAGTGAGTATTGATGTGACAGTGCTCGTGTTTGTGTGTCACTCGAAACGACAGAATCAGAGAGTGAAAGTATGCCTGAGATGAAAATTCAAAATAAGATAACGTAGATATAAAGTATCTTTTTTTTTCAATTTTCTCTTTTTCCCTAATGCTCCTTGGTAGGACGAGATTATTTCAAGAGATACGTTTTCTATTATGGATTCGCGTAACTCCTCCTTGCTGTATATCCAATTTTCCTTCAAGCTTTCGTACCCGTCAAACTTGTTTTTGTTTGCGCGCTTATCAACGAGATTTCGTGCGTTGTTTGATAAGGGCCAGGCATTGTATGCAACGGCAACGTTATGCTTATTTGTCACAGTGTCGATAAAGTCGCTCCAAATGCAGAACGAGTCACCGATTGGGACGCTACGTGTTTCCTCCGATCCTTTTTTCAGGAATCTGCAAACCCACGCATGGACTCCTCTACGTTTGCCGATGGTAAATCGTAAATAGCCTCCAATCGGTGATTCGGTAACTTTGTGCTGCGACTTTAATCGGGCTTTCAAATAAGCCAAAAAGTACGCATCGCACGTAAGGATATCGAGTATTTGTATAATTGTGTCTGTTATTCTTGAGTCGTTGTATCGATGGCATAAAACGATAAAAGTTTTCGAGAGAGTCTGGGTGAACTACCAGAGGAACCGTGCACTGTACCGTCGTACGGTCGCAGCTGTCATATTCGCTCTCAGATAAAGTCTCTTTTCTCTTCGATGAGTTATCAACGTGGAATTCAGTTACACATATGTATATTGCATATTGTATATTGCCTATTCAATTTTTTAAATCAAATTTTACGGTTGTCTTGTCACACCTGTCATCGAGAGGAAGAGCTTCTGCATGAACGCCCGCCATTTTGTTACTAACAATGCTCCTATGTTGTTTGCATCATGTGATATTTTTGCGATCAAACATTAACGGTCTCGTGGTTCCACGTGTTATGTTGTGAGGAAAGGAAATGATAAAGAGTACAGATTAATTTAACGTGGTTGACTGTGTGTTTACTAATTGGATTTTTATACCTGGGCTTGATTAACAAAAGAGCGTTAACTGTTTAATCGTGGATACTAACAATTAGGGTAACCGTAGCGTAGTCTGTGACGCAAGTTGTCGCGTACCTTTCCTAATCGTTTATTCATGTTTCAGGTGATTGCGACACTTGTGGTCATCAGCTACAGTACTCTTATTTTTGTCTCGATAATAATACCCATAGGAATCATTTATTACTTCGTACAACGCTTTTACGTTGCCACCTCAAGACAACTCAAGCGGTTGGAGTCCGTTTCAAGGTCGCCGATATATTCTCACTTTGGTGAATCCGTAACTGGTACGTAACTGGTGCACGATTCTGTGTTCTTGGTTATTTCTTCTCTATTCCTAGTCTCCTCTTGCCTTACCTATTTATAACTTCCTTCTTTCTCTGTCTCGCTAAACAAAATCGTTTTACCTTAAATATCTTCATTTTAGGTGCCCAGACTATTCGGGCTTACGGCGTGCAGGAAAGATTCATAAAGGAATCCGAGAGCGGAGTGGACTTCAATCAAGTGTGCTATTATCCCAGCATAATTGCCAATCGGTAAGAGAGCAAAGTTCTCTCGTGATTTTTATTAAAGTTTCTAACGAAGAGAGGGAGATAGAGAAAAGGTGTTAAAGTCTTGCTAATAATTTTACAGATGGTTGGCTGTCAGATTGGAAATGGTTGGCAATATGATAATCTTCTTTTCTGCATTATTCTCGGTCCTGGGTAGGGACAGCCTGAGCGCGGGAGTCGTTGGTTTGTCCGTGAGCTATGCTCTTCAGGTTGGTATCACTTTCGTCAAGACACTTTCGCTTGACTAACGCGCAGTTATTCATAAGGCTGTACTGTGATTAACCCGGGACCCTTTTCGGCTTAGATAACGCAAACTCTTAATTGGTTGGTACGAATGACCTCGGACGTGGAGACAAACATAGTGGCTGTTGAGAGGATAAAAGAATATGGCGAGACTGAGCAGGAAGCGCCCTGGAACATTTCAGAGACTCAGCCACCTAAGGACTGGCCGCAAAATGGTCGTGTCGAATTTCAAGATGTTAAAGTACGTTACAGGGAAGGTCTTGATCTTGTTTTGAACGGTCTTACGTTCATTGTCAATGGGGGAGAGAAAGTTGGCATCGTTGGCAGAACGGGTGCCGGCAAGTCATCCCTCACCTTGTCTCTATTCAGGATAATAGAGCCAGCACATGGGAAGATTTTCATAGATAATATCGACATCTCGACCTTGGGTCTTCATGAGCTGAGAACGAGACTCACTATAATCCCTCAAGATCCCGTACTCTTTTCTGGGACTCTTCGAATCAATTTGGATCCGTTCTATCTATATACCGATGAGGAAGTATGGCGAGCTCTCGAGCACGCTCATCTCAGGAACTTTGTCAGTGGTACGAGAGGCACAGGAATTAATATCCTTATGGTTTTTCATTATTCGTTCAATTAATTTTACGTACTGCTCTAGGACTGCCCAATGGTCTTATGCACGAGGTATCCGAAGGCGGTGACAACTTGAGTGTCGGTCAGAGGCAACTGATCTGTCTGGCCAGAGCTTTGCTCAGGAAAACACGTGTCCTAATTCTGGACGAAGCTACGGCTGCTGTCGACTTGGAAACGGATGATTTGATTCAGCGAACAATTCGACAGGAGTTTCATGATTGTACTATTCTCACGATTGCTCACAGACTCAATACAATTCTCGATTCGGACAAGTAAGAAATATGTCAGGAATTACTCAATCGATCTTCTGGCTTCCTTGTCAGTTTTACTTACAACTGCTATTTTTTTTTGTTTCAGGGTAATTGTTCTTGACAAAGGCCGCATTACCGAGTACGATGCTCCCGATGCACTACTGCAAATAAGAACCAGCGCATTCTACAGCATGGCGAAAGACTCTGGTCTCGTGGCGTGAACTGTCACGTAATGTCACAAAATGCGTGTCTTACAATTAGTGTATTGGCCGTAAGAAGCCCCCTGTCCTTGCCCGTACGCTACTATGCGCATTCTCGCAATTTCCAAGCAAAATATTGTCGAGAGACTGAATGCGTGCCACACGAAACGTCTTACTGAGCGTCACAATGAGTATATACTCGTATAGTAGAAGAGTATTTACTACAATACTTACAGCTTAAACCTTTAAGACATTTTTTTAGCAACTTTCGTAGCGTAGTCATTACTCTCTTATAGCGAGAGCGGCGTGTCAATTACGCAAATGTTGTACAGAGCTTCATCCATAAATTGATTACTTAAATTACTGCCCATTTAACAACTTATCTCGAATCACATTATCACGATATACTTATTTTTTAAAAATGTAATTCAAATTTACGAAAACTCGTATGCTTTCCCATGGCAATAGTTGAACTAAACAAAATGGCCGTTTGAAAGTCGCCAACTTGCATTATCATAGTGGTAAATATTGAATATAAGGAAGTGCAGAATATAGAAAGCAATAGTAGTTCTGGGAGAGAAGCTAATAGCAGATAGAAGTAAACACGAAAATGAAATTTAACATCACAGCCCTTTTCGATGAAGTATTTAGCAATGGGGCTTTCAGCCGGCCACGTTTTACATTTCGATATAAGTCCATTAATTCATAGCGATCATTTCCTTTTCCCAGTACAATTGAAACTCGCAAACAACAATACTAGTATTAATTTATTTTATTCCGTATCCAATTACTAAGCGTTATCCCTACAGTGACGCTGAGGTACTTAAGTTAATATTAATACAGAACATTTTGCACTCACTGTTTATCTTTTCAATTTACTCACGTAGAAGTAATTACAAAAACAGTTGTGTAATGCCAACCGTACGTTAAGAACATTCAAAGACCTATTAGCAGGATCCTACCGCTCTTATACAACTCACAACTCCATCTTGATTATCCTTGAAAATATTTTCTCAGGTCGCATAGGATATTTATGGATTAGCTACAAATACACGATACAAGCAATGTACGTAGCGCGCGTTCCTACGCCGCTACTTTAATTAAGAAAACACGTAGCACTTAACTACGTAGCGATACTTTATTTTGATTAATAAAAATAAAATAGAGAAATGAAGGAAGAACACTTGCTGACGGAATCAATGCGTCTAGAAATCGCAAGGGTTACGAGTATGTGATACGCTGGTCGCTGAGCGATGAAGGAAAAGTGCCTTCTCGCGTATTTATGTACGACGAATTCTATCTTGTATAATATGTTTGATAGTTCAAGAGTAGCTGCACACTTACCTTAATGTCATGCGATAATATTACATCGTCATGGCGCAATTACATGCTGACAAACTTTGTTCACCTTTCTTACCGAGTTGTCGATCTTGGAATCGGTCATAAAAAATTATTAATTATTAATGACAATAGTATCTCGCTCCTTTCAATTACAATACATTCCTACTGTATTGAACACGCGATCAGTTCCACTTGTAACGCAGCTATTTGGCGTCCCGACGCTCTTCCAAAATCTGCCTTCAGATTTTGGGTTCATTAGCGCTGATTATATATTGTATTAAAGTGATACCACTTTAATTCATATTTCAGATGTCATATCGTCTCTGTAATTTTACCTTATCAATATAGATTAAGTTACCACTCATTGTATAGAAATATTTAAAAAATGGTATATCTTTATGTTCACATCACAGTTCAAGATTTTTTTTTATGGATAAACTTAATTTTGTGAAATTCTACTTAATGAATATTATTGCACAGTTACACGGTACAAATGAAAAGTAATTTATACGTTCTATGTATTTATATGAATTAATACTGTTCCCAGTATACGTGTTGATTGTTGATATCAAAGTTAATATAAAATGAAGAGTCCACAGAATACGGAACTGTTATTTACAGATATGATAATATAACTCATATTTCTTTTTTCTATTCAACGGTTGTCATTTCGGCTTAGAAGGGACGAGTCCTTTAGCTTCCACTTCATCCCGTAATTTAAATTTCTGTATCTTGCCACTGGCAGTCTTGGGAAATTGATCCACGAAGACGATGTACCTTGGAATCTTAAAATGAGCAACTCTACCCCTGCCGTAAGCCTTCACGTCATCTGCAGTGAGTTTAACGCCATTCCGGGTCCTGATGCACGCACAGATCTCTTCTCCATAGACGTCGTCGTGAACCCCGAAAGCGTGCGCTTCGACGATTCCCGGATGTGACTCGAGGAAATGTTCAACTTCCTGTAAAGAATACACGTTATTACGATCCATATGTATATATTTACTGCAGAGTGTCCTCCGGATGAGTGACTACTGTAAAAGCTTACCTTTGGAAATATATTCTCTCCGCCACGTATAAGCATGTCTTTCAATCTACCGACTATCCTGCCATACCCATTTTTCTCTAATATAAACTGATCGCCAGTTTTCAACCATCCATCTTCCGTTATGGTTTTTCTTGTATTCCCCTCGTCGTTCCAGTAGCCGATCATCGAGGTGTAACCGCGAACCCAAAGTTCACCGGGATGTCCGAAAGCTACTGGCGAGCCCTTATCGTCGACGACCTACAGCGATCAAAGGTCTTAAAATATTAATTGATACGATATCAAAAATAAGGGTAACCAAAATTCTAGTATTCCCACCAGAGCCTCAATGTGATCAGAAACATGTCCCACAGTGTTTTCCGTGAATTCCTTCAATTCTCCAGGCAGTGATTGAAAAATTACCGCAGTGGTTTCTGTGAGACCATATATCGACTGTAAATAAAGTAAGTACGAATAAAACATTACTGAAAATTATTGACAATAATTACAAGACAAGAATACCTTAATACAGTACAAGCAGACAAGGTATTGGTGAGGTTTACGAATCTGCTTTGGAAGGTATTCATAGTACTGTACGTATGAAATGTATGCAGGCCTTGAAGGGTGAAACGCCCCTATCGATTTCGCGTAGGTAAACTCTTCTCGACTCTGCCATCGCTACCCTAATGATAATTACTTTGAGGATGGAGAAAATACATGAAATATCTCCGTGTATACGTGAATGTAGAATTTACAGAAAATTTCGACAATTTCCTATCGCAATAAACTTGTCTGCAACCCCCGGATTCTAAATCAATTTATTGATCTTACTGGGCAATGTATTCCTCCTCCACGATGCAGAACAGTGCTCTATGCTAGCCGCAAGATTCATACATAGATAAGAATAAATGATCCAAGAGCATTGATCTCTCATATTGCCTTCTGAAGGAAATCTAATTCTCAAATAAGGCGTACAGTACGCGTCTCGTTAAACGTTACCTTCATATTGTTCAGACGCAAATGTTCCTGTATCCTCTTGAAAAGTTGTGGCGACGCTGGTGAACCACCGATAACCCCTGAGAACAGCGTCTCCACGGGTGCACTCAGTCGATGCTGAACGTCTATCAGATTGACCTGTCATCGGAAGACATGGGTGTGTGCCTTGAGAATACACTAGCTATTTTGATCTATAGAGGATCGAAAGATAACAAAAAAAAGTTGCTTATCGTTTAACGAAAGTCTTACCCACATTGTCGGTGTTCCAAATGTTACCGTGCACTTTTCCCTAATTATGGTTTCTATGGAAGTTACTGGATTGAAAAATGGCGATTCTATAACCATAGTGCTTCCTGCGTGGAGACTGGCTAGTTGTGCCTGTACCATGCCGAATGCATGAAAAAACGGTACGTTCATACATATTTTCTGATGTCCAGAAACTAGCTCGGTTCTCTCCGCCGCCTGCGCAGCAAAGAATTATCGTGTTCGAATTATTATGTTGCCTAATGACGAATGCATTTCACATTAAAAAAAAGAGACGTATAGGAGGAAAATAAAAAAATAATGAAATAGGTTAATGTCCAATTATTTCTTGCAGCAAGAAATCCATCACGCACAACTTAAATTATTTTTCCATGAATATGCCACACCCTGGAGGAATAACGCGATCCGGACATTCGTAACGGCGAAGCTATTCTCATATACGAGGGTTCCATTTTTATTGGCATATATCTTTACATTTACTAAGCCGGAAGTCATCCACGTGAAACGTGACTCCTTCAGTGGTACGATCGTTAATCTCTCACCTGTTTTGAATTATTCACAAAGGATTTGTGCCCAACTAGAACTGCTTTTGGTTTTCCAGTTGTTCCTGAAGTAAATTGAATGTTACATCCGGCACCGGGCGATATGTCACTCTGTTCTTGGCCAATGGCCTCCACTTCGATATCGCTAGCAAGGGCTTCGACATCCGAGAATCTTCGAGTTCCTCTATTACAAATATCGTTAAGCATTATCGATCCATCATTCAAACTTACAATATGATTCGAGTTAACGCAGACCATACAAAGCTATTAGCATAATTGTCTATCAGAGTTATAGCACTTATATATTGATTAATTAGTAACAACCCCTCTGAAAAATGTCCTTGTAATCCTTAGTGAAAAGGTATTATACGTCCAAGATGGCCTTGTGCTATTTGAATACTAGGACGCTTATGGGACAATGGAGACGACGAACAACAATCTGGGAAAATCCTCGAATCGGAGCGAAGGTCAGATCGCCATTAAACTTTACAAAAGAAAGTCGAGCGGATATTACATGGTTACTGCGAAAACTCTTATTCGCCATGTCTTTATCTAAAGGAGGATCAAGCTGTATTACGTGGCATGACAAGGCCACAAGGGAGTCCGGTAAAATGAAGTTAAATAAAGAAACGAGCTCCAGATTGTAAATAGAAATTCCTCAATGACTATACGATACGCCTCGTGGTCTTGATTCATGTGCTACTCATTGTCAGTCGATCTACGATCTAACTTTCAAGGTAAATAAAATATATAAGACTAAAAAAAGAAATCGAGATATTTTCATTGCAGCAAAAGTATCTGGCTGATAATGATACATTGGCTAACCTATATCTCAGAGTAGAATGTGACTGCGTAAATTTCTAGGTGATCGCGCACGCGATATTCATGACGGAGCGACTATGGCTGAAGGACTACAAGTTGCGCTGCTTAATTCAATTAACGTCTTGTGCGATATCACGCGTAATTCTCGTTCAGTGGTGGTTGCTGTTTCTCGAGAAATTATTGCCGAATTAGAAATACGGACTGCGCTGGATTTCAGACAGAATTCAGTCCAGTTCGATGAAATATGGAGGTTAGAAAATTTTATGAAGTCTCTGTATGAGTACTGACCTGACGTGATCTTGGGAATAGACGATTATATGGTCCAGAGTAGGACATCGTTGTTTGATATCGAGTAACACTTTCGCGTAGTTTTGCCTCTTCGATGATTCCGGGCAGACGATGGCTTTGACACCGACTTTCTGGATGCAATACTCGATTTCATCTTTTTGGTAAGCAGGATTTATTCCTACCATAATTAATCCTGCCCGCGTTGCAGCTACGAAACTCAAGTACCACTGGTAATCGTTAGGTGCCCAGATACCGATGCGATCGCCTTTTTTTAATCCTAATTTTTTAAAGCCAGCCGCCAGTTTGTCTACTCGACTCAAGACGTCGGAAAAAGTCAATCTGACGTTTTGATGCATCGAAATTATGCATTCTCTCTGTGGCCATCTCTCGGCACTCTGCTGAAACAATTGGCCTACCGTCATCTCCAACAATGGCTGTCTTCCAGGATGGGAAAAATAAGATAAATCCTTTTCGATACTGGAACCGCTGGATGTCCATCTTTTCTCTGTGTATACACGAAATTGTGCTAGTAAAAACTTTCGAAAGCCTGCAGACGAAACTGTCAAGTTTCTATGTAACATTGTTGAGATTGCAGTCGACAACGCACGAAGCAAAAGCTTAGAGGCTACTAATGTGACTCACGAAGATATCTGAATAAGTAAAAAGGAGTAAAGCAGCATATATCGGTGTGGAAGGAAGATAAAAGTTACGACGTAAAGATATTGGTTATCAAAACACTCGTACACATCAAACTGACAGTGAACTAACGAAGCTTTAGACTCGTTATATGACTTATGCATTTATTACGTATAATAATGAGTTGTCAACGACAGAAGAAGGCAGCTGGAGAAATCAGTCGAAAAGTAAATCAGGCAGTGCAGAGACCTCTGATTTACGACGGCTGGTAAGTAGTCGGAGAACGAAGAGCAGTCGAATGGGGGCTGCACGTACTGCAATGCGGTGCAACGACTGAACATCTGACTTACATGCGATACCTGCTAATTGTCATTCGGCACGTAAATCGGAGTGTTGCGATTGACAGACATAAATTGCGTAACGTCAATCTTACTTCGTTTGATAAAATTCCCTTTTCCGATAAGTAAAATCTGATCCACTTTGACGGTTCAGTGATTTTTGTATGACACACAAATAGCTCTGATACGTGAAAGGGGAAAACATCACTACAGCCAGATAGCCGATAACCTTGTATGCGATAGCCAATATTTAAAACAGCTAATAGATATATTAATTAATACCAATGAGAATAAGAAGGTGACAAGTGCTTTTTCTACACGCATGCTACAAGTGCGTGGGAACTTGACTCGCAAGGATAACGTAGAAAAGGGAATAGGAAAGGATCGCAACCTGGGAAACAGTTGAGATCCCGAGAAGGAGAAGATTAACGAAGAAGTGAGCTACTTGGAATATCGTGAGAGGTGGCTGCCGCCCTGCGCCGGAAGTCGCGTGTCGACGGCGGCAGCCTGTACTCCCACCCTGGTCTCTCGAGCGTTCTTACGTTCTAGCAGTCGACCAACCTGCAACCAACACAATTACCTGGCTGACTTCTATAGACGGCGAATCACGTCGGTAGAAGGTTTACTTGCCCGTGGTGGTTCCCCCGTACCCTAACGAACCCCCGGAGCTGAGCGCCGATTGGTCGATCCTGGTTTGCCAGGAGGCCGAAAGCCACCCTCTTCTGGTGCAACCGTCTGGCGTCTTTAGACGTTTAGACTCGTGAGGACACCCGTGCAACCAGCACGCGCACTCACTTTACCCTCGGGATCATTTTTACATTTTAATATTATACTAGATTACGTACTCTCGAGGCTACTTTTTCATCGTGAACCCCCGTTAAGGCTCCAGCTTAAAGATGCTATCGTTTTTTAAGGATCCTCTGTGCCCGCGAAACGAATCAGTGGGAATTCTTGTGAAACTTCGCGTGAGAGACTGAATTGCGTCGGTGGCAGCGTAATCGGGAATGATATCGTGGCTGTGTGATTCTTTGGAATTTTATGGATGCTCCAGAGTTAAGAAAAAGGATTAAGACCCAGTGAGAGTCAGATGTTTCTTTTTTTTCTTTCGAAGATTCTCCCTGAGAAAGGTGGTTGCCGAATCAGTGAGCGTTACAGTGTGAAGCGCAATATTATTGCATAAGAGGAACATCATGATTTGGTATTGGAAGGAATGTCTACGGAAAGTCCTGCGTGAGGTAAAATGAGCAGCAGCAACAAAAAGCCTTCGGGCGGTAAAGACGACAAGAAGAATCCTTCGAGCAAAGAGGAGAGTCCTGCCGGCGGTAAGGATGACGGCGGCTCGGGATCTACCGGCAGCAATGGGGGAGCAAGTGGAGAACCGTCGCAGCCAGGAAGTAAGCCTGGTTCCGCAGGGGCGACGGCGAGGGAAGGTGCCCAGAGATTGTTGGGCCTTGCGGCCCGAGGGGAATGGGCCCCGGTGGATCAGCTGCTTAAGTCTTTGGAAAAGGCGGCGCAAAGCGCCGGGGATGATGGGAATCCGGCGCCCTTGGCAGGCGTGATGGACCCGGTAATCCAAGATTCATTGTTGATGATTCCATCCTGCGAAGCATCGATAAAATTATACTGAACCGGTCGTACCGTAAGATGACTGTCGATGATTTTTCCAGACGACTGGAATGACACCCCTCATGTACGCAGTGAAAGATAACAGAACAGGATTCCTGGACCGGATGATAGACCTAGGTGCAGACGTCAGCGCACGGAACAACGTGAGTATCCTTATAGTTTTTGCCAGTCATTGATAATTAAGCTACGCGAGCCCCAAGCGCGGAACGCGTACTGTTAACGATCGGGTCTAAGATCCATGCTAAACTCTAATCGAGGGAGAATTGCGTGAAGTAGGGCCAAGGCCAAGGGAGTAGCCAACTGAGTGTGTAACTGATTATGAGAAAGTAAGTAAGTAGGCCGATCAGTCAGTAGGACGAGAAAGTGGCACGATTGAACGACGTGATAAGACCTAGGGAAAAGTTAGCTACAAGCTCTACTGAAAAATGCCAAATACAATCGCATGACCCTTTCGAAAATATTTTATTGAATAATCGCTGGCATTAATATCAACGGGATCGGGAGTACACTTTGAGCAGGAATTTTTGTAGAACGTATACAGGATCCCCTGTGCTATCGACCGCACTCACCGCTCCCTCAGCGACCTGATACAATTTTCAAATTGCACGCTAATAAACCGTGATTGGAACGATGCGCGTTCACCGTTCATCACTCAACCTTCGGAACTCAGCCTCGTTAGTACACAAGATGGGAGCGGCGAATTGCAATTTATAGCCTTATTACCTTATTGCTTGTATCAAGAAAGCCTCTTTATAATGCTCCAAACACTTTAATCAAACGTCCTGCCATAGATTCTTCCGTTTTCCCAGTCTTTCCAAGTGAAATCGTTAAATCGTTACTTCTTCATAATATTTATTTCAGGACAATTACAATGCGCTCCACATATCTGCAATGTACTCCAGGGAGGATGTCGTCAAATTGCTCCTGGCCAAAAAGGGTGTTGATCCTTATGCTACAGGAGGGGTAAGATATTTTGAATTTGAAAATTTCTCCATAAATAATTAAAATCTAAAAATGTACATTACCAATCGTCTCCATTAATTAAACGATATTGTACAGTCAAGACAACAAACTGCCGTCCATCTTGTTGCGTCCAGACAGACCGGAACAGCCACTTCGATTCTACGTGCTCTATTGGCAGCGGCCGGAAAGGACATCCGCCTTAAAGTCGATGGCGTAAGTGTGTCTGTAATTAAGAAAAGCAACTTCATCAGATATATTGATCGATTAAGCAGATAGTCTCGTAGAACGTACGAGGGGTTCTTTGTAAAGGTTTGAATTAGGAGATAAAGATTTTTTTACAATTTCCAGTTGGTCCCGTTTACAAGAAACCTGCAGCCTCGCGTGACACGAGTAAGGGTATCGCCGCCTGGTACCGGCGCCCGACCTGCTGCTCCGCCATAATTCTTATCCCTTTAGTGTTTCGTTCAGTTTTTACGGGGGATGATGCCAACCCTCGGCTTCGAGGTAGCAGGCATCGACTTTTCCATATCGACCCTTAGACACTCAAATACAGATAGAAGTATTTCAAGACACGAAGAAAGGTTGAGATAAAAGAGAATTCGATAAAATGTCACCTCGTCAAGCGATATCATTCGATTCCAGACAATTTCTTCATATCAGTCAAACCGGAGTCGGGGTGCCGCACAACCTGCTTCTTCTTTCTCAGAGGACATCGTATTGCCTCACGTTCCTTTTAGGCCTTCCGGACGCTCTTGTTGCGTCACTATGTCATCATGTGGTCGAAACGCTCTGAAGATGGTGATCGACTTTCCGAGAGGCCTGAAGTTCAGGTCGCGGACTTTGTACAGAGAAATATATTAAAGGCTCGATCTGGGAGAAATTGGAAACACGTCGTTAAGAACGTCGTGAAAGCTCACGTAGGGTTTGATGATGTGACCGATTAGATTACTCGAGCACTTCGAGTACACGTAATTACTTAGATGGACCACCAATGGCCAGCACTGGTCTCCAGATATTTCTTCTCGAGTTTCTTATAATTTTGAATGTGTTGCAGAGAGGCAGGATACCGCTTCTTCTGGCTGTCGAGGCCGGAAACCAGTCGATGTGTCGAGAACTCCTAGCCCAACAGGCTCAGGATCAATTGCGTGCTACCACACCCGCAGGCGATACGGCCCTTCATCTTGCAGCTCGAAGAAGGGACGTCGATATGGTCCGTATCCTGGTGGATTATGGCGCCACTGTAGACATTCAGAATGTAAGTACTTCCGGTTAGTTTAATAACGACCAATCAGAGAAGTATTTCAACGCTGGTATTGTATCAACGTGTCACGTCATGTGGTTGTGAAATGTTGACAAGGTCACACCAGGTGACAAAGTACCTGCGATAACATAAGGTCGTAACGCGTTCCCTCTGTGTCTCGATGCTTTGGCGCCCTTCGCTTTCTTTTTTTATACTTTTTTTTTTATCCTCCCACATAAGTTACCCAGTGTGCGTCATACGAATATAATTAGTAATGTTATGGTGGGAGAAAACCATAGGAGGGCTGCATGCGTAATACATGAGGCTAATTGTCGCAATGCGTCGACCGGGAAGGTCTCCAGTCTAAAGTTCTCAGTCGGCTAGGGACAATGCACGAATTGTATCGCGTTCGGTACCTTCGGGTACACGAATTTCCGGTGCGATTTGATAAGCGGGTATCTGTAATCGCGAGACAGTAGCTATCGGCTGATCTCAGGAAGGGTCTTCTCTTTAGGGCGAAGGTCAGACGGCTCTCCACATCGCGAGTGCCGAAGGTGACGAGACTCTGGTCAAGTATTTCTATGGCGTAAGAGCATCCGCCTCCATAGCTGATCATCAGGATAGGACTCCTATGCACTTGGCTGCTGAGAATGGACATGCTTCCATAATAGAACTCCTCGCCGACAAGTTCAAAGCCAGCATCTTCGAGAGGACCAAGGATGGCTCGACTTTAATGCACATAGCGTCCCTGAACGGCCATTCGGAATGTGCTACTATGCTATTCAAGAAAGGAGTTTATCTCCACATGCCTAATAAACGGGGTGCGCGTTCGATCCACACGGCGGCCAGGTACGGCCACGTGGGGATAATCAGTACTCTTCTACAGCGTGGAGAAAAGGTACGTCGTCTTTCCGTGTTATTCGTCAGAGTCATTTTTATTTGACGTTGGTCTTCTCCGGGCCACTTCAGGTCGATGCTACTACCAATGATAATTATACGGCTTTGCACATCGCCGTCGAAAGTGCCAAGCCTGCCGTCGTCGAAACTCTTCTCGGATATGGGGCGGAAGTGCACGTTAGAGGTGGGAAACTTCGTGAAACTCCTCTCCATATAGCGGCAAGGGTACCGGACGGCGACAGGTGTGCTCTGATGTTACTGAAGTCTGGTGCTGGACCCAACTTGACTACGGACGACGGTCAGACGCCTGTCCACGTGGCAGCAAGTCACGGGAATTTGGCTACGTTGCTTCTCCTTCTGGACGATGGCGGAGATCCTATGTTCAAGTCGAAGGTAAGTTATAATCAATTTACTTTCTTTGGCGCTCTAACGGTACAAGTTCTTTTTCGCAGAATGGGGAGACTCCTTTGCATCTCGCATGCAGAGGATGCAGAGCGGATGTGGTCAGACACTTGATTGAATTTGTCAAGGACAAGAAGGGAGCTGATGTGGCTACTTCCTACGTGAATAGCGTGACCAACGAAGGTGCCAGCGCACTTCACTATGCGGCTCAAGTAGAGCCTTCCGAAGTGGCTATTCCAGGGGACGATCGAGCTGTGGTCCGAGCACTTTTGGAAGGCGGTGCAGACGTGTCCCTGCAGACGAGACAGGCTCAGGAATCAGCTTTCCATCATTGCGCCTTGGCAGGAAATAACGAGGTCCTCGCGGAGATGATAAGTCATATGTCGGCGACAGAAGTCCAAAAGGCCTTGAACAGACAAAGTGCTGTCGGATGGACCCCTCTCTTGATAGCGGCTCATCGCGGGCACATGGAACTCGTGACCACCTTATTAGCCAATCATGCGAGAGTCGATGTGTTCGACCTCGAAGGACGCTCTGCTCTTCATCTGGCAGCGGAGCGTGGTTATCTTCAAGTCTGCGATGCCCTGTTGGCCAGCAAAGCCTTCATAAACTCAAAATCGAGAGTAGGGCGAACTGCGCTTCACCTGGCGGCGATGAACGGCTATACGCACCTGGTTAGGTTCCTGATCCAGGACCACAGTGCTGCTATAGACGTACTCACCCTCAGGAAACAGACGCCGCTTCACTTGGCAGCTGGTGCGGGCCAGCTGGAAGTATGCAAGCTTCTCCTGGAATTAGGCGCCAGTATAGATGCGACCGACGACCAGGGTCAAAAGCCCATCCACGCAGCGGCTATGAATAACTATGCCGAAGTGGCACAGCTCTTCCTACAAAAACATCCCAGCCTTGTAATGGCCTATACGAAAGATGGGAACACTTGCGCTCACATAGCAGCCATGCAGGGCAGCGTCAGAGTGATCGAGGAGCTGATGAAGTTCGATCGGCAAGGCGTCATTTCCGCCGGAAATAAACTGACCGAAGCTACGCCACTTCAACTGGCTGCGGAAGGCGGTCATGCCGAAGTAGTAAAAGCTTTGGTCCGCGCTGGGGCATCCTGTGCCGATGAGAATCGTGCAGGATTCACTGCTGTTCATCTGGCAGCTCAACACGGCCACGGTCAAGTTCTTGAGGTAATGAGGTCCTCCCAATCCCTCAGGATCTCCAGCAAGAAATTAGGCGTGACAGCCTTACACGTTGCTGCCTACTTCGGTCAAGCCGGTAAGCAACACGCTTCGTTCGAGCATCCAGTATGTGTACGTTGATAATCTGGCCCTGCGTCTAATCCGTAAAAGTCATTAGCAACAAGCAAGAATCAAGATGTATTTAATTCGATTCGGTTATAAAATTTGAAAACTTTTGAGAACTTACGTTTGGAATGCAGGTCATCCACCTCCTTTCCAACTTCTAATGAAAACTAGATTCTCGCGCGTCGTGCTACTATAGGCGATACACACCAGAAATTCATGTCTTCCTCTCGTATATGTAGTTTCATTACAGGTGGCCCTAGAGAAAAGGGTAAGGGTATGTTTTTAAAATTGACCAGATTTGGGTTAAAGATCGCAATTCGAAGTTGGCCGATGATCTTGGCCCGTTGACCGAGATTCCAAAATAGACAGGGTTGCTCTTCTTGGAGTTAACTGATTGGGAGTCGGCGTCGCGACGCGTCGCGTTGGATTAAATTGGATTAAATTTCGCGTGACGGTCAAGTCAAACCTTTCGCCCGCACTTCACCCTCGCGGCCCCCTGAGATTTGACTCACCCTTCTTGGTCAAGGACAAGCAGCACGCAAGGCTCCCATTTCTTACCTTGTCAAAAGCACCCTTGCTTCTGAAGATAATTTAGGGCCGTATTAGACATGGGGAATGCCTAGCTGGGCTAGTGGGCGAGAAGCGTGGCGATCCAGAATGTCCGGGTTGGATCCAATTCGGGTTGCGTTTCAGCGTGCGAAATTGTGACTTTTCTAGAATAGAATTACAGCAGGGAAATTCCCTGAGCCCAAGCGGATGGCTGAAGTTCAACAAACACGAAAGCACAAGCAAGCACTGCAAGAGTGTATTAGAGAAAAACAAGGTCTCGGCCGATATGCACGTTACTCTAAAAAAAAGTTTTATTAACTCGAGCAGATCTTTATAAAAGTAAGTGCACCCTAGGTACAAAGCGTAGAACACGCATATGCAGCTTGAAGTTTCTTTGGAATTCTTCAAGCATAATTCTATGCTGAATTGATTCGAGTAGTTACCGAAATCTAGGGCAAATTCGTGGGATTGGTTGTCGCGTGGAAAGTTTGCACCTCCTGTACTTTTATGCGCGCTTAAGAGGCGATAACTCAAATCGCTGCTTGTAATCGGGTTCTAGAAATACCGGCTTGTTTCGTGCATATTCGTAATTATTACTTCGCCATGTACCTACGTTACACAAATGGTCTAAGATTTTAAGATGGGCCGCCTGATTTTCAGATACCGTCAGAGAACTTCTGACCCACGTTCCTGGAACAGTAAAATCGGATCCTCCGACGGGTGGTTCGCTGGTTGGTGAACTAGGAAGCGAGTCGGGGATGACACCCCTTCACCTGGCAGCGTACTCCGGAAACGAGAACGTCGTCAGGCTCCTCTTGAATTCGGCGGGAGTCCAGGTCGAGGCTGCCACCACGGAGAATGGATTCAATCCTCTTCATCTGGCCTGTTTCGGAGGTCACATCACGGTGGTCGGCCTTCTGCTGAGCAGATCTGCCGAATTATTACACAGTGCTGATCGTTACGGGAAAACCGGGCTGCACATAGCTGCCACTCATGGCCATTATCAGATGGTCGAGGTTCTCCTTGGTCAGGGTGCTGAGATCAATGCCACGGATAAGAACGGCTGGACACCGTTGCATTGCGCAGCCAGGGCTGGCTACCTCGACGTCGTCAAACTCCTGGTGGAGAGTGGCGCTTCTCCGAAAAATGAAACAAACTTGGGAAGCGCTCCGATATGGTTCGCAGCCTCCGAAGGCCACAACGACGTCCTCAAGTACCTCATGGAAAAGGAACACGACACCTACGCCTTGATGGAAGACAGAAGGGTAAGGAGTCCAAAGGTGTCGGTATCGGGAGGCTAAAAATAATACCGAGTTCCCGACTTAGCTCACGGCAAGTCGAGCTCTTCGGATGGATCGACCGTCCGATAGATAAATTTGTAGCAAAACTTCGTGACTTCACGCGAGCTGCCGTGGGATTGGGTTAAATCGAACATTGATAAGGAAATTATATAAATTACGCGTTTGGGTCCTGTATCGATTTAACACTGATTTCTTTGCTTCGCAGTTCGTCTACAACATGATGGTGTGCAGCAAGAACAACAACAACAAGCCTATCGAGGAATTCGTCCTGGTGTCGCCGGCTCCGGTCGACACGGCAGCCAAACTCTCGAATATCTACATAAAGTTGTCGGAGAAGGAGAAGGAACGTGCCAAGGATTTGATAGCGGCTGGTAAACAATGCGAAGCTATGGCGACGGAGCTTCTGGCCTTGGCAGCTGGTGCGGATTCGGCTGGACGGATTCTTACGTCCATGGACAGGAGGAACGTCGAGTTCCTGGACGTACTGATAGAGAATGAACAGAAGGAAGTCATAGCTCACACCGTGGTCCAGCGGTACCTTCAGGAACTTTGGCAGGGAAGCCTGAATTGGAACGCCTTCAGGACGATTCTTCTCTTCGTCGCCTTCCTCGTCTGCCCGCCAGTCTGGGTCGTGTTCGCCTTGCCCCTAGGACACAAGTACAACAACGTCCCCATTATAAAATTCATGTCTTACCTGACCTCCCATATTTATTTAATGGTGTTCCTCCTGCTCGTGGGCATCACTCCGATATATCCTGTGGTTAGACCCAAACTTATCCCATACTGGTACGAGGTGTGTCTCCTGGTGATGTTGTCCGGTTTGCTCCTATTCGAGCTAACGAACCCTAGTGACAAAAGTGGCTTGGGATGGATCAAATTGGCAGTGCTACTCTTCGGTATGTTCGGTGTGGCCGTTCATCTCATGGGTTTCTGCGGCATACATGAAAATCGCTGGCCGACGTTGCTCTACCTGAGGAATCAACTCTTCGCCTTGAGCTTCCTTCTGGCTTGCGTCCAGATCCTCGACTTCCTGTCCTTCCATCATTTGTTCGGGCCCTGGGCCATCATCATCGGCAACCTCATGAAGGACTTGGCCAGGTTCCTCGCAGTGCTGGCCATCTTTGTCTTCGGCTTCTCCATGCTCTTCGTTGCGCTCAATCAAGCGTTCGAAAATGGACCACACAACAAAAACATCAAGATGCTGGACGCATCGAAGAAGAACGCCTTCTCCGACGGTGAGTCTTCCACGTAATTAACCTATGGCTTATTATTATTATTGACGCTGCTCTTAAAGTCAAGTTAGACAAACTTCCTGTTTTTTAATGGATTCTATCCCAAGCGGAAGGTCCTGCCGGTCGTTCCGTTCGTCACGTGACACGAGAATCACCAAGTAATTCGATAGACCATAAGAAAATAAGAAAGTCTTTCGGTCGATCGATAATAGTTTTCACGTTCTTTTTTATTTTGGGTTTTGGATTCTCGATCGCGCCTAAGATCTTTTAACTTCAAGATAGAAAAAAGATACTTTTGCCTGTTCATCTGTTTTGTCGCAAATATAGTTTTTGTAAAAGAGATAGATAATTTGCAGGTACAAAATATTCTAAAAAGTAGAGACAAGGGAGATATGAAGTTCTTACGTGTGTGTGCGTGCAGTTGCGTGAGAGGTTCTAGAATTTGGTGTAAATATGTAAATAGATAGAAAAAAGGGTCGACTAAAAAAAAATTGGAAAAGAAATAAGAACGGTCTATAAGAGAAAAAGAAGGGGGACTAATATCCGCAAGGTGTTGAATTCGGTATTCGCGTAATGCGATTACTTGGAACGGAGTCCCAGAGGCATCGAGGTAACGTCATTAATTGCAATAGATATGTTGGCCAATGATACGGAATGGACGACGGAGACGCAAACACTGGGGCCACATCGGCGCTTTGGGCGCTACAAGAAAAAGAATGAGTGTTGTGACGAAAGCACCCGAGATTGTAAGTTTCCACAGGCAATAATGCCGGACGAAACCTGAATCCGTCCTGAATGCAGCGAGTTGCCTCCTAGGTGTCGTCCCGTCTGCGATGCATTTGTCACCGGTCTGTGTTGCCTGAAAATTGCTGCCTGAAAAGTGTTGGCCGCGCCTGCAACGGGGCGATCCGACCCGGAATGTCCATGGAACGAGTCGCGAAAACGATAGAGACACGTGGGACTGATGATTTATTTAAAACAAAGAGTCCAGGAACTCCGTTCCTGGTGTTCCGGATCGGAACGCTGGCCCAGAATGTCTTCGAAGTTGTCTGTCCACAGTTTCCATTGGTCGTTCGGGAACGTCGTCCTTGCGTGTTGCGTACACGTCTGCATTTTTTCTAATAGCAACTCCCATCTGTCTGTTTACGTCCGAGTGCGTCCTTATAAATGTGAATGACTCCGTCTGGACCACGAATCCCAAGATTGCAGGCACTTTAAGTGTTTCAGGCACCAAAACGTGTTTTCCTTTTTTGTGCAATTCCCATGCGTGTCCCAGGTGCCCGTGGAAGACCGCGAGAGAGGAGACCTCAGTTCTCCCTCCTCGGTACTTTTGCATGTAACACGCGTACCTTTTGAGTGTAAACCCCCCAATGAATGCCGTTTTCTCAAACCTCGATATCACACGGCGCGACGATCCTCCCTCGCGAGGGATCCTGAGCCAATTCGAAAGAGCTTCGGCATCGGTCGGATCTGCATGCTGCATCCCCAAAAAGCAACTCTGCCCGAGAAGCGAATGCCGATTTTTGTACTCTATGTTTAACACGATCCACCGTTGATCCCGAGGGAGATGAATCTGTCGCGAAGGAAGTATTCGAAGAAGGACACGCTGAGATGTCATTGGTCGCTACGGGTCGGAGCAGACGATGACCTTGAAGAAACGTTGGGGTTTCTTGAAAAGGAAGCAGACCGCCTACACGAGCCGGGGGCGCCACCGTCGCCACCGTCGCCATTAACCAGCGTGGTTTGAGAATGAATTTTGGTGTCGCACGGATCGTCGACGCTCACCCGTTGGTGTGCAAAAAGAAAAGCAATGTCAAAAACAAAAAGAAATTAAATAGAGCAAACCCATTGCCCGGCATGAGCGTGTACCAGCAGCAGCAGCAGCAGCCCGAGCATGGCCACTCTGTCCGTAGCATGAGCATGTGTTCGTTCACACGTAGAGAGCCACTTAGCCACCCTAACGAAATGAACGTTGCCTCGAATTCCAGTAAAGATGAACCCGGTACTCGCCTTCGAGTACCTGTTCTTCGCGGTCTTCGGCCAAACGACCCACAGCGAGCTCAAGGTCGAGACTGGGCAGCCGGAGTGGACCTCGGTCCTCTTCAAGCTGGCCTTCGGCGTTTACATGTTGGTCTCGGTAGTGGTGTTAATTAATCTGCTAATTGCCATGATGAGCGACACCTACCAGAGGATACAGGCACAGTCAGACATTGAGTGGAAGTACGGACTCAGTAAACTGATCCGAAACATGCACAGGTAAGCCCAGTTTAACCTTGGCTCTTCTCCTCTACCTTTCTCTGCTCTGTCTTATCCTCCTAAGTGTATCTTCTTATCCGTGCACCGTCTTGTCTTCCGTTTCCTCTTGAACCACCAGCCGTACGTTTCAGAGCGTCCGTCGAGTAGCCACGTTCTATGGTCTCTTAAATGTAATACATTAAATGTCTCTCATCGTCATTACGCATCACGAGTGCGAATCGGGTCTTGATGTTGCAGAACGACCACAGCGCCATCTCCATTGAACCTTCTGACAACCTGGATAGTCTACTTCATTAAGGTATGCAGGCAACGGGCGGCCAAACGGAAGCGGCCGTCTCTGGTCCACATGATGGGACTTCAGCGAACAGGTCGTATGTCGCCGCGATCGAAAATGGGAGCCAAGTGGTTGGCCAAGGTGAAGAAAGGTCAAGTCCGACCAAAGGACAGCGTCACGTTATCCGTGGTCCACTTGAGTCCTTTGGGAAGCCAGCTGTCCTTCAACAGCGTGACGAGGATCGAGAGTGTCGTCGATTGGGATTCTATTCGCAAGAAGTACCTAGCCTTGACTGGTAACGAGCCTGAGAAGGACGTGGAGAAGGACGAAAAGGAGGAGGAAGACCAGAACGAAGAGGAACACGGAGCTACGGCCTCCAATGCTTCTACGGTGCCAGCCACGGCCTCCACTCCTCCCATCTAAGGGACCTCCTTGTCGCGTCCATAGGGAGCCCCGATACTTCCGGTGCTGTGGCAAGGACCATGTCCTTTAGAGATAGGACGCTGAGCATCTAGAATTAGAAGCTATAAGAGAATAGAGACGTATCGTCGGAAGAATGTATTTTTACGAAATAAAAGCTCATCCGCAGCCCTCAGCGGGTATCATCTTTCTCTCTCTGAGCATGTTTAAGAGCATCCGATAAAATCATTGCCTTTGCGTCTTCGTCGATTAGCGAGTAAGCTGTGCATGTGCGAATTTTAAAAAAATATCATCATGGCGTTTGCGAGAATCTGCCGAGAAGCATCGAACATGCATTTTAGCTCCCAATCAGCCGTTCGAGGCTATGAACTCTTTGATGACCTAGCAACCTTCTGTTAGTTTAAACATAAAATAGAAAGTCTAGAATTTCTTTAGTCTAGTGGTAATGGCATGAGGTAGTGCGCGATTACGCGATTCCGCACAATCAAAGGAAATCTCACGAATATGTTCTTGGGACGTATTTCCAGTCAAGATGAATCCCGTACATGCCATTGAGCTACTGTTCTTCGCCATCTTTGGACAGACGACTCACGAACAGTTCAAGGTCGCAACGGGGCAACCCCCATGGACCACGATCCTCTTCAAGCTGGCCTTTGGGATATATATGTTGGTATCGGTAGTCGTGCTCATTAACCTTCTGATCGCCATGATGAGTGACACCTATCAGCGTATTCAGGCTCAGTCTGACATCGAGTGGAAGTACGGACTGAGCAAACTTATTAGAAATATGCAAAGGTAGGATCGACCTTTGGATTAATCTGGAAAAAAAAAAAAGAATTATCAAGTGGCCTCATCCCAAGATACCTTTTCTTTTGTTTTACGTAGAACGACCACCGCACCCTCGCCCCTGAACCTCCTTACCAGCTGGATGTCCTACCTTTATAAGTTGTGCAAGAAACGTGCAGCCAAGAAGCAACGTCCTTCCCTGGTGCACATGATGGGTCTTCGAAGAGGCGAGAGGATGTCGGCGCGTTCGAAGATGGGAGCCAAGTGGTTGTCCAAGATGAAGAAGTCTCAGGTGGCGCACAAAGACAGCATAGCGTTGTCCGTGGTGCATTTGAGTCCGCTCGGGAGCCAGCTGTCCTTCAGCAACGCGAACAGAATCGACACCGTCGTCGACTGGGACGCCGTGCGTCGAAAGTACAGAGAACTCGTCAGCGGTAAATCCGAGAAATCCGAAAAATCCGAACAATCCGCGGACGAGACGAAGGATAATCTCGAGACGGATCCTCTCGTAACGTTTGAGAATTCCGTGCAAATTGCTAATCAAAACAGCAGTAATGCGGCACGATTGCCAACAATCTGAACCAAAAAGTCTTGTACCTCCGTTACCTTAAGTTTGCTAAATAAATACCTGGATCAGTGATAATTCTCGTTTTCTTCTATACCACAACCCATCACGTTCTAGAATGGACACGTATACCCGGTGTACCGGTACGTGCCCTGGATGATGATGATGTCTTCCCACGGTTAGTTTATATCTATTAATCCTCTTCAGCATCCGTAGCGAATGTCTAGCGTGCACCTGCGTCATGTTCCAAGAAAAAAAAGAAAAAGATACAGAAAGGAAATTCAATAATTTCTACGTCTTTTCGATAAATCACACAATCCTTAATTTACGAGCCTCCATGTACAATATATTTAATGAATTACACTCGGTGCTGCATAGAGAATTGCTTCCTACGAATTGCCTGCCGATTTTTTCGGATTCTCATCGAACTTTCCCACCTTCATCCCCTTTCGATAGGCCACTACAAAATAATCCTTTCCTCTCGTTCAATTTTGCCTGTGACACCCGTTATAAGTTCTAATGGCATGTTTGCCCCTGTGCTTCTGAGACCTTTATACTTATTCCTTTACTGTACATAGGTATACATATGCTCGTAGTTTTATTTACGCATATCCACGTCATTGCCGTTAAACCTGCCCGTCGGACTCGTACAGTCGCGAGTTTTTCCAGTAACTCGATCGATCGCATGCGTTTGCGAGTTTTCTTAATCTCCGAGTAACGAGAGAAGGCTAAAAGGTGACCATGATTTTTTCAGTAACCCAAAATCCGATCCAGATCATCGAGAATCTCTTCTTCTCAATTTTTGGGCAGAAAGAGGTGGACGACTTTAGCAGATCTCTCAAGTACAAATTGCAGCCATCTTGGACGCGTAACTTTTACAAGGTAAATGGGACCTGGACATTTTTTAACGTTTCATACGTATGCACGGTTCTCTCTCCCTAAGAATTCCAACTCGGGGCTCGGAGTTCCCACTACGTCCCCCCCCTGATATTCAGGGGAATCTTAGAGAGGGAGCACTGTTGTGCCGATGTGCATATTCTTGAAATATTTTTTCTTCTTTTCTTTCATAGGTCTCCTTCATGCTCTATATGTTAGTTACGGTTGTTGTGCTCATGAATTTACTTATCGCAATGATGTCGGACACTTATGCAGCTATTCAAGCGCAAAGCGACATCGAGTGGAAATTTGGGCTGAGTAAACTTGTTCGCAACATGCAAAAGTAAGAAAACTGTTTGTGGGAGGATAGTGGATTTTTTTTTAACTATGCGCTCGATCGATACGTCATTCCATTTCATGCGTGTTTCGCCAATTACCAACTGCCAGATACGTGAGATACGTGACGTTTTGTTCTCTTGGAGAATTCGCAAATGCCAAACTATGCGCAGACACGTGATCGTACGAGTTTCGGAAACGAGATAATCAGTTTAATTTCGCGAATGACTTTGGGCTCTATCGCACTTTGGCAATCGTCTATAGGGTCGCTACTTTCCACGTATGTAATTTCAGAGCCACAGCTGCTCCTCCGCCATTGAATCTCTTCACCAGTTGGATATTTTATTTAAATAAAAAAATTGGAAAATTCTGTTGTAATCGCAACAAAATAAGAGCGGTGCCTGCTTCCGTGGGATATCAAAGTAGCAGCAAACGTTGGTCTATAAAAGTGAGTTTTTGGCTTTTTTAAATTGACTAATTTGACTTAATTGATTTTGTTAATTATTTCTTCTAGAATAATAGGACGCATTCGATTCGCCACAAAAACAGTCTAGCTTTTGCTGGATTTGGCATTACGCCATTAGGAAGCCAAGCGCAGATCGAATACGCGGTACGAATTGATAAGGTGCTGGACTGGGAAGTGGTAAGAAAGAAATACAGGATGCTGTTTGGCGATCAAATGGAAAAGCCATCGGAAGTCGAAGTGCCAGATACAACGGATGACTTGGACCCAGGTCAAAGTAATGAAGTAGAATAAAAAAAAAGTTTGCTCTATCGGATTTTCGTCGTGGATAAATGAAGTTAACAGTGGAAAGAAAAAAAAAACAAAATATATTTTATCGGTGTCACGTGTGTAAAATCTTATTAATATGTTTCTCAAATAAACCTTTGCCGAATGGCGATGATGCATGAGTTTCCAAGTAAAATTGACCTCGAGCATCCCTATTAACTTTTTCACCCATTAGTGTCACTTGGCCTCGTGGACAATTTCCGATCCTGTAATGTATCCAGCTGTCACATTTCACAGATACGAAATTTGCTGGACAAATAATTGATTCTGCAAAAAATTCATAGGCTCTCGCATGACTGCAGTATTCTGAAAAGATTATCATTAGGAAGCTACCGGTCCGGAATAATTTACAGGGTGAACATATTCTTACGGGGGAAAAGAATAGAGCATCCAGGTTGTATGAAAGTTCCGCCATTAGGATAAAAGTCAATATGGCCGATGGGTTGTAGAAAACCGGCTGTTCCGGCACAAGTGTGAATAATATCGACGAATTTTGCGTCGGTGAAATCCAATCGATCCTTGGGATCTCTGAGGAAAGGAACCTCAAAGGCTGGTCGAGCTGGATCCAATCCTGTTATCCTTCCGATACGACCTTCCAAAATGGCGCCAGCAAATCCCGCAACATGAGATCCTAGACTGTGACCCAATAAATGTACATTGTCCAAATTCAGGTGTGAATTTAATCCCAGAAAGCGAAGAAAATCAGCAAGATACTCGCCAACCTATTCAAATTATTTCCATAATTATCTCAACTACTTTGATCAAACATTTTTCATTGTCACTTACTTTACGGGTAATTACTACAGATGTCAAATACCCTTTAGCGGAACCAGCAAACCAATCAACTCCAATAACGTTGTAATTGCCAACGGTTAAATAATTATGTCGAAAATGATTATACCAATAACTTTTGCCACTATTAGTCCAGCCATGGATAATGATTTTTGTAGTTAAATTACCATCAAATTTCGAATTCTTTAAATTCGCGATATCACCAGTCCTCAAGATGTAACTCGCGACAGGATTGTTCCTCGTATATAGATGAAAAGTGACATCCTGCGGCATTAGCGTAGGATCGAGAAAACTTAATAAACCAGTTCGATCAGCTACTTCGGGTTGTTCTGGATTTGCAGAAATCATCTGATTTAAAAGCATTTCCTGTAGCAAGTCAGTTTCAGAACCGACGGGAGCTTCAGTTAATCCCAAAGTCGAACAACCTAGGATTAGAAAGATATTAGACATAATGACAGTTACGCCAGATGATTTCTGATCACCTGCTCTACTAAATCAAAGAGGAAGTTTACCTAGAGACAGAAGAAACGAAATCACACGAAGAACCATCGTTGAGGTTTGTTTTTAGAGAATTAAAAATTATTCGGAAATATAGGGACCTTATATACGTAAATCTTATCTAATGGAATAACAATTTTTCATCATTATCCTCATTACTGTAGTAATAAATTTATTCAGCGTCCTTCAGGTTTGTCAAGTTCTCTTTATTGTTCATGATTATTGCGTTCAATGTCTAATGCAACATAAAGCTAATCGATCATTAGATTGTGTTACGTATTTGCCATTGTAGGAATTTGAGAATGATAAAGGAGAGTGTAAAATTATATATACTAGTCGAAGTAGAAATTTTAAAAGGGATCAATGTATGTGTTCGACTCAGCTAGTTTAGCTTTTCACTTTTAAGTTTCAGAATACTATAAATATCTATAATCTCATCCTCATCAACGGAAGTCGTGAAAATTGTAGGTAAAGGATACCAGTTAATATGTTTATCGACTACTAATAATTCACAATTTATCGACTACTCTGATTACGCTGCGATACTTTCTCAACGAGTTAGTTGGCCGATAGCAGCGCTCAATATTTTGCGCGATTAACACGTTGTTTGTGATTAATTGCAGAATATAGTGGAAGAAGAGATTTAACACTTTTTAAAGAATACCATGGCGAATAATATGCTACTTGATATTGACGAATCAATTATAAACCAAAATTTATTATTAACGGTGAGAGGATTCAAATATTTAAATTTTACTTAGAGTTATCCATAACCTGTGTAAATCAACTGTATTACAGGAAAATAAGGTAGAAGATGAGTTTACAGAGATGCTAAAAACTATGAATAAACCAGAAAGACCTTCCGTTGTAATAAAACCGATACCTGGTATTTGGATGATGATAATTTGACATAGCTATTTTATATATAAATTTTGACACGTAACATGTCGTCATAGGTGCATGTGTAAAGACAAAAACATCCAGTGGTAAGAAGATATTCCTAAATATTTGTCAAACAACAGAGATACCACCACCTGATGATATATCAGAAACAAAATTGATCGAATTAATGGAAGATGAGAATCCATCTTATTGTATTCCAATGAGCATTGGACAGGAGAAGACTGAAGTTGATAAATCTGGTGCACCGTGTTTGGCTTACGACATAGCAATAAATACAACATACTTTGAAAAATGCGAGAAGAGGAGAATCTTTTGGTCTTTCACAATTGCTGTTATTATACAAGGAGTCTCTCAAAAGTTCGACAAGGATATAGAATTAAAAAATTATACTGTATTGAAGAATCGGAAGGTACGTTGCTTTACACTTATCACACAAATGATTTGTTTCTTTTTTATATTAATATATATTATAACATGGCGATCAGGTACTGGGAACACTGCAAGATCACCGGATTGAAAAACGGGAAGTCAAAAAAGCTATGCGTGCGCCATTGATTGAAGAACTCCCTAGCATAAATTCTACCTCTGTATCACAAACCAAAATATCTACTTCAAAAACTATTGAAGAATCACGCGAATCAAAGTCACGAGTTACTCCAACAACTGATTATATTATTTTACGTGAACCAAAGGAAGGAAAGCTGAAGAGACTTATTGGCAAATTTAAGATTAAAAGCTTGGTAAATCAATAGACAGATATAGAAGAAAAAAAAAATCAGAATCATTACAAAGTCATTTTATTTTTTCTAGATTTCTGCTGATGATATTGCTGTTGATGTTGGTGAAGACCGTATAATGGTAGAGGCTCGAAAAATTGGATACTTAATCGACATCTTTGTGCCTTACTCAATAGAGCAAGAAAAAGTATCAGCTATACTGGACAAAGACGTTGGAGTAAGATTTTCAATCGTAATTACTTAATTATATTAAAAGCTATTAGACATTAACATCATATTTCATTTTCAGATTTTGCAATTGAACATGCCGGTTGCTCATGAGTAAGTTGTAATTGTACCATAAATTTAATATTTAATAAAAATTATTAAATATCTATTATCTTATCATTTACCAACATGTCGCCATCTCCCAACAGTATCATATTAATATTACTAGATTAGTTGGAATCAATAGCGATTCTTTTGATTGCAATATGATATGATCACAATAACTGGGGCAAATTGAAAATATATATTACAGAATCTCTAAATGTCCTAATGGAATGGTGTGTGCAACCATAATTGAAAACATCTTAATACCTGCTTGACTAATACCGAACACAATAAATCATCACTGGTCATAAACACAATTAATTAACTGGAAACGTATAAAAGTGTATAAATTATTTCATACCTATTTATATGTATTGCTCTATACGTAATCTATTAAGCCGTATTCTTGTCCAAATGCAACAGACTAACGAATTCGACACTATTTACATCTCCGTGTAAAAGGTGGGTCTCTCGATGCCGATCATCGTGAAAACATTGGGTAACAGGTACACGGTGTTCAAGCCAATCATGAAGCAAGTGATATACTTATAAACTAAATCGACAAGAACCTTATTTCTATTCTCCAAGCAATTATCACTGTTCATCAGTTCCTTAGAGTTGACTTTGAGTATGGCACACATCGTTGCATAACTCAAAGATTTGCATACAGCTTTGGTTGCAATAACGCAGCAAAATCCGAGTATTGTTCTTAAAACTGTACGACCTAGCATAGGATATGAGGGCCATATTACATTATAGGGTGGTGGTAAAGGAGGCGCTGATAAAGCTCCAGTTCTGTAGTTAAGCCAGGCACCGAAATGAACTCCAGCAGTTACGGATACGACCATAGTTGTGTCTCCTCTAATCAAAGATACGAATAGCATATAATAATTTTATTAGAGAGGCAATATATTTTATAGAATAATGGTATTTACCTGGTCGGCGTCCACCTATCACTGCAGGGATAGTAGACAATAGTAGCAATTGTTATCGCGATTAAGGCAACCAGTGCCCAATCATTGGTGAGAAAGTAGAAATCCATGAAGTCTACCAGAGGTACTAGCGGTAGCATCAGTAAAATAGCTAGTGCCAGTCCAACGATTACGTCCAACACCGTATGCATACCTAAATAAAGTCTGCTGGTGCAAACTAATGTACACCTAAAATTATGTATTCACAGTACATCGAGATTACGAATTGGTCATTGAGACTTGAGGAATATATTAATGACGAACTTCGATCTATACTAACTATCATCACGATCAACGACTATGTATTTGAAAAATTATTAAATCACGTGATAAGAAATGGCTTACCATAAAAATGCGATAGCACAGCCTGTGGGAAACGAGTAGATATATCTATTCATGGTAAACAACACTACACTGAATGGGATTGATACACCGATCATGGCATGCGTCGATGGCATTCCATATTCCTGAGACCATTTATTTTGCAAACGGATTGCTGGTGGGCATGCAGGTCTTGGCCAACAAATGATGTCTTTAAGTGCTTGGCCTGTTAAAGATAATTCACTTAAATAGGTATAAAACTTGTTATGATACAGTCAAGACTTACCAATTGTCATAATGACAGCCCAGACTAGAACAACTCTTCGTCCCACTGCACCATCGATATTCCAAAACCAAAATGGTATGAATGCAGAGTAAAAGATTTCATCGCCCAGTTCAGTACCAAAGAGAAATAAATAATACCAAAAGTAATTTGTGATTACGTAATATAGCTTTTTAGAATCAGAACCTGACACAGTTTCCTCGTCACTCAAGGTACTTTCATTTTTTCTTCTACTAACATAACCATTTGAGTCTGAACGATTCACACCATATCCATTCTCTTTACCCTTTAAATCACTCTCGCTGTGTTCATTACTCCTTGACTCTTCACTGTAAGATTCATCCTGGTCACTCTTCTCACTAGTTTCATATTGACCAGTATCTTTGTCATAGCATATTTTAATGCCAAAGAATTCTTGAATTCTTGCAACCAAGTGTGGATCCTTCAAATACTCTATAGTTTTTGCCATTTTTAATCCTTGTACCTTGATCAATAACGACGAATAATCAAAATGTGTTTCAACAAAGAAAACGATTAGCTAATGATGAAGAAATCTCGATAAGCGAAATTTTATTAGACATCAGTTAAGCAACTCATAAATACAGTGCACTTGCCAACTTACCTTGCTATAAGGCTATTCTCTTCCAATAGAGAAATTATATTCGACGGGATATTAAGTAAAAGGGCAATGGTACCGTTGAATGTGTTCGATAGAAGAAAAAGCTAGAAATTAATTAGAATTGAAATGCCAGTGCGACAGAATGTTTTGACGTAAATTCTAAAGTTATTTTCTACTGCGGCACGAATGCGGTTCACGCGAATTAACGCCATTTGCCACACTGGCCACGAGTGACCGATAAAAAATTTGACTAGCCTAGTTATAAAGGTCTTCAAAAAATTTCAGGGCTGATACTCAATAGTGCGATGTAATATTGTCGATAAGGATGGTACAAATTTAATAGAAAAAAAAAAAGTGAAATCTATGGTCTAATAAAAATTGTTAGAATATTCAAAACAGGTAAAAATTCGCGGCCAGTACTGCGAGAGCATATTTGTGTTTCATTTACTTATATGCAGATGAACATGGATAAGACGATAATCGTATTACCGGCAGTGAATTTCAGAACGTAGCCCCAGTGTACTTAAAAAAAATTGGATTCAATCCATTTATTCTGTAGGTGAACGCATTGTGGGTTAATGTTATATTGTGAGTTATACATTAATTATGTACAACGATTATAAAATTTATTTTTGGTCGAAATCGATGCGACAAAAGTATTGGAAATTTTCATTTAACCATTACATACCCTCATCATATTTTCATCATACAATATCTAATAAAATATTAACTGAATATCTAATTATAAAATATCGTTCTCTATAGTATTTCCTATTCGATACACAGTATATTACTTGCGCATAATAATTATCGTAGAAAAAGGATTACACACTTTCGATTAAGTGATAACTTGGAGTTAATTGCGCCCCGGAGTCTCGCAAGATATTAATTAACGAATGTGAAAAATGCCACAGGTTACGAGAACAAATATTTATCACAGTAGGGTTTGGGTTCTCTTGAATAAAAAATCTCTTATTCTCACTTTTTCTTAAGAATGAAACATCTGCCCGATAATAGCAAAATTTCTGACTGCAGACGCCATGTCTGAGACGTCCGAATTGGAGTGCATGTGCAAGGATGGATTTCCGACTGTAGCTGCAGCCACTGCATGTGCGCTCATTCTTTGCATACTCTCCATATAATTTTTATTAACTTGACTACCCAAGCTGTTATTAATATTTACCAAATGATGAGATGCCGGTAGAGTTGATATTATTGGCGCCACCACAGGTGAAGTGGTGCAGGCCGCTTGTGCTTGGCAGTAATTTTGTGTGTTTTGTGGAGGCACTGTTTGATAACTGTTGTACTGTGCCTTGCACTTTTTCTCGTGTACAAAGAGACTTCCGGAGTGACTATAGGCAGTGCCGCAGATTTTACAAGCATACGGCTTTTCGCCAGTATGAGTAAACCGATGTTCTTTTAGATATTTTAGTCTCCTAAATGATTTTCCGCAGGTTTTGCAATGATAATTCGCTTCACCAGTGTGGGTAGTTATATGCGCCTTAAGGGTGCAGGATTTTGCGAATGCAGCGCTGCAAAAGTGGCAGACGAATGGCCTGTCGCCGGTGTGCGTCCTCTCGTGATTTATGCAATTCGAATTCGAGGTGAAACCACGTCCGCAATATTTGCACACGTGCGGTTTGTAACCCGTGTGCGTTCTCATGTGAAACATCAGTCCTGTATTCTGCCTGAAGGTCTTGCTGCAAATGTGACAGAGGAAGCGCTTAAAGTTTGAGTCTTGTTGCTCTTTTGCTCTTTCGTGGATCCGGACGTGTTTCTGAAGTTTTGTTTCCTTCTCGAAAGATTTATTGCATTCGTCGCAGGTATATGGTTTGAGCTTCTCCGTTCGCTTCTCCGGCTCTTTCGACTTCTCTGAGCAGTTGCAATCCTGCCCACAGCTGCTACAGCAACCCTCTTGGCTCTCATGAGCATTAGCTTTATGCTTTAGTAAAGATTTCTTAGTCACGTATGATTTACCACAAATTTTGCAAGGAAAGCCCTTACCCTCGTTGTCAGAGTCTAGCTCTTCTCGGATCCAACTATTTATTAACTTGATTGCTGATTTATCATCAGGTGGCTTCTGTAACTCTAAACAAGCTTTGTCCTCGTCGTGACTATACCTCTCTCTGTGACTTTTTAATCTGTCTTCCCTAAAGAACTTCATGTTGCATACGTTGCAGACATATTTTTTTTCTTGGTGCACGCGTAAATGCCTCTGCAATGCCTTCTCCGAAGAGCAGCACTTGGCGCAGTGTTTACAACGATGAAAGGAGTTATCGTCACCTGAATCAGAATCGCTTTCACTGTTAGACTCTGAATTCGAAGAATCTGGATTGTAATCCTGATCCTCGTTGGATGTCGATCCACGTTTTCTAAGTTCTTTCCCAAGGGAACTCTCTTCGTTTTGATTTGTTTCCTTCTTGATGTCTTCCTCGCAAAGAAAATTTAAACTATTCTCCAACTTTCTCTTATCTCTTATATCCTTAAGGATAGCAAACACTTCTTTCGGATTTGCCTTTTTGTGAACGTTCAGATGTCTCACCATCGTGTCTGTCTTGCGGAAATTCTTATCACAGATGCTACAGCGCACCGGCTTAGGTTTCTCCTTGAACTCGTGCAGTTTACCATGTTCCAGTAATTTGTCGAGTCTAAAAAATTGCTTATCACATTTCTCACACTTGTACTTTTTATCGTCATGTGTTAGAGAGTGCCTGTCCAAAGATTTCTTGCTCGAATAAGACCTGTTACACTTGGTGCATTTGTAAGCCAAATCAGAATCTATGTTAGCAATTCTCTGTGCTCTAGTATATGTAACACCAGGCAATGCTGAATCTGTATCAGCAGAGTCATGCTTTGTATTAACATTCTTTTTGATGTACTGTCTTTGTCTCTCTTTAAAGTTTTTTAAGTTTTCCATAGAAGTCATTCGTTTAAACATAGAGACTCTCCTTGTACGGTAGGTTTCCCTTTTGAATGGCAATCTCTCTTTATGTAGCTGTGTCATTTCTACTTTAACACCTGCCAAGAGTACTGTATTACTGACTTTAATATTATCAAAATGTTTAGTTGAGATACAATTACTTTCTATAATATTATCATTAGTATTAATGCGACGTAGAATGCTTTTGGAGATTTTATTATTTCCAACTCCTGCCATTGAATCTTGTTCCAACTTAATAATATCTTCGGAACAGTAAGCATCTGTCTGACAATATTGATCCTGTAAAGAAATAAAGAGTAATTCTTCTATCTTAAACTAGAATTCTTTTAACATATTATACCTACTGTTTGAACCTTGTCAGTGGTGTACTTTTTGACAGGTTTTCCAAACAATTCCCTTAACTTTTCATCTGCCCTCTGGCATTGCATTCTAAGTTCATGTGCCGCATTAATCTTAGAAATACAACTAGTACAAATCCATGGAGGTAGACCATCATCCCTCAGGACCTAAAATCAAAGAAAATATTTTATGATAACACTAAGAGAAAATCCAGACTTATAACATTTTCGAAAAGTTCATTCACTGACCTCAATGCCCCCATAAATATGCAATTTTTGCAGCATGTCGAGTGCACTCTCCTTTTTGGGGTCATCCTCGTTTACTTGAAAAATACATTGGTTATTTTGCTCGGCTACAAGACAAACCCGGCAAAGTCGATCCGTTTGAGATGATTCAACGCTCCTTTTCTTTTCTGTATCCATCCTAGGTGTCCTAGTCACTCGAGGCAGTTCAAAGAAATAAATACAAGGACCCTGACCCCCTACGACAAAAGTAAATTTTGACGTGATGTCATCGTCGAGCCATACTGTCGTGTTCTTCGGTGTTCTTTTTCTCAACGTTCCTTTTTCTGTGCCGTCTTCCTACCTTCCCGCAGCTTTTCAGAGAGTTTTCATGAGAACGACCGTATCGCTACGACGTGCATCTCCCGTCGTCACTCGCAGCTTGATTCCCGTTGTGTATCTATCTCTATGTTCACAACAGTCTACAGTAGTCAATCGTGGTCCAGGCTAGTCCAGGCATAGATGGTATAGATCTGATCCTGTATAGAGCCGAACGACTGCCTGACAGCTATTACACGTTTAGCTTTTGTATGTACAGTGACTGGCTGTCAGACTGCTTGTTGGATTGAACGTTTCGAACGTGTACGACTATCCCGTACGCGATACATGTGTAACGATAAAACACGAGCCAACAATGGAGAACACATCGAAGAGGACTGCCAAGAAAGATTTACGAAAAGTCGCAAAACGGTCACAAAAGCAGAAATCAAAGAGAACGAACGAAGATTCAATTACATCTGACAGCGAAAGATGTATGAGTTATGACGTTTTGCGAATCATATTTAGACACTTGAATGGCAAGGATTTAACGAGTGCAGCTATGGTTTGCAGGTAGAAGTATTTGGGATGTACTGTTGCACAAGGAACTGGTCTCTACCTGCAGAATATTGTTCTCCATTGGCATTTCAGATTGTGGCAAGGAGCCGCGAGTGATGAAAAGAAGACAAGACTCTGGCCTGATTGTTTCATGGTAAATATTAGTAAGTTAGAAGAAAAAGGGGAGACCCTTGGGCTTTCTATTGTAAAGCACATTAATATCCAACCGATAGTTGGATTGGTATTTGGAGTTAGCACAATCAATAGTCGTGTTGTACGCGAATCTAGGATTATGAGTAAAAAAGCTCCAGGTATACTACGCTCAATTGTTCTTTCTTTGTTCAGTTTCGTTAGTCACTTATCAATTGTAATGTACAGATGAGAAATTTTATTTTCAGGCTGTTACTGTTCCTATTTACCTACTCAATGCAAGAGTATTATATTTGGTGACCATGGAATGATAGCTAATCAGATTGAAGCTGAATGTGATAATGATGCTGTCTCATGCCTCTTTTTACCAAAAGTACCAAATGTTAAAATTAAGACATTCGCATTAACAAGTCATGCAGCTTCACATAATTTTAAACAGCTTTTAAAAAATGGAAAGGTACCCTTTAGTCAACAATTTGACAAAGACATGAAAGCTATAATAATATTTTCCGATGGTGCAAACTCAGGAATAATAAGCAGAATGTTGCAATTCTTTGTTTCTGAGCGGTAAGACTTTGAAAAATAATATGCAAAAAAAAAAAGCAAAACTGCTTAGTTTCCAATTTTCTAATCGGAACATTTTTTTTGTTTGACAGAAGTAAGACTTCCAAAGAACCCTTGTCCGTATGGGGTGGTATTGCCACCGAATTAGCTATCTGCAATCGGGAGGATAATAAATGTCTCGAATACATGAGCTTAGCTGGCATTTCTTTCAGTGGATCAGACATCTCAACCTGGTCTATAGTTATAGATGATCAACAGACAAAAAAAGAACAAATAGAAGCTAAGCTATTGCAGCTAAAGGATTGCATAAAGTTAAGAAAATACACAATAGGTTTCATGCTCGCCTGTTATCAGCGCGGAGTTCGATTGCACCGCGAACGAAACGTAGAATCGAGCATATTCAAGAAACTCTTTCCTAATATACCCCTCGTGGGTACTTTTGGCAGCGGAGAATTCGGACTGACTACTATTAACAATGATTCTTCTCAACTAGTGACACATGAGTGGTCGACTATCTTTATGATCCTATCCTATGGATAGAATCAGACTGATTTCTGAATCTTTATACATTTTTCTAAAGTGAAATACATAACTGTAAGGAGTTCTGGATGATAGCTACATAATGTGAAGTGACTTGAAAATAAAATGATAATATATTTAGAATTTAAAGTATTCCTCATCGAACCTCATTCAATTCATCCTTTGTAAGTGTATTTTTGTATAAGCGCCTGATAGAATCGGACGATCGGTAAAACGACTATCAAATCAGATATTTTAGCTTTTAATGAAAATGCGACGTTTAAGGCATTATTATCACTAAATTCAAGTTAGGGAGCACAAAACGTGGGAAACGATATGCAAATATCAGGATTAGGGAGCAAGTTAAGGCTCCGCGAGTAATCGTAGTGGAAGCATTACTCGGCCGCTACTTGGCAGTATTTCCGCATTCATGATAACAACCAGCAGATAAATAACTGAAAACTGGGCCACCTCAAGAGGTATTCATGCTTTTTTTCGATATTGTGCGGATTTATAAGAACTCCCACGCGCCAGGGTTCCGCTCAGCTCGTTACTCGCTAATACTAAGTACTAACGTGGTCTTTTTACAATAAATTTAAAATAGCGCGTATAGTTTTAAAAAATGCCCGTGGGAACTTTATCTTACATACCGTTGCTTCTCGCAGCAGCTATACAGTACAACGTTAAATCTGAAGTATCCAATAGCGGATTACGCAGCAAGTACGATGGATATGGCGAAGAATGGATCTTCATGCCCGATGGAAAAGGAAAACCACAAGTTGCTATACTCAAAGGAATGGACGAGAATGAAGCTCGGGGTGTCTTTGATTCATTCCCAATTACATATATACTATATACACGGTACTAAAATAATACAAACTATACTTCCAAAGAGTAATTGATATCGAACTAATTCGATCTGTATATTAAAAGAGATGGACCAGAAAAGGGAGAGAATTTGTACACGAACGACACGGAAGCTTTAAAAAACTCAAACTTTTCTCCATCGCGAAAGACCAAGCTGATCACGCACGGATGGAAATCTAGTGCATTCACGTCTAGCATCGTTAATATGAAATCCGGTATGTGAATGCGTAAGACAATTTCATCAGTTGACACTTGATCAATCATTGTGAATTTATTGTTTTTTGTCTAGCTTATCTGTCGTATGACGATTATAACGTCATCCTCGTGGATTGGGAACCACTAGCTGCCAGCACTTTCTATCTTGGACCCATGAAAAATACCAATAGAGTTGGAAAGGATGCTGGAAAATTCATTGACTTCCTAGTTACTGAAACTGGTTTAAAGACCCAGGATGTTCACTTCTTAGGTCAGTTTTTTCTCCTTCAATTCGCCTCGTATTTTCATTGAGACCCTTTGCGCTACTGCATCTTCTGCGTGTGGCAACAGGACACTCCTTGGGAGCACACGTTGCTGGAAATGCCGGCGCCGCAACGTTTTCAGGGAAACTTGGTAGAGTCACTGGATTGGATCCAGCTTTGCCAGGAATCCACATCTTCACGACGGAGGAGGGTCGACTAGATGCCTCGGATGCTGAATTCGTTGACATTATACACTCCTGTGGAGGAGTCCTTGGTTTTTTGCAACCTTTGGGTCAAGTAGATTTTTATCCCAACGGTGGGACAGCAGTGCAGCCCGGTTGTTGTTGTATTCCAGAAGTGATGGGTGAGTTCTTTTTACTGAATTTCAGCATATTTCGAGAGTCTAATCAACATTTGCAGATGCCTGTAGTCATGGACGTTCCTATCTTTACTTCACTGAGAGTATTAACTCGAAGACGGGACTAGTTGCCACAAAGTGTGATACCTGGGATAAATATATGAGAGGCGACTGCGCAATGGCAGAGACTGTTCTCATGGGAGAGCACGTTGACAGAAATGCCAATGGTTCTTACTTTCTACATACAAGATCCGAATCTCCCTTTTCGTATATATCGGAAATTGAAGACAATAACGTGTAATACTTTCTGAAACTGGTCAATCATTGGTATAAACAATTTTCAACGTTTTTGATTTAATAAATAGTAATTACATTATTTTACAATTGTTTAAGATACAATATATGTTTTATATTTCAAATAAATTCCGACTTTACCTTCTTACTTCGACCTTTACCTTTTCAAAAAATGATGCATCATGCCCACCGTTCCTTTATCACCAGCTAAGAGGTAGGTTCTCATGAAGAGGAAAGAAGGGACGCTTAAATTGGCTTGTAGAGTAAAGTGGTTACGTATTTCTTGCGATAACGATGTGTGGCTGATAACACCATAACACTGTCTTTGATGCTCAGAGCGTACAAGTGATTTAACATTACGTGATTCGGCTCTGGAAGAAGCGTCGGTTCACACTGAAATTTGCGATATTTTTGTATTAGCATTATTCGTAAATATTTCATTGAAATCATCATTTGATGGGAATTTTCACTCACAGAAAGCGGCGTGTCTTTATTAAGAATAACTTGCAGCAAGTGTGGCGGCAAAATTGGTGGGCCAGCTACTTTTTCCCATGGTTTATTTGGTGGAATTTCTTGTCCATATTCTGTTTGCGCACTGCTGATGACTCCTTCGCTATCCTTTGCAAGAGCTTGGAAGACTTCAAAATCTGATTTCTTTACAGAGACCAGATTATTCTTTGAGCCCATTCCATTGTCAACTATTTTCTACGTAAAAATGTTTTTATTTTCTCTATGCTATTCATTAACTTAGATTAAGGTCTTAAGTGCTATGGGCTCATTCTTACTAAACCAGGATCGTGCCTCCACTCGCCGTCCACATAGAACTTATACTGATGTTCGCCTTCCGGAAGATCGATTATAGTCACAAAATCTCCATGACTCTTAACCATTGGTAATGTTTTCCATCCAGTGAATGTTCCGCTTATATAAACCTGCTTGCCACCACCTTCCCATTTAAAAACAGTAGGCAGTACTTTGCTATCTGAGACTTTTGTTCCTTCGGAAACAGTATTGGATCGAGGACGCTGTGCTCCAAAATTTTCTCCATACTGATGATCTGTCTACTTGCAAAGATTCATGTATTAAAGATGAATTAAGGATGATTTCCTTCACATTATAGCATATAATAAAAACTAATAATTTCACCTTTGTGAAGTATGGTTCTTCCTCTTCGTGAGAGGACTGGAAGACCAGTTTCTGGCTTGGCTTTTTATCAAAGACAAATGCTTGTCCCTCTTTTCCAGGAGATGCTGGAGGATGATCCTTACTATGACGATTTCCTTCTCTTGACACAGTACTACCATGATGGTGTGTCCCTGGTTGACTACTTCCTGCATTACCCATAGTCAAAGCTCGAGTCCTACGAAACAGCATTGTCTAAAATCCTTGTATCTAGCGTAAATAGCTCAAACTAATTTTATAGATGATAGGCAATTGCTACAATGTACCAAGAGTGGCAAAGTTAGCTGAGCTTAACTTCCCCGTGAGTTGTGAATGTTTACACTATAAATAATTACCTGCACGCTAATTGATAACTATCGTTCTTACCTGGTGAAGATTAAAGATGCCAAGAACACTTTAAAGCCCAAATACGAGCTGCAGTCGTTGATTATTCTATTTGACACTGAACGGCATTAGAGACGAAAATATTTTCGTGGCGCTTAGAATATATCAGCTGATTGCGCGATAACGTGCAGTACTGCACATTGGCTATGCTCCCACCGGAGTCAAGTTGAGAAATGAAATAAGTGTGTGTATATCTATATATTAGTAAGCTATAGGTATACATTCAATGTACTTCCAACTGATGGAAACGAAGTCAATGAAGATGGCCGAAAGTTGTGCTTGGTCGACAAAATCTTAAAATATTCTTCGCTCGACGGAAATGTCAAGTATTTTAAAGTCGCTTCATGAAAACGTTTCTAGCTATAGCAGGCTATCTGGAAGAGGGTCTATCTATTCAAATTCGCTTAGCGTATATTGCTAGGTAGGAGATACACTTGTCAGAGCATTAGATTTTAATACGTAAATCGGAAGGGAAGTCAATATATCGTTAACCGAGGTGTAAAACTGTAAAACGCTTATTTATTCTATTCTTGCTATAGTTTCGAAACTACGCGGGAAATATAATTGGTTTCTGTATTTCCCAATCAAAAATATATTTCTTACGTCTATTCGTTATATCAAGAATAAAACATAATAATTATCACAATATAATCAAGAGAGAGATTATTATAAAAAGTAGATTCGTAACACCTTTTCGTCGTTTCTCACTGCGTCAAACGTTTTCACAGGCCAGTTTGGGCAATTTGTGTACAGAACTGATTACATAATTATAAATTGACACTTACCCCTTGTTGTGAATAACGGTAGACCTTTTTTTTATAAATCCGCTCGTCCTTCTATGAAACCTCCGAAAGGTATCTTTCTTTCTTAGTCACCAAAACATTCTAAAGAAAATCGTTATACCGATATTTTTCATATAATTTCACTTCACTTTTTCACTTCACTCTTTAATGTTTAGCAAAAAACAATTATCTCATGACACTAGCATTTTCATTCAATAAAGTTCGCGCATCTTTTTGAAATGATTTAGGAGAATGCAGTTCGCATCCATTATTTATGTCATAACGCGAAAAACGTAACGGAAATTATTTTCTCATTGTGAGACGAAGGTTAACGGTCAGTGCATTTATCTATAGAATTCTTTGAAAATTGTGTGATTATCCATGAGAAAATAATAATTATTGTATAACTGCATAAACGCATGTCTACAAGAACTGAGGAACAGATGTGCGCGTTGAAAAAAAATTGTATTCCGTGAACATTAGTGCGGACTGCAATCAATTGCTATTACCGAATGAGGATATTTTGAATTTAAACGTTCATTGAAGATAACTAGGTAGCTTATCGAAGCCCCACGACAAAGATATTGTATTAGCTCCGCGTAAGTTATCATTTTCGTAATTGGAAACTCAAGATAGTCGTTAACACTAGCTAATCTCCGGAAAGTCACTGGTCTATAAGATTTAAACGGCACGAAAGCACGGGAATGCCTAGTTTATTTACCTTCCGTCAATAATTTGACAGACAGTCTATCTATTGACGGTAAAAGTTCGTTCTACACTACCGATTGGCGTATTCAAGATCCTAGGAACATTTTATGAGTGCAAGTTGTTTATCTACAAGTAGAAGCGGCCAGTCGCGAGCGGTCGGGGAAAGTGGTGAGGCGGACATTTTGGTAATTGTTGACAACATTTTGTGTTTCACGAATTTTGGACGAGGTTTCATCACTGGCTTTACAATAGAACGGTCGCCCTATAGGGTCGTACTATGGCGGAATACTTAGCCTCAATTTTTGGAACCGAAAAGGACAAGTAAGTTGAAATTTTCACGTGTGCTTCTGCGTGTTGTTTTCGTGCACTGGTTCTGATTATAGCGTCTTCATCTTTCAGAGTTAATTGTTCCTTTTATTTCAAAATCGGCGCATGTCGACACGGCGACAGATGTTCCCGTATTCACAACAAACCGACTTTCAGTCAGGTATGCCAAACATGAATATATACGGCGTCTGCATATCATCACAAAATATTAAATGAGTGCTTATTGTTACAGACTTGTCTACTACAAAATTTATACGTGAATCCGCAAAACTCAGCAAAGAGCGCTGATGGCTCACATTGTAAGTTTTTTTTTACATATATTGCAGAAAAAGGAATGATTTAGTCTACTTTGATGTGTGTTCATGAGCATACTTACATTTGTAGTGGTTGCAAATGTGTCTGACGAAGAAATGCAAGAGCATTACGATAACTTTTTCGAGGATGTCTTTGTGGAATGTGAAGATAAATATGGAGAAATCGAAGAGATGAATGTTTGTGATAATCTTGGAGATCATTTGGTTGGTAACGTCTATATAAAGTTCAGAAGAGAGGAGGATGCGGAAAAGGCAGTGAACGATTTAAACAATCGATGGTTTGGTGGTAGACCAGTGTACGCGGAATTGTCACCAGTAACTGACTTTAGAGAAGCCTGCTGTCGTCAATATGAAATGGGGTAATCTTTTACATTACTTGGCTCAGAAAAGCTGTTGGATACAAATAATATATACTATCAAACTTACAGAGAATGTACCCGGTCAGGATTCTGCAATTTCATGCACTTAAAGCCAATCTCACGAGAACTCCGTCGCTATCTCTACAGTCGCAAGAAGGGCAAAGGAGGAAGGTCCCGATCTCGTTCACGGTCCCGTGGACGCGATCGCAAGCGCAGATCTCGATCTCGTGAAAGGCGTTCGCGATCAAAGGAAAGACGTAATAAGGGCAGAGAGGACAAAGGTCGTGATGGTCGCTCGGGCCGATATTGATTAATGAAAACTTTCGATTGCGTCCTATGTATCGTTTGTGCTGTTTGGAACTCAAAATTCATTGTATTAACTGAGGCAAGAAAGATCCCATTTTAAACGTATACTGTGGCCTCTAACTTTATAATAAAACTTAAATATTCCACCAGAATACTTTCCTTTGTTTTCATTTAATATAATTTGGCTTCATACTATTTCGTTCATGGTATCTAATTTGATTTTATATTTTCAAAGACAAGTAAAATTACATAAGAAGGTACTTTTATAAATGCATAAGGTATTAAATATTACCTTATAAATGGAACCTGAAAGTGCTGCCCTCATGCGATAAGTTCTTTAACACTTCTCAAGACCTCGAAATACCCGTCGTTGAAATTCACCACAGATAATGGCTAAATCAGGGACCGCAACCGTAACCGAAACCGGAACCGAAAACCGATAAAAACCGAAAAAAATTAGGAACCGAAACCGTAACCTTTAACCGAAATTTCGAAATTGTTATATTCCGCACCGTAACCGGTATTCGAAATAATTGAAATTAAAAACCGAAACCGAAACTGTTAACCGAAATGTAATATTTCGAGAAAAAAAAATTTTAAACGGATAATGGTCTAGTTTACACCGTACAGTATTTAGACAGAATTAACCAATCTCGTTCGTTTATTCTGTTTTAAACCTTGCACGTCATTGGTTAGACTTCTCTATAATTCTGTATGAGGTAAATTAGACTAATGGTATAACCATGGGCTATGCTTCCACTGTGCTGTGCTCAAACAGAGTTAACCAATCAAACACAAGATTTCAGCGGAATAACTAACACACGAGTGTTTAATTCTATGGCTATATTGCTACAAGGTTAAAAGAGAGTTAACCAATCAAGATAGTTTATTCCGCTCAAATCCCTTTTTTTGTTGGTTAACTCTATTTTAATCTTGCACGATGAAAACAGTTCTATTTCAACCGTCAGGATGGTAGCAGAAATTCAAATAGGCAATGGTTGCGTTCAGCAGAAACACCACTGAGGGAGCAAATACATTTGATTGGTCAAATCTCACTCTGTTTCAAGATTAACGATCTAATGACCAATCAAATGTACTTGCTCCCTCAGCGGTGTTTCTGCTGAACGCAACCAATAACTGTTATCATCATACGAAACGGACTGAAGAAAGAGCATGCGGTCACCGTTTTTGTGCAAACGGTATAGTTTTTTTATGGTGTCTTGCATTGTCTTGTAAGCTAAATATGGGACGCATGAAATCAAACTGAAATAAGTAAAGTTTAATCCTCAATTTTCCTTGATAAGATCTCTATGCGTCGAAAAAATATCAGTACACAAAAAAAGTGGTTGATTAGAGTGTTGTATATAATGGATAAATATAAAGGATAAATTAGTTAATTGTTACCAAAAACTATCTCTCGTTAAAACCGAAACCGAAACCGAAACCGAAATATATTAAGTTTAAAAACCGAAACTGAAAACCGTAAACGAAAAATTATGAATTAGAAACCGAAAACCGAAACCTAAAACCGGAATTCAAGCTTTTACCATTCCGAAAACCGTAACCGAACCGTTATTTCTTTCGGTTGCGGTCCCTGGGCTAAATACGTGTCAAACGTCATACCTAATGATGGTTACTTGATTATAAAGTTCAATTCCGTGAATAATACATTGATTGTCAAGCACATTGTAATTCATATTATTTGCCGGGAGTGAACAGTGCTTCTATCACTTTAGCTGGTATCTAATTTTCAGATAAATATACATAAATTTGATTGGTTGATCAAACTACTTTTGACACCGTTAAATATTACCACAGGTCAGCGTATAAGTATATGTATACATCAATCAAATCATAACTTCAGCCCACGTAAGCTTTTTTTGATTTAATAAAAGTCCTCTTAGACTAATAATAGTCACTCCTGTCTGATTGTCGCAAGCCATAGGCCGCTATCTCTAGCATCAATCGAAACTCATTTATAATGTAATTTTGCACAGTTCCAAAGAAAAGTTTCCTTACTGCACTTCCGCCTCTTTTTTTCATATTCACGCGGACATAATTTGTAAAGTTAGAGCAGAGCAGAGCGGTAGGAGCATTCTCACAGTCGTGGTAGCTACACTCCTGACCTCCCGGCTGCCGGCGTCTTGTCAAGTGACGCTTCTCTCCGCCACTCGCCGCTAAGCGAACGGACGGCTCGCTTCGTGCGGGATTGCAGCTCTCGTGGTTACTAGCGATACTTCAGTGTGACTTGTCATTTAGTGCGAAATTGCAGATCTGTGGGTAGGAGCAAAACCGAATTCGCATTTGTGAAAGTCGTGCGAAAGGTGCGTTGACAAGTCGATATAAATAATAGTGACTAACGATAATTGCAGCCATAGCAGCTCATTTGTGTGTGATAACGACGTGGTTTTAATTGAAAGTCCAGCAGTAAAAGTGCAAAAAAGCCACGAGTGAGAATTGCCACTGTGGATCTCGTTAGATATTCGACGCTTCTCGCTGTGATTCGATTCGTTCATTGAACAATTAACGCTCTGTGCAAGACAACATTTGCCTCGTGTCTTAAGATTTCAAAACGTATTTCCGAGAACAAGGAAGGCTCTGCTCCTCTCATCTCTTTTGAGCTCACGCGTCGTAATTAAAACAGTCGCCCCGGATTGATCAACTTGCTTCGAAACGCGATATCTCACGCTTCTTAGTTTTTGTTTCTTTTAAACTCGTTGCTTCAGCAGAGAGCATGACGCATGGGGTGGATGACCACGAACAATTTTGTCTCCCTGATGGGGTACAGGCAGTTAGGCGCTTTAGTTTCTAGAGATGCCAGTGAAAAAATGGTAAAATTGAATCTGTCAAACAATGAGGCGGCAGCACAACACGATTTAACAGTTCTCTACGCAATGCATGGAAAATCACCCCCAGTAGTTAGGAAATACAAATGAAAGGGTGTAAAGCGCTGCTGATAGTTTCTTCAATAAATCCAGTAGCTAGTGTCTTTGGCCTGAAACATGGGTAGCAAATGGTGCTGGAGAGGAGTGGGATGGGGTGAGACGGGGTGGGGCAGGGCAGGGCGTCTCTCTTGAATTTAGTAAAAGCAGAGGCAAGCGTCGTAGTCGAGGAGCGTTGCGCGCTACCCCTGCGATCAATAAACCCTCCGGAAAGCTCCGAGGCGAGCCGTTCGTGCATGCTTCCCTTCTATAGCCTCCCTTCTCATCGAAGGGATGCCGACCACATATACACTTCCCTTCTTCCCTTTCGCGCTACTTTGCTCATCCCCCACTACTACCGACTAAGATCGTAATCGGTGGCACGTGTATGGCCGCTTCCTCCGTAGAACCTTTGAAAGACACTTTAATATTTTCAGCCATGCATTTCTTTATCGACAGAATAAACTTCCTTTTATTAAATGAACGAACACGTAATAGAGTCTATGTGCTCTTACGATTGCCTATATCTCGAACCGATGAAGGATCAATGATATTGACACAGGTCCATGCCCCAACTGTTTCTCAAGAAGTCCTCTATTGTTCCGTTGCGTCTTCCTGTCCACCATAAAGCATCCCACATCCTGTCTATACAAACCGATCGCCAGTACGAGAAGCCGAGAATTAATAGCGAGTCCCAGGCAAAGAATTGAATCAGGAAATATGAAGTTTCGACGTTTCGTGGGTGTAAATTTGGTGCTTACTTGTGCTTTATGTGTACGTACCAGGTGGAGAGAAGCAGGATTATATCGAAAATGTGGCGAGATCCACCAGGAGGGAGTATGACTGCAATGGCCTCATTGACTTTATTGCTGTTGGCCTCAGCTGCGATTACGTCAGGTAAGCCATGCATTGGATCAGAATTTTATACGTTGCAAGGACATCGAGACCCATGCAGTAGATAAACAATGCACGAGATACGTGGAAGCCGCAGTAACGGCTGACCGGGGAAATATAATGAGAGCTCAATATGTAAAAGCGGTCGTTTACGATGCAGCAGAATATCGAAGCGTTTCTGCATTGGCCGGTAGAATTCAAGACGTACACGGTGTCCTTTAAACTTCTAACATCCTCGTCACGCTCGTGTTATTTCCAACTGTATCAGTTGCCAGTACTTTGTCTCGCAAAATTATATTCATTTCGGCCAGAAGGTTTTCATTATCCTCGATTATTAGTAATTTAGAATATCCTGGGCGTACTTCCTGTCTTGCTCGCTACCTTAGAAGAAGCTTGTTCTTGGATTCAGCTACTACAGCTACACGAAGAGCTGCATAGGCCGTATAGGTGCGCACTTGAAATTCCACTATAAGTAGCGAGGACAGGAGGAATGACTTTAAATGCGAATGAGCGGGATGAGTAATACCGAGAGTGACTCCTGAGCTGAAGTCATGCTTTGAGATCGATCCTTGGATGACGCCAGCATATTTCACGCGTAGAACAAAAATTGTTAGTAGGAAAAATGGAGAATCATCGACACGTGAAACATCAGCAGAGCCTTCATTTGTCTAAAGTCTCTTGGTCTCTCTTGTAAATCGTTATCCTCGGAGACACGAGCACGTTAGCAGGAACCTAACCTCTCTTCGGACTAATTTAGAAAATTCTCTCTCGGCTCTCCGACTGTACCAGCAGCCCGAGCACAAGGCCGCGTTTACGGGTCTCCCGCTGTCGTTGGGTTCAATTATGTCGCGGTGTGTTGTTTCAACGCGGGATCAGGCCAAGTCGGAAGTAGACGATTCATGTCGACCATGTGCGCCCCCACACTCTCTAATGGAAAGGGGGCGATTCAAAACATGCCGCATTTATTCCCTTGGTCTATTATTTTCGGTTACTCCTCTAGTTCCATTTTTCTTCTCGGTGCCGGCCTCAGTTTTGTTGTCTCGCGCGTCACGCTTCCACAATTTTCGCAGCTTACGCTGCACGATCGACTTAAGGCTCGAGCGATTTGCTGCTGCCACTGGGGGTACCATGAGGATGAGGTCACGTCGCAATGTTCGCGACGTCACTAGAGCCAGCTGACAGCTCGCCAACACGCAAGACGAGTTAGTATCTGCCGGATGGCCTCGGCAATCGTGAGACTCCCATGTGCCAGAGACACGCTATTCCGATTTGTAATATTGATCTGCCGGATGAAAGTGGATGGCTTCCGGTTCGGGCCCTGTGGGTCTCGTCTAGAAATAGACGTGATCCCGAAGGAAAGTCTTGCTGGGCTAACTCGTCTCCAGCCAGGAGAATCTTCTATCGGATCTTTAACTTCGAAGAAAGGTAGAGCTGCCAGAAAATTGTATAGGGTAGCAGAGACGGCAGCTGCCAAGGTCCAGGGCGTAGCCGAGTCTATAGGAATACCTTAAAGAAAGGACGAACATCTGTCGTTCTCAGAAAGGAAGCAGGGCTGCGACTCGGTCTTCGAGGACCAGGTGTTACGGATTAGTGCCTTCGGACCGCAACCTTCCATTTATATTTCGTCCTGGCTATACCGATCCGTATATTATTAATGTTGAGAAAATAGGAAGATTCCTTGATACGTCCGATTTTTAAAAACAATATGTATGCAGATCAGCATTGTGGCATAATTGCGAAGCATCTCAGTTTTTCGATTTCATTTTTTTTTTAATTTACCAGAACCAATGCTAAAACCTATCAGAATCTATAGAACTTCGTGGGATGCGAACTTAAGGTATTTTTTGGATTCCAACACACGGGATGCTAACTTCACAATGATCTTTGTGTCTAAAGCGTGGTAAATCGACGCGACGTCAGGGAATCGAGAAGTTTTCTTTCGTTCAGATAGAATCGAGAAAAAGGTTAAATGGAATGACGAACGTTGACAGAATCTGCAGCGAGTGCGCATGCGCAGAAGACGGTCAGACGTTTCTCCCTTTCACTTGGCCATACGTATTCAGTCGCGATTCTCAAAGATCCAAATGGTTTTGCGCGCGTGACCCGGCATTTCACTGGGTCCGTAAACTTCCAGTAGCTGTGCGCGTTGCTCACGACGCACACGTCTGCATACGCACATTTTGTGCAACCACGCTATACAGACACGAGCGTCGGTTCGCTCGAGATAATGCAGCGACGCTGCCCGTCCCGATGCTTATATATAGACCCTGGTTGTCGACCGCGACGCTCTTTATCGCTACAGCAGCCAACTCGTCCGATCCAGGAAAATTATATTCCGGCACATCGTCTCGCGTCAGCCTCGAGTACTTTGGGTACTCCAAGAAGTTAATCTCTCATTGCTTCAATTGGTTCAAAAGTTTAACGGCCATTCCGAGTATGCACGGCAGATGGCACTGATATCCGAATGGACGTGGTATGCGACCTCCATCCATCCGTCCGTCCTTCCATCATGAATGCAACTTCCGTTCATTGTTTCAACGACTTACACCTCTTGACTGTAACCTCAGGATCGATTCTTCCCTGACTCATTATTCATCGCATACCGATTGGCTTCGACTTCTTTGATACAGTCGGCAGCTCCTTTTCTTTCGACAGCTGACACTTCCATTCGAGTCTTCGGTAAAATCTCCAGCCGAATGAGTTGCGTTGTGCTTTGAATAAGGCGGCCTCAAAAGTGGCTGCGAGGAGAACCGGTCGAGCAGTCGGGAGGCAGAAGAAAAATGTGACAGAGCACCTGCTCGGCTCGGGCCTCTCGGTTCGCAGGGTGCAGCAGCTCGGTTCGCTCAAGTCCCCGATGGAAATCCGAGGAATAAAGGAGGCTCGGTTCTCAATCTTCTCTACGCGCCATTCGTCTAATATGAAAATCAAAGTTGCCTCAAGGCCCATATAATATTTCATAGCCGGACGAAGGCTGCGCCGCGGCTATGAACTTTTGAGAATTGGTGTCCCAATTGGACGTGGGTGTCGCATCCTCGTCTGCTCTACGATAAACAAAAGATAAAAGTGTCCCCCCGTCCTTTTGACTGGCCATCCGCGCTCTGTCATTAATGCGTTACACATGCGTCAAAATTAAGGTTACACGCTGGACGGACGCAGGAATATCACGAGGGTCCCACGAGTTTATTATTTCGCTGTTCGTTCTCGCAACGGCGGCTCCTCCTCGGTTTCCGAGCGAAATTCGTTAGCCGTGCTATTTGAAGTGCGCTCGGAAATTTACTGGCTGCGTCTCGCTCAGGCGCATTCCGATAAACAGGGACACGACGGTCCTAAATGTTTAATTTACGAGTCCTGCCTTTAACGAGAACAGCGGAAAGAAGAAAATTGCCAGAGGGGCGGTTCAACGTACTTTTTGGCCATTGAGCAGACGACGTGCGGAAACTTCGAAGGAATCGAAACGTCATTATTCGATCGATGTATAATTAAAAGCCTATCGATGGACCCCGAGGTAGTTCGACGATATTCGACAAGATACCTTTTTGTCTTTTTTTGCTTGACTTTGATTCGTCGACACCTTCGAAAGAACGCCGCAGTCTTGTGGACTCGGTAATGGCGCTGGATAAAAGACGAGTCGGACGAGTCACGTGGCTGCCAGATGTCGCGAGGGTGAAATCTCGAGGGCACGATTTGCGGGAGACTTCACGGCGCAGAGCTTTAATTCCGAACGCGTCTTGACAGAAATCTTTATGCGTTTACGTTACGCCTCCGTTTGTCCGTAACGTTAAGTTGTTTGGCCGCAGATATAATAGTCCAGTCGCAGGAATAAATGCGCCGTCAGTCAAACGAGCAAGGCACGTTCTCAAGGCATCGTCTTACCATTGTTTTCAGTGTTTGCCGAGGACGAATCCATGGGGCCCGTTTTCATAAAGGAACCCCCGAATCGAGTTGACTTTTCGAACGGGACTGGAGCTGTGGTCGAGTGTCATGCCAGAGGAAACCCACAACCGGATATCATCTGGGTGCGAGGCGACGGAAGTGCCGTAGGCGATGTTCCCGGATTGAGACAGGTACCGTATAAGAATTGCTGATTTCTCGTCTTGGACCAAGTTCCGTCATTTTTTTGAACACGCCTTTCAATTGCACGACGTATCGTCGTATCAGCGTTACTATAACCGTCCATACCTTACGTGACCATTCGAAGGGCCGATTTCCAACAAACTTCCGGATGCCTGAGTGTTCATGATTGATGTCTCTGATTCTGTTCCAGGTCATGCCCAATGGAAACTTGGTCTTCCCTCCGTTCAGGGCCGAAGATTATCGTCAGGAGGTCCACGCTCAGGTTTACACGTGCCTTGCGCGTTCGCCTGCAGGTTCGGTGCACAGTCGGGACGTTAATGTCAGGGCCGGTGAGTCTCACTTTTCTCCTTTCGTTAATATTCGCTGATTATTTTTGTGCGGATGTCGATTCGAGTGTATCGAGCGGTCTGACCTTTTCCTACTTCTCTCGCGCGGTTCTTCGCTTCTGATATTTCTCTATAAAAAGAACCGCTTGAATTAGCACTCGTTAACGAGAACGTTTGCAATTAAAGTTCGCTCGCTCGATACACTCTCTGACATCCAAGGAAATATGATATTACGAGTTTCAGGTGAAAAGATCTTATAAATTGTCTCCGAAGCTTCCGGCTGAACTTTGACCCACTCGCCGAGATAAGACGAGTTAATCATTGATTCCAGTTCTTTTAGCAAGTTTCAGCAACGACTCCGCACGTGAAGATGGTGACCAGGATGAATCGAGTATCCGATGTGTGTTATCGATTACAGATTGTACGAGGAACACGGACTTTTGTAATATCGTTATCAGCCTCCAGCTCCTTCTCCGATTTTTAATCGGCTGTCAGATCTTTCGTCCTTTTCCATCGTTCTCTTTATGGATGGAAAATGTCATCCTCTCCGCGAAGTCTTTGTATCTGTATTCGGTAATCGGAGAGGGAGCAGCAGGGTCGCCTCAGTGATTTGTACCTTTTGCCACAGCCAAGGTGTAAAAATAGATTTCTATGTGAACGACAGTGGTGGCACAATACTACGACACCGACGTCAACAAGGAATACGCCATAAGGGGGAACAGCGCCATTCTCAAATGTGTCGTTCCTTCGTTCGTTGCGGATTTCGTGAAGATTCTCTCTTGGCACACGGATCAGGGAGAGGAGTTTCTACCGAGCGACGATTTCGGTAGCGATTTTAACACGAAAGATAGACCTTTAGGAATTTCGAAATTACTCGAAATAGCCTCGAGTAACGTATACCCTCCATGTTTGATATCTAGTGGAGAGAAATGGAAGACTCGATCTATTTCGGTCGGCGGGCAGATCGTGAAAATCGCTTTTTGTTTGATCTCGTCGCGTTCGGGTTGGACGAAAGTATCGGTGGGAGGGGGTGGTTGCTTTTTTTGAAAGTCTTTTAAGAGAGGGTCGAGCGATAAAGGGTTAGTCTTGTTGAGGGTCCTTTGTCGGGAGTTACTGGGGTACGAAGCCCTTTGAGGCTCTCAGCGAGCGAAAACGCAAACGTTAGGTTGGTCTGTTAGGAGGGCATATTGCGACACGCCAGGCGGAAGTGGCAGGATTCAAAGTGCTGCCCTCGACGTTAAGTGAGACGGGAAGGACCGCGGGACGTTCAGTCGCAGTCAGCCTGCGAGCCGACGACTGTTTGCTTAGGGAATCCAGAGCTGTTGAATGTATTACTTGTATCGGGTAGTGGGAAAAGAATCGTATGGTTAATCGAACGTATATTGCGCACAGGTTACTAAATTCAACTATTTTATTTGAAACGGCTTTCGGCGAACCGTCCGATGAACTCGTTTGATTAGCCAAAGGATGGTCCCGTTTTTTTTTTTTTTTTTTCCCGTCGGCTATTCAATTACTCGCGTTCGCGTTGACCGCATTCACCGCAGTCCGTCGTTGACGCTGACGCTGCGCCGTGACGCTAGCGGTTCTAGCTGGAGGGTTCTATCTGGAACAGCCTTTCCAGCCTGTTATCTCCTCGAACGTTCTCGCAAATAATCGACGTGCGTCGCCGCCGAACGGCAATTTGCAATTGAGATGGATCATGATGTTCAATCTGTAAAATGACCGAGTCAAGTGAGCCTGGTGCAGCATCTCCTAGGAGCCGCGTATCGCGATCTGCTCGCACACGAGAAACTAACTTCCGGAAGCCAATGACTCTTTCAGTCGCGAAGTCCAATCGTCTCCGGATGGCGCGAGGAGCCCGTCGTCAGCGTCGTCACGTGACTTGTTAGTCTCCCGAGGTCCCTGACCAACGCGAGTTTCATTAAGACTCAGCGCTGCAATCCGAGGAAGCCTCGTAGCGACCTTATTTCTTCTGACCTCATTTGGCGACTGAGTTACTCCACTTTAGAGCTTTTTTTTTCCTGCAGCACGATGAATATTTGACTTCACTCAACCCGGCACAGATTCTCTCTCTCTCTCTCTCTCTCTCTCTCTCTCTCTCTCTCTCTCTCTTCCTGCACTCGTGGGGAGTCCCAAGTATAGGATGCGAGTGCAGCAGCGAATAGCCGGATATCTATCGCGCGGTTGGGCTATGTATGCGCAGTGCACTTTGACCCTGCAGTGGGAATCAGTTGAGATGCATTTTGATTGGTTCGCAGTGGTGCATCAGTATTACCAGTCCGAAGTGAACAACGAGTACGTTATACGGGGAAACGCGGCCATTCTTAAGTGTAGCATCCCGAGTTTCGTGGCCGAATTCGTGCAGGTTGTGGGCTGGCAGGATGATCAAGGAAATTCATTCGATCCGAATGAAAAGGAGGGTAGAGCATTAAGGATCTTTTAAGTATTATAGGAAATAACGGACCCTCGCACCTTCGACTCCCGGGAGTAACGAGCAGCGGCAGTGACGACACGTTTTCTTTGATGGCTCTTCTAATCTTTTTCATTTTTTTTTCTTTTTTTTTCTAATTCTGCGATTCAGTCGTCACGCAGTATTACGAGGCGGAAGTGGTGTCCGAGTACGTGATACGCGGAAACGCCGCTATCGTCAAGTGTACCATTCCCAGTTTCGTTGCTGAATTCGTGTCGGTCGACTCCTGGGAAGGGAGCGACGGTTCCTCCTACAGAGCGTCGAGCGATTATGGTATTGCCAATTGTAAACACACTGTAGCTATATTGGGTGCGGAGCACGTGGCGCGAGCAGCAGCAGCACGACTGGCAGATTTTGCACGGGGCAAAGAGGAACCACGGACTCACGTGGCCATCTTCATTTTCTAGTGGTCACTCAACCCTACAATCCTGAAATATTGACGGAGTACGCGATCCGAGGGAACAGCGCCATTTTGAAGTGTAGCATACCGAGTTATATCGCGGAATTCGTAACCGTGGAAGCTTGGATCCGCGAGGATGGAGAGACGTACGTTCCTGGACCGATAACCGATCAGGGTATAATTATGTCATTGGTCGATTTCCCATTTGTCAATCACCGACACTCCCGATCGACGATCGACCACGAGCAGCCAGCTGGCTATTATTATTATTACGATATACAGTTATATCCGGACGAAGGGACAAAGTCGGGTGGCCTGTCGAAGGAGTCCCGCTTGGCCGTTCGGTCGAATAGCTCTGTATATCTGACAATGAGCTAGAGATGAGACTAAATGAGGGACACAGTTCATTAATTATTTTCTCTTGACTTTATGGCGCGAGCAGTCGTCTTGCAGTTCTACGTCACCGAGGCTGAGAACGAGTACGTGATCCGCGCGAATAGCGCCATTATGAAATGCAAAATCCCAAGTTTCGTGTCGGAGTTTGTCTACGTCGATCAATGGGTAGCAGACGACGGGACGATTTACGTGGCTGGCAGAGAATACGGTACAGGCGATACGAGCCGAATTACGTGGATTATGGGACGATGGACGTTGCAGTTACGTGAGGATAGAATTACGCTCCTGGAGGTCCCTCTGGAAAGGCGTCCAGTCGGTCTGAGACGCTAAGGGAAAATCGAGTGGATTTATTTCCGACTTAGCCATAGTGTTGACGTCTTTTGGACTTTTTATAAATCGAACACAGACCCTAGTAGGTAATTCTATCGACACTTTCCGTCCAGCTACCAGGATCCTTCTTATACGGATAAGCCACAGATTAGCTGATAAGCAAAAATAAGGAAAAGAGAGACGAGACTTGTCTCGATCATTTTAAAAGCTTCTCTCTCTCTCTCTTTCCTTGACAACCGGGAATCGCGCGTTGCAGTGGTACAGCAGTTCTACGAAGCAAGAGTCATTGACGAGTTTGTCCTAAGAGGCAACACTGCCATCCTGAAGTGTCTCCTGCCCAGCTTCGTGGCTGATTTCGTGGAGGTGGTCGAGTGGCGAGCGGACGACGGTTCTTCCTTCACGATCGAGAGTCACGAGGAGAAGGGTACGGAGAGAGGAGTGGAGCGGCGTTTTGTTTCTGTCTTTTGAAAAAGCGAGGAGGGTACGGGCAAGACGGGGCAGTGGCTGCGAACGAATCGACGAATATTCAAATTCTCCGAACGAATTCGTTCGCCCAAGTGCAGCTATAAATAATTTCCAGTTGTGTCGCAGTACTTCGAGGCGCAGGTTTACGATGTCTTTGCGATTCGCGGTAACGCCGCCATATTCAAGTGTCAAGTACCGTCGTTCGTGGGGGATCACGTGGACGTGGCTGGTTGGATCGATTCCAATGGCGGCAGCTACCTTGCCGACGAGGAGTCCTACGGTACATGGAAACTTTAAAGGAATTCCCAGGGTTTCTCTTTCTCTTGCTGGATTGGGAATATTTTGGCCCCCGCGCCCCCCTCTTGCCTCATTCATGTCTGTCAATTCATGACTGTCAATTCGGGAACCGTGTCTGGTTGCAGTTGTCGGGCAGCGGTACGCAGTGAATGTCATGGACGAGCATGTCCTGCGAGGAAATGCGGCCATTATCAAGTGTCACATTCCGAGCTTTGTCGCTGAATTCGTCCAAGTCGACTCTTGGCTAGAGGACGATGCCACTGAGATATATCCGAGTCCTGATTACGGTACACGACCTCTCTACCTATTCTACTGTGTCTTATCGGGAGTCCGAATCTTCTCTTTAGTTCCGTGTGGGGGGCATGGATGGGCCCTTTGCACCTAGGTCCCGTTCAAACGTTACTGGTCAGGTTCGCTTGGCTGACTTGCCTGATAATTATCATTGCATCGCTTATCGCTCCTTATCAAATGCAACTCTCGCGTGCGTTGCGTCTTTCCTTTTACGCAGAGGCCGAATGCTGCGTTCGCCAGGGAACATTTTCTGACGTCCAGGAAATATTTTTAATGAAAAACATGTGAAAGACTCGTCGTCCGTTACCCGATTTTTAGCCGAAACGTTGCTAAAAAAAACGAAATTTTGTAAAAAAAAAATAAATAAAATGTCGGTCGATCTTGATTCGTACGACGTTGACTGCCGCTGCTCGCGCTGACCCGGACCCTGTTCCCGTGTAGTAGTCCCCAAATCCACCCATCCAAGTTCCACCACCCCCCACCCAACCTCAACTCCATCCACTCTGTTCCTCCAGTCTCAAAGTAGCTTAGCTAGCTGATCGTTTTTGTTCGTCCGCGGGCGCACTCGACTATATCGACTATATCGACTAATATATTGCTGGCTCGGCTGAGAGGCTAATCGAGAGCAGAAGGAGAGAATGGCTCGTCTACGGGACACGTATTCCTTAAGCCTGTACGTTTCTCTTTGGATGGATGGCACCCCTGTGCCAACCTGTACATGACTACAGCAACGTCAGAGTCTTCCGATTCGACGCGCCGAGCTGTTCCCTCCTACCTCTTGTGCATGTTTACTTTCTTTCTCTCTCTCGCCGAGTGTTCCAGTATCACTTTTCTCGCGACGGACAAGATAAATTTGAAAGAGTCCTTCATTACTTTTCGTAGATTTTTAACGGAGAAGTAGACTAGGCTCCGCCCTACTGGACGGACTTAGGGTATCCTTGCTTTTGCATGCTTCTTAAACTCCTACCGTACTGTAGTAGAGTATTGTAGGAGTTTAAGTGCGCAGCACCTTGTGACACTCGGAACGAAAACTAACGCAACTTTTGTGTGGACGGATCAGATGGAAAGTACCTGGTGCTGCCTTCCGGGGAACTGCACATCAGAGACGTTGGACCCGAAGATGGCTACAAGACCTACCAGTGCAGGACCAAGCATAGACTCACGGGAGAAACCAGGTTGTCCGCTACCAAGGGACGTCTCGTCATCACTGGTGAGTTCACTGCCTCAAAATTACGAAATTATTTTCAACCTACGTTTCTGGTCGACGTCACATTTTTTCATAAGCTTTAGAAATAAATATTTTATCCAAGATACCTCGCGAGATCTTTCCTAATGAAAATTCATGCATTACGAAACGTGAGACCAGAATCGTACCGCGTGCTTCAAATACGGGCAACCATGACGAAAGTGAATGCCGCCATTTTTAATTTCTGGAAAAAATAAAATTTTCATCTGATTCGATGTAACTCGTAGTTCAAGTATTTACGTTTGGAAGTGAAGTCCGTGACAAAGGACGCGAAGCAAAGGGGAGTCTCTGGTATACCTATAGGTCGATAGGTGTACGGACGAGACTGTTTAATTATTGTCTTAATTGGTTCAAAGGTTGGCATAATGAATAACTAATGGGATACAGATATATATATAAAGCCATTGCGTAGAACGTCGCCTGTATTCGAAGCACCCATGAACGAAGCGATCGATTCTTTGCTGCCGGTTCTCCGATACCTCCGTCTGTGGAATTGCCGCTGTTCTTTCCATTCAGCGAGAGTATTAAATTCCAGTGAACTTTTTTCTCTCACCGCGTCGATAATCGCTCTTCGATCTATCGACGCTTTATCGATTGAGCAGAGAATCGAATCGCGAAGAACTTTTTAGAGCTAGGAACGCATGTTCACATTTGCCAGCGAGCTCGGTCCCAGCCGCGAGAACTTTTTTTTTCTTTTTCTTAAGATTCTTTTGAACTTCTAAACGAAACGAAACATTAACGCTCGCAGGAAGGAATAAATAATGCGCGGATCTCAAAGGTCTCGTAATTCGAAGAGACCGCCACGCCGAGTACCGAGTTCGTTGACAGCCTGAATGCTGGGACAGGGTACCCCTGCGGGCACGCGCCACCGCCCGCTCAACTTCCCACGAATTCCCGCTCTCTCTTATCGTTCATCTCCAAATTCTTTGCTTCGCTCTTGCACTTCGCTCACGTCCCAAGGTAAGTTCTCGTATGGAGGCTGTCCTAACTTTATCTCTCGTAACTGTCGCAAGGGAAAGACGGACGGCAGGCAGAATCCAGGCCGAGGAGCTAAGCTCGCGTCTCTGAGTCTCAGGGGCCCAGCGAGTCCACAGGGGGGCCCGTGCGAGCTCAACCTTTGCTTTTTATCCAGAGCCCGTGGGGAGCGTAAGGCCCAAGTTTCCGAGTCTGGACAACATAAATGGACTCTCGGCTGGTTCGAAGGGCAATGTGCCGCTCCTGTGTCCGGCACAGGGCTTTCCGGTTCCATCGCATAGGTACGAGATACAAGCTAGAACAGTCCCAAACGAGAGAAAGAACAAATGACAAGGAAGGGGTCGGTTATACACGAGGGAGAAAATAAGTAAAGACTCGAAAAAAAAAAAAAGATATTTTAAGCTTGTCTTCGTTTATCGTGGCAGTGTAACGCTTAAAGAAATGCTTTGATACTTGAAGAAGAGTCCTTGACCTAGTCTGTCCGAGTGCCAGTCTTCTTCTTCAGGTTGGTACCCTATGTTTCCTCAAGATAGATCGGATTCTCTCGTTGGCTCTCGTTAACCTCTTTTATATAATTTTTTTTCGCGATAGAAAATATTTTCTCTCTCTCTCTCTCTCTCTTTCTATCTCTGCAGGACAGCGAACGTCTTCGTTGTAAAGTTATTCGTTTCTAGAGCCCGTGGGAAGTGTCCGTCCAAAGTATCCAGCCACGGACGACATTCGTGGATTTCGAACGGTCGTTAAAGGATTAATCGCACTTCAGTGTCCGGCTCAGGGGTTCCCCGTTCCCATGTACAGGTAGAGCTGACGACTTTTTCAAATTCACCCTACTTTTCCTTTTTTTTTTCTTTTTTCTTTTTTCTTTTGGAAACTTCAGAACCTATCGGCAGCGTCAGACCGAAATTCCCGACGATCGACGACTCTAGGAGTTTTCGCACGACGCGAGACGGCTCGGTTACCTTGTTGTGCCCCGCGCAGGGATTCCCTGTGCCCCTTCACAAGTAAGTCTCGTCCGACCTTTGAACTCATCGGACATCGCTTTTCGATTTGAATGTCCCCAGAGCCGGTTGGCAGCGTTCGTCCGAAATTCCCAACGATGGACAATTCCCGAGGTTTCACTTCGGTCCTCGGAGGCGCCTTGACCATGCTGTGTCCTGCGCAAGGGTTCCCTGTTCCTCTGCATAGGTGGGCCCAGTTTATTAAAGAATACCCGCGACCTCCTTGCCCGTAGAGCCTGTTGCCAGCACGAGGCCGAAATTCACGATGAGCGAGAATTCGAGAACTTACACGGTCGATCGCGAAGTAGCCTTGACGATCTTCTGCCCGGCTCAGGGGTTCCCTGTTCCAAATTACAGGTAGACCATTGTTTCTCGGCTTGACAGAGCACGTGTTATTCTTTGATGTATCGTTCTTAGAACCAGTCGCTAGCACACGACCTAAGTTTTCCACCACTGAGAATATACGGGGATACACGGTTCCAATGGACGGCACCATGACGTTATTCTGTCCGGCTCAGGCATTTCCGGTTCCAGCTTACAGGTATACCTATGTAGATAGATTAACAGAGAAAGAAGCCCCAAGTGGTCGCAATTGCCAATTGGCGATTGGCAATTGGCAACTGGCGCTGCCGCGTAGGGTCCTCTGTCGCAGTGCATTCGATTGGGTCTTAAGCCAGCTGAGATTTTTTTAAGTGGATAGAAAAAAAAAAAAAAGATGAAATTTGTCTCCGGCAGAGCCTGTCGCGAGTACTCCACCGAAATTCCTTAGCCTGGCCGACTCTCAGGCATTCAAAGTAATGGTCGACGGTGCGATCACTCTCTCGTATCCTGCCCAAGGATTTCCCGTTCCGTCGTACAGGTAACTATTGGACGAAGCGCGGTATGCCTATATATAGCTGTCTCTTTCCTAGAACCCGTGTCCAGCGCGAGACCGAAACTCTCCGGCTCGAGCGATCTCCAGCGATTCTCAGTCCAGTCGCGCCGGAGCGTCACGTTGCTGTGTCCTGCCCAAGGATTTCCGCGTCCTGTTTATAGGTACGAGTCCTTTTCGAATTTTTCAAATTTTCTACCATTTTTAGTCTCGCGAGCGCGAGGGGTTCCCTGAATTCAGCACTCGGGATAGGATAGGGACTGTGTCCTTTATCGGAGTCCGTTCGATCTTTCTAGAACCAGCCTCCAGCTCGAAGCCACAATTTCCGTCGGTGAACGACGTGGGTTTGCGAGGAGTTAGAGATTCGAGTATTACCCTCCTGTGTCCTGGCCAAGCCTTCCCCGTGGCTACTTATAGGTAGGTGGGTCTTGCGATCAGACGCTTCGAGTCTTTCCCAATTAAGCCAGGAGTATCCTCGTCTCAGCATCACGATACCAAGGTACCTTTATATTTTATTCATTCGCAAGGGATCACGGGTAACGCAAAAACGAACGTTCGAACGTGCCCTTTCCCAGCGGCCCATGTGTTCCGTTGAATTGCGAAATTTTTGGCTCGGCAGTGTTCCCTTGTCGGGGCTTAATTTTTAGAGCCCGTGGGCTTTGCCAAGCCCAAGTTTCCAACGAGCGACAAGAGTCGGACCTTCGATATCGCCATGGGCAAAGCTGTCCCGCTGATCTGCCCTGCACAGGCTCATCCTGTCCCAGTCTTTAAGTAAGTTGCCGGTCGCATATCTTACGTAAGGTCAATACACGTCCTGCTACTGAATTGCTAGAGCCTGTGTCGAGCAGTAAACCGAAATTCACGACTATGGACATGATGGCGCTGCAGCCGAACGTCGCCGAGGAACGTGACGTGGCTCTGCTGTGTCCTGCTCAGGGGTTCCCTGTTCCAGTCTCAAGGTAGACGATCCGGATCAAATAGTTTTTATCTTCTTAATCGCCAGAGCCCGTCTCGAGTACAAAACCGTCCATGACAGCGCTAGACGTTAAGTCGACCAACCCTGCTGTCGCTCTGGGACGATCCGTGACTCTCCTGTGTCCCGTCCAGGGCTTTCCTGTCCCAGCATTCAGGTAATTCATTCTCAAGCGATCTGCTGCTTCAATATTTTTTTATCAGAGCCCGTGTCGAGTTCCAAACCAAAGTTTACCACGGTCGCAGTCAAGGCTCTAGAGCCCGACAGTCGTCTAGGACAGGCAGCTACGCTCCTTTGCCCGGCGCAGGCGTTTCCGGTACCAGCCTTCAGGTATATCCCAGCTATGAAATTGAGAGATTGGTCCTGCGGGGTGATCCTTCCTGGCATTCCGAATTCCGTCGGCGTTTAATCTTAACGTCCTGTGCGCCTAATCCTCTTCGTGTTCAGAGCCAGTGTCGAGCAGCAAACCGAAATTTTCTGGAGTATCCGTAAAGACGTTGGAGGTGACGGTCGCAAGAGAGAAAGACTGCACTCTGTCGTGTCCTGCGCAAGGATACCCAGTTCCAGCATTTAGGTAGGACCTTGTCGCTTAACCCTCAGCTTCTTCTCATTGCCAGAGCCGGTGTCCAGTGCGAAACCCAAGTTCACGAATTCCGATATAAAGGTCGTTAAGCCTACCTCGTATTCGAGCGCGCTGGCGCTCACGTGTCCCGCTCAAGGATTTCCTGTTCCCATAACGCGGTTAGTGCCTTCTTAATTATCGATATTTATTCTTGCTAGAACCCACCTCGAGCGCCAAACCGAAATTCCCCACGAACCACAAGCTCGAGTGGGTCGAAGTTGCCTTGGAACAGTCCACGAGCTTGCTGTGTCCAGCCCAGGGTTATCCGGTTCCAATTTCGAGGTGAGAAATCTCATGGAAATGATGCAAGTGACTTGACGAATACCTCATCCGGTCAAAGAGTTCTTCCTGTCCCGACATTCAGCTTCTCCGCGTAGTCGCTCGATGTTCCATTCAACAGCTCCTCTTACCGCTTCTAGAACCAGTCGGATCAAAGTCTCCAAAATTCTCGACCGACGATACGCTGAGAGCTTTCAATCGTTACAGCGGCTCGGGCGTCGCTTTGCTTTGCAATGCCCAGGGCCATCCGACGCCCAACTTCAGGTAAGACCATCCCTAGACGGCGACGTCACGACTGACCTAGTTGACCTAGTAGACACCATGACCCCGGGGGACCCTGGTTCGCTTTGGCATTTTCTTAGTTTTCAATTTCCTCAACGATTTTCCTAGAACCCGTCGGATCGAAGCCGCCGACCTTCTCCACGGACGACTCTCTGAGCGCCTTCGTTAGGCGTCGCGGTGCCAATCTGGCTCTCGTGTGCAATGCACAGGGGCATCCTGTTCCAATAGCAAGGTAAAATTCGGATGTAAGTCAGGCGACTGGTACGAACGGTTTCAGAACCCGTTGGCGCCAAGTCTCCAAAATTATCCTCGGACGACCTCAGTAGGACGATCGGAAGGCACAGGGGTCAGGAACTGGCTCTGTTTTGCTCAGCTCAGGGGAGCCCTGTTCCAACCACTAGGTAACGGCAGTAGTCTGCTGCTGATCCTTTTGTAACGTAACTCCGTTCTATTTGTTCACTACTATTTAGAACCCGTGGGAAGCAAAGCGCCAGCCTTTGCCGGGGACGTCAAATTGTCCTTGCTGGTGCGACGTGCCAATTTGGCAGTTAGTCTTCCCTGCAGTGCGCAGGCTCATCCGCCACCAGTTACTAGGTAGGCAAGGACCACCTGACATTCGTCATCCTCGAAAGCTCACGTGGGGAACCCTGTCCCAAGGAAATGGCTCCTCGTCGACTCAGTCTTATGCTTATTCGTTATCCTTTAGAGCCAGTCGGAAGCAAAGCTCCTACGTTCCTCGGTGACGTCAAGTCCTTCTTTTTCCTTCGAAAGACGGGATTGGGTCTGAGTCTTCCTTGCAATGCCCAGGGGCACCCGGTTCCAGTCACTAGGTACGATATTACAGAATTTCAAAGGTAAACGTAACGAGACTCTTCCATTTTCCTTTTACTTTTTTACCGACAGAACCTGTCAGCAGTAAGGCTCCCAAATTTTCGAGCACTGCGATTCTCTCCTGGTTCGAAGAAAAATACGGACAAGACTTCTCGCTGTTCTGTCCGGCTCAGGGTTTTCCTGTCCCGGCATTTAGGTGCGTAAAGGATCCTTAGCCAAAAGATTATTTCTCCGATTGTCATGACTCACGAGATAAATGAAATATGCAGAACCAGTCGGCAGTAAGGCACCAAAATTCTCGAGCAGCAACAAGCTCTCGTGGTTCGAGCAGAGATCCGGCCAAGACTTCGCGCTTTTCTGTCCAGCTCAGGGCTTCCCTGTCCCGGCTTTTAGGTGCGTAGCAAAGGTTTAACTGTAATCATGTCGACGGCGATGAGTGATAAGATCCAAAAAACAGAACCGGTTGGCTCGAAGGCACCAAAGTTTTCGAGCGACGCCAAGAAGGCCTGGTACGAAAGGAGCACCGGTCAGGACCTCACGGTGTACTGTCCCGCTCAAGGATTTCCGGTTCCGTCCTATAGGTAGTATCTGTTCATTTGGTAAACAACGGAAGCATGATCATTTGATATTACTTAGCACTCGTGGAATGATCGATATCGCTTGATGGATCGAAGGGGAAGAACGAAGATTCGGTAACCCAGTCCCGGTTCTTAGGCAAATCCCTCGAATAATTCGCTTAATTTTCGCACGAATTCTCTGTTCAGAGCCCGTGGGAAGTAAAGCACCTTCGATCCTGGGAGAGAAGGGAAGCTTAATGGAGAGACGGGCAGGAATTTCGATCGTGGTCCCCTGCCAGGGTCAAGCACACCCTGTCCCAACTTTTAGGTAAAATATGAGAATAACAGAGTCCCAGGTGAATTCAGAATTATAATTGTAGTTTGATTGGGATTTTTCTTCTTTGTATCGATGAAAGAACCCATGGGTAGTAAAGCACCTTCTATCATGGGAGACGCGAAGCGATGGTTGCAAACCCGGACGCGAGCGGAATTGGTGATACCGTGCCAGGCGCAGGCGCATCCGGTTCCGGCATTCAGGTAGAGTCATTTAATTTCGACTATTCTCCACCTGGATACTTTCCCAGAACCGATGGGCATGAAGGCGCCGAAATTCTCAACGGACAATCGCGTCAACTCGTTCTTGCGTCCTGCGGCTGGATCCTTCAGCCTGCAATGTCCTGCGCAGGGGTTTCCTGTTCCATCGTTTAGGTAATTAAATTCGGAACGATTGGATCAATAACGGTTATGTCGTTTCGTTTAGAACCGATGGGATCGAAGGCGCCAGCTTTTCAGAATGACGCCAAGAGTAGTACGTTTTTACGGGGTGCAGGCTTAGCCTTGAGCTTGCTCTGCTCTGCCCAAGGATTCCCCCCACCGATTCATAGGTAATTAAAGATACTTTTCTCATTAGCGCCACGTAGTCTTTGCTTCTTTGCTCTTTGAGAGGGAGATACCCCCAGAGGTATGGACCCAAGTGTCTCAGTATTCGGGAACGTCAAAAAATAGAGAATCAATTTTCTTATATTCGGCTCACTGGTAAAAATCGTTAAAATCCGTCCGCAGAGCCCGCAGGAAGAGTCTCTCCGAAATTTCCAAAATCAGCGAAAAGCGACTCCTTCGAAGTGGCCAAGAATACGGAACTGAGCTTGCTCTGCGACGCCCAGGCATTCCCTGCTCCCGCTTTTAGGTCAGTCTTGTAAATTCTCACGTTCTTCGTAGAACCCGTGAACGGCGCAGCACCGAAAGTCGCGTCCACCGCAAAGTACGACGTGCTCGTGAGGCTCCAGGGGAAGGAAGTGACGATGCTGTGCCAGGCTCAGGGTCATCCACTTCCTGTATTTAGGTAATTTCACTTCTTGCTGTACACTGTACGACGGTTTCAATTTTCTTTTCGCATCCACGTGCTCCGACTCACTTCAGATCGATAGCCGACCGAAACGTGTTGATGCCGATCTGCGTATCGACATCAACGAATTTACAAAAAGAAAACTTTTTCTAGCATCCAGCGATACATTCAAATGCGAAATGACTTTGTTCGAATCGATTGTCTTACTTGCACGTAACCATCGATACACAGATCGGACGGTCGACTATCGATCTGCAATTAGTCAGTTGACATAGATCGAAAAAATAATATTGAAACTGTCCGGAAGGCATCAATGACGCGTCCTTTGTCGCTACTCCAGGTAATTACTTAGGTAGGTAAGTAGCGTCGCAGTGCCCAGGTGGGCTCCCCTGCTCCCAGATTCAGTTTCGAGTTGTCTTAATAAGTCCAGATTGATATTCATAGAGCCAGTTAGCGGCGCAGCGCCAAAGGTACCACCCACAGCGAAGATCACGGTCCTCCTAGTCGCTGGCAAGACTTGCACAGCTTTGCTATGTCAAGCTCAGGCAAATCCACTTCCGATCTATAGGTACGGTCATTGAGTTTATTAGCACTTGGCTTTCTATTGCATCGTGTAGCTCTGCTTCGAGTAGATCGTGGGGCATTTCCTAAGACGGCATCGGGGCGATCGACACTCCGCACGTCCCCAGTCACCGTAAAGATTGTCCTTTTCTATTCTAGAGCCATTGGGAAGTAGTCCTCCTCGTTTGCCGGCCAGATCGAAATTCGATGGCATGTCCAAGCTGCTCGGAGAGACGGCCACGCTGCTTTGCGAAGCGCAGGCTTCTCCAGCGCCACTCTCTAGGTGAGAATCGAAGAGGCGACTCCATCCAGGAGTCAGGAGCTTCGTCCCATCGCTTGGTCCTTGTCCGGAACTCGTTCGCGCACCTGTCCCAGTTTCATGCCGAGTAGTTATTGTGAAAGGCGAGTGAGGACGAGGGAATCTCTTTGCAGAACCGACCAGCAACGTGAGGCCTCGCATTGCCGGAGAACGATACGAGGGCGGGAAGTTGGTAGCGCTGCCGAAGGGAAGCTTGGGGGCTTTAGGATGCGCGGTGCAGGGCTTTCCTGTCCCAATAACAAGGTACTCGAACGATCCAATCGATCGCACTCTCGCAGCTACCCCAAGTCGATCCTCCACGTGCTCTTCCACCTTGTCCAATGATCTACTGCTCGTCTCGTCTCTCGAGTCCCCCGTTGCTCTTTCAGAACCTACGAGCAACGTTGCTCCAAGGACCACAGGAAAGAAGTTCGAAGGTTGGGAGGTCGTGTCAGTGGCTAGGAATCAGACTGTAGCGTTGAGTTATTCGCTTCAGGGATTTCCCGTTCCCATCACAAGGTAGACTCTTGCCTCTTGGTAGATCCTCGTCCTCTTTCTCACGTGAGCTCGAAGTCAAAGTGTGACCTATGGACCGGATGCTGTACCCAGAGGTAGGTGGAATGCACGTTATCGCTCTGTAAGAGATCTTCAGCCACGAACCTGCTCGGAAGGCGCGGATCGTCAGTGAGTAAGTATGACACCTTAATGCCAATTAAATGACACGTATATGTAATCTGACGCCTGTCCAGGATGGAGCCAGAGCGCACACGAGGTCAGTCGCTAACCTTTAACGAGAAGCTCCAGGATAAATATTTTCCTTGCAGAACCATCGGGTCGCACCGCCCCAAAGGGGACCGGAGACGGTCTAAAGTACCGCGGGGTAGAGGGCGAGTCTCTGGCGCTGGCTTGCGCGGCTCAGGGGTTTCCTGCCCCTATAACTAGGTACACTTGCCTCCTTCCTGCCGAGCCTCCAGTCTTCCTCTACTTCCTCTCCTTCTTCTGTCTTCTTCCGATACCAGAACCACCCTTACCCTCTACCCCGCGTGGGCGGCGGCACCAGATTCACTTAGTCACTTCCCTCGGGCCAAAATGAAACTAGTCCAAGATCTCGAGAACTTAAGGGAATCCTGCATCCTGCTTCCATATTGCAAAAGTGTGAGACCGATTGCGGCTGCGGGTGCGTGTGACGTTGCGATCGAGTGAAAGCGAGCGAGAGCGAGTGAGCATCAATGGGGATGAAAGAGAAGCAAGGAGGGAAGGAGGATGCATGTCCCTTGGGAGCCAGTAGATCCATCCGGGGCCAATCAGCCGTGTTGGTTTCAGAGCCGACCGGACACGTCACCCGGCCTGATGTGCGACGTGCCAGGCCTTCCCTTGGTTCGCTCGGTTGGGGCTCAGGTGGGCCCAGTTGTCACCTGGGTAGCCCACTCGTCTGCAAAGTCTCTCACGGGCTGGCTGGTGGTAAGTCCCCACGTCGTGACCCGTTCATTCGTTCATCCATTTCATCCGTTTGTTCAAACAGTCGCTCGTCTTTTACTCCGATCGACCTCTAACACGTTTTTCCACGTTGTTACGTTCGAGAAGCGTCCGCAGTCTAGTTGTCCGTTTAGAGCTCGCTATGATCGTCTAGTGCACCGCCGCCCCGCTCACCACAATTTTCGCCGTCATTGTCATTGACCGCTTTCCTCTTCAAAGATTCACCTATTCCTTCGAACCACCACCTACACCACCCCCGCAACCGCCACAGCCACCGCAACTTGTTTCTGTAAATGCCTCTCCACTTCACAAGATCCTGCCGGTCCCAGTTGCCTGTCAGCAACTTGCAAATATAAAATCCGCTAAAATGTCGCTTCTTTGCCTTTACGTTTATGGACACCGGGTATGTACTACGTTCGTACGCGCTAGCGCCACAATTATCCTGCGTTCGTTCCACCTTTTGTTCATTTATTCATGTATTCATGTTTACCTTGACGAATCGGTAACGATTTTGAATTAACTCTTGGATCGTGAGAGGAACGTTAACGCAGGACAGCTGGGGCCGGTCCCGCACGAATCCAGTACTTCCGACTCCTGAGAGCTCTTTTGATTTTCCACCGGAGCTAGTTTACACAGAATGCGCGCGCACCATCTGAGACAAACCTGATCGACCTATTTCGAGCTCATTTCTCTGTTTCAGATGGTACAAGTTCATCGATGGTACCGCTCGCCGTCAACCCGTTCAGCTGAACGATCGCGTGCGTCAGGTCAGTGGAACCCTGATCATCCGTGAGGCCCGAGTCGAGGATTCTGGAAAGTACCTCTGCATCGTGAATAATTCGGTCGGCGGGGAATCCGTCGAGACAGTCCTCACCGTGACTGCCCCGTTGTCTGCGGAAATCGAACCCAGAACCCAGACCGTCGACTTCGGTAGACCGGCCACGTTCACCTGCAGCGTCGAAGGAAATCCTATCAAGACCATCTCCTGGCTCAAGGACGGAAAGCGTCTTGCGCTGGAAGACCCTGTTCTCCGTATAGACAGCGTAAAGAAGGACGATAAGGGAATGTACCAGTGCTTCGTACGAAACGACCAGGAAAGTGCTCAGGCCACGGCGGAATTGAAACTCGGCGGACGATGTTAGTATGGCGTCTGTTCATTAATACCCACGTAGAACATGTAAACTGATAAGACATTCGAATCCACAGTCGAACCACCGCAGATCAGGCAATCCTTCACCGAGGACACTCTTCAGCCCGGACCAAGCGTCTTCCTGAAGTGCGTCGCAAGCGGAAATCCGACACCGGAAATCACATGGGAACTCGACGGAAAACGACTATCCAATACCGAGAGGCTTCAGGTCGGACAATACGTGACCATAAATGGCGACGTGGTGTCGCACTTGAATATCTCCAGCATTCACACCAACGACGGTGGACTTTATAAGTGTATCGCTGCGTCCAAAGTAAGTCTCTTCTTTTTTCTTTTTACCTACAATCACTTCCCATGTCTTCTGTCGTCCATCTAGACAGATTAATGAATCATACCGATTTTCTGACCAGGTTGGCTCCGCTGAACACTCCGCGCGTCTCAACGTCTACGGACTACCCTTCATTCGTCACATGGACAAGAAGGCCATCGTCGCTGGGGAGACTCTTCGCGTTACCTGCCCCGTCGCTGGCTATCCCATCGACAGCATCGTCTGGGAACGTGACACCAGAGTACTGCCCATCAACCGGAAGCAGAAGGTCTTCCCCAACGGTACCCTCATCATTGAGAACGTCGACAGAATGAGCGATCAGGCAACGTACACCTGCGTAGCGCGCACCGCGCAAGGATACAGCGCACGAGGAACTCTCGAAGTTCAAGTTATGGGTAAGTCGTAACTTTCCATTTTGACACGTTACAGATTACAGATATATTATACATCTACATAAGAGACTAGTCCGAATTCGTCGGTACGAATCACCAGAACAAATGAGCCCGACAAGGAGGCGATCACCTTAACAGAGTGCATCGAAGATTTCTGAGGTCGCAAAGACGAAGGTCGCATTGCTCGATCGCGTCCAAGAGAGATCGGTAGTCCGATTGGCTGCAGCATTAAGAGAATTAATTATTTACAGTGCTAATCCCTTACAGCTCTAAGATGTTTTTCTTAACAGAAGGTATGATTAGTGGGAGAATCGTTGGATTTCATCGGGTCAACGAAAGCTCGACAGGAGCGCCTTGTTGCTACCGACCGTTTATCGTTAGCGATCACGTGAGACCGGCACGGACGGACAAGTAGAGATCTAGACAATCGACACACACGCACACACGTACACACGACGTGGCGCTAGATCAAAGTAGCCGCGATCCCGATCGCTCCCGAGCCAAAGAGAGATCCGCAGAGATCGCAGGACCGAAAGACAGAAAAAGGGAGGATCGAAGGATCGAAGGATCGGAAGCTGCAGTAATAGAAAGAGCGAAATGGAAACCGGCAAGGATTTGGTATGGCGGAGGAAGAGTGTCTTAGCTCCGTCCGATTGAAGAGGTCGTTTCTTGCACCCAGTGTCCCCCACGATCCACGAGTTTGCGTTCACGAAGCTACCGATGAACGCCGGGGAGTTTGCGAACCTGCAGTGCATTGTGCCGACCGGGGACTTGCCCTTGAACATACGCTGGAGTTATCCCGGAGAAGAGATGGGTGGCGCTTCCGGCGTTATCACGAAGAAGGTCGCGGATCGCGTTAGCATGCTCATGATCTCCGTCATCACCGCGAAACACGCGGGCGAGTACGTTTGCACGGCGCAGAACGCCGCGGGCACGGCCACGCACTCTACGTTCCTGACCGTAAACGGTTCGCGACAATCTCTAAAACACTTGGAGGAAGCACGGTTTATATCTCACAGCTTGACTTTTTCTTATTGCGATTAGTCCAGGTGCAAGCACACGATTCGATTTTAATTCCAACAATCCGATTTCATCCCCTCCGTGTCTGTCAATTGTCCTTTCTGCACTCGAGAGGCACGATGGCCTCCTGATACGGTAGCCGCGATTATAGAGCATGATGGGTGTCCTATCGACAGTCGGACCGGAATTAGGGCCAATAGCCTTCAACGTAGAAGCAGCGAACTGGGCCGACTCGGTGTCCGTAGCTTGCTCGGTCCTGAAGGGCGACATGCCCATGGACATCTCTTGGGCCTTTCAGAGTCTACCGGTCGATTCGAAAGACACGGGCATCTCTATAACGAGGATCAACAAGCATTTGAGCACCCTGAGCATCGACGGGGTTTCCGCTAGACACGCCGGGGAGTACGCGTGCTCCGCTTCGAATATTGCCGGATCCGTCAGTCGTTCGACGCGACTCGCTGTCAATGGTACGAGGATGGTGACACGACCTCTTGATCTCCCAATGACCTCTCGATTAGATGAAAATTCATAACGTCTCTCTCTCACTCTCTGTTACATGGTCCTTACGATCAATCGCACGGATCCTCACTATCCAAGCATCCAGTCGCTATCGCAAGCTCCCTACCTCTAACCTCTACACCGCCATACCAAGCTGACGCAATTGCAACACGCAAGACACGCAAACGTAACGCGCAACGGTAAATGCGTCGAATTCTGCTCATCGTCGGATCTTCCCTAGTCGCTCCGCAGATTCTACCATTCACCTTCGGCAACGAACCAGCCAACTGGGGGGAGCTGGTTTCGGTAACGTGTTCCGCGATAAAGGGCGACCTCCCTCTCGAAATATCCTGGTCCTTTAACGGCGCGCCCGTCGAGACGCATCGTGGGGACGTTGCCGTCGCGAGTACGAACAAACGAAACAGCGTCCTGAGCATCGAGGCGGTCGCGGCTGGTCACGCCGGCGAGTACACCTGCTCGGCGGCCAATCGGGCCGGTGCCGTCGCACATTCGGCCACCCTGGCTGTCAACGGTACCTAACAGAGAAGCAGAGGCGCACGCGTACATACAGAGACCCTTCGCCTTCAGCTTCCCGATCTTCCCGATCTTTGCTTGCCTCTCTCTCGTACACCCACACACACACACGCACACACACGCTACTGCACGTCTCCTGCACTTACTTTTTCTATCCACCACTGGACCACGCAGTCGCACCGCAGATCCTCCAGTTCTCATTTGGCGACGATCCTCTCAACTCCGGCGAAATGCTCTCCATCTCTTGCACGATCGTCAAGGGCGACTTTCCTGTAAATTTGACCTGGACGTTCGATGACGCACCGATAGACCTACGTCAGTCCGACGTTAATATCGTGAATAATAAAAGGGTCAGCTTCTTGAGCATCGACAGCGTGACGGCCAGACATGCTGGGAGATATAAGTGCACAGCATCCAACGCGGCCGGATCCGACAGTCACACCGCCGTCCTATCTGTCAATGGTAGCACATCATTCCCGACTCTCTTGACTCTCTTGCACTGCCTACCTAAGAACTATAACATTGCGCTCGTTAATATTGCCAGTGTATCGCTTGGGCGTATATTATGCTTCCTGAATATCATAAAATCCATTATCTACTCGGAATTTCAGACTTACTTTACCTAGAGGCCTAGGTTTTAATCTATTATCTATACGCGTTACATATATTATCTACGTTATCTATTTTTTTTTAAATATAAATAATCGATCCACTACCGTCACATCCGTTCTACCATCTGCTTCATCCATCGTCCATAATGACGTCATCCTAGCGCCTCTCTATTCGCACCTGACTCACCTCACGCACCTCACGCAATCGAAATTTCAGTCGCGCCGCAGATAGCTTCCTTTTCGTTCGACGACGAAGCCGCCAACGCCGGCGACATGGCGACGCTCCAATGCGCCGTCGTTAAGGGAGACTTGCCTCTAGAGATTAGTTGGTCGCTCAACGCTCGACTCATTGACAGCGATTACCCTGACGTCCTCGTAAGCAGGAGCAGCAAGAGGGCCAGCACCCTGACGATCGACTCGGTCGCCGCTCGGCACGCGGGCGAATATTCATGTACCGCGAGCAACCAGGCCGGGTCCGTTACGCACTCGGCGACTCTTTCCGTAAACGGTAGGACGCGCCTCCATAAATGCAACCATTAGACTCACCGTAGACGGTACGAAGCGAAGAAGGAGGCTTTGGTCCACGGACAGCTGCACGGCATGATAGGCACGCTTGGGGTTTCCTTGGTCGATCACGAGTCGCTTCGCTGGAGTCGACGACCATTTCCACGAGACTTCGTTACGGAAGGTCTCTCCTTCTCTCTTCCTCGATTCCTCCAGCACGTTATTCATCTGCCTCGTGCGCGTTCGCAGTGTCGCCGCAGATCCAGCCCTTCGAAATATCGGAAGAGCCAGCCAATTCCGGCGACACGATTTCCGTGGTGTGTTCGGTGACGAAGGGGGACTCGCCCGTAGAGATCTCTTGGGCTTTCAACGGGGAACCGATCGAGCGGACTTTTCCCAACGTTATGATCACTAACAGGGGGAAGACCAGCTTGCTCAGCTTCGAGCCGGTAACCGCGCAGCATGCAGGCGAATACACATGCACAGCGTCCAACAAGGTCGGAGCTACGAGTCACTCGGCGCCTTTGGCTGTCAACGGTACACGTTCATTAGGAAGTAGAGCGCTGCTTAGCGCCTTGTGACGTCACACTGTTCTTCCAATTCTTCCAGACTCTTCCGCCTCCCCTCCCGTTCCTCGAATGCCCTGAGAACTCCCCGACTCGCATCTCCCGGCTCCGATTCTCATTCGCTCCGCATTCGATCTCGACAGTCGCGCCGCGCATCGCGCCTTTCGAAATGTCCGACGAGACCGTCAACTCCGGAGACTCCGTCACTGCCGTTTGCACCGTCGTCAAGGGAGACGCGCCTCTGGATATTAGCTGGAGCCTCAATGCTCTTCCCATAAGGAATAGCCATCCTCGCATTAGCATCACGAGCAACAAGAGAAACAGCCTTCTGGCCATTGATTCCGTCTCGCCGCAGCATGCCGGCTCCTACACGTGCGTCGCCTCGAACGCAGCTGGCGCCACCAGTTACACTGCGGAGCTCAGCGTCAACGGTACTTGGTACCTTCTGCCACGTCCTTCGTCCTGCTTCCCATTTTTGTGCCATCCTGTCCAGCCAATTATTATCCTTCGGACGAACCGGTAAAAGTTCTAGAGACTCTCTAGGAAGCAGCTTCCGTGTTTGCGCCCCGCGTCCTGCGGCTTTGCCGGGTTTCTTTAGTAGCGAACGGAATCAGTTTCTAACACAGCCTGCGTCGCGTTTGTACAGTCGCACCGCAAATCGCGCCTTTGTCGCTCGCGGAGGAACCGGCCAATTGGGGCGATTCGATTTCCATGACCTGCGCGGTTCTCAAGGGAGACTTGCCGATCGACGTCACTTGGTCCCTCAATGGAGAACCCATAAGACTCCATCATCCGGATCTGAATATCGTTGCGACCACCAAGAAAAATAGTATTCTCAGCATCGAATCCGTGGCTGCGCGTCACGCCGGAGAGTACACGTGCTCCGTGTCTAACGCAGCAGGAGCCACTAGCCAGTCGGCTACGTTGGCTGTCAATGGTAGGTTCCATCTGCATCCGTCGATCATCTCCGGCATCCGTTCCCTGGGATCCTCCAGCGCCTCCAGCACCTCCGGACTCGCGCGATACTCTTTTTTCTTTTGAATCTCTACAGCCTCGCTTTGAAACTTCTGAAGGAAGGCGAAATTTTGAACAGTTGGCTTGATCAGTTGCACCGCAGATAGCACCGTTCGTTATTGGCGAGGAACCAGCCAATTGGGGGGAGACTGTGACAGCCACTTGCACCGTTATCAAGGGAGACCATCCTATCCAGATCGAATGGGCTCTCAATGGCGAACCCATAGCCCGCAGCGACCCTGACATTTCCGTAGTTAGCACCGGGAAGCGAGTCAGTCTGTTGACTATCGACGCAGTGTCAGCCAATCACGCCGGAGAATACACCTGCACGGCCAGTAACGCAGCCGGCGGGACGAGCTATTCTGCCAATTTGGCAGTCAACGGTATCCATCTGTGTGATGACGTAGAGTGCCGGAAAGAGATACGAAGCTGCATGAACCATCTGGATTTTACGTAGAGAGCTAAAGAAAAAAAAGAAAAAAAAAAGAAAAGACAGAAATCCTTCTACCCTTCACTCTTCTTCCCCGTAGCTCCTCCTTGAGCTAATTCTGTACCAACGTGTGTCGTTCTAGTCGCACCTCAGATAGGGCCCTTCTCGATCAGCGACGGTCCAGCCAATTGGGGCGACATGGTCTCGGCTACTTGTTCCATAGTCAAAGGCGACTTCCCCGTAGAGATCGTCTGGCAGTTTAACGGGAAGACCATAGGTTTCGATAATCCGGACGTTACGATAACCAGAATCAATAAGCACATGAGCGCCGTCAGCATAGAATCCGTGGCGGCCAGGAACGCGGGCGAGTACACGTGCGTGGCGACGAACAGAGCCGGAAATGTCAGTCACTCGACGAGTCTCGCAGTAAATGGTATATCTACATGCCGAGAACGTTTGTACTTGCCTATACCTTTGCACAGTCGCTTGGTTGCGCACGCGCCTTCCCGAACGCACTTCATTCTTACCTCCGGGACCCATTTCTTTGTTCCCTCTCTCTCTCTCTCTCTCTTCCTTGGATACGAAGCGTACGAAGCGTCGCCGCTTAAGAAGTCGTCGCACGCTCTTCAGTTGATCCGCAGATAATTCCCTTCACCTTCGGCGACGGGCCGACCAACTCGGGCGAAGCCATGTCGGCCACTTGCACCATCCTCAAGGGCGACTTCCCCATGGATATCTCGTGGGCTTTCAATGGGGAGCCTCTCGCGGCTGGAAGAACTGACGTCACCGTCACGAACCACAAGCGTCTCAGCGTTTTAGCGATCGACTCGGTCGCTGCGAGACACGCGGGGGAGTACACGTGCACGGCGTCTAATCGCGCTGGTGCTACCAGCCACACGGCGGTCCTCGCTGTCAACGGTACACTCTTGTAAATTGTGGACACGCCTTCACCTAGAGAACTATAGAGAAACTTATCCACAGATTACCTTTATCCCGTGACCCCCACCTTTCCCCTTTGAACCTTCGTCAAGCCACCGGTTCACGATTGGGTTTAGCTCGTAGGTGGTTGGATACAAACTCCCGTAATTCTCGTGATTTTCAGTCGCTCCGCAGATAGCTCCGTTCACAATCCGCGACGAGCCGGCCAGTTGGGGCGAAGCGATCTCAGCAGTCTGTACCATCGTTAAAGGGGATTTCCCAATAGAAATCTCCTGGGCTCTGAACGGCGTGCCGATAACGGCCGATCAGTCGGACATTAAGATCCTGAGTTCCAGCAAGCAAGTGAGCTTGCTGACTATCGAAGCAGTGAGCGCTAGACACGCCGGCGAGTACACGTGCTCAGCCTCAAACAGGGCAGGAGCCAGCAGTTCCTCCGCCATGTTGATAGTCAATGGTACACAATTCCCTAAGATCCCTAACTAACTGCCTAACGATCATCTCCGTCCCTGCGCCATCTTCTACCATCCAGATTTCCCTCTGGCGAATTCCTCTCGAGTACAGGCTCAGGACTTGCGACAGGCGCATCGGTATATCGGTTGAGAGATCTTAAAGTGTCCTGAGGTCATCACGTGCTTAACCCACCCGATACCTTCGATTCCAGTCGCCCCGCAGATCGCGCCATTCGTTATCAGCGACGAACCAGCTAATTGGGGCGAAGCAGTCTCCGCGATCTGCTCCATCGTCAAGGGCGACTTCCCGATAGACATAGCCTGGGCCCTTAACGGGGAGCCCATTTCCTCCGAGCAACCGGACATTAGGATATCCAGTCCCAACAAACGCGTCAAAGTTCTCTCTATCGAGGCTATCAGCGCCAGACACGCCGGGGAGTACACTTGCACAGCCTCCAACGGCGCAGGAGCCACCAGCTACTCGGCCACTTTGACAGTCAATGGTACACGCGCGCACATGCGAAGCATCCGTCTCTCTTTCTTTTTCTTCTCTCTCTCTCTCTCTCCTCCCTCTCCGTTCCTCTATCCATTCAGAGCGACCCTTCTATCCAGGCCTCACGAACATGAAGGACGGAGGATTTTTCCTGCAGGATAAAAAAGCAAATCGCGTGACGAAACTCCTGAATTCTAGTTGCCCCGCAGATCGCGCCATTCACGATCGGCGAGGAGCCCGCAAATTGGGGCGAACAAGTCTCCGCGATCTGTAGCATACTGAAGGGTGACTATCCCATTGAGATACAATGGACACTCAACGGGGAGCCGATAACACGTCAAAACCAACCAGAAATCACGGTGACGAAAACCGGGAAAAAGATTTCGGTTCTTAGCATCGATTCGGTGGCCGCGCATCACGCCGGAGAGTTTACATGCGTCGCGAGCAACCTGGTCGGATCTGCCAGTCATTCGGCGACGCTTTCGGTCAATGGTATATCTACTCTTAAGTTCTTTCACACGACACACTGCCCAACCTCCACGATCCTTTCCGCAAGACACAATGGACCTGCCAGTACCATCCCACCCCGCCCGACCACCCACCCGCTGCGAGCTTCTGCTCGGCTCCAGGAGCTGCCACGTTCCTGAGCGCGCTATCCATCCAGTTTTTTAAATTTGCCGCCATGTTCACCGGGTCTCCAGTCGCTCCACAGATAGGCCCGTTCTCGTTCGGCGAGGAGTCCGTGAACGCCGGAGACCTGGCGTCGATTCAATGCGCCGTGACCAAGGGAGACCTCCCCATGGAAATCGGCTGGACCTTCGAAGGCAAACCGATAGGACCCGATAGGATGGACATTGTCGTATCGGATTCAGGAAAGCGCTTGAAGCAATTGACCATCGAGTCCGTCGCCGCAAGACACGCTGGGGAATACAGCTGCGTCGCTTCGAACGCTGCCGGCTCCACTTCGCACTCGGCCGTCCTTGACGTTAACGGTACAAAAAACACTGGGAAATCGTGCTGCTGGTAGTGACGTGGAAGCACTTATTCAGGTCAAGAGTTTTTCCCCTGGGAACACTTGGACAGCCAATCACAGTTCCAGATCCCTCGAGTCCCTTCGAGGTCTTTCTCCAATTTCCAATTTCCAAATTCCAATTTACTCCCAAGATCCCCGCACCGGGCTTCTCTTTTTATACTACTTCAAGTCTGCTTGTGACAGTTGCTCCGCAGATTCTCCCGTTAATGTTCGCCGAAGATTTCGTAAACGCCGGAGACATGGTGACTATTCAGTGCAGCGTAGCCAAGGGTGATCTTCCAATTCGAATAAGTTGGACCTTGAACGATCTGCCTCTGGACCCGACCGATCCGATGATAAGCGCGAAGATGTTTAACATCAGGACAGGAATGTTGACGGTAGAGACAGCGAGTGGACGGCACGCCGGGAAATACACGTGTCATGCGAGTAACCGAGCAGGATCAGGAAGCAGGTCCGCGAGTCTCGCAGTTAACGGTACGGAACCACTCGATGCATCGAGTGCCGGAATAAGGAACGGAACCAGCGGAATGCACGTTCCTCTCGGTTCACCACGTATCGAATTGTCTCTTCGTTCTATAATGTGTATTGCAGTTGAGTGCTTCTTTTTCTTATCAAGGGTCTTCCCATGTTATTTCATTTTTTTTTAAATCACCGATCTCTTTCATCCCCTCTTAGGCGCGCTTTGAGTCAGACGGCTAGACGTCCTCGGTCATTCGGTTCCGCGATGTTCAGCTAATATATTTTCTCGTGGATACAACATCCCTATGTATTTCCAGCAACCTATACTTTTACTCACGAGCCTCTATGCCAACTTTTCCCAATGAAATCTCCAAGAGACGACTCACGTCGCGTACTGCTTCCCATATCGCAATGAAATCCACCTCCGAGCGAATTGTCTCTGATCGCGCCATTCCGATTCCCTCGTCAGTCGCGCCGCTCATCGCGCCCTTCCTCGTCCCGAGCGACGTAAACGAGGGCGACAACGTTCAGCTGATCTGCAACGTGGCTAAGGGCGATCTTCCTCTCGCGATCTCATGGAGCCTCGACGGCGAGGAACTGGCCAGCTCGGCCAATGGGATCACTGGGATCACAACCACCAAGATCGGCAGTAGCACGAGCTTACTGAGCATCGGATCGGCGGCGAGGACGCACTCTGGAAATTACACGTGCGTGACGAAGAACGCGGCGGGGACGGCCACTCTGACTCTCACGATCAGCGTCAATGGTAGAGACTATCGCTATAGAGGAGTCGAAGGGCTCTGTCAGATACGGTATCAAATAATGAAATTCTCAAATACGGAGAACTCGAAGGAGACGTCAGTCCGTAATGATGATCGGTACTAAGAAAGTCACTAAAAACTACTAACGATCACGATGGCTAACAATTTTTATTCTCCCATACTCACACACAGGCGTGGCTCATCGGTCCTTATGGAATTTCATTAACGATCTGCAAGACGTCGTCCGCGCGCGAAGCGTCGCGACGCTCGTTCCTTCAGCATATACCACCTGCTCGTCCGAATAGTCTAATTGCACTATACCCCTGTATACACGTTATTATAGCTCTTTTGTCGCAGTCTGCCGACTCGACAAGCTCAAGATCTGGCCTGGCCTGCAGTGAGAGATACGCTCTTATCTTTTTGCAGTAATCCCAAAGTTGTTGCCATTCTCCTTTGGCGAGAAGCCTCTTAATTCTGGTCAAGTAGTGACCGCTCCGTGCGCAGTGGTCGAAGGCGATCAACCCCTGAAGCTCCGTTGGACCTTGAACGGTCACGCGATCTCACCGCATTCTGGAGTTTCGATTTTGGATCTCGGCGGACGTGGCGCCATACTGAGCATAGGAAGCGTCCAGGCGGCGCACGCTGGAACTTACACGTGTATCGCGGAAAACTTTGCCGGGAGACACGAGCTGTCCGCGGATCTTATCGTAAACGGTGTATATCTATCAGAATCGAAGTCAGATCGGAGGAAATCGGGTTTCGAGTCTGGATAATCCTTGCAAGCCTGTTGTAACGGTTGACGACGTAGCACGGTATCGCTTATAATACCTATAGTCTCTGCCTTGAACAACCTACCTTCACCCATTGAACCTGGACCTCAGCTGCATCCACCTCCGGACGACCCTTCTTCCTTCCCCCGACCCACCGCCGATCCTTGCAGCCGCGACGTTCCAAGCTCACGGCAGTCGGTTCAGCCGATCTTAAAACTGACAGATGGTAGATGAAATTTGGAAAATTGGAAAATTGGAAAATTGAAAAAATGCTCAATCTCTCTCGACCGGTCGCGCGGATTGAGTTGTTTGTCTTGCTGTCCCCAGTCGCCCCACATCTGCAGCCCTTCTCGTTCAACGAGATGAACTCTGGCGATCTGATAATCGTTCATTGCGCGGTCGTCAAGGGGGACTCGCCGATCTCCCTCAAGTGGTTATTCGAAGGACGTCATTTAGAAGTAGGCGACGGAGTGCGTATCACTGCGATGGGCGACCGAGTCTCCGCGCTCACGATACCGGCAGTCAGAGGCGAACATGCCGGCGAGTACGCATGCGTCGCCGACAATCCGGCCGGACGCGCGCGGCACAGCGCTCATCTCAAAATCAACGGTACTCGCTTTATTTGGGGATTGGGATCCAGACACGCAGGCCTACCAACCTGAACGGTCCTTTTTCGTCTATCTCTCTCTCTCTCTATCTCTATCTCTCTCTATCTCTCTATCTATAGTGTCTCTATATCGTCGCTGGGTATTCCTGCTGCATCGCAACCTGCGTATCATTGCGTATTGTTCTCTGTCTGCTCGATCGTAATATCGCCGTTATCTTCCCGATCCTAAAATTCAATGGTAGAAAGTTCTCTCGAGGGGATCTGCCTGTAACTCGGCGTACCTGTGTCCATTCTTACGTTCGGAGCATCGATCCACGAAATCGCATAGATAAGTGTGTAGTTTAGTTATGGTCAATTAGGTGAAGCTCTGACAACGGAAACTTTTAGTAGCTTGGAACGTCCCACTGTCTCTCTCCAACCCTTTATCCTCTCCAACTCTTCATCCCCCCTGGACCCCTCTCTTTTCTTTTGGCTTTTCAACAAACTCGCGCCAGCGTTTCTCCATTATTTTCCTGCAAGGAATCGAGGAAAAGGACGTCTCTTAGGCCGATTTCGTAGTCCCGTAGGAAGAAACCAAGGTAGGAAGGTAGGTAGAGATGTAGAGAGACGCGAATGATTTACGATGCTCGCCACGACCCGTGAACCATTGAGGATTTGGTCAGCAGCGAAAATCCTTAAGGGAAAAATAAAAAAAATAATAAAAAATAAAAAAAAAGATAAGAAAGGATATTTTCTCTGTCTGTGAAGAATTACTCGGTACGTTACAGTCCTACCACTCATCAGTCCGTTCGATTTTGGGGATCGACCGATCTATTCCGGACAAGCCGCTCAATTAGCATGTATGGTGCCACTCGGGGATACGCCGATAGAGATCGGATGGATGTTTAATGGGAAGCCATTGTCGCAATTGATGGGATACAGCGTCGGGAAGCTAGGACCACGGACGAGTATACTGTTGATCGAGCCGGTAACTCCGGAGCACGGCGGAAGTTACGCGTGTATCGCTAGTAATCCTTCGGGAAAAACGGTTCACGAAGCCATCTTGCAAGTACACGGTTAGACGAGACATCCAGAGGAATGATTTAAGGCCGAATGAAGAATTGAGACACGATACTTGTTCCAACTTTTATGCTTTTCGTGCATTTTTATGTATTCGATATACAGATGCTCTCTCTCTCTCTTTTCTTTCTTTATTTTCTATCTCCCTCTCTCTCGCTCTGTGTGTATACTTTACCATAACGAAAGACGTATAGTGGTGTCGCTTTATTGGATTGCGTGAAATTACAAAAGTTTCAAAGCTGAAGATTGACGTAGCTTTCCCTGTCGCAGGGCAACACACACGTAATACACACACGCTAGTTCTATCTCTGTCTGTCGACTGTCTATTCGTTCTGACCTTAATTTCATAATTTTCTGCTTAGAGAGTTTTGCGAGTGCAAAGTGCCAGGCGGCCGTTGATTATTGGAAAGAGCTTAATCGTCCTAGGCTTCATAGGGATCCGAGTATCGGCCGTGCTATTATACACTAGTTACATGCTCTTGAGATAATGAATTTGCAGCTTGGTCGAGCCGTATCACTGATAGTTCTATTTTTCTCTTTTTTTTCCTTTTTCTTCTCTTTTTCTTTCCCTTCTGCTCTTCGTTCGACTCTACTCGATTTCACGCGCACGATACACGCTACTCCGTTGCTGAATATTTTTCTGCCGTACCTGTCGGCGTCGTTTTAACTCGATTACGTCGCCGAACGCAGCCGGCAGCTTCGTGTCTGCCTGTTACGTACGCACGTACGCACGAACGCGTACGCATGCAGGTATATACTAGATATATATATATGCGCGCATAGCACGTACGTCGTGCCTGTTTTGTTGATCGGGAACGTTGCTCGGAATTCGACAAGGAATCATCATCTCCGTTGCACCATTTGAGATTAATTCTAGCGATGTCCGAGGAGGCAGCACTTGTCCCGATCCCGAGGAACCCATCCAATTCCCCTGCGTGCTGTCGCTTTTGTCAAAGACCGTAAATACATTGAATATGGTTATGTATCCGAGGATAGGCTTTTTCCGGGATGCGCTTCTTGCCGTTTAACGTCCGGAATCCTTCCACTTCCTTTCCCAGACCTGATCGACCTTCCGCCTCTCACCTTTTCATTTTGTATCATCATGCATGATCTCCAGACACTGGGAGAGTGGCGTGGCACAGCACGAAGCCACGTTTACTACTTTTTCTTTTGTTCATTCGTTAGGCCCCGTACGGGCTGACCGGGCACTCTGCTCGGTCGTAGCTGATGACTTCATGATAATCATCACCAGTAGTCAATGTGTAACGAGTGAGTTCTTTCGTCATGCACGCGACGCAGGACGCCCCGTCGCTCCTCGACGTATCGTTCGGCCGCAAGATTCGCTCGTCACTCTCCATCTCTCTCTCGTTCGTGTGATTGTCGAGAGACGAGGTGTCTTTAAAAAATATTCGTATTCCAGTCGGTCGAAGGATTCGAGGCTACTTCGTGATCCTCGAGTTGACGAAGTAGAACGCGGGCCACGGGGTAGCTCACTCGGTAGATCCCTTATTAGTAGAAACTAAGTATTTGGGACTGACTCAATTTATTCTGCAGTGCCTCCCCGCTGGATACTCGAGCCCACTGACAAAGCTTTTGCTCAGGGCTCTGATGCACGAGTCGAGTGCAAAGCCGACGGCTTCCCCAAGCCCCAGGTCACGTGGAAGAGGGCTGCTGGTAAGATCCGTTTGTTTATTTGGAGATTTTATGCCCGAGAATATGGGTTTGACGTTTTTGATTATGGCCAATGTCTTTTTTCTAGGGGATACGCCTGGCGATTACAATGACTTGAAACTGAGCAATCCTGATATCAGTGTTGAAGATGGCACTCTTTCCATTAATAATATTCAAAAGACAAACGAGGGATACTATCTGTGCGAAGCTGTCAATGGAATTGGCTCTGGACTATCGGCTGTTATACTTATCTCTGTGCAAGGTAGGTTCAATAATTACGTTGACAGTAATTACACTGGGGAAGGAGGATCCATGTAACGAGCATCAGTCATTCGTACCTTTCAGCTCCTCCTCACTTTGAAATCAAACTGCGCAACCAAACGGCCCGTCGTGGAGAACCTGCCGTGCTGCAATGCGAGGCTCAAGGCGAAAAACCAATTGGCATTTTGTGGAACATGAACAACAAGAGGCTGGACACGAAGAGCGATTCGCGTTACACGATTCGCGAGGAAATTCTGGCCAATGGAGTGCTGTCCGACTTGAGCATCAAGAGGACCGAGAGATCTGACTCCGCACTGTTCACCTGCGTTGCCACCAATGCTTTTGGCAGTGACGATACCAGTATCAATATGATCGTACAAGGTCTGTACTTCTTACTCTAGTAGAATAAATATCACAGCGGAAATACAGGGAACAGTAAAGTCATTGTCTACTGTGAAATTTTACAGAGGTTCCGGAAGTGCCGTATGGTCTCAAAGTGTTGGACAAGTCTGGTCGTTCGGTTCAGCTATCCTGGGCAGCACCCTACGATGGAAACAGCCCTATTAAGCGATACGTCGTCGAGTACAAGATGAGCAAAGGATCCTGGGAAACCGATATCGATAGAGTCCTTGTGCCAGGATCGCAACAGAATGTCGCCGGCGTTTTCAATCTCAGACCCGCCACTACGTACCATCTGAGGATCGTTGCTGAAAATGAGATTGGTATTTCTGAACCATCCGATACCGTTACTATCATCACGGCTGAGGAAGCTCCCTCGGGACCCCCCAGCTCCGTCAGGGTCGACGCACTCGATCAGCACACTCTTAAGGTACATTGATGCTGCGGAGATTGGAAGTCGCGTGCTGTTGCGATAGGGGCGATGTCTAACTTTTGATCTTTGGCTGATTTCGTAGGTCACCTGGAAACCACCCCCGCGTGAAGATTGGAATGGCGAGATCTTGGGTTATTACGTTGGATACAGACTGTCGTCTTCCGAGAAACCTTACATGTTCGAAACTGTCGAATTCTCCAAGGAAGACGGAAAGGAGCATCATCTCCAGATCATGAATCTCAAAACCTACACTCAGTACAGCGTAGTTGTACAGGCATTCAACAAAGTTGGATCAGGACCTATGAGCGAAGAGCGAAGACAACACACAGCTGAAGGAGTTCCTGAACAGCCTCCTCATGACACGACTTGCACGACCCTCACGTCTCAGACCGTTCGCGTCTCATGGGTATCGCCTCCTCTTAGTGCCGCAAATGGTGTCATTACCGGTTATAAGGTAAAATTGTCTCATCAAATTATCTACCATGATCTTACTAAAAGTCTCAATGTCATAATCAATTCTCGGTAACTTCTCCGCAGGTTATCTATGGACCATCCGAGGCCTGGTACGATGAAAACTCTAAGGATACTAAGATAACGTCTTCCAGCGAAACTATTCTGCACGGCCTAAAGAAGTACACCAACTACAGCATGCAAGTGTTGGCCTTCACGTCCGGCGGCGATGGAGTCAAATCCGCGCCTATTCACTGCCAAACTGAACAAGATGGTAAGTGTTACGCGGAGATTTGTAATGAGGACAAAGTATGTAAACTCCGTTTCGTTATAGTTCCTGACGCTCCAGTCGCCATCAAAGCCCTGGTCATGTCGCCGGAATCGATTTTGGTCTCGTGGCGTCCACCGAGTCAACCTAACGGCGTTATTTCCCAATATACTGTCTACACCAAACCGGAAAATGCGGATGAACCCACCAGTCAGAAAGTACCTCCCAATCAATTGACTCACGAAGCATCTGGATTGGACAAACAGTACAGATACGATTTCTGGGTGACCGCGAGCACTAATATCGGCGAAGGAGAGGCCTCCGATATTGTTCCGCTGTCTCCGAGTGTTCGCGGTAGGTGTAACGTTTTAATGTAATCGAATGGAACGTAAAAAAATGCACTTCTTCCTCGACTTTACAGTTCCTGCCAAGATTGCATCATTCGACGACAAATTCACTGCGACCTATAAAGAGGACGTGAAGCTGCCCTGTCTCGCTGTAGGCGTCCCTGCCCCCGAAGTTACGTGGAAAGTCAGAGGTGCGGTTCTACAGTCCAACGACAGACTGAGGCAGCTGCCCGAAGGATCATTGTTCATTAAGGAAGTCGACAGAGCCGATGCAGGAGAATACTCGTGCTACGTCGAGAACTCATTTGGACACGATACCGTTAGTCATCAGTTGGTCGTTCACGGTAGGTGGTAAAAAGACAATTGAAAAAACCATCCTTCCAGAAAGAATAAGAAAACATCGTACGATTGTTCTTTACAGCGCCGCCCCACTCGCCCCAAGTTACTATCACCGCAACGACAACCAATTCATTGACCATGAAGCTCAGGCCTCACCCAACCGACAACGCACCCCTTCACGGATACACCATCCACTACAAGCTCGAATTTGGTGATTGGGAAACTGTTCAAGTCAGCTCGACAGCTTCGAAATACACGCTGGAGAATCTCTGGTGTGGTTCTCGTTATCAGATTTATGTGACTGCTTACAACGGCATCGGCACCGGCGATCCTTCTGAAATTATGAAAACGCGCACCAAGGGCTCCAAACCAATAATCCCCGAAGCAGGACGATTCATTGAAGTCTCAACGAACATCATCACCCTTCATCTGAGCGCCTGGTCCGATGGTGGCTGTCCCATGCTCTACTTCGTCGTCGAGCACAAGAAAAAGTAACGCCGTCTATTTAAGATGGGCCTGAAACTACTTTTGAATTCAGCAAAGATCCTAACGCATCGTATCGATTTCCAGACAGCAGCAGGAATGGATTCAGGTATCGAACAACGTGAAGCCCGGTGGTGACTTTGACGTCCGCAACCTGGAACCCGCAAACTGGTATCACCTCCGCGTAACTGCTCACAACAATGCCGGATTCGCCGTGGCCGAGTATGAATTTGCGACTCTCACCGTTACCGGAGGTAAACTATAGATAAGCTATTACCTTTTGTTGGCACATTAAGCCGGTGCTTATGGTGACTGGATACAGTAGAGGAAGTAGGACAAAAAAGAAATACGAAGAGCAGAGAAATGATGATTTTTTTTATCTTCTAAATTCCAGGCACCATTGCACCGGCTCGCGAGTTACCGGACGTCAACGGCGGTGGCATCGACGAGGATCCCATAAAGATGCTCATGGCTAATTTGAATTTGGTCGTACCCGTGGTCGCTGCCATCCTCGTTATAATCGTCGCGGTGATCGTGATTTGTGTGCTGCGCGGAAAGGGACACACTGGTGACAAAGGTCTGTAAAACTGGTATCTTCGATTCTTTTGTTCTGCAGGAACAATCGCACCGCCCGTTCGCAGCGGGGGCACCGAGAACACCGACGTAAGGCGTTATTTCCCGTGGCTTCCGGCTTGGCTCGACGTAAATGTCGTGGTGCCGGTCGGAGCCACCATCGTCGTCATAATAGTAGGCATTGTCGTCATTTGCGTGGCGCTTTCGCGAAGGACTCGAGGCCCGGAACAAACGCGGCTGAGAGGTATCTCATCGGCCGACGAGAAATATTACGAGGGACAATGTATACAATTTTTTTATTATTATTCATTGCAATTGACGACGGAGATCGAGAAGACAATGTTTCCCTCGACGTCCACTCGTCGCCTGGACTCTCTTTGTCACGCAAAAGGAAGCAATTATTTTCTCAATGTCCGGTCGCATCCAACCTCTCCGATGGCGTCGTTGCACGTGCATAACGACTATCTCCAAAGATCTTCGTGATTTTCTAATACTCGATTTCCTTGTAGATGACGTCGTCTATCAGCAGTCTGGTGTCGTTGGTGCCACGCTAGATAAACGCAGGCCCGATCTCCGGGACGAACTCGGCTACATCGCACCGCCAAACCGCAAACTCCCACCGGTCCCAGGATCCAACTACAACACTTGCGACCGTATCAAGCGAGGTACAGTGATAAGTAAGCCATAACTGCCAACACTTTCATTCCTAGTTCGTATTTTACGACTCTAATCGTCTTGATGTTGTCGCATCGGCACGATATTACGTCACAGTTAACCTCCTCCATACGCTCTGCGGTATTATATATATTTGTTCATGGGCGCATGCACATCGGCCTTATTTGTTATTATCTATGTTTTTTTTTTCTTTCCCTTATTTTCAATTTTTCGTCCACCATGATTCACTTAGGAGCTTCAAATATCATACGTCACACGAAGAGATTTATTCTCGCAATCACCCCCACAATGAGATGCAGCTGGTGCACTGTCAGTTCCCTTCGCGCTTTCAGTACTGGGCGTACCAAGCTAACGTCGGGAATTCTATTTAATATAGTTGGGAAAGAAAAGAAAAAAAAAAAAGAGAAAAAAGAAAAGCAGAGATTCGAACGAGGAAACCGAATCTCGATTCGCTGAAAGTGCTTGGTAGGCGACAGTGGGTAGAAGATCTTTGCAGCATTTGTTCGATAGGTGGGACAGGGTCGCTAAGGAGTCACTCCACATGGGACCCCAGGAGACACATGTACGAGGAATTGAGTCATTGTGCTCCAAACAGAAGGTGTCCACCGCCACCACCACGTATGGGAAGTGCCGAAGGTCTGTCGCACAGAGGTTGGTAGATAAGAAGATCAGTACTACGATTATTGCGTGAACGCGACGTTCACCAAAGTTTGATCGGTGACGAAGAGACGTCATAACGAACAGTGAATTTGGTGAACGTCGTGCATGTTGAAAGGTGATTGAGAAAATGCCTTTGAAAGAAAGAAAGAAAGAAATGTCGCTGAAAGAAATGTCGGAGCTAGTGTGCACAACGTCGTGACTTCGTAAGTCCTTCCTCCTCCTCTGATTAAACGTTTTTAGCCCTTGAACTGATAATATAAATGTTGCACGTTCGCATGTATCCTTCGATTAAGGAAATATCGCTGTCGCCACGTTACGTAACGCAACCCAACCTACGTTAGACATTTCGACATTATTTCGTTCATTTTATTTTCGATTTAATTCATTTTGAGACTTCGACACCAGCGCTACAGCTGCATGGGCACGATCGCAAATAGCTTAGATAAAGAGTCGAAACCCGTTGGGCCACTCGAACCTCCCGCGAGTAATGCAGCGGCAGTATCTACCCTTGGCGCTTCCTCGTTTCAGGCATGGAGGATGAAATCTGCCCGTACGCGACCTTCCATCTTCTTGGATTCCGCGAGGAAATGGATCCTAGCAAAGCCATGCAGTTCCAGACCTTCCCCCATCCTGGAAATGGACATTCCGGCACCATGGGACCACCAGTCGGCCATCCTACGAACGTCTCAGCTCACAGTCGATCTGGATCCCAATCAATGGTAAGTAGATCGGGAATTAAGAGGATCTATATTAGCGTTCTGGATCACCGAGGATAACTCTTTGATTACAATTTCTGCAGCCTCGTCAAAATGGCCGTTACTCCCGAGTTCCCTCGCAAGGCGGTGGACCACACAACATGTTCTCTCCGGAATACGACGATCCTGCCAATTGCGCTCCCGAGGAAGATCAATACGGATCGCAATACGGACAGTACGGAGCCCCGTACGATCATTATGGATCTCGAGGATCTGTCGGGCGCCGCAGCGTAGGATCTGCTCGCAATCTGCCAATGTCTGGATCTCCCGAACCGCCACCACCGCCACCCCGAAATCACGACCCGAACAACTCGAGCTTCAACGACAGCAAAGAGAGCAACGAGATCAGCGAAGCGGAATGTGATCGCGATCAGTTGGTCAATCGCAATTACGGCGGTCAGTACCGATTGGATGAGAAAAGTGCAGACACGATTGGAGAACAAGAGAGAGCGAGATGTGTAGAGAGAAAGAGAGAGAGAGAGAGAGAGAAGAGTGTCTGGCACGTTAAATTGCCAACCGTAATCTGGCAAAGTTCGCTAGAGCGGAGAGAAGACGCAGCAGCACGAGTCTCGATGCTGTATCGAATCTTGCTGGAGTCTCGGTGGTGCAGCGCAGCATGCTAAACCGCAGGAACGGCGCGCGTCTCTCAGGTGTCCGAACACAGTTAGAGATTCGCGCTGGTCCCTTAAATGTCTTTTAGCTTTCGGAGCATGTTACGTGTCGTAGTTACCGTTGTGTCAATCGGCCCGTGTGTTTTTCTATTTCAGTGAATGCTCGCGGCAAGGATGGCATGACCACCGAGGAGACTCGCAAACTCATTGAGAGGTCAGTAGCGCGAGGGTCAATGAAATCGGATAATCATTCTCAAGCCGAGCACTGTCACTTCCACCGATAACTTCTATACCTAATGATACCGTGTCTCATCAGAATGTAGCTACCCCTTTCTTTTACACGGAATTACGAAAATCCGTTGTTGCGCGCTCTGATAACGATCGACCATCAGCAATCGTATCTGATTCGATGAAATCGGTTCGAGCCTGTGAGAATGAGTGCATGATAGACCTACGAGTGCCACCGGAAATCCTTATAATCTCTAACGTACTCTGACCTTCTCTTGTTACATGACTCTTTGTGCAGGAAACCGTAAGTCCACTGCTTCTTAACACGAGGTGCCTTCCGATCGATTCCTTTGTCGGCGGTTCGACTATACGTCATAAGTTTCCTATCGTGTCTACAATCCTTATCGGATTGAACTTTCGATCGGAACGCACTCATCCGAATGTTGTCTCTTTAACCGCGCTGCTAGAACGCGTGACTAACGCGCCACGACCATCACTCTCCGCATGCCATTCCTCGATCGTAAAATTCTTTTGAATCGTATTGTGCCTGAATAAGAACATCCGTACTGTTGTCATTTATACCATTGAAATCATCGTCACTATCACCATCGCTCTGCTTGATACTAATACTGGCCTGAATACCAGATAAATCCTTTGAATAATCCACTTACCTATTACTTTTGTTCCTAACACCGTGTAGTTCTTTAGGAGTTCACTAATTTTAATTGTTCAGCGCACGAGAGTAAATTCTCGATGTTCTGAGCTCCAAAGGGTTCTTGTTGGTTTGAAGCTTTTGTAAATTAAAAAATTGCTGTTGAGCAAAGTTGACTTAGGGTCCATTCCAACAATTGAATATTCAAAGATGCGCAGCTCCAGACTGCAGGCGACGCGCCTCGGTCGGCTTCAAGTTCTCTTGGTGCTCAACAGCAGTTTCGGCCAGATCGAAATGTGGACTGCACCTGCACGCGTCTATCTGTTGTCCAATGAGGCCACGAGGGCAAGAATGACATGAGTATACGTATATACAATCGGAAGGATTGAAATGAAAGTGAAGCTGGACGCGTGCAGGGGTAGCTATGGCAAAGCTATATTAAATTACAGAATCCAAAGACCTGCAGCTCCTCAGCTCCTCCGCCTCATCACGATCATCGTCAACGAATCCAATCGAACTGAAACTTAAATGAATCTTCCTGTTGCAGAAACGAAGCTCCCGGCCGGCAAATCGGCCCCAATCCCGGCGGTCACGGGGGACTCCTCACACCCTACGATACTGTGGCAGTGTAACCTGTAAATCCTCACGAGAAGCGCGCGGCAAGTCCCGTCTAGTGGGACTTTGGCCACGGCCACTTCCACCCTAACGGTGTCGTCAGTCCAATTGCAACGATTTTAAAATTATGTGCCACCAAGGCTAGGTAGATTCGGCTATTGCGTAAGCTTTGAATTATCCTGTAATCTAAAAGTTTATCGATAAGACGATTTAAGGCGAGAACTTCCCTTTCTTTTTTTTTTCTTTTTTTTTCGATCAGAACTCTGTTCGAAGAAGCGAAATTGGAAAACAGTAACGAAATTTTAAAAAAATGCGACTCGATCCGAGTAAAACGAAGAGAGTCGTCAGAGTCTCGCAAATGTTGGATTATAAATTTGTCGCTTTTTTTTTTGTGTTGATTGGAATCGCGATTGCGCGAAAGACTCGTGTCGTATGCGCACGTGCGATAACGAAATTAGGTTACTCGTTTGTTAAGTCGAGGTTGTGCCACACTGCCAGTCCCTGGCAAGCGATTTATAATTTTGTAACGAAGGTTGTGTCTCCGATGATCGATATAATTAACGTAGCCAAGCCGCACGGAACGATGCGACGTGTTCGCGTGGGACTTTACTGCGTTTTAATTATTATTGCCATTGAATTTTAATCCTCTATCCACGGAATGTCCTGTCGCTTCTTTAAAGCACACATGTTTTATCTATTTGACATTGAAAGAATCCATCCTGCTATTGGAGAACCTACTGCTAACTAGTTCCATAGTACGACTACTAGCACCATCATTTTATCAGTACCGCTACCACCACTACTATTACTATTACTATTCCTACTACTACTAAATACTAACACTAACGCTAATACTACTAGTACTATCGATAATTGTCCTATTTAATCTGCAACCTATACCCGATATCGATACGGTATAAAGTTAATGGTAATTTGACGATGATATTACAAGCATAAGTGATTAATTAATGAATTAACAGATAAAATTAGATAGGACTTAAGGAGGACGAAGATATCGTCACGAGAGAGTGTTGTCCACGACCTTGGAAGAATATATCGTTCAGTTTGTGAACGATTATTTAAGGAAAAGACGCGAAATAGTGAAAAGGAGGAAAACTAGCTGTCATTAGAAGCACTCGGGACAACGCGTCTCTCATAAATCGTTTTTATCATAAAGATACTATTCCTAGATAAATATCGTAGGTGTCACGTTCATTTCTGTCTGGGACTTGGGACGGCGCGCGGTATACCTTTGACAGCTCGAACTCGAGGCAATTCGTAAATTCGTCGCAGGGTCCTCATTTCGCGGACCAAAAAATTAAAGAAAATCTCTTGGAGCTGCAAACCTCGGAATATCCAAATTCCTTTGACGAGACTAAACAGGTGAACCTTTTTCGTCGCTCGAGTCCCGACAAGACGCACTTTACTCATCGATGTGATTTTAACGTCTGCGCAAGTTTTTCGTGTATCGTGTACGTGTTACGATTGTGCAAGAAGATATAGCTATATCCAAAACTATCTAGTACTACGAATTATCGACGCCGCCATTAAACATATGCAGAATCGAGCAGCTTCGATGCTTTGAAATGTGATGGATAAATTGAATAGGAATAATCGAAAGGGAAACAGAATCAGAAAGGGATCAGAATTTAGCACTGAAACACTTGTACCGTTAGTACGTTTCCGTACGTTGTACCGAAGTGAGTTTCCTTAGTGGTGTCGTACGATAAATCAATAAGAAGTAAAGAATAACGGATAGATAAGCGAGATAGCGGATAAGGTGCAGTCAGTCAGTCAGAGTCGCGTAGCTTCTAGCTTATTGTTGTAGCTTTTGTTGCACTCGCGATCAGATGGAAGAACCACGTGCGACTTTTTTTGTTTCGAGGAATGTTTTTTTTTTTTTTTTGTAAAATAATCGACACCAGTTCTCGATTGGTTTTGCACGCTGGCTCTTTGGTTCTTTTCTACGCTCGCTGTCGGAATATTCGACGTACCTTCTTCCCGTAGCCTGCGCGCCATCCTCTTTTTCCATTGCTTTCGTCTCTTTCGTCTCCGCTTCACAATCAAGAGTCGCTGATTCGTGAAATATTAAGCCGCGTCACACGCGTCGAGTTCATATCCTCTATCCTTCTCTCACCAGCGATTGAAAATCCGACATTACATCACTTACTTCTCACTTACAGTCTCTATCTTCTGTGCCACTATTTTACGTTTTTGTACCAAAGTTGTAGCGTCTAACTTTACGTTAAATAAATAATACGTAAACACATTTGTACGTTTAAACTTGATTCCTCAATTTTGGACTCATCCGCCGACGTCTGTCACAGTTTACCTGACAGTCTCTTGACTTCGATGAAGGCCTGTCGCCTCTTCACTTCACATGGGTCCACGAGCGAAGAATCGGAGTTTGCCCATAGTTGACAGAGTTGACAGTTCACGGTTAGGAGTTTCTCAGTGAGATACTCCGCCATTTCAACCGTACCTGGAATATTTCTCGTAATACTTACAGACTGCCGATACAAATTATGAATGTATGAGAATGCGATTCTCGTGAACGATGCTCGTTGATCTGTTCGGATGCGATGAACTTCGTGCAAGCAGGAACGGCAAATTATTAGGCTAGGAACTTGAAGGAGATTAGGCTTCCGTCAGGAATTACTACAGTTTAACCGGTAAAGGACGAAATGAAGGAAGAATCTCGGTCACATGGATCGGCAGAGGATCCATCTCGAAAATGCTGCAGATCAAGTGGAATCGATGATGTCAGCAACAGAAGCAATTCCTCGGCGGAGGACACGGACGGACCTCGTGCCACCTGCATTCCGTGCCCGAAGGATCAACGAAAGCCGGGCAACCCGGGGAGCTTCGAGGAAATCCACAAAAAAGTGAAGGACCTGTACCCGCGACATTTCGAAGGCATCCGTCTGGTAGTCAACAAGATTTTGAGTAAGCACTTTCAGGTTAAGCATACGTTGACGATGAGCTCCGTCACTCCTGCCGGATACAAGTTTGGCGCCACCTATGCTGGCACCAAGAGGGTGGGAATGCACGAATCGTATCCTGTCGCAATTGGCGAAATCGCACCGAACGGCTCCATGACCGGAAGCTTCGTCCACACTCTGGGCTGTCGACTGCGACTCAAGTACGCGGCGCAAATCGACTCCCAACAAAAGTACAAAGCCTGCAGCTCGACCGCCGAATATCGCTCGGATGACTTCACGATATCGCTCACCCTGGCCAATCCGTCCTTCCTCAAACGCCAAGGCACCGTCGTCCTCCACTTCCTTCAATCAATCACCTCCCGGATTGCCCTCGGCGCCGAAGTCGCCTGTTTGCGAGGCTCCTTGATTCCCGGCGGCCAGGAAACCATAATGTCCGGTGCCTTCAGATACAGTACGGGACGCACGACGCTCTCGGGGACCCTCGGCGAAGCTGGTCTTCATCTCTGTTATCATCAAAAGGCAAGTGAGCAGCTGCAACTCGGCGTGGAGCTCGAGACGAACATGAGAACCCACGAATCCGTTGCGACGATAGTCTATCGTGTGGACGTCGATTACGCCGATCTTGTCTTCCGTGGATATGTTAATTCCGAGACGACAGTGGCTGCTGTACTTGAGAAAAAATTGTATCCTATCCCGGAGTCTTCTCTAGTTCTTAGCGCAATGCTCAATCACGTCAAGCAACAGTTTCGAGTTGGTATCGGCATCAATATTGGTTAAACCATCTCTATCATTTGCCCTGTTTGTAATTGAATTCCCCTGCCCCTTATCTGTTTTCGTCAAATTGATTACGTACCCCCACCAACTTTCTCGTTTCTTGTGCCCTTGTCCTTCTTAAGTGAAAATACTTGTTCATTCTAAAAGGTAATTTCATTTTGATAGTAAGAAATCTCCTTAAAATTTAACAATTTTACTCGACAGATAGATAAAGGTAATTATGAATTTGCAGATACGCATACAGCCCTATAAATATAAACTATACAAGAAGTGTCTCCATTTTTGATAATACGTTTATCAGAATGGTGAACGATATAGACACTTTAAGAAAGTTCGTCTTCGCGTTAGTCTCTCTATAATTTAAAATATCACTCGTCTTCATTGGCAATTCGTTCGTCCATGTCGTCCCGCTCTTGTTGGAAATTCGTTTTTAGCTCATCGAAATTTAGCGGAATTTTTTCACTCAACAGACCATTGTCATCTGCATACCCGAGGATGTCGCAGATCAACGGGGACTCGACGCCCAATATATATTCACAAGTCTTCGGCTCGAGTAGAAACAAGGATACGCTCGATGGTCCTCCGTTATTGTCGACACACTTTAATTTCACCTAAATTAAAAGCAAAAGTAAGTAAATAATGATAAGTCAACGCGGCGCGGATGCCACCAATCGATTGAATGCAGTTCACTTGGATTACCTCGGTTTGCCTGAGTTTTCCTGTTTTGTCACAAACATTGCCATCGCTGTAAAAGTGCGACAGCTGCTTTCTCTGAGCGAGAGGCTTTGGCTTCTTGTGCGGATGAGCCTCTATCCACTTCAAATGTTTTTTTTTATCAAATCTTCCAAGATTCACGATGATCTTTGTCCCATCCCTCTCCACGTGATACTGAACTACGGATCGACCGTAGCAGAACTCGTATTTCCACCAACCGTTACCCTACATGTAACTCGATGAATGCATCGATCGTCAAGCGACAGAGCAGTATATAAACGCGATTACGTTTGCGTAATACTTACGCCATTCAAGCAGTTCTTGCCACTTAGGAAACTCTGAACAGGGCCGATATCGTGTGGACTCGTGTCACGGCTGCTGCCGTACTCTTCCACGGGAGAAGTTGACGTCTCTGTGTCTATCTCGACGTTACCGTTCCTCTCTATTACATCGACCGGATGTATCTCTACTCTGACGCGTGTCTCGCCATCCTGAAACATGGAGTACGTGGTAATACTTTCTTTGGTCAAAGTACTTTGTTTTATATATTGCTCCCATCAGGCATAGCACGCATCTTTAGAGATACGCAACGAACAACGTACGATCAAGAAGACAACTGTCCTCACTGATTAACAAAACGATTTCAACTCAACGCTCAGTTTAATATTTTGACTTAGTTTTCTCTAACTTGTGGTATATTCTGTAATGGCGGTGAACATGCAGCAGTTACTCATGTTTATACACACGATGGCGAATTTGTACACACCAGTATTACTTCTGTACTACTGGAGTGATACAGTGTTAATGATGAAAGCATGAGTGAATATGAAAAAGAAACTCATCCTACATGTCCCATTTCTACTTTTTCTTTTCGTATGGTATCCAGTGTGAACCATGTAATGTTCTATGAATATGGCAAACCAATGATGGTTAACTGAGCGAGTGGACCAAGAATTATATTGTAAGATTATTTAGTGATTAACGAGAAGTTAATGCATCATTCCCATGAATCGTCAAGTTGAACAGACAGCGTGAAGCATGAGACCCGACGAACTAAAATTCATAATAGTCTGACCTGGCCCTCCTTATCTACATGGAAGATCGCATAGACTTTCTGCAGCTTCTCATCCTGCGCAACAAACAATCAGTACAATGCGTACACGTTAAAGAAATCAAAAATAAACATAAAATCATATGTCAGGTGTCATTAAGAAAAGATATGTTTGGCACGATACAACTTTATCTTCAACCTTTAGGCTGCCGCATTTTCTTAAACTTTAAATTTTGAACGAACGGAACTCATACATATTGAACGAGACGTATCGCCCAATATTAAGCTACTACTCTCGCACCTAAATAAAGGCACCTGGCAGCCTGAAGATTAAAATGTTTAGATAAAAAATCGTAAGTGCAAATATTCTACGTAGCATACTAAAATTTTAAAAGAAAATGCATAACAAAAAATTACACGCCACTTCGTAAGTGGGTTTACCGTCACTTTTTGATGACGAAGCTTTAGACTCTCGCTTTCCATGGCAATTAGGGATCGTGGTTTTTTCGGTGCGTTTCCAACAGGTCTGCAGTTTATTTCATTCTCCCCAGTATCTTGCGGTCTGTAATCTGGGTGACTGCAGAGCAGTGGCGACAGAACGACAGCCTCATATTCACAGCTTGACGTCTCCTCCAGTGAGAAAACATCGTGTTTACCATGCTGGTAACATACATACAAGACCCTGATGGTTCTTGGCTTCTCATTCAAATCACAAACTGTTCCGTCTGTCATTTCAATTTCCACATATGGCATATTGATCCCATCAACCTTTTTGAGAGGTATTTCAGACTTTCTATTTGGGTTTTTTGCTTGCTCATCATACTCTGCAGATAACTTAATTATTTGTGCTTTATCGAAGATTCCAAGGTAATATTCTTGGACCTTAACCTTTTTACCCTCTCTCTCTTCATGATATTGGCGAACAAAGCGACCATGACACAACTCATATGTCCAATATGGTCCTAACTGTTAATAATATACAATGTTAAAAACATTTATGTGCAATGAAAGAATATCACTAGCATTAATAACATACCCTATAGGAACATGTATTTTGTGTAAACAAATGGGACAAGATTTCAATTGGATTTGGTCCTACATATGTTTCCCCATAATCACGATCTTGTTCCGTTATGTCCGGAATTAAACATTGATAACGTTCGTTATTAGCTGTTGTTATAAAATACGGTTCGGCGTTTGTTTGCGATTCCTGAAAAATGTGGAAAAGAAATATTGATCAAGATTAAGGTAGATTTAATCGGAAAACGCACAGAAATGATCGATATAATTATACAGTTCTTCTATGATGAAAACATTAATTTAATCTTACCAACAAGTCGGCAGTGCTTTTACCAGGCCAATTTATTTTAAAGAGTACTGTATCGTCAAAAGCCTTCACATCGTGCCCCGAGCTCAAATTGATCGTGACACATAATACAATATAGAAAACGTAAAAATTCGAAATTCCAAAGAGCTTCCACATTTTTTAGTGTTTATTAAATTCATTACATATTTTAATGAAGATTTATCAACAATTCAGTTCGTAATTGCATTATAACCAACATCCACGTCTACAACGAAAGCAGGTTACCAAATGGCAGAAAAATGACAACATGCCATCGCAGCCCTGGCCACCATCGACGGTGGTTCGAAGTTCGATACGTATGATTCCGAGGAGATGCTGGCAGCCAAGAGAGTCAACCACAGTCAGCCACGTATTACATAGCTGATCCCGGTAACATAGCCGGTAAGTAGCCATCCTAGACATCAATTCACTTTTTATCTACTCCGTATATTCTACGAGATTTTGATTTAGCCTCAATTTTATATTTTGAATCAATTTTGAAAGTAAATCAAGATCCAATAATATTTACTAAAAATTGAGGTGCTACAGGGGTGTCAATTTGGCACAACAATAGGTTTGTTCAATAGTTCTTAAAAAGTTATATATTTCCCGGTTTCGTTCTAAGGATTGTTTTGAGAACCAGCTGTGAGTAACGGAGAACCTCTGCCCGCCAAGCTACACGTTCGCGTTTAGCTCGGCTACGACGGGAAATGCTTTGTCGACGGAGGCGGTGATCACAAAATCCTACTTCCAGACTCCTCGCCACGATTCAGCGCCATGATTTTGGTGTCGCTTAAAATCGTAGCGTTGGTGCATCTCCCTACTTGATCTCTGCTTCTTACATTAATAAACACCAGGTGGATTGCGATTTAAATGGAAGGAGAGCAGATGATAGCACTGGAGAACACAGAACAACCTTAACACACTTCCCGGTGCTTTTTAATTCGGGTTTAATTTCCAAGGAGAATTGTGTTTAGTTATTTAGTAGTATCCTACTTATCTGTGGTAGTATCACAAAAACCCAATCATGCTGTTTCGTTTCTGCAAATTATGTCAAAGAGTTGAACGCTCTGCAATTGTCTTACAAAGATTTAGAGTAAGTATGTTTAATTCTATTGAATCTTATTCTGATAAATTAAGTCAAATTTTCGCAGGCTACGCAGACTCTGCAGAAGGAAGAGGATAATCGTCAAGCTGTGACATCTACTGAAGCAAAACAGGAGAACGCTAGAATAATCACTTGCAAAAGAAGTGAATTCAATTTTTATTTGGGACAGACCTATTCAAAGTTTGAACCTATCCCATTAGCATCAAGAGGATGGCAACACAAAGAAGCCAGAGGAGATTATTTTGTCATACATCCCTTAATGGAGGTAAGAATTTCTTATATTATTGTTGGAATAAGACACTTTTATAACTTTAAACTTTTACATTGATATGATACAGGAAATACCATTGAATGAAGATGTAACTTTTCAAGAACTCAAAATTGACCCTAGGCTTCTTAAAAAATTAGAAGAAAGCAATATAGCTTCTCCTACAGAGATTCAAAAACTTGCAATTCCTATTTTGGAAACTGGTTGCAATACATTAATATCTGCTGAAACTGGTTGTGGAAAAACATTAGCCTTTCTACTGCCATTAGTACAACAAATTCTACGATGGAAGAAGCTCATTGACAGAAAGCCAAATACTCCTCTAGGATTAATTATAACTCCTAGTAGAGAATTGGCGATGCAAATTGCAGTAAGTTATTGTTACTTGGCACTCGAGACAGTTCATTACAAACTTACTCTTAACTGGACATACATCTGTGTAGGCTCAAGTAACTACATTAACTAGAGGAATGGATTTTCGGAGTAAATTATTAATTGGTGGTAGAACAAAAAAACTCATGCTGAATCCTAGTGTAGCAGATGTTGACCTCTTGATATGCACATTGGGAGTTATGAGTAAATTATCTGCCAATAATATCTATAAACTTCAGGCTGTTCGTCATGTAATTTTGGATGAAATGGATGCCTTGTTTGATGAAACTTTTGTCGAGAAACTAATACCCTTCATGCGCAGGATTCCTGTATGTAATAATCTGGATTAATATACTTCTTTTACCAATGAGAACTTGATATAAAAAGTCATGTAGCTTAATTCCAGTGGGCATGCAGATGATATCACTAAATACCCAGCATATTCACAGCTGACTTTAGTATCCGCTACGCTGCCTCCTGAAGTAATGGAAGTGGTTGAGAAAATCGTAGATGTAAGAGAAGTACACAACAGTGGATAGAGATATATAAAATCGACGATTGACATGCATTTTTATTTTTTAGCCCAATTCAATGCAACACGTAAGGACGGACAAGCTTCATAAGATTTTGGTGACGCAAAAATTCAAACGCATGGGCACATCCCAAAAACCTCAGGAACTGCTAAAATTAGTAAAACAAAGATCATCATGTAAGCAGCCGACCATTGTGTTTAGCAATGACAGTGCCACTTGTGATTGGATTAGCATATTCCTCAAGCAATTCAACGTTGACAATACCCATTTGAATGGTCGAATGCCGATGGTCATCAGAGAAGGAAAATTCGCTGAGTTTCAAAAAGGCATGACGCACGTTTTGTCTACGACCAATGCAGGAGCCAGAGGCCTCGACACTACATCAGTTACTCACATAATCAACTATGATTTCCCTTTGAATACCGTTGAATACATTCACAGGTAATTATGAGAGCAATGTCAAGATATCCACAACTTATCACGTCAAAATTAATGCTTACAGATGCGGGAGAACTGGAAGAATCGGAAGTCAGAATAACTGCAAAATCACAAATTTCATAGCGAGGCCCTTAGAAATAGCACTCACTCAGAAAATCGAAAAGGCAACGAGAAAGATGCTTCCTATTCCCATCTGCGATTTGACGGGTACAGTTTTAGAGAAAAAAAAGCAAATAAAGCCGGTGCCACGACCAAGCCAAAAACGAATGAGAGCCGTTCAGCCGGAAAAGCCTGTTGAAAAGAAGACAAGAGTAGTAGTAGAAGATCCAAGTATCCCATATTGAACAAAATGAAGCGCCTTGTACAAAAAATGAAGTTATCAGTGAAATAAAGGATATCATTCGTGGTTCATGAATTATTCGAGCTCTTTGGTCAGATTTCTACTTTACAAGAAATGCAACTCAGGTTTTACGAGTAACCACTAGAAATCACATCGATGTAGGATGGACCCATTCGAAAATTATGTACTATAAATAAAGAATAAAAAAACTTCAATGATCGACAATGTAGTCAGCATCTCTGCACTCTTGTTTTTTCGATATCCCTCCTTATCGTTTCGATTTCTGAATTCCTTGATCATGTAGAATGAGGAAGGAAACAACAACCCACACGTGGTGCGTCCGTCCGGTGGAGCATCCCGTCGTGTCCGACGACACACCCACGCAGACCATATAGTAGTACTATGAGCAAGGGACAGTCAGCCCATAAGTCTAGACCAGTTTATTACGTGGTTCGTATTTTAATGAAATTAAAGGTGGACGCTCGAGTCCCGTGGCACAAGGTGTGCCGTGCGTATCTCGCGTACCTATACAGGGTGCGTCTATTATACGTTCAACAACATAACGATGCTAAAGCACACTCAGACGATCAGCATTCGCAAATGATAATTCACTTCCTAAGATTCCCTCTACCGCCTGGTTGCTTACTAATATCTTATACGCGCACTGGGCAATACTAGCATCTTGGCAATGAAGTAATTGCACGTGGCGGTTGACATTGCTTCAATTCCAGTACACCCAGTAGACAACAAACAGTGTTACATGCGTGACATAGAAAATGTGGTAACGAAGGGTTGGGTCGAGCGGACGGCCAGTATCATGACAACGCGTTATTAACGAAGTCCGCCTATGCATTGGTCAACAGTGCCAGACTTGTCAGCGTTCTGATTAAAATTGAACAGATCCAAGTTCCATTAATTGAATAGTTCCAAGTCCTGTCACAAAGGAGAGACGCTCGTCACCGTCAGGAATCGCGAAACGATCGGAACAGTGAAAACCCTTCCGGTGTGCATTTGCCAGAACCATTACTTCCTGTCTCCCTTCCTGACGGAAACGCATTTCCATGACACTCTGGTGAAACGGTACCTACTGACGCGATGCGCAGTGAACACTAGCGATAATAACGATTCTAATTAGCGTGGGTAGCTGCGTGACATGTAGGGCACGGCCAATTCAAAACGGAGGAGTTCTTTACGTTCGCATGGAGCTACTACCTAGCGGGAGAAAATCTCAGATCCTATCGCTCCTAATGCCTTCTCACGTTCATTCCTCCTCGCATTAGTTTGGAACCATAGACGAACTCCATTATACACCGAATGTTTCTTCTTCTGATAGAGAAACTGCAGTACCATGAAAAAAAGGAAAAAGTCTTACTCTTGTCGTACAGTGCACTAACTAGATATTTGAGTAAGCGACATTTCGAGTGACAAACTGTTACACCTGAAGGCATTGTATTAATAGGGCGACGATGGTGAAGAGGTGGAAGAGAAGAAGGGTGACGGGGAAAAGACGAGCGATTCTTTCTAAGCATCGAGTATCTCTTAGTTGCCGTTGGTGCTGGTCGTGCTGGTGGCCCGGAGCAGCCCGGAGAGAATAGTTTAGGCTGCCGAGGGGCACGCGTTACCCCCACGCCGGAAGCGCGAGTGGAGGGGGCGAGCCAGTCCGTCGTTCCAGGAGTAAAGCCAAGGCTCAGTAATGTCGCGGAGCGCAACTTGTTAGCGTCTTTGGGTTTTCTCTCTTAGAGAATAGTGAGCAAGACAGAATCGAGGAAGCAAAAGTGCGAGAAAGAGCAACAAACTAGATAAAGACAAGTAAAAGAACGGAAAAAAGTGTGATCGGGCATTGTTAGCCTTGTTTGTCGTTGCTGTACGTTCACGTGTGATTGTTTCTCTGCTTCTCGGATGGTCTAGTGCGGCAGGAGTGTGTCGAGTGTAGTGAAGGTGCATCGAAGCGTACCCAACGAGCGATAGCTAAGTTTCACTGTGTTTGGAACAGCAATTCAGACGTGTATCGCAATCAAACGCAATGAGGAGAATCGCGAGAGAGCGAGCGAATGAAATATTTGGATTCCGAGTTAAACGGTAAGCGTTGTCCCAGTGAGAAGTAAACAGGAGGTGGGGAGTCTCTCTCTCTCGCGTCTCGCCCACCGGTGACAGACCAACAGACCAACAGAGCAACAGAGCGTCGTGCACGAACCGTGTTGTCGTGGCCAGGCTTATCATTCGAAGAGGAGGTGAGCGTCTCAACGTCGCGTCACACGTGAATCATTCTAGAGGTATCCGCTCGGAGATTCCCAGCGTGACAACCAGTGACGACGGTATTGTCTCCAGGTATTTTTCTGAGTGTCCTACTAAGAACGTTTTATGTGAATGACGACCGTAACGCGAGTGCTAACACGTCGTGGGAGGTGCTGACGCAAGCTCGACGGTTTTCGTGCTTGCCTGTGGTTTCGTGTTTTGTTGGTGCTTTGGAGTGCTGTGTATCCGTGTCCCTGCGTGTTCATACGCGTTTAGGTGCCTCCGCTCAGAGGTGGATACGTGTGTCGTCTCTCCGACGATCAAGTGTGAGTTATCGTCATTTTACGAAGAAGAGTAATCCCGGAAGCCGCTATATTGGAGAGAAAGCGGGAAAGCGGCGTGCCGCTGTTCTGTGTGCCGCGGCAAAGACGCTCGTCTCAATCTGAAAAGGTAAGAAATTATTTTATTTTCTACCACTTGGTCTTCCTCCTATCGAAGTAGGCTCATTCGTCACTGGGCCCCTATGAATAACACTTAGGAGTATCGGTCTCCTATCTTCAGGAACATTGAGCTTTCGAGCCGGACAAGGCCGAGGCGTTTAATCTACAATGGTATTTTGATATTCTGGCGTGTCAGGCGTGGGCAGTTCCGCGTGGGTCGAAGGAAATTGTCCATCTCGCTGCCGAATAGTCTCTCCTCCTCACCTAAAACTCACGTGTCCCTCGGGATTGAATTCTTCCTTGACTTTCGGCCGATGAAGGTCCGGCATGCCGCTACGGGAATGTGGAGAAAGAATCTTCGCTACCTCCCCCCTCGACATGTGGTCGTTCCTCGAGCGGAAAAGCGCCTCAGGAATTGAAATGAGCGACCTTCGACTAGTGTCGACTGTTCTTAAAGCCATTGTTGACTTCGCGACGCTTTAGAATTCGTGGCACGTCCCACCGTGTTCGTTATTACAATGATTTCCGGTCCTGAGAAGCAGCGTTGGTCCCAATGGTAACTCCTAGCGGAATTCTAGTGGAAATGTGTCGGTGCTGTAATATCGTGAATTGTATGTCAGGACTCAGCTGCGATGCCACGACTGTATGAGCACCCCTGGTGCATACCTGGCTGCACGCACGCATCCTACTACTCGCTACCTTTTTATTATTTATCCGCGTTACGCGCGCCCAGTGCATTGACTCGTTGCATGCCATTGGTCACTTGCGTGAAGTTAGCCCTCCAATAATGACAATGATTGTTCGTGCTCTCCTCATATTTTTTGCGAATCCTCTCCTCATCCTGTATTCGTCATGTAATCAAATGTCTTTGCTTGAGATATAGTTGGCATCAATTTCTAACGAGATGAGAAAAAGGCTCCTGGAATTCCAGTGAGGTTGAAGCGGGGAGCCCGATCGAAGCCTCTACGCGCAGCAGACTCGATTACAGATCCCGCATCCCTCATCCTGTGGACGAGATAGATTTCTCACGTGCCACACAGGGACCTCCTACGAGGAACCCACGACCTCTTTTGCGCTTCCGCTCGTACCTCCGTCTCGAGAATTACCGATGACGCGTAACAATCGGGACCTAATTGGCAGTAGGCGCAATATGAGCCACTGGAACGACGTGCTTCTCGCATCGGAGCTGTCAAGAAACTGCGGGCTTCGCTGGATACTTGGGACGCAGTTCGAATCCGTGGCAGGGATGAGATGGGTGAGATGGGCGGAACATGGAAAGTGGATAGAGTCCGAGCAATGGCTCAGAAACGCGAAGACGGGCTCGCCCTCGTCCTGTTTCCCTCGCGTCAGCAGTTTCATTCGCAAGATAACCTGCCTCCCGCAGGAGGAACTCCATCGCTGCATTCAGGTTGATCGCTCGCTCCCTTTCTTCGAGCAGCCGAGCAGCAGGACGCGCCGAGATTAAGTCGCGGAGGTCCAATCGGTTTAACTCGCTTTGAGATATCAGTCCGCGTGCAAAGAAACGAGCAAACAAGCAAACTGTTAGGCAAGCAGAGGAGTGGACGCACGGACGCACGGACGGGCAGCCGGGCGTGCGGGCAGGCAGAATAACTGGCAAGCAAGCAAGCAAGCAGGATGTAGCTTCTTTAAAGAGGAGAACGTAATTAATTGAAACCGGACGAGGCGATTGACCTCTTGAAACTGTCGGGACGCCGTTGTGCCACTGGAAAAACCCTTTGTATGCACAGGCGGTTCGTAGATTCACTTTCTCCTTTGTTAAGAAAATTCTCAAGGGTGCGCGCAAGGGTGGATTTCGACTGAAGAACAAATCGAAGAATGCGCGTTGGCGGATTTTGTCGATATTCCAGGACACGCTTCTCTTGGCTACGGAATTAGGATATACGTATTTCTAGCTTCGGAGCTCGGGTCGTCTTCTCACTCTGTTTCGCAATTTTCCCTTCTTTGTATTGCTGCATTGTTTATGCGCGAATGGGAAGCGCACAAAGAGAAGCAATACGGAAGAATCGCCGAGGTGTAGGGTGCCGCTAACGTCGAAGGATCCTAACAAAAAGGAGTTGCCCGAATAAGAAAAGGGCAGTCTCTCGAGAGGGGTGCATATTTTGATCCGACTACGATACTCGGGGGTGGCTCCCATCCTGGCGCCGACGTCAATCTCAAACGTTCCCCTCCCGGAGTCCGCGACCCTCGGCAGCCTCCGAAGAAGGAGAATGGCACGTGTTGTTTTAAAGAACTGCCTATTCCCAAATGGGATCCGGTCGATCCTGCAAGATAATCCTCCGCCCTTCGCCAATTCAGAATCGTAAATATGCCTAGAGCTGTAATTTAGCTTTCCCCCAAGCAAGGCGAACCAAGGAAAACATTGGACGCTCGCGCGCGAGAGCGTAAGTCAAGGATACAGGCGGTTCTTATGGAAGACGGCGACGTTCACGGCCACTGGCGACTTGGCGAGGAGGAAGAAGGTTGGAGGGCTGTGGAGCAGGGATGAATTAATGTAGGCGATCACGCAACGAACTAGGAGCAGCGGATCGTGGGAATAGGGCGCGATTACCTCGTTCGACTTTGTTTTTTCTCTGTCTCTCGAAATGAGCGATGCGCGCGCCCTCCTTCGGCGCCCGACGCGCAACATCTCTTTCCCGTCTAACCGTAAAAGCATAGAACCGTAGAGCCCCGTAGAGCCCCCAAGACTTCTCTTGGCTATTCGCGCCTCTTGTGCCTCCTTATCATCCTCCCCGTAGGAAACGTCATCTGGCACACCAGAGCCAGGACAGCCTGCAGGCCGCGTCCGAGCACCATTCTTCCCGTTCGAACGGTTTCTCAATCGTCCCCGCGTTGTCCTTAGCGATCTGGCGCAATTGCGTCACCCGCCTTGATCGACGGGAACATTGCCGGGTGAACAATAGGAAGTCGATTTCGTTTTGGTTATTACGCTTTTCTCCCTTCGTTGACGACGCTGCGATCGCCAAGATCTTAAGAACTGGTCATTGACCTCCGATTCCTCTAGCGCTCTCTTCCTCCTGCGTCTTTGCAACCCTTCCCGTGTCCACGGCAGCGCACCTATAGGAGACACCAAGCGAGTACGGGCACGAGTAGGCGACCGGAGCTCGTATTGGGTCAGTGGCGTTGTAGTATTCGCTTCTCGTGCGGAGGAGGAGCGAAGGCAGCGCGGGGCGAGGAGGGAGGGGAGGGAAAACGATAGAGGAGCAGAGAAGAGTGGGAGTAAGCGTGTAAGAGGGGAAAAGAGAAGAGAATTCTTGGCTTCCCTCCCGCGCTCTCGCTCTCCCTTTGCTTGACTTGGCTCGAGTCTCAAGAGTAACGGCATCTCGGAGCCAGTACCTCCGTCCGCCACCGGTTCCTCCTTGACGTCTACAAACCTGCCTCTGAATACTACAAGTCTACGCACTCCTCGGGAAGCGAGAAGGGAGAATCTCATTCTCTTGCTTCTCCTTCCCTCCCCCTCGCGCTTCTCCGTAGCAGCTGGATCGGTTCCCTCCGTGGCAATATCTGTGTCGTAGGACGATGACCAGGTTGTCCCCGAACGTTTGCGATATTTGCGTGTGCGACGAAAGCGTTACGACGATTTGCCGATGCTCGAAGATCAATCGACGAATCGATCCATCACGAGGAGGCCGTGAACCTGGTCCGGTAGGAGCGTGAGGCATTGCTGCTGTACCAGTAATAAAATTCTATTTCGAGCAGTCTGTTGACAGCGTCGCCGAAGACAGGAGTCTTGCTTCGCAGGCCTTTATACCGACTGCGACTCCTTCGGCGGGAAGGAGAATCCGAATGAGCGAGGAACCAGTGCTCAACGTAATTGACTCTGCAAACAGTCTTAAGGTCTTCCAGTGTCCAAAGGGACGAGCAGGCGCCGTTCCCAAAGAGTGTCCGATCTCAATCCCTGAATCACACCCGAGACAACGAAGTCCTAGGAGCGCCTGGATTACGCTCGGCCCGCTTCGATTCTGGGTCACGTATCGCGATACTCGTTCTACCTGAGCTCTCGCGTCGTGAGGCCTCCCAATGTGCCCCGTGTGCATACGTGTGTACACGGGCAGCACACGACCGCACGGCGGCGGCGCACAGGGTCCACGCGGTGGAAGCAGCCGTATGCGCTCCGTAGGAGAGTGTGCTCACATTGGCGGAGCCTTTCTATTTCAGTGAGAGACATGGGGTCACGTTACGAGACACGGTCACGCGAGCCCTCTCCCCTCTCCCCCCTCTCTCCCTTCCCGCGGTCACCCGATTTCGCGATACCTGGGCGCGAGCGAACGATTTTCGAAATCGGCACGTACCGCTGCCAATAGAAAATCCGAACTGCAGTTCTCGCTTAGCCACGTCCCTGCGCGCTGCTTTGTCGGAGGCGAAGAGCCGTAATCGGTGCCTTCTTCTTCGAGCATCTGGCACCTAGCAGCAGCACCTGCTCCTCCAGTTCATCGTCTTCGTCTTCTCCTCGCAGTCCCGATCTCTCGCTTCTCCTTCAAACGCACATCTGACATTCTGACGCACTCCCTCGACTGTTGTCGGGCAACGTTCTTCCTCTTAGGCTGCTCCTACCCATCCTGGGTCCCTGAGACCCTGGGTCCCTGGGTCTTCCTACTACTCGGCGCGCTCCTACGCAGAATGAAGTTAATCGGTCAAATCATTCCCGCAGTCAAGGTGCTTCCTTCCTCGACCCACACACGGCTTCGGGTACTGCGAACTCTTGAACGGTTTTCTCATCAGGTGCACGAGCACCAGTCTTCTTCCGTTTCTCCGCCGTCGCTGCGTCGCCGGAATTTCCTTGGATTCCTACGTGGTACCGATTGTCGCTACGATAACGCTGGCGCCAAAAGACGCGATTCACGCCGTAGCCGCGCTATCCGAAAAAGAACGTCGTAAAAATCCAAGTCGGTCGATTATTGGAAATGACTCTTCCAGTCTGATGGCCTGAACACGTCAGCCCATATCTAGCAGGTATATGCGAACATACGTGAACATCCTCACGCGTACCAAGAGCTAAGTGGAGGAGGTCAGCGAATAGGTGTTCGCAATCACGGAGCGCGAGGCCTAGATAAGGACTAGCGCTCCGCGTGCGATGGTAGCAAGACTGATGATTCAAATGGCGCACCGTTGACGCTTCCTGGGAAGCGCACATTCCCCTTATCAGTACCGATAACGACGCCTAGGCACACGGGATAAGAGTTTTTTTTTTCCACATAAATCCGCGAATGCTTTCGGGTGACGATATACAAATGTCACTTACCTGGGTAGTGATTCGCGGATGCCGATTGCTGTACGAATCATCAGAGTTTTCTACGTAGCCTCCTCTAGGCAGAGATCGCTGCGCCTGATATGGACTCGACAGAGCGGAATACATGAATACAGGGAGACCATGCTCCTTACGTAACATCCTCGATTTAATGGCGAAGAAGCCGTGCGTTTTCCCCGCGCTCGCAATGCGTACCAACCTAACGCGGGCTCCGTGCTCTCTGCGGAAGTCGTTTACGTAAGTTAAGTACCGGGGGTAGCTACTCGTGGGAGGCGAAGCCGCCGACTGAGGCGAACAAGAAGACAGGATGTTAGACAAGACGCAGGAGTTGCAGATCAGTGGGCAGAAAGTCGGACGTCTTCGTTGGTGGCACAAAGGAACTGGGCAAGAGGGTTAAAGGACCGAGTCGAACCTTTGCTTTGATATCGTGTAAAGTCCCTTCGCCTTGTGCCGAGGTGTCACGGAAGGACCAAAGGTCCCGGATGGTCTCAGCCCTTAGATCCTGGCACGTCCCGAGAAGCATGCATGAAATTGGTTACAGGAAGGGCTAGGTTAAAGGTCCCGACAACATACCGGCTGAACGAGTGCTAGGGAGCAGCCAGGAGAGCATGAGGTGGTCAAGGGGGGACTTCCGGTGCCCCTCGTCCTGTGCTCCACCTTCTCTACCCGATCCTCTCTCTCTCTCTCTCTCTCTCCATCCCAGTTGTGGACACAAAGCGCCCTGACCGTGCTGAGGGATAGAAAGGTTCTTCTGGGTATTGAAACGGCGCGACAGCCTACCTACCTTTCTACCTACCTAACTATCCGCCTATAACCTATCCACGCGACTTTGCTTTGTGAAGAGAGAAATATATGTGCAAGAGAGACAGAAGCAGCAAGAGTCGAGAGCCGAGGAAGAGAGGAATATCGTCTTGCTGCCAGATGACGCAGGAAAAAAAAGTCCTTCCCAAGCAAATTCCTAAAATATGCGAGATGCCCGTCCCTTGGAACATCTTAAGGCACGGTAATTCGTTTGGCGGCACCCGTGCACTTTAAAGTATTCGACATGTGGCAGATCAACGTGCATAATATGCCAGAGTAGTTTCTAATGTAATTCCGAGTTTAGCTATGCGGCGCTATGACACGTTTCCTGTTGTAAATACCCAAGAAGGGAGAGTTAGCTGGTCGATCAAGGAATCAGATAACCCGAAGCCTTTAACTTTAAAATTGTATCCATTGCATCTATACCTTTCCCACTTGTCGTTTACGAGGCAAACTCGAAACCCTCGAGAGAGTCGGAACATGGCCGAGGGTCGGGCGCGCGTGTTGTTTAAATCTCATATGGTGGGTGCAGGGAGAATATCAATCGATCGTTTCGATGCAGCGGAGTGATGGACGTTCAAGTCGGCAGCAAGAGAAGAAACTGCATGTAACGGGCGCAGGGCTTGGAAGAAGATACGAGTAGGAGGAGGTTGTGGAGGTTAGAAGAGTCGCTGCAGTCGCGGTTAGGCGACGGAGCCTGTCGCGTCGTGCAGAACCAGAGGGCAACTGCATCGCACATTGTATTCAAATGGCATTCCAAGGCCTTTTCACGCTTAGACGCGACGCCGTGAGCCCGATAGTTTATTCCGAGGCGGGCCGAGGCCACGCTGGGCCACGTCAGAGGCCACGCTTCTCCCCGAGGAGGTGGCACGTCGTGATCCTGACAGGAAACCTTTTAACGCGCTCGATCGCTCCTTCGCTTTTATTTATTCCGAATTTAATCGCGTCCGTTACGCCCTTTCCTGCCTTACGGCTCACTCGTTCGATTGCCTTTCCGTTTTTTAACCCATTTCTTTCTATCCTTCTTCCTCCGTCTCCCCCCCCCCCCTCTCTCTCTCTCACTCGTGATGCTATTCGTATAGTAACCTCGTTGGCCGACGACACCGAAGGCGGACGAAAACAAAAATTCAAAGGGGAACTACATTTTCCAGTTTCCTACCACTACCCTGGAGTCCTGCTGAAGAAATATCGCTGCGATGGAGTGAGACTCTCGTAGCTCGTAGATCGTAGATCGTAGATCGTAGTACGTGGCCGCGCGCCAAGTTTTTCTCGGATCTCGGCTGCGGCTTCTCGGTTCCACAATCCACACGCTGCTCTCTCTAGGGTCAATGCTCGAAACTCTGTTTGTTCCAGCTGCCGCGTCGTCTCTCGCGCTCGATTCCCATCATCGAGGAGCACCTACCTTTTTATGCCGTCCTTCCCAAGGAAACTTCCTCGATCTCTTTCCTTCCAATAGGAGTTAACTCCTACTTCGATTTCCTTTCCTCGGGGTCCACTTGGTTCAATTCACAGAGACCTTTTCTTCGCTGCACTTTCGTTTTGTAATCCAAGATGCTACTCGGACGCTACCGAGGATTGGACACAATGAATCTAGAAAGCGGGACAGAAGATCGGGAATCCCGAAAAACATTGGTCGACTACGCGTCTCGCACCCACGCGCCTTCGTGGCGTATTTGATGCCGGAGAGGAGACTTTCTGTGTGAATGAGTCTTTATTTCAAGAGCCTTTATGACTTTGAAATATCCTCCTCCTATTCTCTTATGCTGCCACTTTCTGTCCCATCTCCCGCGATACGCCGAATCGCCTTTTCGTTAGTTCGCCAAGGAAGGTTTCGCGCGAGCGACAGGAAGGACTCGGGCTGCGCGGCCTACCGGGATATTTATAGTTTGACCGTTAAACCGCATTCGAGTTACGGCGATTCTCGTGCAGGAGGACCCGCAAGAGAGTCAACCTGGTCCGAGTCCCTCGTGCGGCATTGCGGCTTAGGCCTCTGGCAGTCATCTTCTTGCAATCCGACGAGACATCCGGCAGCAGTGCTATACGGCAGAGACGCGTTTAAACGAAAGAAGTAAGAACACGGAGTGCATGCGCTATGCGAGCTGGCTGTAGGATCACGGTTTATCGACATATGTTCCTGCTGCCTCCCGTAGGGAGGGGGAAGAGAGAAAGAGAGAACGGGAGCAAAGGACTCGTGGAGCGTGAATTCATTAATAAATATGCTAATGGTCGCGGACAAACGTGCTGCCACGCGCTGTGTAACATCTGTCGCTTTCGATTTAATTAAACGTGTCTGATTGCCAGTGGGCGATCTAGAGCGAAGAGGATTCAGACATCTATCCTCCCATGTCCTTTCTCGTTATATCCTCGTTCTATCTGTTTATTTTCTGCTTCGGCAGGAGAACGAGAAACAGTATAAAATAAGTAAAACCTGAGTCTATATGTATATAGGTAGTGTAGTACGCAGTGAGCAAGAGAGAGAGAGAGAGAGAGGGAGAGGGGCGCCCGACAGGCTACGTAGCTAAAAACTATTACGTCGACCGTTGCGCGTTGCCCCCCCGGGGCTACTCGAGGCCTAGATAGAGCAGAAGTCGAACCAAGGCGAACCAAAGCACGCATTGTCCTCGCGCTACTCCAGGAGATTTGTCTCTCTGTCTCGCCTATGGGTTATGGGTTATGGGTTAGGGCCAGTTAACGTGGAGATACCGCACTCGTGCAGGCGCTCTCTCGCCGCTTTACTTCCTTTGTTTAGTCTGACGCTCGAGCGAAGTCCTTCTGATTGCGACCGCCTTACACTCCGGGTCCGAAGTTACGTAATCGCGAGAGCGTGCAACGCTACGACTCCGACGTTCGCCACGCTTCGCCGTCTGCGCTGCCTTACTCCCTCTCTTACGTATGCGCTCGCGTGAAATTCGAGTCTACCTTGCGAGGAAGAGGAAAGATGAAGAAAAACGACACTTCGCAAGCTAATCGAAGAGCAGGTTTCGAAGGAGTCGATCCGAAGGAATGCGCACATCCGCCTCCAGCCTGCAACGACGTCGGCAAACGGCGAAAAGGGAAAATCGAAGATGGAACCCAAGTGGACCCTCCTGCCGGATGGAAGCTCGTCCGCTCGACCCAACCCCACTATCCTTCATCCAGGTCCTTACCGATTGGTCGCTCTGTCCATGCCTACGTACAGAGACAAAGACTGCGATCCACGCAAGAGTCTTGCGAGACGATCCAAAGACGATCTGCGTGACCTTTCGACCCTTCCAATGCTACGCGCGCTATGCTCTTGCGCAGAGTCCTTCTATAGACTACGAGGAAAAGAGTTACGTGCACATCTCGTGTACTTTAAGCTGGACAAATACCGGATCCGTTATCAGTCAAAGGAGCCGCCATTGGGCCTCTTATCTGCTTCGTGTGGTTGTTCGGGCGAAGACAGAGTCGCTTGTCGCTCGTGACAGGGGAAAGAGTTGAAAAACTCTTTCGTTCCGAAAGGCAGATGTGTTTGCCTTGGGGAGGCAATTTCTGCGCCTTATTGTCGTGTAGCCACAGCCGTTCGGCTGTCCACTGGGCTGCAACGCTAACGGAAAAGGGAGTAACTCTCAATATTGACCTCGGTTTTTATCACCTATCCGATTTCACTGCCGACTCCTGCTTGTTCATTGAGAATAGTTTATGGAAGTTTATACGTCTATGGTCGGCCATGCTTGTTAAGGCGGGACAGTACGCACCAGACATCCTGCAGACATCGTGCTGCGCAATCAGGTAGTCACCGGGAATGTCGGTCCATCATATTTTTAGAACCTGAAGGATCCAAGAAGACGCGTCCTGTGATAGGATCGACTGTCACGGCGGAAGGATGCGTGGAAAGTTCAGCGAGAAAAAGGAGGCCTTCCTTTACCTCGTTATCTCAAATATTATGAATTCCCTTGGCGTTGTATAAACAGACTCCCAGGATGCGCGATGGTGGGCGATGGTGTTATGCTGGCGAACGCGTGACTGACGTTGAACACACTGTCCCCTTACCGTCGCCACCTTCACGAACTATGGGAAAGTTCTGTGTACCTCAAATATTTGTCTATTACGATAACTCAGCCCTTCCGCGAGGATCGAAGTGCTCGAGGCGCAAATCGATGATGGATCACCCATTGCGCAACTAGACGTCCACGCGTCGTTTACTCGAACTCGCACTGTACCGTCGCTCCGATTCGTCTTTCCCTCCAGCGGCGCCGCGTCCCACGGGATCAGCGATAGAGAATCGCTCCAGGAATTACCACTCTGCCGAATGGAATCGCGCGATAACGTTAATGGCATTTCTGACTGCACCGAACGCGTATCTCTTAGACGAACCAATCGGCTGACACCCGATCATCCTGCTGCCGTCTCCACGAGAGTCCCGGACAGTCCCACGTAGGAAAATAATGACTCGTAGCGAATGGAATTAATTCCGCAAGGCCCCATCGTTCTCGCGGATATGTGGAGCAATAAGAATTGCAACGATCGGCATTTGCATAAATCAATCGAGAGCGATCCTTGCTGCTCCCGCTCCTCGCTCGATCGAGCTCAGCCTCGACGAACGCCACGACGATTCACTCGAAGGGAAAAAGTCAGGCTGTCAGTCGCTCGCTCGTGAATTTCCACGAGGCGTAAGAGGATCTGACCCAAATGCGATTAGCGGGAAGAAGCAGGGCTGGAGAGGGTGGTGGGTTCGATGGCGGATTCGGTGGGCCTGGGAGCAGCGGGGCCAGTTACCGGCATACGGGCACGGGGCAGCTGTCGTCGCGATTATTTACCCAGTGGCGTCGGCAGTGCTGCTTCGACTCGAGCGATCGATTCGTGAAACACGACAGCACGTCGCACCTGAATTCAAATAGGAGGAAGCGCATCCTACGGGAATTCCACGAAGGCAGGCAGTCGCCTCGTGATCGGAGCTTCCGGCCGTCTTTCGGGCCCCGAGCACAAAAATTCCTTCCCTTTTTTCGATCCCTACGCTACTGCGAGGGTGGCATCAAGGAATGCGATCTCTCGAGGGGCCCTGTCGAGCCTCGGCCGGGCACGTCTTATGTTACGTAACCGAGGAAGGACGCGGCAGGACGAGGCAGGACGAGGCTCCACCCAATTGCACGTGTAACAATAACAAGAGCGGGATACCCTGCCAGCAGCAACGACAACGCAAGACGGCGAGGCGCAGAATACGCGGCGAGGGCAGAGGCAGAAACAAACGGAGCAAAATCAAGAATGGTGCTGTCGGACCTGGCTGCGTGTAACTGAGATGAGTCACGATCCTACGGACACGAATAACGTTGGACCCAGCTCCGAGCGAGGCCACTGCTTGCCGAGTGAACAGGCCCCGCATTCCGATCCAATTGCCCGGAATTGACCGAATAAATTCATCGCGGTTTATGGAAAGGCTGTAAACGAGAGCCCGAGTGGCTCGAGTTGTGCGGACAGAGGCTGATGATTTTATGTTGGCAGCTCCGTGGCTTCTCATTGCCGACAATCGCATTGCGAGCGTACGCAAGCAACGGCCCCCCGGAACGATCTGCACCAGAAGAAGAGCAAGAGGAAGCAGGGAAATAAAAAGGCCGAGGGTCCCCGAGTACGCGGGGAAGCAGGAGAGAATGCAAGAAAAGGCCTGTCTCGCGTACCGAAGTAGACTGGCAGCGCGGGAGTGAGGATTTGAGGCCGATGAGTCCAAGTAGATCGGGAACCTATGCACAGGGGACTAGATGCGGACAGCCGTTCAAGAGCGTCGGGTTCGACGCCCGAAGTCTCCTCCCTTCCCATTAAACGATTAGCACTGCTTCGCAGAAACGACGCCTGCGTCGAGGCGACTTCGCACGCACCGTGCGACTCCTTCGAGACCAGAGAAAAAATCGGATCGAGGCGACGGAAAGACGGAAAGTTGGATGACTCGAATACTGAAATCCATGCGTCGCGACGCATCGCGAGCTACAAGGAGGCCAATTAATTGCAGTCAACCTCCCGTGCCGATGGACCTTTACGATTTATTGCTCTTATCAGGGATACTTTGGTACTCCGAAGTGCACTCTACCGATATACTTGGAATGTCTCTCGCATAATGGCGCAACGCGTTCACGGACGAACCAAGACGATCCTCGCTCCTTGATCCGCTGCCCCCGATTACTCTCGATCATCCCGCGCCCGTCGGCGCTGCAGGAACGGTATGGCTCCCCGTTGTATTTCCTTATAAGCATCTCTGCCTTTAGGAGAGTAATTCTCTAGTGCGCCTGTAGGCGCGTCCCACTGGCGACTGGCGACTGGATGGAAGGAAGGGAGGGGGACTACGGCCGAAATGCATGTGCTGCTCGAACGGGCTGCCAAGTAGACGACCTGCCAACTCGGTCTGCCAAGTCAAGCAGTCTCGTCGCGATACGCGGTCAGCGTCCGAAGACTCGGTATATATACGTGAACTCGTGATTACCGCATGCCTCGTAATCGCACGTAATTAACTCGTACGCAATGCGGGTGCGCACGCACGTCCACCGTGTCTCTGCTCCTGTGTGCGCGCGTGTGGGTACACGTGGATGCCAGGCACGATTGGGCTGAGAAAATCCGAGCGGCGCTTTCCTGGATTGCGAGGGATCGTGTAGCTTCCCCACGATCGCCCCACCAGAGAGAAAGGAATCTCCTCGAGGAGTAGGTCAACCAGTTGGGAACGCTTGGCTCGCGTCTACACTGGCGCCTCTATTGGCTCCAGCCTTCCTATTCATCCACTCGTCCCTAGAACTAACGTACTAACATAACGGCCGATACCTAAACGTCCACCTCCTTTGTCTCCGTAATCATTTGTCGCAGTTCCATCGAAGACGAAGACGGTTTAGCGATGCGCAAGGACCGCGTCAAGAAGTCACGATTATTTGCATAACTAGTTCGACTTGTCAGCGTTACATTCCTCGAGCGAACGCATCGATAATGTGGAATGCGGCAAAGGAAACGTAACCCCGGGATCGAGGTGCTTGAATATTCGCGGGGAAATCGCGTGGCCGACGGAGCAGGAATCAGAGGTGGAAGGGTGGCAGCAAGTAGGGCGGGAGAATCGTAGAAAGGAGCAGCGTGCTGGTCGGCCGGGGAGGCCATCCGTGAAAACTATCGAAGCAGATATCCTTGCTCGCTCGTACGCTGTGCCTGGGGAGATCCACGATTTTCCATCGGCCATTGCCGATTCACCTGTGCGCGCAGCTAGCCAGCGCGGGGACGGAGGGTGTCTATGGGGCTTTTCAGCTGCCTTCGGGCGCATCCAGAGACTCGCGGTTGCACGCACCTTGAACATTCCCATGACGCACACCGAGGCGCGGGCAACGGACGGACTGGTTGTGCGCCACCCTCTGCAGAACCTGATACACTCGTGGACGCTTCCCTCCCTGCCTTCCTCCTGAGGTTGGCTTCGTTCCTCGGGCACCTCGAAGCTCCTATTCTTCCTATTCGATACCTCGGCGACAGTGATGCGATCGCTTCGCGACTTTCTCCTCTCTCTTCGTCCGAAGGATACTCTGGCGAGGACCGATTGCGTCACTCGACAGGATCAGGATCCGAGAAGAAATCCCTTGTCGGATTAAAGTCATTCTGACGCGAGACGTCCGGGAGCCCGGGAGCAGGAACCGGCGTCTCCGGGTTCGCGTCAGTCGGAGTCAGCCCACCAAATCGGACAGCGACGCGGCACCAATAAATTAAACGGTTAGAGCGCCGATGCGGGATTGCCGCTCGTTCTGGTACGTTGTACCGTTTATGTAGAGTGTGCGACGTGAACGTAGCCATCGTAGCCTCGGCACGGCACAATATGGCCGATACGCCAGCCTGGAGCTTTCGCCAAGGAAGAGGATCATCCCTCGACTTCGTAGGGAACGACTCGCGGCAGACTCCCGCTAGACTCGACGCCTCGAGGTTTCCTCTCGCCACGTAGACTCGATCTTTGTTATTCTCTCGGGAGAAGTACAAATAATAGCACTGGCAGTCTTTGCTTCTCTCGCCACGACTGCCACTCCTATTAGCACCTTTTATTCCCACGTTCCCTCGAAGGGATCGACGCGTTGATATAGACTGCGGCCGGCCGAGTACCGGTTTGCCTATTATCCCACACGACTTCTCGATCATCGGGGGATACACTCGGATTCCGGGAAACTCGAGTGGCTGGAGTAAGAGGCGCCTCGTACTACTCGCGCTACTCGCGCTACTTGTGCTACTTGTGCTACTTGTGCTACTTGTACTAATCGTACGACCCGCTTCGACTATATTCGAAGCGACGCTACCTGCTGCACTGCCTACCGTGGGAGTGTTGCCTCTCCCAGGATTGAATGGGATCGTATCTCTCTCTCTCGCTCTCTGGTATAACCTTGCACGAGTGAAGTAAGAGCAGAGGAGGAGGCCGAGGTCGAGAATCGGTCAAATGGTTTTACGTCAAAGAGATTAACGTATTCGAGAAGGGATCTGCGCAGACGGCATTCCTACGGGCCCAAACGAGCAAGGACTCTTCGCGGGATCCTGTTCCGGTAACATACGATCGCTTCGTATGATAATTTATGCCCGCTGTAGCATCACCATTTGGCTAGGAGGTGCGAATGAGCAATAAACATGCGCGGAGGTACCTCATCAACCTCATCAGCCTCGTTAATTTGAAATCTACACACAAGGAAGAAAACTAACGTGTATCAATCTGCGAGATATTATCTACGGTTATATTATGCCGTGGAAAAACTGATTCCCTTATTTTTCTTTTCCCGTCACTTTCTTCCTGATGCTCTTTCTCTCTCTCTCTCTCTCTCTCTCTCACTGCTCTTCCAGAAAAAGAGACTGCCCGACACCTCGTGTCCTCGGAAGCCCGAATGCCCGTACGACTGATAGCGTCTCCATCGATGCCGTGTCACTTGATCTCGCGTGGGACGTCGTCTCCTTGAAATCAATCCCATCTTATATACGATCCGATTAATCGATCCACCCACAGATCCACATACTAGGATGCTCGCGTATACTCTCTCGTGTATCAAGGAATCGTCGAAGGAGGTACATGTGCCCCGCCTACGTATGTCGTTCCTGCGAATCCTGGTTTCTGGTTAACGTAGCCTTATCGGTTCTGCGAGCCAGAGCAGTAGCCCAGTAGCCCAGTGGCGTGGCGTGGCACAAAGTGACGCCTGGAATCCACGGAATGCATGGAATGCACGGCTGGCTGACCCTCCTCGGTCATTCATGCCGAATAGCTACGGGCGAGTGCCGACCCACGAAGACTCGAACCGAGAAACCTTTTCCGAGCAGTTCGAGCCCGGCGTCCGTCGCCGCAGTAGCGAACCGAATTGGATTTTACGGAAACGCCATTGCGAGATAACCTCTTTAAAGATTTCTATGTTGCCGACTGTCAATCTGGACGATCTTCGAATTCGGCGCATTGTCAAACTGTGCTGAGAGATCTTAATTTACTTTCAGGATGACGAGATGATCGCGAGCCTTCCGGTGAACGGCGGGGGAGGAGGCGGCGCTGGAGGCGGCGGCGGCGGAGGTGGGATAGGACCGATTAGCCGTGTTGGGCGAGGAGTCACTCTGCACAGATCTAACTCCAGTCTAGAGTTACCTCACAGTCCTGACCCTTCGTCCCGGGTGCCTGACACTCCTCTCCGTCGGGAGTATGGCTCCCACGGCAGCATCGACGTAGTCGCCCAATCCGTGTCAGTCGGCGAGAACTTCTTCGCCATGTTCCAAGACTTCCGTCCGGTCGAGAACCGTTCAGGTCCTGTACCCGGGGACTTCCTGAGACGCGTCCAGGACGGCCAAGCGGCTTCGGACGTGAACGAGGTCTGCGGGGTGGGTCCTACTGGGTCCAGTCCGAAACTCCGGTTGAAGCTCAATCGTCTCTGGGGCGGGAAGCCCCCTCGGGGCGCCGAAGAGTCCTGCTCCAGTCCGGTCGTTTCTGCCGACGTGGAGGAAAGGCACAGGAGAAGAGCCTTCGCTCACTACGACTGCCAATCTCTTACTGCCAACCTGGGCTACGCTGCGAAACTCCGTGGAATTTTGCTGGCTAGAAGAAGGAACACGGCTACGGGAGCATCGGCAGCAAGTTCCCTCAGGGCATCCACTCCCGACGAGGCACCGGAAGAGGATGCTGGCGATGGGAAGGGAAACGACCTTCTGGAGTCTTGCCCGTTCTTCCGTAACGAGACGGGCGGCGAGGGCGAACGCGAAGTCGGTCTGACTCGCTGCCCTAATATCAATGGGGTTCACAGACCACCCTTGGCTTATGGGGTTTCTGTTCTGGAACCGCCACCCGGTGAAACTCTTTGGAAACATACCTGTCCCCTGCAAAAGCGTCCCCTGCCCATCGAGAGCATCGACGAAGGGGCGCATTATTACCGAAGATATTTCCTGGGTAAGTTGAACGCGTCTTCTGGTCCTCTGTGTCTTGTCGTGTAGACTTTGACATTTCTATGAGAGACTTTCAAAAGGGCCAAGTAGTTACTATGTTGAGAAAATGTTTGATGCAGGTCGAGAACATCAAAATTGGTTTGGAATGGACGAACAGCTGGGGCCAGTGGCCATCAGCATCCGCAAGGACGCCAACCAGTATCGGATCATCGTGCGCACCTCCGAACTGCTGACTCTACGGGGCACAGTACCTGAGGAAGCTCTGGGCATCAGGCCCCAGGGGAGACCACCGACCAGGGAACTCCTGGAACTGGTCGCACCAGAAGTCCAGCTTGGTTGTCTCAGACTGGGGACTCCTACCGCAGAGGAACCTGTAGCTCGGCTGGATGAACAGGGACTCTCAAATAGGTACAAAGTCGGTGTGCTCTACTGCAGAACCGGACAACGTACCGAGGAGGAGATGTATAACAACCAGCACGCTGGTCCCGCTTTCCTGGAGTTCCTCGACACGATTGGTAAGCCAAGAGACTCCTGCTCTACTGGATTATGCTCCTACGAATAAACGTTACAGGCCAAAGAATAAGACTGCGAGGCTTCGAGGGCTATAAGGCCGGCCTTGATACCCAGACGGATTCGACGGGGACCCACGCCGTCGCAGCGACTCATCGGGGCGCCGAAGTCACCTTTCACGTCTCAACTATGCTTCCTTTCACACCAAATAACAGACAGCAGCTTCTCCGAAAGCGACATATTGGAAATGACATCGTCACGATAGTCTTCCAGGTAGGATCTTACTCGGTCGATCACGTAATAGGGAATCACGTTCTCCTTATACATCTTGCGACCGTTTCATCCTGTTCAGGAACCCGGAGCGTTGCCCTTCAGCCCTCGCAGGATACGTTCGCAGTTTCAACACGTGTTTGTCATCGTGAAGGCAATCAATCCTTGCTCCGAGAACACGCAGTACAGTATAGCCGTCTCCAGGAGCAAGGAGGTTCCCATATTTGGTCCACCAGTTCCCTCAGGTGCTACCTTCCCCAAGGGAAAGGCTTTCGCGGATTTCATCCTGGCGAAAGTCATCAATGCTGAGAATGCTGCCCACAGATCCGAGAAGTTTGCCACCATGGCTACCAGAACCAGACAGGAATATCTAAAGGACCTAACGACCAACTACTCCTCCGCCACGGTTGTTGACACCGGTCAAAAATTCTGTATGCAGTTTAAAATTGTATTGACTGAAACTTATCGATTATCAATATTTCTCTGCTCAACGCTTTTTTTTTCACAGCGATGCTATCCTTCAGTAGTAAGAAGAAGATACCAGTGCGTCCTAGACTTTCGTGCGATGCGTCCCAACGCGGTGCCATCTGCTGGCAAGTCATCCTCGAAGACAGTAACCAGAACACGGACTGTTACTTGGGAATAAGCGTAGATACAATCGTCCTGATCGAGGAACACTCTCGGCAGATCGTTTTCGTGACGCCCTGCGTCAGCGTTCTCGGATGGCATGCTCAGACTAATAGGTTAAAATCGGATTCACTAAACTTCTTATCAACAAAAATTCTTTATTATAGTCCAAAAGCATTGACGACAGTTTGTCTCTCCGTAACAGTCTGCGCCTTTATCATCATCAAGGAGAATGCATCACTGTACACGTGCGAGGGGACTACGGTGAACGGGATGAACTTATGGAAATCGTAGCTCGTCTGCGAGCTGTCACTCAAGGGTCACCAGCTTCCGAACTCTCCCTCAAGAGGAACAATCTCGGGCAATTGGGTTTTCATGTGCAACCGGACGGAGTGGTCACCCAGGTCGAGAGTATGGGTCTCTCTTGGCAAGCCGGACTCAGGCAAGGCTCTCGGCTCGTTGAAATATGTAAAGTAGCCGTGTCTACCCTAAGTCACGATCAGATGGTAGACCTCTTAAAGACCAGTGCTCAGGTGACAGTCACTGTCATCCCACCGACCAACGATGGCAGTCCCCGAAGGTAGAGCTCACGCTCCAGTACCTCAACTACTCTACTTAACAATGCCATTATCCAGTAAAGTATAATCTTTACAGAGGCTGTACCCTGCAGAATTGTCAGTATCTTTCAAGTAATTACGAAGGGGATTACGAAAACGTGACGAATCCTGACAGCACCCCGACGCAACAAACCGCCATGTCGCATCAGAAGCGATACGACCGCTCGTTCAGCCCTCCACGATCGAGCAACAGTTCCGGCTACGGCACAGGTTCCAGCTCCACGTCCTTTAACGATCCTCGATTTCCTCTCGAAGGAACAATGACAAGCAGCAGCAGCGGTCACAGCAGTACAGACGACAGATGGTGCGTTTTTAGCGAGGATATATTGCTTGCCGTTTTCTCTCCATTCCAGATATATGTAAGTTTGTTCCGTTCCAGGTATGAACTCCTGGACCCACAGGATCAGGATCCCGCGCATCGAACAGACGGTACTCCACCGCCCCTTCCTGCGCGTCATAACTACCAAGCCGTAACGCCGAACAAGAGTGCATCGAATCAAAAAAAAGAAAAGGAATCACAGTATGCGAGTGGAAAACAGCTTTCTGAAAATCCTAAACATTCCTATGGCCATGATCATTATCTCAGGGAGAATAACTATGCAACTACACGCGTCGCTGAGTCTGGTAGACATGAAAATTATCATAGGCTAGAGAACGTGCATCACCGTGTTCAGGATCATCGTGGATCCAACTATGTGAAGCTGCAGAAGGAGAGGTACGAGATCAAGCAAGAGAATCTCTACGCTTCGCAACGTGATCTTCACAAGAGTGAATCCCACAACCACCAGAAGCTCACTGCCTCGAATTCATTGCCGCTGGCTCAGAATGCTGGCTACAGCCTTCCCAAGTCCGGTAGTAACAACAACTTGATGCGTTTCAACGAGTACGAGCAGACCAGTCATGGGAATTCCAAGTACGAGATCTACGAGGAGAAGAACTGCTGCGAGAGGCCGCCGGTTTCTAAATATGATCAGGACACGCGGCCAGGAGACAAGAAAACAATCAGCTACGACTTCCCCGAAGAACAATACGAGCGTCGCGGCAAATATGAAAGCGACATGATACGCAATGATGTCAAATATGAAATGGAGAGTCAACCGGTGATACGAAAATTGGAGCAGACGGAGGGAAATCGCGAAAACACTCGTTTCGAAGTCTCGGCGCATGAATTTAAGGTCGGAGAGAAGGTTACCTGTCTGAAGACGACCATGAGCGAGAGACCAATGCCTCACAAAGTGAGCATCGAGTACAGGCCAAAGGACTTTGCCTCGTCCAGTCTTCCTCCTGAGATGCGAATGGCAAACGACGGGAACTCGACGGACATCTCTACCCTACCGAGCGAAGATGAGTTGTCGAATGGCTCTGGGAACGTCTCCCCTAGATTGCGACGATCAAATAGGCATCGTGGTGGCAATTTGACTCCATCGAGCGGAGGATCAAGAAATCAGAGCCCCAGGCCTAAGCCAGGAGTTCGAAACTCCCATAGAAATTCAGCTAATTTGACTTCCAGTACGCTTCAAGAGGATCTCATGAAGCTTATCAATCCGGATTACATAGCCGACGAGAATCAGACGGCTAACAATAATGTTACTAACGTGCTGACTAATAATCAAAATTCTAATAAAACAAACAACAATACGATCGAGATTCAGAACAGATGTCGCTCCAGAGAGAATCTCTGCGGTAACAGCGCTACTACTCTGAGTGTTCTACCCACGAATGGTCAAGAAAATGGGAACAATGGTTCCGAAGTTATTCTCACGATGGCCAGGCCAGCCACTGTCATCTCCAATGCCAGTACTGCCTCGAGTCCCGCACCTAGCGAGAATAAAATGTCCAAGGAAGAGAGGTACTTGAATTTTCCACAGTCTCTTACGCATTTTGCGTCCTATTCTTTATTCACAAGACTAATATCACATCATCGCGTCATTTTTTAGATTATCTCCCCGCGTCACAAAACCTCCTCATTCTACATCGAAACCTGCAAGCAACCTGACGACGGTCAGAGATTCAACGAAGCACCAATCCGACGCAGAGATTGACTGCTGGTCCAATCACGTGGATTCGAATGGTAGATCAGCGACGAAGCAGCACGGGCAAGATTGGTGCGACGAAAGACTCATCGACGGGACCAACGCTATAACGTAAATAAAGGAGACCCAGAGAGCGACAGGATACTTAAATTTTTAGGAGAAATTACATTATGGCTGATTTTGATCTTTCCAGGAATACCGTGACCGACCTGCAGACTCATGTGTCTACTCTAGAACTAAGGGTGGCTCGTGAGACTCGTCGACGACTCTCACTGGAGGATGAAGTACGTCGTCTGCGAGATGAGAATCGTCGACTACAGGACGAGAGTCACGCGGCTGCTCAGCAACTTCGACGATTCACTGAGTGGTTTTTCCAAACGATCGATCATCAATAAGAAGTTTCACTCGTGTACCTTGAGCATCCTTCAAGATGGAGAATCACAGAATCTCAATGGTTGCTGATCGCGATACGATAACGATAAATTTAATGCCAAATTTTCAAATGAGAAATAAATCGTCGTCGGATGATCATATAACTTTCATAGAAGAAATCGCGCGATTTTCTTCGTCGACGTGGAAAGTAGCCAGTATTAGCGCGGCCATTCCTCTCACCAATTCATCCATATAAGACAGGTCGAAGGTCATCTTCAGTGAGCGGCAACCTTTGACCTTTTGTATTATAGCAAAACTAGGAGTAAGCGTAAAGTGTAAGTTACCAGCGTGCCGTACTCCATTAAAGGTAACATTCACGTGGACATGGAGCCACGCGTGGCTTCGCTGAAGACGCCATCGAAGACGCTTCACTCTTCGCCGTCACTGCGTAATATTCTACATTATATTAAAGACAACCAATTACCAAATATTACTGTTACACTGAGTTACGTTAGCCGACCTGTAATTTATTATTCATCTTTTCTATATTATAATCGTTTAACGCGTTATCACTCGTTCTACTTCTGGATGACTTATCTAATTTCAAACATTCAAATATGATATTATTCAATATCACACACCACAAGCGATTACAATAACTTATGTTTCGAAGGAACTTGTTGAATATTTTTTCCTGTAATCTTCCTTCGATCACGTAAAGATAATGCATCGCGACTCTGTTGTAAGTCATCCAATAAAAAAAGATATATCAATCAACTGCTAACGCTCCTCACTCTACCGTATTTATTTATCGAGAAGCAGATTTGGGGAGGATAAGGAAGAGATTCCTGATGAAAAATTAGAATAAAATAGTTTATTGTGATCCACAGAAAAACAAGACATTTTCATGATGCCTTACAACTCACTGTTCTGTCGGTTAACAACAACTGCAACTACACTATTTGACATCGCAGAAAAATCATCGGAAGAGAATATTTTATGTGTGTGGAAATGGGAACAAGGGAGTTCCCAAGAATCGAGTAGCATGTACCCTATTCTGTGCTCTCGCCATGATTATTTCGTGCGCAAAATATCAAAAGAAGTAAATGGTAAAAGCAACGAGAGCGTCGTGCATCTCTTGATTTATTTAATAGCATCTCTGACGGTTTAACGTCGAGAGCAAATTCATTATGCAATTGGATGCACATTCGTCGATCGGATAAAAGAGGCTTGTTCATCAACAACGAGTAGCTTTGTAGTTAAGTGTTAACATAACAATCGTAATAACGTATCACTGATGCTGCAGCTCCTACAGAAGCTTCCTTTAAGTACATGAAGTATTCTCAGCGAATGGGGTAAAGAGTTTTTTTTTTTTTTACTTATGATTCTATGAATAGGTAGCTTAATCCCTCTAGTTATATGCCCCCGTGGAAGTAGATTTCGTCGATTAAATTGTTACATGAATATTCTCGGCGAAGACGCGAGGACTCGATGATTTCAGAAGGACAATCGAAGACTTTACGGAGGTCAATCGCGAAAATTTGAAAGTGACAGGCGGCTTTCTGTATGATTAACGTCCTTGAAAAGCATCGAGCACTTGAGTCTCACTTATTTACATGTCGACTACGGAGTGGTCGGCGATGGACCAACTAGATGCTACACAGCCAGGTCACTCTTGTGCGCTAAGGACAATGGGGCATTTTGATTATAATCTTTCACAGAATCGACGACAGTGCTTATGAATCGAAGGTTAAGTGGGACCTATGGCACAAAGTAGTTTTATCATTGAGGCGAATAGTAAATTCGACAGTATGACCATCCTCATTGAATTTAGCGCACAGACCAGACCCTTTTACAGACAATTATTTGACATCGATGTTCAAGAAGTAAAGGCAGGGTGTGTGTCCAAGATTAATATCGGCCATAGCGTCGCGAAACAGATTAGAAAAAAATATCGGTTTACAATGCTAGCCGATAGAGAATTCGTCGTCGAAATATTTAGCAGCTGAATAGGAGTCTGTGAAAATAAAAAGTCTGGAGGGGCTAAACGATAGAAATGAGAAAGTCAGCGATCAGCGTGGTAAAACAGGGAAAGAGTAAAAGAGTGTTTACGGGGGCGCGCAAATCACCGAAAAAAAAAGAGTCGCGAAGTCATTCATGTTATTCGCATGATTTATATCATCGTCACGTCACACAGACGAATCGCCATCTGCGCGCTTACGAAATCCGCTGCCGCCGCCATAGCCTTGAATTAAGCACAGCACCGAGCCGCTGCTAACAGACTCCCGCGCCCCGTTAATATAAAAATACTGTTCTGTTACACCATATCTCTCGTATAACTACTATTATGCGTATCGACACCTTTAATGCGTAACCGCGCTGTCGCTTTGTTTTTGTGACGCGTCGATGCAGCATCGAATACTGAAAAATGCCGGCTGGCTCACCTGGACAAAACAAATCGTGCTTATTAGAATTAAGGTACGTTTACGCTTAGGCGAATGAGAGCAGTCGATACGCGTCCAGCGCATTTGCACACGCATTCCCAATGCAAGAGCGTGCATCTGCTACGCACTTTTAATCTTCTCTCTCTCTCTCTTCATTTCTCTCCTTATTCTTTCTGCGCCATGGCAACGTGTACATCAGCACGCTATCTTTCGATCCCACTCAATTTTCGCAGGTTCGTCAGCCTTTCTAAAAGGACGCTCCTCTTTTCCTGGCATTTTCCCAAATTTTAAGAAATGCCTCGTCGTAGTCCAGTACATTACATGACTACTGCAGTCGTCCGTTAGTGTATATAATATAATATATATTTATAATATAATATATATTTATCTGCAGCGAGCCCAAGATCGATCGCTCCTCTCCTCGAGTCTCGAAAATCGAATCACTCGGAGGCGCACTCGATCTTTGGCGTGCTCCTCCTTACTATTTCTACGGTTATTAATAGTATATGTATAGTATATTCAGCATCACAGTAAGATAGCGCCCTTCATTATAAACGTGATCATTGGTCTCCTCGGACCAATTTTGTATTCGTTAGCATCATCATCATCATCATCATTTCAATCATCTTCTATTCTACGACGAAACTACCGTTTCACGCTAACGGCTTTTTCGACATTCAACTTACGCTGTGTTCGCGTCCTCGGTTCTCATGAACGTCAAATAATTCTATGTACTCCAGCATCTTAAGGAAACCGAAGGCATTCGGTTAGTTCGTGAATAAAAAAATCATCCAATCGGAATTTAATACTTTTTCCTTGTCGAACGAATAAAATTTCGCTAGTTCTGCGATCAATCAATGATTACGCGTACAGCTTGCTACGTGCGATATAATTCGATATCAGCGTCAAGTAACCATAACGAGAATTAAAAAAAATAAGGGGCAGGCGGGGGGAACCACGGCCTATAAATACTTAAGATTACTTTGAAAATAAATAGTTATAAAAATAAGCGAGCATTTGATGCTTAAGGTACCTTAGCTAAAAAAACTTAATTATTTTGCACCACCTAAGGAGTGGAATGTAGTGGTTCCCTTGTTAGATCATAAAAGCGTAATTCTAACAGAAGTCTCAACTACCGTGTAAAAACCATGTAACGACAACGTATTAATCGTAATTCGTAATTCATAATTCACAGTGCAATAGATACCTCGAGAAAACTTGAATCAATAAATAAGGGAGAGTGCAACGAAAGGGTTAGGAAATAGTGTCAGCCGCAAGAAACGTCGGCCAGAATAGTGTTAATAGCAATAATAGCGACAATAATAGCGATTCGCGGAATAGTCAAAGCAAGGTAGACCCACCTGTCTAAATAAGGAAAAATTTTTGTACTCTTCTAGAAAATTTCATCGTGTCTTACTCTACTCCAGCTACATCTACATCTAAGGTTAACGGTTCTCCTTTTCATTTTGTAAGGCAAAAAGGCGTTTCCCCTTTGCAAATTGCGCGCAACAATCAGCAGCAAATGGACGAATGCAAATAAAGCGGGCGAACTTTCTCGATAGGGAGAAATCGAGGGGTAGACCGAGTGTGACGTTAACAAACAAAATCATAACTCTTCCCGTCCTCGTCGCCTTCCGCGTAACTTCATAGTTTCCTCCTCACCCGGATCTTCCGGAGGACAGGACGCGTACACGATAGGCGAGGCGTCGATACTTAGTAGCGAGAACGCGAATGCCCGTGTGCTGCATTATTCTCGCCGTGTCCTCTTAGGACGCTGATTGACGCCGACCTCGTCGGTACCGCGAGCTTTCTTACCTATTTGTACTTGACTCTGTGCGGTCAACTGAAGCGATATAGCGTGAGTATTGAGCTTCTCCGCGAGCAACAGATCCTTCAAGCCCTTCATCTTTTGACTGTACAGAGTTATCCTGGGCTTCTCGTTCTCGGAATCGGTCTCTACTTCTGGATCTAGATTCTCTTGGGAAGTGGAAGGTGCCGGTGGTAAAGTATCCTCCGGAGGAGCAACAAATGGTTCACCGCCACCCTGAAGTAGATAATCCCTATTAAGAATCTTCTCGCTGCAAGCTGCTGTGAGTGCCTGAATACTGGGATGCATCGGTGCCGGATTTGCCGGAACCTTCGACTCGAGACTCTTTATGAGATCCCGTGCCGTACTTCCTCGCTCCTTCGTCTTGCAGTAGCTGTTGTTGTTATTATTGTTGTTGTTGTTGTTGAGCGACTCTTCGGGCGTCGCTTCCCGCTTTCGTGTTTTCTCCTCTTCTTGCTTGGAGTCTGCGTCGTAACAGTCGATTACAACCTGGGCACGAATACTCGCGTCGAATTTTGAAATGGTGTTAACAAGAGGCCTCGCCCAACCGATATGCAGCACCGGAGTATTCGCCCCCTCTTCCCATTGACAAATCCCGTCGTAAAACCGTAAAAGATACGCAAAACAACGTGGCTGACGTAAAAGCCGCTCATCGGCGCGTACCGTGTGCGGTATCAATTCATTGGCGATTTCCAGCAATTCCTTATAAATCTCGCCGTCGTCCCGTGAGTAATCGTATCTGTCCCACATGAAGCGATGTTAGTATCGTATGTATATTGCTTTACGGTAATTTACAGTTATATGCATTAAGTACTTCATTCAACTTATCGCCAGTTAACTGCGTATTAATGAATGATTGATTGAACTTACTTTCTTAAAACGTCCGCTGCACCAGCCCAAGAGGCCAGCGCGTTAGCATGTAATCCGTGTCTATATAAGTATCCTCCTTGATACGTATATGGATAAACGTGAGCATTCCCATAGTACTTTCTTGCCGAACGTACGGCTTCCTGCAGCAGAGAAAATTGACATTTTTTTCAGTCTCACTAATTCTGCATATTGATATCAAAATTATTGCCAAAAGATATTTGAATATAATTAAGAGTACCTGAAATAATTCTATTGCGGGGGGTCTACCAGGTGTCGGCGCTGCTTCTTCCAAATCACCCAAGTTACCCAGAGCCATGGGATATTTTGCAAGATGACCCAAATCATAAAGAAGCCAAAGCAATTCCTGTTGGAGTAATGCTACTTCAGCTGCATCCGCAGTTGCGCTTAGACTAGGATTTATGGCAGAAACTATTGTCGCAACCTCCATGGCTCTGTTGCAAACAACTGCTTGTCCATTAACATAGAGCCAAGAGCGGGAAGCTACACCAGTTTCAACCGGCTGACCACGTTTATCCTCATTGCCTTTCCCTATTGCCACAAATACAAATACCAATCATTATGAATTTGGTACATGACCAACGAATGATGCTTTAACAAAGTATCTTCAAGTAAAAACTCACCATGCCATGTGACTTCAGCTGTTTCGTTACCATCCTCACCATAAACAACCCAAGCATGATCTTCAGACATGGCAAGATGTACATCCTTAAAACCCAAAACCTGACACCCTGCAACAACTGCAAAGGCAACTCCAAAACAGTCAAGTTTATTGGCCGTGAGATAACTGTAGAGACTCTGAAGATGTGCTCTATCCTTGTAGTAGCTTCTCGTGAGAGAATTCCATACAACATCCGAAACTTTTTTGACGAGTTCTCTCGTGGCATATTTAGTGTCATAGACAGTGAGGTCGACGGCACCCTTGATGACAGCATGGAACTTAGTATAAAGCGCCTCGGCGATGTGAAATTCTACGGCCGGCAATTTAGGCTCATCATAGACGGTGCTTTCCTGCGACGTAACCGGCCGATTGCAGGTTAGTGAATTTTCCACAGCGCCAACAAGAATCGACAGCAGAGCCAAATCAGGCTCAGAACTGTTTTCCAGCTGGTTCTGGAAGATTTGTACGATCGAGGAGATGCTCTGAATAGGGAAGAGAGCCTTATCCTCATCCCGAAAACCCGCCATGTCGCCGCAAGTGGCAGGCTCACTACGATCGAGGCTTCCACTCACTCGGGGAGCATCATCGCGTCTTTCTTCGCTTCGCGAGCATTTTCCTGCCACTACCCTCCCGTCTTCCTCGCGGATGTGCTTCTGCCTCATTCGACTACTGCTGCCTCACCCCACGAGACACTTTCCCTCCGTTTCCCACGTTAAATCTCCGCAGCTTCAACGTTTCCAATTTACGACACGCATTCCTATTGCGAGATAGCGCCGCAGCAGCGTTTCTATGACACGCGACCAACCTCAACCAGAAAAATAGTCCCTGTCTGAAGTTCTTTTAGGATCGCTACACGTGCTGCGCAAACTTCACGTTGCAGACGCCATCAGTCGCCATCTAGCGATCGAATGACGGCGGTACGTGACTGTCAATGATTATGCGTTCGTATACGTTTCTTTCGTAGATTCTGACGTTTCTTACAAACTTCTATCCGTTTTCTCTCTGCCATGTGATATAATGAAAGTCACCATTAAAAGTAAGTACCAGAACGTACATGAACAAAAGGATTTGGTTCTCTCACAATTTACACGATTAGAAGTAACGGTTCTTCGTAACAAAACGATCGTTGAGGTTGTGTCGTTTGATAGTCGCCACGAGCAACAGGATTTTCAGTATATTTTCTTTCTAGGTTGGACTGGCGTCGCCACGTGGCGCTGGATCGCAAATGATGACAATTGCGGCATTTGCCGAATGCCTTTCGATGCTAGCTGTCCAGACTGCAAGGTTCCAGGCGATGATTGTCCACTAGGTATTTGCTCTTCTTTCCATCGTTTACTCATAAATCGCTATTAACAGCACGATTCTCACGACTTTAGACACTAAATTGCGTCGGGTATGAAACGACACGCTTGGCAAGTCTCAACCCGACGGCTGCGCAATGTGCGAGAAAATATCGATCGCCAGTCAGTGCGGAACAGTCGAAGCGTTTTGTTACTCTCTGTTTTGAAGCGCTTACGCTTTCGCGCACGCATAAACTCTTGACTGCCCTACTGGCGAGGCACTGCGAAAATGTATCCTTCCTCGGAATATCTTGTACGGTTACGAACGCGTTCTTGATTCTGTTCCAGTGTGGGGCCAGTGCTCGCATTGCTTTCACATTCACTGCATCATGAAGTGGCTGAATTCGCAGCAAACAAGTCATCTGTGCCCTATGTGTCGTCAAGAATGGAAGTTCAAGGAATAGCCGTGCTTTCGGTCCTCCGGTTATCATCGAGCAGCCAAACATCAGGTAAGCGAGAATCTTTCCGTACAATATTCTCCGTGCTGACTGTGAAACAAATTGCGCCTCTAGAGCGGCAACCCGATTTCCTTAGACGCTTCGAATGCTTGGAAATTGATGGCCGATAATAGGAGCTCGGTTCCTTGGAAATAGAGAAAGAGACTCATCCTAGCAGCGTCCTTTGGTTCTCGCGCGCTTCAGCATTCACGGTGCGATTAGGAGACGTAATTACGACGGAAGTGCGCCTCGTGAAATAATTGCCAGCCGTTGCGAAATTCTCTGTATACTGCGACTAATTGGCAAATCCGAAAGGCAATAGCGCAGCCGCCAGAGTTCCTGATGATCGTTATTGCCATTATATTATGCAACGTGCTGGCTCCCTGCCGTTGTAACTATTGCAGTTGAATTAACACTATTGTCTATAAAACTTGCTCTAGTCTATGTCAGTTCAATGTATATCTTCTCGATTCGTTATTTTATGGCCTATAGACAGCCAGCAAGCAAGTGCGTTTGTAAGGATCGTTTCCTTGGAGGGAGCCAGCCGATTGCGGGCTCCCCTAAAGTGTTCATTCGTCCCTGTCGTGCCTGTCAGTGTAAAGCAGCGCGCGATGTGATACTGGGTAGTGTTGGCTGTGGTTGTGGGATAGTAATGGCGTAAGAGCATAGAAGCAGGGATAGCCAATAGTGCCCCCCCCCCCTACCGTGCCTTCCTCCTCTCTCCCTCGTCTTCCTTTCCCTCGAAACTCGTACTCTCTCACGCGATACTACAAGCCGATAGAACGTCGCATACCCTGAAGCCAGCTCACTATCTCCTCCGCTGCCTGCCATTGCCTCTCGGAATCAGAAACACACTGTCGACTGACTACCTACCTACCTCATGCTCGAGAACATAGCCGCTAGTGGTAGTCACGTGGTCCCTCGAATGCGAAGGATGTTTGCGGGATCCCAGAGAGTCAGTTCGAAGCGGTCTTTACGCCAGTGACGAGAGTTCGATTTCGCTCTTGGCGTATCACGAAAAATACGATTCGTGTCCACCGGAAGATCAATCGATTCTTATTTGTATCAGTAAAGTGACCAGAACGTTTAGACAAATTCGTGATGCCTGTCGATCGATTTCGAAATACTCCTCGGGATCAAAATAGTTGTATCGTGACCGATGAAAAAATTCAGTGCTCATCGAGTGATTTGTGCGCGAGTGTCGTATCCTCTATCTGAATTCTTGAATAAACTCGACAGAGAAGAAGAGCCAACATGTAGCCAAGAAACAATAAGATGACAAATCGATTCGCAAGATTATAAATTCGTGAGGATAGGCCTGGGTGCGCAGTGCTGAGTTTCTGCCCCCCCCCCCCCCCCCCCCGCCCTCTCTCTGTGTATCTTCCCTTCTCCCAAATACTCATCGTGTTCCTGGGATCGCCGATTCCAACCGTGAGCGTAATGCAGCTAGCTGCAACTCACAATCAGAGGACGCATCCTCCTCCCGTGCCACCGAGACCAAGTCGACAGGTGGTCGCGGAAGCACTCAAGAGATCCCCCAGGCCGCCTTGTCCCACGAGGCAGGCACCACCACCTCCCAACGCGAAGCCGTGGCGATCTTCGAGTCGGGTGGATCAGGACGGTGCTGCTGGACGGACCCTGGTCTATGAATCTTCTCGTGAGCAACCTGAGAAGGACTCGTCTGTGGAAGAACGTACGTCTGCAGGCACAGGAGTGACTTCCGACGAGGTGACCTCCAGGTTGCGAGTTACCTCGAATAATGCCAAGTCTCCGAATGATAGGTCTACCCGTACAGCCAGTGAGAATATTGGGGACTCGGAGAACCGGCGACAGAGGGCTGTCCTCATAACGGGTCAGAGGTCAAGAGCAAACTCCAGTGTCGAAAATGAGCGGGTACCTCAGTCTAGAGTCGTCAACAGCACAATCAGAAACATTTCCCAGTTTCCAGATGATATTCATCCCACGGAATCCGAGAAGGCAACTCACGACGAGGACAAGGTCGAGTCCTCGCGCCCGGCTGCCGCGTTCGGTGATCGACGATTTCCCTCAGCACTAAATTCCGCAAAAGTGACGAAGGAGGACACAGGAAAAAAGTCAGGAGCGTGCGAGCAACCTGCAAGAAAGTTCGGTCCAACGAGTGGCAAAAGCGATCCCGCTGATCGGGAATCCGCTGAGGCGTCGGACGAGCAAGAAAAGACTGAGACGAGTGCTGGGATTATTTCCAGCGATGAGTGCGCGACAGTGGTCGTCGTTGACGAACCAGAGCGTAAAGTTGCCTTCGAGGACAGCGACAACATCCACCATCAGGATTGGCTGGAAGCCGGAGTCCGTTACTCCTCTACGCAAATTACAATACCTGCTGATGATTTTTCCGAGCGGTTCAACGGTTGCAGCAGTTTCGATGAGATTGACTTTTCTAGGTAGAGACTGCGACAGACGTCTTCGTAATCTTAACACATTACACAGACGGATGACGACATATCCCGCCTTTCGTGTTCCACGGTTGGAGGCTAATGACGAGATATCTCGTATTTACTATTTATCTAAAAATGTAGCTGGCTACTGGGTATAGTTAATACATTGACGAACAATTTGGTAGATCTTCGGAAGAATAAGTTGTAAGGGCTGGGGGCACAGGCACGGGACATTATAAAAGTAACGTAATAATCGAAAGCACCATTGGTGGGAATTAATCATCATACTGAATTAGATTTCTTTTAGGGTTAAGATAAAGGCAATTTTTTCAAGGAATCTCGATAAGCGATCAATTCGAAGGCAATAAAACATGACTAACGGTAGACTGTTCTACAAGTTCGCTTTTTTACGTTCCAGTATAAAGGAGAGGATCGCGATGTCCTCGTTACAAGGTTTGCCGCCCCTGCCGAGGAGCCTCAGCGGATTCAACCTGAACATTGTTCGCGACGGGGGTGAACCGCCACCGCCCCCAGCGAGATCATCCAGCAAGTCCCAGAGAGTGACGAAGCAGGTCCAACCCGGCTCCAGGCCTTTGCCACCTACAAGACAGCTCACTACCCTGGACACCCAACTCGCCATTCTTCGGAGGGAAATGGTACTTTGATTTTCCCATTAAACTTTGATCCGAGCTTCCTCCGGAGGCGCGTCAGTCGTCGAATTAGTACCGGTTGGCGTTTGGTAGTTGCGTAAGTCACACCCGTGAGGCATTCTGGAGCGTCTCCGTGTGTCTGAAAGCGTCGATGAGGATCGAGTCTGGGGGAATATTTCCATAACGTAACGTGAGACTTGATGTTTTCACGGGCGTCCGGTACGTAGCCGCCGCGACGGGGCCGAATGGGAGAGTGAAAGAGTGAGTGAGGTGCGTGGGCAAACTGCAAAACTTGATGAATATTTATTCGGCACAAAAGACACTTTGCGATTCCAGCTTGGTCATTCGATCGACGTCATGACCAAATCATTCGATACCGAGTGTCACACATAGTTTGGCAGGCTGGAGCAGCCAATTCGATAGGCAATCGGGACACGAAGCGCGTTCTACCTCAGCCGCTCCCACGCTGCATTCCCTCAGGCGTGACCCTCCACAGCTCAAGCTTCCTTCCCTCGCGTTTTTTATTCTCCTGCTACTCCTTTCATTTCTTCCCTTTTTTTCCTTGCTCTCTTGCTCTCTTGCTTTTGTCTTCCTCGTCACCACCACTGCCCTCTTCCATTCCCATGAATTGCCGCTCTGAGCCTTCTCTGCAAATACTAGGTAGCGTGCGTTATTCCGTCCATAAATCATCCCCTTTGCTAGGGTGCGAACCTTTCGCCATTAGTTTTTCTATTCTGCCAACGAATATTTTACAAGCGGAAGTACTTAAATTGTATCAAACTCAATTGCAGTTTGGTTTGCGTCAACTGGATCTGTCGCTGCTGTCTCAACTTTGGTCGCTGAACGAGTCTATTCAAGAATTTCGACAGCTTCTCCAAGAACAGGAAGACAGAGCCCCATCGCCTTCGCCGAGCAGCGAGGAAGGCGACGATACTTCTTATAGCAGTCATCCGCCACCTCCTCCGAGAAGAGCCATACCTGTGGTGCATCATCATAGACCTCCAAGACCGCCTAGACCTCCGAGACCACCTCCCAGTGACGATTCACCGTCCAGCGAGGAATACGGCGCCGTTTAGCATCTTTAGCCAGAAAATCTGGACTTGATATGCGCATTTGCTAATGTATCTCCCTAGAACGTCCACACATTTCTCGTGTAAATTAATCTATGACTTTCTCCATCCATTATCAATCGACGATTTTCAAATTAATTTGCATCTCTCGCTTTAGAAATTGCGAAAGTCACTCCAAGATTATGAGGAAGTCGTTACGCAGAGTGTCAGCTCCTTTTTCGGACGTCGCTGTTAGTTTCCGTTCTCTTCTATGGATGGAATTCAGGAAAATGCGACTTTCACCGATCGCATCAGATTGGAATTTTCTCCATATTAGTAAACTTATGTTCGGAGCGTGATCGACCTAAGTTTTGCCAAAAAAATTATCGGGTACAAAATTATCTCCAAAAAGCAAAAATGATCTCAATTTTGGAGAAAGAAATATGTGATGACTCCTTCCTGTGCAAAAGAAATTCGTTTTTCGCTCGATAATCATGAAGATGAGGATGGAAGGCTCTCAAAAAGGAAGCGATCGAAAGCCTTCGCAATACTCTCCGCGTGTTATTCTGAATGCAAAGGAGTGTTTCTATGATGGAACTGCGAGGACCGTCTATTTTTAAGGTGCTCGATATAATGTCCGTGTCAATTTTATACGTAGGTTTGCACCGATGTGCATATGAGAAGTAATATTATGAATAATAAACAAAAGATAATTTAAATAGAACATTTAATGAGCCTGTTTGTACACGTATACGTTGACCTTTCACGAAATACCGTTGCTTCACTGGCGAACGGAGCAAATCTGAGAGCAGCACCGACTGCGTTCTATTCCAAGCAGCCACGATTTGCTTTGCCATATTCCTCGTTCCGCTTAAGACATCAAAGCGACCTGGCAGTCGCTGCGAACGGAACAGAGCCTGGTGTCTCGTAGGTCCAAGAGTAAATAGCGCGAGGCCAACAAGAACAACGGAACAGGACTGCCACCACCGCCACGCTGCGCTATCTGGTCAGGTGCGGCACAACCGGGCCCGCCTACGGAGCCATTCCTTCAGGGCGCACAACGTTTCACAAAACAATTGTTCACATTCACAGGATTTCCTCTTTTCTCCTTCAGGTCCGGGAAACTGCTGGAAGAAAGGAACGATGCTATAGGATGCTACCTGCTTCCAAATAAGATTCCCCAAGGTAAAATGGCCTCTCTTCTTATTCTATTTCACCTGTTCTTCCATCTCACTTCCAAGAGTCCTTGTATTTAGGATTCTCACGTGCATTCCCTGTGAACAGTGTACCTGCTTACTCGACGACTATTTACATATTTCCCTGTGGAAAAGTACAGTGCGGAACGAATGAGAAAGTACAGGGAATTACACTCAGAGCCAGCAATATTGAAAATCAGATGGAGTCCAGAAACTCGATCAGGATGGAAGTTACGGTGATAGTTATTGAACATTCAAAAGAATTCTTCGATCCGAAAAAGATCGAGAATCGCGGAAATTAACCGTGAGGGAAGTTACTTGGGAAAGAGAGAGGTGGAAAGTTACCAGGGCGCTTGGAGCATACCTGACCCAATGAAGCCCTGCCGGGGCCACATTCTATTTCTCCCCAACGTGGTTCAGACTGCGATAGAAATCCGTGCGTCCAACAGCCAATGGGTGCGCGTTCTGGCATTCCCGCGCGGCAACGTTAAAGTCTCGGCGTCGTCCGCAATCACGTCAGACGCTGGCTCGCGCGGTCGCCATCTTTCCTCTGCGATTTTGACGTATTCCTCGTGACTCATTGACTCAGTGTAGACCCGGTGGTGCTTCGGTGGTGGTGGTGGTTGTGTTGCTATTTGTCGAGTTCCATTCGAAATTCGGAAGGGTCGCGGGACCGGGTATCTGCCTGGCTCATCACCGCGGAAGTGGGGCCCGTTATTTACATCTTCCGGATGCTGCGATTGTTACTTCAACGCCACATTCTGCGTATTTTGTCGAACAATTCTCCTGTCACAGAAAGGTATAGCCTCTCAAACTTACACGGCTTCCTATATGCTTCCAGAAATTCTCAAGCGGTTCGCATCAAGTTCGACTTCGGTTCCTTCGCAGTTTTGTGTTGACAGGTACGCACTCTTTGAACCGTATATGTGTTCTAATCAATCTAGATCAGGAGATGCGATTGCTTGATCGACCCGTGAGACTCGATCCTCACTCATTTTTGTTGAGAAAAAATGTAAAAATTGGTGCTCTTCGTTTGCTTCGAGCGTTTAGGCTCGGCTGAAAAGAATGCATCGAGGAATGTACCTTAAGGCTAAAATACGGAATGCACCCCGCCTCGACGTTGACCATCGAGTCGCCAGCATAACGCAACTTTCTGAAATGCGTCGTAGAAACGTTGTCAAATGAAGTTAAAGCTGAACCGTCGCAGAAAAGTCAGTGGGACGGATTTTCTAAGGAAGCATTGGGCCCCGTGATACTCGTATGCGAGAACGGGCCCTGGAGAGACAAAGAGAGACAGCTAGAGAAAGGCCTACTGAGAGAGAAGAATAAAAAGGGGCCTAACATAAGGAGCAGCAGAAGAGCGAGAGAGGAGAGGATAAACAAGTGTGTAGGAGCAGGAGGAAGAAATCGTACTCTGTCCAACAGAGAGAGAGAGAGAAAGAAAGAGAGACAGAGACGAACACGAAGAGTGACCCAGATTTTAGCGGGTCGAGGGACTCGCGCCACGGGCACAGTGCACGGCGGATTTTATGAAATGGGACGCGGCGCTGCCCGGAGCTAAATTAGCCGCGATGTCCAATAAGAATAAGTCCCAGCAGCCGCAGCATCCTTCGCACGTGATCAAACCAGTGGACCAGGTACCACCGCGGTATCAGCCACCTCCGCAGCCAAGTACCGGAATCCTGAAGAATCAGCCGCACTTTCCGGCCTCTTCGGCCGCCATCCAGTCGCAAAATACAATAGCGGGATCCGCCACTATTATCGGACATCATCCTCAGGTGCAGCACCAACAGCAGAGCCAACCACGCGTCGCGACCCAATCCAAAGATGTACAAAGCAAATTCTCCGCAAAGATAGAGGCATCGACTCAACCTGCGAGCAGCCTCCCCAATCCTGCTAATCCCACTAAAACCACTACGCCGCATCTCTATACTCAGTCAAAACTTGCCCAGGGTCAGTTCCTGCCGCCAACCAGTCAATACCCAACGGCAGGTCAGCCAGTTGTCCGTCAAAGGATCACCGACGAGGAATTCCTGAGACTTGGCCCCGTGGAAATGCTGAAATTCGTCAGGAAGACCGAGAGTGACATCGCACGGCTCGCCGCCGAGCAGAATCGTCAAATACAGAGTTTGGTACGTTTCGTATGTCATCCTCCCACCTACCGAGGTCTTTCCAGTCGTGATTCATCGTCCAGGATCCCCGAATGTGATCCACCTTCTCCTCCCCCTTTTCTGCCTCCCACTAAAGAAACTTCCTGTTTATAGCTGAGTGAGCTACGCGCGCTCAAGGAGGCCAATCAGAGGCTCAGTGACGACAATCAGGAACTGCGGGATCTCTGCTGCTTCCTGGACGATGATCGGCAGAAGGGACGCAAATTGGCTCGGGAATGGCAAAGATTCGGAAGGTACACGGCGAGTGTGATGCGCCAGGAAGTATCGGCGTATCAGAACAAGCTTAGGCAGCTAGACAACAAGCAACAGGAGCTAATAAAGGATAACTTGGAACTCAAGGAACTTTGTCTCTACCTCGACGAGGAAAGAGGCGGCGGTCAGAGGGACGATGGCGATGGGAGCAGTTCAAGCACCAATGCCGAGGAAACTGCACCTCCCAGACCTAGACATGCTCCTACCTTTAACGGTAACTTATTATTATTTTTTTTAATATAGCAATCGAACTCGATGTCCTTATAAAAAAAAAATGTAATCTTCTGATACATACAGATCAAACAATGCAATACGTAAGGAGCCTGGAGCAGCGAGTGAAGCAGCTCGAAGAGGACAAGAATATGCTTCAAGCCAGGGCCCAGGGTTGGGAGCCGCCTCCAGGAGAGGTCTGGGAAAATCCTGGTAGCCCCACCGAGCCTCAGCTGGGCAGTCGACCCGAAGCTGTTGTGCGTGCCCTGCAAGTGCTCGAGGTCAGGGAACAGCTCGAAAGAGAAGATGGACACGACGGCGAGAAAGCTCTGGTTCGGGAGATGTGCAACGTACGTTTAGCCTTTAGAGATTAGAAGCAGAAAACGATACCAAGCAATTTTTCTAATGATTCCTTTTTTAAATTTATTTCATTAAATTGTTTCAGGTCGTTTGGAGAAAACTCGAGGAAGATCCTCAAACGAGACATTGATTAAGCCCAACGAGACTAAATTTCAGATAGAATGATATTAATAGAACTTCCATTGCCTTGTAGTATTAATGACTCTGAACCTAATGATATTATATGAATTGATAAATTATTATAGTATACATATTTTTACGCGTAGATGAGATATATATATATATATATATATATATTTGTATATGAAGTAAGAGCGTATCCATCGGCAATAAGAACTATTTATGTAAATCCGTAAAACGCCGTTAACTTGCCTAGATGACTGTTAATAAACTATTTTTATTAGAACACTGTTTACGTTTTAGCTTCGCCCTTATCGCCGTTTTCCAAGGCTCATTCCAAGCAGTCTGTGTCTATCAGTGTTTCCCGATGTTGCACAGTCAGCCATATTCCATAAGACCTTACACGCACGCGAACATCCTGATGATTTATCGTCTTGTCGACTAGTCCTGACTTCTTATTACTGAATGCCTCTGCTACGATTTATCGCTGAGCGACAGCAATACACTCATATCCATAGTAAGCTCATCCAACGATGCTTTCACCATCGGCCTTTAGGTGCTGCAATATGAAAAGATCAAAGCGTCAAGTCCAATGCATTTCCAAATATTTCTTAGCTCTTTCAGATGACACTCGGCTTCTTCTAATTACCTCTGGCGTTTGCACAGCACCCGAAGCTTTTGAACTACTTTCCGTCAGAGGATGCTAAGATGTGCTTTGAATGCAGAACTACGACACACAGATTTCTTTCTATTTTTAACCTGTCAAAAGATTCGCGCGAGCTTTCAATGCCAGCCTCCGAGATTGTCCCAGATAGGCATGGTGGCCACTCTGGTGATTTCACCCTCGACCTCCTGAACTGCTCCGCCGGATGGTGCCGGTTCTGGTCGTTTCTGGAAATCTGTCAAGTTTGGTTTCTCTCATAGTAAGTTATCGACCGACTCCTGTCAGAATAAAAACAAGAATTATCGTAGGAAGTCAGCGGTAGCTTCCGCATTCTCGTAGGAAGAGATTGTCGACGGCCCGGGAGTTCGTATAGTATACGGCTCTTCTTTGGCGCAAAGTTCTCCCGGAGTTTGCGCGGCTCTGTGGCTGAACCGATAGTGGGGATGAGATTCATACCCTTCGCGGCAGAGAGATGAGAGTCATCGGGGATGTGCGTGTGCAGCGGTCTCGCGGAGGACAACGCACGGTTCATCCTCCTGGCCGGCGTCCTCGCGGCTTACATGCTCGCGGGCGCTGCGCTCTTCCAGAGACTAGAGGCTGATCTCGAGATCCGTCAGGTAGAACATCTCACAGCTGGACGATCAGTGAGTTACTTGCTTCATCCCAATTTATCTTTAATTTCCGTTTCTGGTTTTCAGGCTGCTGAATTTTGGAGGGTCTATCATGCGTTTCGCAGACATCACTTGCGAAACAGTCCTCAGGCACTTCAACGCTTGCACGAACTTCTCTACGCTTACGGAAACGCTTCCGCAGCTGGTATCATCAACAAGAGGCGTCGCTGGGACTTTCCTGGAAGTTTCCACTTCGTGGGAACCATCGTATCGACGATCGGTCAGTCTGCGATCAGTTGTCATTTGAAAGTACGCGCACGCGGGGGACGAGGAAGAAACGGTCAATCCTGTGATAAGGAGAGTGTCCGTGTCTCCAGGTCGTCGGCCTCGTACGCGTGAGAATGCGCAATCGAATTCCGGAATGTTAATATCCTGGAAGCGACCCAGTCTCGCGCCCCGACTACCCTTTCACAGACGAGTAAACGATCTGTTTACCCTACTTTCAGGATACGGAAGCACGGCGCCCCAGACGTCCGCTGGCAGAGCTGCCGTCGTTCTTTACGGATTCCTCGGCTGCTCGGGTTGGTCTTCATTAGAGAATACCAGACGCTAGTGACCTTGAAATAATCATGTTTATCGTTAATTTTGATAGGTGGAATACTCTTCTTCAATCTTTTCCTCGAAAGAATCATCACGTTTCTGGCCTGGCTCTTACGTGGCTTTCATCTTCGTCGCCTGAAGAGAAGACTTCGCAAGACCACTCTGGCATCGCGTCGTATGCCCAGGGTAGCTCAGAACGCCCGATCCTCGCTTCCCGACATTCTCGACGACGAGGACGAGGACGACGACGTCGGTCTGGACCACTGGAAGCCAAGCGTCTACTGGGTCATGCTATATCTTTCGTTGGCTTCCTGTGCCGTCGCCTGTTGCGCCGCTGCCCTCTACGCTCCCTTGGAAGGTTGGGGTTACTTCGAAGCCCTCTACTTTTGCTTCGTGAGTTTCGCCACCATTGGCTTCGGAGATTTCGTCAGCACGCAAAAGCCCAACTACCCTTACGTACATTGGTGGGTCATTTTTTTTAACCGCTCCAGACAAAAATACACCAGTGGAAAAGTGGCGAGTACTAAGAGGAATTTCGTGCGCTTCGCAGGTACAGGTTTGCAAATTTCCTGTTTCTTGTGATGGGATGTTGCTGCATATATTCGCTATTGAACGTGACGTCGATCGTAATTAAACAGGCGCTGAATTACGTGATACGGAAGCTTCAGTGCAAGGGACGCGGCATGGCTGGACCACATCTGCCTAGAAGGAAGTCTTCCGTGTCAGCCATTTGTTATTCCAGAAGAAGGAACACGAGAATCGGTGTGCGCGAATCTGTCAAGGCGGAGGAGAACGAAGCAGATGTGCCACGTAGAATGTCCGGGGAACTTATTTCCATGAAAGATTTCTTGTCGGCCAATAAAGTCTCTTTGGCTGTGATGCAAAAGCAGCTTTACGAAACTGCACAAATGCAGCGTGGTGGCGATTCCGGCTCCACGACGCCAAGTCACCAGGCAGTCTTTAAGCCTGGAGCTGTCGGACCTTTGGCTATAGCTAGTGAAAAGTTTGAAAATAAAAATACTGTCTAGTCCAGTCATTCGGTGCTCAAAAAGGGGGTTACCTGGAAAGTATTCCGGGAGTTTCGAAAATTGGTATTTTTATAGATTTCAACATGCTCTTTTCGAATTTTCACTTTGCCACCTCGTATCTTTGCCGCTTGCGACGTTATATTGAAAAAATAGCGCCCAAAAACAGTTCTTTGACGATATCTCCTTTCCGACTCATTTTAAGATGAAAACAGTTATGTGATAAATTAAACTAGAGAAAATTTCTTATAATTTATGTACGAACCTGTTTTTTGTAAAATGAATAGTTTCAGCATATGAGTGCTGTATGAGCGTATGAGTGCAAACCAACACACATCTATTCCAACGCGCATATTTCGTATATTAACGAAAAATATATATTGTGACGTAATTTTTCGAATCACGGTCACAAGGCGACTTGGGCTACCGATACAGATAATGTTTTCGATCTCTGGTTCCCTTCGAGTTGCCACCCTGACCAGAAGCTATGCTCTCGAATTGATTGGTATAGTTACGCCAATGCTCTCGGAAGATTTCGTTAGGATTTAGCAGAAGCCCGGGTGAAGTACCGGCGCCCCGCTGGAGATGGGCAAAGGGCAAACCTCCTGCCCGAGTTAAGGATGCGATGCCCAGCTGTCGCCCGATGCCCTGGGGAAGCAGCCGTGGAGGATCTCCAGAGTTACGTACCGATTCGTTAAGGAACACTCTCGATTTAGTTTAAAGGGACGACTCGAGGGAGATGGAAGAGTTATCGGCTATAAGGATTTCGACCAATAAGATGATCACAATGATTGGTTCTCGAATTTGGCTATTGTCAAGGCAGTCTGTCTCGGGCACCGACCGAGGTGTCACGAGCTGCCTCGCGCTCCCGTCCTATCTGTTGATAGTTTTTCTAGCTGTGGTTCGCTACGGTATAGAAAGTTCTCGCTCGTGTAGTTCTCTCACGATATCCCGGAAATTCTATGGGTTTCGCGTGCGTGTTCCGGAGGTGTAGTGCTGTGACCTACTGGATACGGTTCTCGACCTTCTCGGATTAGCTGCACCAGCTCCGGTGAGTACTCCCAATTTATTAATTGGTGAAGGGATTTCGATTTGACAATTCAGATTCGTTCGCGCACTATTTGCCTGACGCTTGCTTCGACCCTATCTAGCTGAACCCAGCAGCCTGAGTGGCCGTGCATTTCCGTAACCGTGCGCTCCCGTTCGTGCGTCCAGTTGCGTTTGCTGATTTTACGCGACCCCAACAATCGACAGGATCCGTTAAGTTATCGTCTCTTCTGATAGGTTCCGTCAGAGCTCTTGTTTTGGTGGAGTTGGGCCTGTTCCACCCCAACTCCCAGTTCATACTAGCTCGTCAGTTTCCAGTGAAAAAAAAAGAATTGGCTGGCGCCCTCCTGCCTTGCGGATGCCTGAGCGAAGGGTGGACGGCCGAAGGTAACGTAGGTTGGTTCTCGAAGATAGTTTGTTCTCGGATTTTTCGCTATCGGTGCCGAGAAAATACGTTACAATATATAAATGAGTATAAAATATATATATAAATGAGTTTTTTCGCCAATACGCGTGTTGGAGTAGACTTTGCGGCGCTCGTACGTTGAAATTATTCATTTTACAACAAAAAAGGTCGATACATACATTATTGGAAATTTTCTTTACTTTAATTTATCATATGATATAACTATTTTCATCATAAAATGAGTTTCGTCGAAAAGGAGATATCGTGAAAAAACTGTTTTTGGGCGTCATTTTTTCAATATGACGCATATTGAAATCTATAAACATACGAATTTTCAAACTCCCGGAAAACCTTCCAGGTAAAACTACCAAACGACTGGACTACAACAAGTAGAATTCAGATTGACAGATTGCTCGCTAGATAAAAAGAATAACCTGCGAACAGGTTATAGGCGTTCGAACGTAGACAGTATCGAAAATAATCGGTCGCAGGGATGGGGAAACCTTAAAATAAAATGTAACATGTAGACGGTGCTTTCATTGTACCGATCATTAAATAACTTTATTTTAATGATTTTTATAGTACAGTCCTCCATGTATTCAATGACATTCACAAACTTACAGCCTGTTTTCTCTTTAACTGCGACAATGTGTACCATACATGTATATAATATGTGTAAAATAAATCTAACATTTCCGAAAATTTTTCTCGTAATTGTCATATTTTCAGCAGATAAAAACAAGTTACGAACTACGTAACTTTCTGCCTTTTGTGGGTCGAGTCGCTGAAGCTCGGAAGGGCGTCCTCGAAAACGGCATCAAAATTCATAAGACCCAAACTTCGATGCTCTGCACAGTCTCACCTGAAGAGACCTTGCAGTCTGATTCCGAGTGTTTTGAGAGTCTAAGGATCTAACCGGGAATTCACGAAGAGCCGAATTATCTTCTTCGCCTAGTGGACTACGAGGCTGCATCGATTTAAATCATACAACGCGGAGAGACGGTGGAAATAGAAGAAGGGAAAGCCTCGATAGTAAATCGGTTTTGCGAATTAAGCTAGTTAGTCGAAAAGGAACGCGGTCGGGATTAGAGCCCCAAAGGGCGCAGAGCTTAGAGCCATAGACGGAGTTCTCTCCACGACGCAACACGCAGAGCTGAACGATTACGAGTAAGCTCAATTAATATCTTCAGAGACGCTTTAGCACCGCCGAAGAACCGGCTGCTTCCATGCTGCTACTGTGCTGTGCAACTGTGCGCCTGTGCACCGTGCACCTTACATACTCCAGAATCCCGTGAGAAGAAACACACAACGCGAAGGCATCAGCACGCTGTGCGGTGCTGACACTCGTAGTTGCGTTTTGTTAATGGAGTCGTACGTTACCCTTTACTCCAAACGCATGTCACCTGCATTTCCGGCATCTTAAGCAAGGAGGAAAGACATCGATCAGATGCTGCCTTGCTCGACACGCGGAAGAAGCAATCAGAAAAATGAACGCGTTCCGTTTCTGACGGAACCGTTCGCGGCGAGAGAGTGAACGCCTCATCGCTATGAAATCGATCAACAAGGTTGCACCCCAGGACTAGCCCAGGATGAGCGACAACGTTTCGCGTTGACGCCAACAAGCTACGTTCCAAAAGATTCGGACCAAGTGTGTCGTCACTCTGCCTGAGCAACGACGGCCGCGTTTGGTAACGCCAGCAAAAAGCACAGCCAACTGTCGCTGTGCACAAAGTCAAGAGATTCATATCTCGATACGTGTTTTGTTTCTACAAGCTCGTCGCGCGAGCTTACCGCAAGTCTCCTCAGCGTATGTCGCGCATGCGCACGAACTGCTGGCTCACCAAGTCGAGCCCGGTACCTATCAGATCGACATCATCAGAGATTTTAATTATCTTTGGCTTGAGAAAATCAGTGTCCATATCGCAGGCCTGTATGTAGTCAGACATCAGAAAGTTATTGTCGGCAAGTTCCGGTGGCATGTTTTGATTCTGGGATGGACGATTTCGTGCTCGTGGTACCTGATCTGCCGGCTCCATGAGAGTCGGATGTTTCTTGCGCTGATGTTGCAAAAGTTTTGCCTGTAACAAGACACAAGAATTAGTTTTCCGTATCTGCGTCAATTCGAATCTCTTTCGTATTTCACTGACCTTGCTGGCGTATTGCTTGTGACACCATTGACAGCCTTGAGGCGTCGTTGTGATACTACCGACGGTCTGGCTAAACGTAGGATTTGGCAGTCCAGAAACATCCGCTTCCTTGTGCCGATTACTCGGCGGTAAAGCAGCACCAGGATGATTCTTCACTATGTGAGCCTTTCTTTTGCTGCTGCTCTTGTAAACTTTCTCGCAATACTGACAATAGTAATCACGCGTTTGTCGCAGAATCGGTAGATTCAATTCGGGTACCGATTCTGGTGGAACATCTGGATGACGTTTGGCCAAATGATTGACGAGCATCCCCCGTCTTTTAAAGCCCACCATGCACTGGTGACACTTGTACACAAATCGATTATAGTCCGTCGGGTTAACCTGTCGTTGAAAATGCCATCATTACGAAATATTGTAAATTCATCGAATTTGCATACGAAAAAGCAGACATACCTTTGGCACAAATTTTTTCGCCTGATTGTTCTGTGACACTTGTTCCTGACTGGTCCGCTCCGAATTGTGCATTCTGGTCATGTGCTCCTTCAACTTGTCCTTCCTTTTAAATTGTTTTTCACAATTCGCGCAATGAAATTCTCTGTGATCCGAATGCCTGAGCAGGTGCATTCTCAACTTGTCTACCGTAGGAAATCGTTTCGTGCAGAATTGACACTTGTGTTTTCGCTCGCAGTGATGCGCTCTGATGTGCTTGCGAATTACTGAGTATTTAGTAAAAGTACGCGGGCATTGTGGACAGCTAAAAGTCTCGTCTGCGTTCCTATGAGTTTCGATATGATCCTTCAGCATGAGCACTTGATCGAATAATTGCCGGCACATGGGACACTCGAATATCTGCTTATCCTCCCGATGAGTCTTGAGGTGGCAGGACAGGGCAGAATTGTTCATGAATCTCTTAAGGCAGATATTGCACGGCAGTGGCTTCTGATCCTCCGCCCCGTGAACCAAGCAATGCTGCTGCAACCTCACTTTGGTAGCAAACCGCTTATAGCACATAGTGCACTTGTATGCAGCCAGAGGTGTCAACTTCGTAGGTTTTGGTAGTTGCAGTCGACCATGTTGCGAGACATGATTTACCAGATCGCTGCGTTTTTCAAATTCAGAACCACATTGGGGACAGATGCTCGATTGATGGCCGGTTTCGATATTATCGGCAGCATGAATGAGAATGTGCAAATTGAGAAGGGACGCTTTGTCAAAGGTCAGAGTGCATGTTGAGCACTTCCACTCAGATGAATTCTGACGGCTGTTCTCTTTCTCCTTTGGATTCTCACCATGAAATATTTTTATGTGTCGACTGCGATTATACGGATGAAGAAAATTCTCTCCACATATAGTACACTCGTAGCGTGGTGCCTTGGCTCCGGGATGTATGAGGAGGTGTCGCTTTAAACTGTAACTTCGTGGAAAGACTTTTGGACAGTAGGGACAGGTGTACACGAGCGTCTGTCCATCGACTATTTTCACGAATTTATTCGACGCCACGTGAATCTTTTTGCGCTTATTTCGTGACTTCATCTCATTCTTCGGATTGTCATGCACATTCAAATGTTTCTGTAACTTTTCTGAGGTTAAAAATCGCTGATTGCACTCAAAGCAGGGCCAAGCATTGGACTTGTTCAGTTCCTTCTCCTCTTTCGATTCGGGCTCGAATACCTTCAGATTTCTGCGCATGGCGTACTCAACACTGGGGCCTGCTCTCAATTCCTCTTTGGGAAGGATATTTCTTGTTGTCAGAAAGACTATTCCATCACTTTGCTGACATATTGCGAGATTCTGTTCAATGTATGATAGAGCAGGTCTGACAAAGCGCATCCAATTCGATGCATTCTCGTTGGAAACGTCAATCTTTAGGAATTCACCATTGTCAGATTCGTAAAGAAGGGGCAAAGCATTCTCAAATGGCGTACCGTCGTAAGCGCACAATATTCCTTCTATAGGACCGAATTGCGTGCGCCTCCTTATGTTCCGCTTTGCAAAAACTCCGTAATTATAACCAACCGTTGGGACATTGGGAGTTGGTAGCTTATTTATGGATAAATAAGATCCTGGCAGTGTTGCTATAGCGCGCGAGGGTACGGGTTGATCAGCAATGGTACGCACATTATGTGAGGTGCATCCGTCAGAATTTACACAGACACTCTCACATTCTTCGCACCAAAATGTCTTCTTATCGTTTATTTGCCGCTTTGATCTTCGCACGTTCCTCTTTTCTGTATCCATTTTCTGACCACTCTTTTCCGGCACATCCTTCATTGATTGACGCTTTTGTACCGTTGCACTTGGTCTTGTCACATTTCCTTTGTTCCTATTTATTGAAGGAGGGGTATTGCTCGTATGTCCTTCATTCAATTCAACGTTTTGACTCTTAAAAGGCCCCATTACATTCATTTGGTCATCGTGCATCACCAGAAAGTCACGAGTCAGCGTGAAATCGGTTGCTGGTATTTCCGCAAGCATCAGTGGTGCTGTAGATGGCTCTAACTCGGGTGTAGACCCTATGTATGCCAATTCATAAAGTTAAAATACAAGAACAGTAACGTATTTCTAATTTTATCTAAATATTATTCTTACCCTGCATTAAAATTAATTCACCCCCAACGCCAGGAACAAGCCCTTCCTCGCTTCCAGCCACAACAAAATCTGGAGAATTATCAGTTTGAGGTACATTTTGTGTGGTGGTTTGATGAGCCAGTGGTGTGGCGTAATTAATATTATTTCGAACATTTGGTTCAGGAGGGGATATCAGAGGTGAGGATGGGCCTTGAAGAACAACCACAGAATTATGAAAAGGTGATGGTGGTAGCTGAACTGGAGTTGGCGAGTACCTCGCTGCAGAACTCATGTTGGGATCCAGTGGACTTACACGATGTTCAAAATCAGAGAGAGGAGATGTTGCACGTGGAGAAAAGGAAACCTGTTCATAGGCTGGAAAGATTCTGGAATAATCTCGAGATTGATCCTCCACATATTCAACCTATAATATGAAAGGTTCCTCGGTCGTAATACTGATCGATTGTCCAAGTTTGCTGGAGTACTTACAGTCAAGAAAAGAAGTCTGTTGTTAGTTTTCCTAGGCTGATCACACATTACTGTAGATCTTGTGTGCTCTGTAGGCCAGGGCTCTGTGACTTCATTTACCTTATCCATAAGTGGCATCTCTGGTGAGTCGACAGGGGCCCCCTCGGGAGGGCCCCTTGGATCCATTTTACCTGTATTGAGTCACCAAGTTCAGTGAAGCTTTTGGACGACCTATAACTGACAAACGAAGATTTTTACAATAATATCGATTGCATGTATATAACGGTAGAGAAAATAAAACAGTAAAGAACTAGGTTTCTCATTAACGATGCACTTTTCTCTTTTGCACAAAGACTCACAAGGGTATGGAAGCGTTTTCGAAGATATGAGAATATCCAATGCATGTACATTTTTACGACACTACAATTCTGGAGAACCAGGTCTCACCTGTCTTTAAAAAATACGTTTCCGCAAGTCGTTATACCTGCTGCAGTCAGCCAGACATTTACTAGTCAACAATCGACTTTATCGGCTTTCACATCGGCAGTTGAGAACCACTGGACGGCGGGAATTTTTCGAATGAGAATGTAAATCTGAAAACTAAGAAGAAACTTTGTTTAAAGAAAAACTTTCAAAAGGAATATCGCGAAAATCAACATTTTTGAAATAACAAGCATATTCAGTTTACGAAGTTTAAAAACGTACTGACTTATAATAACAAAAGTAGAAATATAAATGCACAATGTTAAGTACATCTGACTACTTGTTTAATTTATTTTAAGAAACTTCAAATACGCCTCACGCCTTTAAATAGTTAGCATATAATGCCTATATAGGTAGATCGTATATGGCATCAATACATATTAGCAGCTGTAACCGTTGCAACTCCTGGGGCACCCTAAAAATTTTCCCTAACAACCAGTAACCGAGTCGCAAACAAACTCTGTATCCGTTTTATGGTTTCGTTTAATCGATGCTCCATCAATTAACGAATGAACAGCAGGACGCATTTCGCTCGAAACTTACACTATTCACGCAATTCACGCAGTATACGCAGCAAAACGAGTCTGGAAAATGAAGAGCGTCCGCTTTAACGACGCAAGAGAAGTTATGGAGCAGATGCTGCGAGTGCCAATTTTCCGAATTTCTGAAAAACGGGTGATGCTTATGGATGGAATAGAGGATTTTACTGGTCCAGATCCAAATTTGATTATGGACGCAAGACATAAAATATTCAAAGAACCATTGCCAATGTCACCATCAAGAAGTTCCATCCTAGCTGAAGCAAAAAGGTACGAAAATTCTCTTTGGTTAGGGAATTCGTCTTCTATAAGTCTTTGTTTCTTGCAGGTTATTATTAGACGAAGAATCGGAAGTATTATTTCGGGAAAAGGAGCAAGAGCTCCTCGAGGCAGAATTAAGAAAGTTTCAACAACAGTTATGCAAATCTCGTCCGAAATTCCACCCTACTTATAGCTGCACCAGGAAGGCCCTCGCAAATTCGGATAACGACAACTTCTGGCGGGATGTATGTCCTACAAAAAAAAGCAAAGGATTCGGAAAATGCAAGGGTGAATCTGGAGAGGATGATGCGCAGAACGAGAATAGTTATTCGGGTAATATAAAAATTACTATAAAAGACAAACCGGTGTCCGAATCCAATGAACGAAGAATGGAGACGCTAAGGAATTCCTTTGAAGCAATGAGGCAAAATGCATGGCAGGAGAAGCGTCTTCGTGACATCAAAACTAAAATTCAAAAAAGTGTTGCGTGTCGAAGACTTCGCCAATATTTTACGCTCTGGAAAATGCAAGTTGACCGAAGGAAGGAACTGGCCAAGAAAAAGAAGGATGAGCGCGACATGACGAGTGAAAGAAAAATAGAACTGTTCGTGAACGCCATTGCGGAGAAGCAAAAGGAACTGGCGAAAACTAAAAGACTGGCAAGCAAGGAACCGATGGTGGGAGCGGTGGGTTGTGCTAGTGAACAGGAGGGTGAAACACGAAAGCTTGTAACAAAACGCGTCTTCACAGTGGATCCACCAGCTCAGAATCGACTAACTGCCCAGAAAAAGATCATCGCCGAGCAAAGAGCAAAACTCGCAGAGCAGAATAGAATAATAGAAGATATGCGATTAAAGCAAATGGAAAGTGAATCACGGAAAACGCACAAGGAGACAATAAATGTAGCCAAGGAAGCTTTGGCACACTGTGGACGGAAAACTAGAAGGACGTTGATACAGCTTATGCGAGAAGAAGGTTGCAGGTATGAATTCCGCTTGTTATTTTTTTAATAAAATCCATGCTCGCCTTTCCCTTAGGAACGAACCCTCGGTGGAAGCACCAAGATTGCCCAGTCCGCCGCAATTTCTCCTGAGAATGGAAGCGCGCGCAGAAGCTCGGCGTCAAAGAGTAAGGATCGCTGAAGAAGCTCGCCAGCGGAAACTAGAGGAAGAGAAAGAGAAGAAAGCAATTGCCAGGAAGGAGGAGGAGCAGGAGCGAAAAAGAATTCAGCTAGAGGTCTGTTGCGCATATCAACTAACATAACAATTTGAATGATCTCAAAATCGTGGCTTGTTTGCAGGCTCAGAAGGAAGCAAAAAGATTGAGAGAGGAGCACGAACAGCGACGTGCTCGTGAAGCTGAAAAAATAACGAAATTGAATGCGATGGCCGATCTATTTTACAGAACGTATCTCTTGCGTCGCTACGTTATGAAACCCTTCACCATACTCATTGAGATCAAGTATAATAATATTAAAAGGGCGAATGACCATTACGGACTGACGACCCTCAGAAAAACTTTCATGGCCTGGAAAATAGAATCGCAACGTCAGCATGATATGAAAGTAGAACTGGCAGAAAGTGTTTATCATAGAAACTTGATGTGGCATATGCTGAAAGCATGGAAAATATACACAGAAGACGGGAAGCATAAATATCAAGTAGCAGGCGATTTCTATGACATGAGACTTCAGCAGAAGTATCTAAAGTCGTGGTGCACAAGCGCGCTTGAAAGTAAAATGAGAACTTTGGAGAATGAGCAATTGGCGCACGATCATCATCGGAGGAGATTGAGAGTGAAGTACTTCGAGAAATGGAAACGGTTTCCAGAAATTGCAAAGGAAGTTCAGGAAAGTGAAAGAACAAAGGATAAATGGAGAGAATTGGTTCAAAGAGTCGTTCCAGATTTTGATCCGAAGTACAGGGGTGTCATGATAGATGATTGATCTACGGTCGTACTATAGGAATTAGGAGTAATTTACGAGATTTTAGTTACTACGAATAAATTTATACAATTTATTAGTCATTTTAAACGTTCAATGGCCATTTTATCACAGTTACAATAAATATACATATTGTATGCACGACAACTTACTAAGAGTAAACGAGATTTTTAATAGAGATCACTTCCTCGTTGCGATACGATGCACCGACGTTCACTATCAAATCATCAAAATATTGATGAGAGCTCAAGATTGAATATACCTAAGGAAGAGAACAAGTGAGGCAGGTAAAGAGGTAGGAGAGAGTCAGAGGAAAGTTACAGACGCCAGTGAACATAAAAAGGTTTATCGATCGGCCGCGATTGCATATACCATAAAGTGTAAAAGTAATGTGTATGCTTGGTATCGCGTAATATCGTTTTTTTGGTCTTACTGATTCGTGAGAATGATCAGTGCCGCTACGCGTAGGAAATATGGATACTCCTCAATGCAGAGTACTTCCGATTTTCTAATACAGATCCATTACATTCGATCTCTGTGCTTAAACTTTACAACAGAATATCCGGGATAGACTCTTCAGTACACTCTCTCCGTAATGACTGCTTGGAGGGAGGTTGCGTCGTTCATTCGACGTCGTCCCGAGGTATATCAACCAAAGATGATATATCAGGTAGCACACGAGGACTAAACCAACGAGGAGGCTGTAGATTGCCGACACGAAGCAGAGGGCGATGCTGAAATAACGTTGAAATGTTATTTGTAATGTATACTTTTCGATTCTTCGGTCGATTCGAAAAAATGATCAAGAAAATGTTTATCCGCCAGGAATAACTTTTCTGACGCCTGGAGGCAAACAAGAGATACCAGATTTACAATATAAAAACACATTCTTAACAATTGTCGTTATCTTGCGATTATTCAAGTTAGGAGTATCGATTCTCGCGGAACGTTCGGTATCTTTCCAGATGGATGTGTGGAGCAGTTGGGTCATAGACAAACATTTTCCAGTGCTCATGGTGGAAATTTTTTATAATTGAAAAACATCAATATTAGGTGCAAAACTCTTCTATGTACATACTCTAACTGATAGTATACGTCACTGCAATCGTCCGGTAACAGAACTGTTGCAATTAAAATGAACGGATGGCAAACACTAGTCATCGTCAGATTTGACCCATAGATGAATGCTATAGCTGAGAATAAGAGACAGGCTAAGTACCACCTCAAGTTACTAGATCCGATGCAGCAATCCAACCTGTAAAATTTATTATTCATATTGAAAATAAATACATAATTTTGATAACAGGTATTTATCTATCTGTTATAACATTACCATTTACAATGGTATTCTCTGCCAAGGATACAAGTCTGACACGTTCGACAGTGATATGCCCTAGGAGGTGTCCTTCTTCTGCAGATCAGACAGAGCTCTCCACTTCCTTCACCAAGCTCCAAACCTTGACCAGCATTTTGAGTCATGCGATCTGCTTTGAGTCTAGTCAAATATCCACACCAAATTCCACCAACAACACAAATAATAAATACCAAATTCTCCTCAGGTAAAATCTCCAATAATGGAACCACAGTTATTTCAAAGACTAGCATGAGCATTATCACACTGACAATTGTCCAGACAAAGAAGAATTTCGTTCGTAGGAGGAATCGTAGGAAATTGTGATGTAAGTAGTGGACGAGTACTGGCGTGGTTACGAAAATAATAATAGTGCAAAACAGCGTCTGAGCCGCGATTACCGCTAAAGCTGGCACCGCGAAGAGCGGGATCACGGCGTCTACGGATATCTGTTTGGCACTTCCTCGCCATGCACACGGCATTCGAAATTTCTCCAGGATATACATACTTGTCGGATATACTCCACAAGAAGGGAATGTTAACTCTGTTATCACTATCGGAGAGGAAAAACGTAAATCAAAAGTCCTGACTTGAGGTTAATAACTAACCTCTCCAAATCCTAACTACTATTATTTTTTCAGCCCAAAGTTATCAAAGTACAGAGGTTACCTCATTGACGAGTTTTGGGTAGGGGACGTATCGGCAGGAACAGGTAGTGACGTCACTGTGAATCCCAGCAATCTCATTTGGCGGTTCTCAGTGGGTTGAGTTTCTCTCGCATAGAATTCATCGTGACGTCACGCAGAAAGTAGGGATAAAACAACCTCTGGGGTTTAGAGACCTTGTTTCAACCGCCCTGAGTATTTGAGTTGGATCATGTGGATATTGCAGAAGGTGGCAGCACGAGTAAACTGAACGACGTTGATCGTAAAACCGTGCCGTGTGATTCTTTCTTTTTTTTCTAATAAAGTTGTCTAGAGCAGGACTCACAAGTCACTTGATTTGGCTAATGTGGACTAGGACATCCGTAAACTTCGTGCCAATCTTTTCAGAAGCCTTTTGAACGGAGTGTAAAACTCGGAAAGATGAGCCAGTAAAACGAAGAAACGAATAGAACGTACTCTGATGGTTATAAGTTTGGTTCGTCTCTTTGATTTCCTGCTTGGCCTTAGAGACAAAACCTACTTCTATTGGTGGAATTTTATTCTCGCCATAAATGTCTCTTATACGACTTCTCCCCGTGAATGGAAGCTGTTGTCATTGTTGCTGCTCACAGCCAGAGAGTAGGTCGCGCAAAGTCGACATCAGCCGTCACTCCGGGAATGTCTATACCAACGACAATCTCGGCCAAAGAGATTGTTGTGCATCTCGTAACGGCGATTCACGAGGAGTAGTAAGTAAGAAAGAGGTAGAAGTCAGAGACAAGCGACAGTCGGTGCTGGATGGTGCTGGAGGCAGAGGCAGAGCGAACCAAAGGTTAGAACTCCGTCAGGGGCGTAAGGGAAGAAGCATAGAGTATAAGCAGTTTAGTTGTGTTGGATGGTGAAACGGTCGATAGGCGCACCTGTATACCAAGTGGCAGCCAATTGCGAATGTGTGGCGGGATCGTGACGTAAGTTGCAACTTCAATTGAACTACAAATAAAAGAGAATATTATCATGTCCGGGAGAGAAGCATAAGATTCTTAATTATCAACATTGTAGCCAAAGCCCGATAGTTGTGCTTCGGCTTTATCGTTATTGGTTCGCAACTCTACAGATTGTGAAAAAGCTATGTAATAAAATGGTTTACACTGTATTGAACAATCCGCTTGCACTTCGAATCATCATTCCTTGCTCCGGATGGCACTCGACACTCGAAATTGCCAGCGGGAAGGACCGGAATGGCGCTTTCATCAGGAGTAGATTTTTCACATTTGCTTATTCTAAATTATCGAATATTGACGTAGTCGTGCCTTTTGGCACGTGGCATCAAACTGATGAAGAGAAAATTAAATGGCTGGATTTTTGGGAAGAGTCGGTAGCCTATCAGTGACGACTACTTAAAGTACGACTGGAGAACTCTATTTAGATAAGAAGAAGCATAATAACGAGTAGTTATCAAAGAGTCAAAGATTGATTTACAATGTACAATATGCTGTTAAACTGTGTTGAATTGTTTGCACTTGTATGATGCGGTTATCGTTGTTGTTTGCCAGACTGGCTGCTGGGACGCTTTTGAAGACTTGCAATTGGGGGGTAATGTCGTCAAGAGCACATCCGATAATTAGAACAGTATTTGTCTAACAATTCGAACATATAGTTCGGCGTTCGCATTTGTTCGGCCGTACCGGGTGGTCTGACGTTGAAAAACTAGAAGCAACGTTTATCTGTCCTACTACAAATTAGATAGCGCAGCATGCTAAATATTGTGTTAGCAGTCACATTATATACATATAGTTACTGCTGTAATCAGCAGGCCCTTCAAGAGCTTTCAGACCGACTCATCATCCTTCGTTCCGCGCTTCTCGTTAACGCGAGCTAAGAATCATTTGTCTAGATAATTGGTCTCTTCTCGTTACCTACACTTTCTGGACTTTTCAAAAAGTATAGGTAACGAAAACAGACCCAATAAGAAGGAATGATAGAGGATCCGAATGATCAAGTCGAACTTCTAGTGCCTGATAGGTGACAATAGATAAAGGATATCGCCGCGTTGAAATTATCAGGGTTATCGATGACTCATTCTCTATCTCCTCTGCGCGCACCTACCATAAGATTAACAACAGTGATTGAATTCTTATTTTTAATCGATGAAAATTGAATGGAGTGGTGGGCTATTCTCGTTGGTCGGCAAGTTTCTCCCCAGAATCACTGTTAGGCTTCGCAGTCGCTGATTATTGAAAAGTCAGAGTCAGAGGCTAAGGCAGAGACAGAATAATAGTAATAGAAGCGGACGGGGGTTAAGGGCAGCTGGGACTGGAGTATTGGTTACCGTAACTTCCGAGTGCCGCGAAAAAGAAGAAAAGTGAGAGAGCATCAGAGGGTTTTTGCGATGATAAATTCAATCCGTATACAGTGGAAGCGATGCAAGGCAGGAGTAACCAGCCGATAAGTCGTGTAGTCGTTCGCCGCATTCATATATATATATATATATATCATATACACATATAGTTGAGTTGGGGTTAGTGCTCTCTCTCGAAGCTTTCAGGCTTCCCGAGGATAGAAACTGGTCAATCGGGAACGTGGCCATGTTATATAAGCTAAACACACACACGGCAGGCGGTCACAACACATTATCGAACCGACAGATCCGTCCAGCACTTTGAGCGCGCCTTGATCACCGATCGTCTCACTTTCAGGTGATCCTCTTTCACGTTCTCTTGAGTCGAGAGGTCTTCATATTCGTCCTCGGAATCATGAGAAGCTGACGCCGCGGTCGACACCTCTCATCAGCCGGCGATGTCTTCTGCGCCCTTGAATAAGTTGCAGCTCTTGTGGGACCACTTCATACACGCGGAACCCCAAAGTTATGAGGTACGTACTCCCTGACAATGAGTTCCTCTCATTTTTCCGAATCTTTTAGTAAGACGATAAGAGAAGGATCCAGACTGCACTCGCTCTGCCTTGGGACTAATGGATTTCAAGAGGCAGATTTCGGAGATTCGAGCATTCGCAGCGTAATATCCCAGAATCTCCGGAGAAGGTGCCAACAGTCAGATGCAAAGGCTGTAGCGACTATAGGAAAGGGAACGTTATGCTCATAACGGAGCGGCATACATCATGGATCTTTCCATGCTGATTCACGTGTTTATGCAATTATGCGTGCGATACCATATTGAACGGAGCGCAGGGCTTTTCTTTATTGGCTTACCGGTGCTGAGAATCGCGCAATGCAAACAAGGTCTACTGGGTCCGTACTTGTTCTATAGGCGCGACACTACTATGCTGATAATGCACATACGTCTACAGTCTCTCGTCCCGCATAGAGACAATAAGTTTTCTCGGAACGTTTATGAGATTTTCCAGTGGACATATGGACGTACGCACGATCGTAGATACGCATACTTTAAATAGTTGCATTTTCTATATGTTATCGCCATTACAATTTTAGACATCACTGGAGAATACAACGTTATCGTTCGTAAACGCTGATTCCTTTGATTTTACTTTCAGAAATCATCCTGGCTAGATCTATTCCTTGCAGAGTTACTTGCGCAAGTGAACGAGGGCCGGGATATAAAGGAGGTTCTTTCATTCTGGTAAGTCAATTTTAAGACTTCAATAGCAAAAATATTCTATTGCATTTTCCTCTTTTTTCTGGTGTCAAATTTTCACGAGTTGCACCTCGCATCTGGTCCGTAAGATTTCGTCTGATTGTACGTGACTCACATTTGTTGACTTTTGCATGCATGATCACTCCACGTACGATTTGATTGCTTTGAGTGGATTGTTAGTCAGTGTATACAGAAGCACAATTCTATATAAATTACAAAAAAAAAGTCTTCCGCTGAGATACTCGAGTTTGCTTGCCGTGACGAAGAAAGTACATCTGACGTAGCTATGAGAAATTGAACGCACACCTCAGAACGTTATCGGCAACCAGTTTGTTGGAAATTTTCCAGAAATCAAACATGAGAGAATTTTTTTGCAGCTCGGTCGGTGGTGGCGGCGTCTCAACTCTGGTCGCTTGTGAACTACTGTCCGACGTTCATAATCTCTGTGCTGAAAGAATCGACGGTGGAGAACTTGTAGGTCTACGGAAATATCTTGTCCAAGGTCGAGGATGGCGATGCCTCGCGGTTCTGCATCTCCTGGGTGTGCGTGGACTTTCCTGTGGACGAGAATTGGTCGCACTTCTCGTCGCGCTTTATCCAGTCGCTTTTCAAGAAGGCGCTGAGGCTGTACCCCATAATCCATACATAAAGTTCCACTGTAACGACGACACCGTCGATACCGTTGATATAATTGCTCACACCAAGAAGAAAAATGCTAAAAATAGAAGCAACAACGACGCCGCCATTTCTCAACGCAAGTTTATCAGAAAGCACAGTGTCGGGACGAAGATGCTTCTTCAGAAGCAGAAAACTGAGGCGAAGAACTCGGCGGAAAACGCAAGTAGCGAATCCGAGCTCCTGACTGATGGTCTCGATCAGGCAAGATCATTGACACTAAAGATACGGCTTAATCCAATGGATTTCGAATACTTCACCTCGGTGGTGAGAAGCGACGAAGAGCAGAAATGGGACGCGTCCCTATATCAACTTCCTACTCGGCCAGCCCGGAAGAAGCCACTAGACTTCATCGACGCGCGAACGAAGGCAGTGCTCGAGCACAAGATCAGCCACTTTGAGACTAGTCTTCTCATCGTGCAGCTGCTACAAGGATTGCGAGATTACGATACGCCTGCCGAGCAAACGCCAGCGGTGCAAGTACTGAAATTCGCACTGGACACGCTCTGGGCTCTGCAGTTTGGAATCGACGGCGCCAGCCTCACGGGTACAGAATGTGCCACGCTCAAGGCAGCAGCTGCTAGACTCATGATCACTGCGCTGGAAAGAGTGCTGAGAGCGGATGAACCCACCACGGCCGTAATTCACAACGGATTGCTGCCTATGACACTGAGATTGCTGGAAGATGCCTGCAGTAAACCGGTATCGGTATTGACACCGGAGGAAGGATCATTACTGCAGGAATTTATTTTTGCCACCATCTACGGAATCATCACATTTCTCTATTGTCTATTGCATCAGCGTGGTACTACCGAGAAGCTAAAAGATTTTCTTGAGCTGTTCCAGCTCTTCACGGAGAGTCAGGATGGTAGACTCGTGGAGAGAACGATCCTGGCGATCGTAGATTTGCCGAGTATAGATCAGCCGAGGTCCGTAACTCGGGCCAGAAAAGTCATTGACATGATAGGCGCTCTGATAAGCGCGCTCAAGCGAGTCCGCCAGGAGCTATGTCATATGGGCCAGTGTCGCAAAGTGAAACATAAATCCTGTGTGGATAAGGCCGAGACTCACCATCACTTTGACATTTTAGGAGTTGCGTACTCCCAACCTGTCGTGGGTACAATAACTAAACAAGTTTGTTGTATTTCATCTCTCTTTATGACTTTAACAACCTTGCTGAAGGAATCACACTCCTTCATTGCTGATCTGCAAGTGCGCTTGCTCAAAGTTATGACAGCTGCTGGTGCGTGCTGCTGCTTCCCACCAAAAATCCTGGTGTCGAATATCATTATGTTTCTTAAGAAACGGAACTCGTACACGTATGCGCCGGCCGTCGCTCTTTTGGAACGGATTCTATTCAAGGAATTCGGTGCATATCCTGGTCCTGATATGTGCAACACATGCAACAAATCTCCGAATTACTCCTGGGATTTTTTAGGACTTTATAACGAGTTACTCACGCCGGACGACCCTAAGATGTGCTATGTGATAATGGCGCATTTATTTAAAGTTACGCCAAACTCTAGCTTCTCCGTGAGACAAGAATTTCTCTTCAAAGTCTTCCATCCGACGTTTATCAACGCAAAGAATGTTTATTTAACGGACAGTGAAAATGTCGTGGCGAAATTTCTTATGCAATCCTGTCTCTCTGTCATCTCCAGTTTGATAGCGAATGCGCCAATGTGCGAGCGATTCACAGAGAAGAATGGAGTCAGCGACGCTCTGGACCTGCTGCCAGAACCAGCATTTACGAGAACTGTTTACGCTTTATTAGAGGTGACAGTGATTATGGAGATTTGGAAGACTTGCTGCGAGGATCCTGCGGACGATCAGCAAGTAGAAACTCCAGCACTCACGTCTCTCCTTAACTTGCTTGATAAGGAGACGCTAACTCTGCTTGATGTCCTGGGACAACGCAAAGAGGAACAAGTGCAAATCGAAGATTCAATGGAACAAAATTTAAAGCAGAAGAACAAAGTAGGAGACAGTGATAGTCTTCATAAGCATAATCATACTCAAACTGAAACTGCAAAGAATAAGACTGATTCAAAAACTGATAGTGATGTTTCGTCCGAGCTTAACGAAAGATCAACTTTTCCCAAAGGTGACTTGTTGCCACATATGGATAATTTACTCAAGAGCAGCTTGCAGCAAGCGAGCGCCGCGTGGAGAGCCGCAGCAGGAGTCTCCTTGTGCAGTCCGAAGTTTCGTTTGGAATTGTCGAAACACTCGGTGTCTGAGAAGTCTGTGCAACTATTTAAGTTGCTGGCAATTTGCATCGCCTCGGATCGAATAAACGGTAAAGCAAGAAATACTAGACTTTACGGTCATAATAACTCGAGTGATAATGTAGTAAATATGTCTCTTTGGATTTCTTCAGATTCGAGTAAATGTGTCCACCGTCTGATCGAAGCCCTCATAACGTGTTGCCTGACATCATCATTGTGTAAGTGTCTCCCCACTTTGCAGAGCTGATCTGAATCTGAGTTACAGCATAATTTGAATAGCTTAAGATATTGCGATATTCTGCTGATCCGCATGCACCTGCGGATTAGAAGACGTAGAAGCGTGCTGTCGCATCTGACGTGAAAAACAGTTCGAAGAAAATTCTCGTTGATTGAACACCGTACCGAGAAAAGTATTTCTCTAAGAAAAATTAGAAAATAGCAAAAATGGTTTGTGGTGCAGGTGGATGCGAGGTGGTCACAGAGCTGGGGAAAGTTCTAATGGATGCTGGAATAAGATTGGGCCGTGGACTAGCGATACTTGTAGAAGCCCTACTGCGAGTTTCAATGGTGCGACCGAGTTCAGAGCAAACTGTACCGCAGCAATCACGACCAAGAGTATGTACCGTGAATTTTGATATAGGGAGAGGGCAGAGCTGTCATCCGGCAAAACAGATATTTTCTGCATTACAGCTGTCAACTATGGCCTTAGATACGTTTCCGGATTGTGGCGGCGAGGACAGCAGCACTGGGGAATACGTGACAGCCGATGACGGATACGAGGCCGATGTTGAAATTCCTGGAAGAAGTCCTTACAGTGGCATTCCGAAAAAAGTGAATCCGTTTGGTCCCGTGGTCGAACCGAGAGGACACGCCAATGCACATCCTGCCTTGTGTTCCTTGGCCGTTGATCTTCTGATACATTTTGGCGAACAGTGAGTAGTTTTGCAATTTTACGATACGCCCAGTAGATTAAATTTTTCAAATATTTGTCCTTTTTAGAGGCTTGGATGGCGAACGTAGTAATATCGTTACTGGTGGATTGAGACGGGTCGCTGTCACCTGCAGGGAGAGTGCATCCAGTTGCGCGGCCCTCGCTGGCTCGGGAGCGATAACAAGAATACTGAACGGTTTTAAGGAAACCCTGATCAGCACGGATCCTCAATACCAAGGTGCTTTAACCATTAAAAGGTGGATTATGGAGACTTATGGATTGCTGACATCTAAAGAATTTCTGTTTAGATTTACAGCACGCCGTTCTCGAAGTTTTCACTCTACTAGCGACTCAGTCTATCTCACCAATGGAATTGGTCTCCTATTTGTCGTTATTCAAAGTCTCCGCACCGCCACTGCAATCACTTCTGGAACCACTTTACCGCCTAGTGATGACTGCCAAACCACAGCCAAATTTTATTTTATCGTTCCCTGTACTATCGGTCGTGCAGACGATGGTGAAGATACAGAACGAGGAATACAAGAACTTGGAGAAGGTGGAAAATTTAGTGAACAACTTCAGAAAGCGACATCTCACATCCGGAATATGCAGTCCGTGGTCAGTGCATGCTACGTGTCTACCAGTTGGACCGGAGCTGGCCTGGCCTGTTTGGCTCCATGGATGTTCAGCCTCTATGTGGCTGCGAGTCGAAAGAGGACTTTCAATAGGAAGTAGAGGACATGTCACCACGAAGTCTCCTTTGCTCGATTCCGGAAGTGAGAGTCTTTCCGATTGGGGCCTTCTCTCTGACAATTGGAGTCGCGAAGGTTTGTCTTTATAGATTCGAATCATTCAATAACCAAATATGGAGACATGCTGAATTCCCGCTTCGATATGGCAGTTGTTGCAGGTTCAGCGTCCCCGCCGACGCCCACGTCTATCATTCATTTAATGTCTGTTGGCTTTGAATCCCTTGTACTGGAAAGTTGGCTCGATCTTCGATCAGGTAATGTTATCCAGGCAGGAACGCTATTTCAATTTGTTGTCAAATTAGTCAATTAAAGGAACAAATTTTCTGTACAGATAAATTGATTTTACGCCTGACACGTCCGGATGACAAGACGAATCGTACCATCTCGGAAACCTCGATAGGTGGCATGTTTCCTTCGGGACGCTGGCATCATTTAGCACTGAACTTCAAGGATACCGTACTGAATAAACGTAGTGCCGTCGTGGAGGTCGTTCTGTGGATTGACGGTTGGCGGGAAGCACATGCCCAGCTACCTTTCGACGGCCTTCTGGTCAGGAAGCCAGGCACTACCTGCATCCTTCTAGGACAGATCGGCCCGTGTGCGATTGGCGCTTGGTACCTCGGAAACTTAATGCTCTTCAGGTGTCCAGTCTTTACCAAAGAACGGGCTCTTTATCTAGCTAGCCTTGGCCCGAATCACACGAATCTCGCTGAATGCATCTTGAATACTGCTAAACCAGACTTTGCACCGCTCATTGCATCTGGTGCACTTAATGGCGTTCGAGAATTGAAATTCGGTTAGTATCATTATTATTGGAATATTTTCATCTTTGCATAATCCATGTATGCTGACTATCTTTACAGAAGGAGGTAAGTTCGATACCAACCGAAGAAAGTCTTATGGTGGAACTTACTTAAGGCACGCAGTCGAGACCAAGGTGTCCGATATTAGAATAGACTGGGATACTGTTATGGATGCTACCAATTCGCACTTGGGAGACCTGCAAGATAATTTACTGCTCAGCTATGAAGCGCAAAATCCAAACATCGTCCATCTATATCCACAAGCTGTGGCGAATCCTGGTGGTGCGCAGTAAACATTCTCGTTAATAGAAATGGTAATTTGGCGAATTTCCAATTAATTCGTTTTATTTCTCCAGCCGTGGTGCGAAATTTATTTCCCGGGCAACCTGGATTCAGGGTAGTCTCTGCGCCAGAGCACAGAGTGTCCCAACAGCCTCCCTTATCAGTACCGCCAATCTTATCAACGCAATTGGAGTATCAGCAGTACAGAGGCCTTGTGCCTGCAGCAAGCTTGGTTGGCGGAATACCGGTGTTCCTCTATTTATTCGCAAGGGTACGAATGCTTTAATCAAGATATAATAACATTGTTCTCCATAAGGATGATTCACTTTTTCATTTAGGTCGTAGAATTGAATTCTACCGAGGAGGAACAATCATTGGCACTATCAATAGTGCTACACTTGGCACGCACTGATTCAGAACTTTTGAATCAATATCGATCAGAAGGTGGACCATCCTTGCTTTTGCGTGTCTTAGAGTCACCGCGATGTCACGCTGGTCGCCATATTCTCAAAGCCATACTAGATGCTGCTTGCGACAGTTCCATTTTAATTAAGGACATCAGCAGCGGAAATCATTCGATATCACAGAATTGTGAGGCTGTCATTACGGATCCAGAACTTATCAAAGGTGCTCTAGGAGCGTGGAGAACATGGGCTAAGTCTGACACGCTGCACTTACTTCTGCAGGCCTTATTATTGTTACTGAGAGATCAGCACTCGCAGAGAGAGTTCAATGCTTCCCAACTGAATAGAGTTGGAATCGTCGATACCATTTTAACTCTTTGTAAGGAACATTTTATGTACGAGGATCTTGGCGCGTCATTAGATCCAACCACCGGCAGTGCCGTTGTAGAATTGATACGAGCATTAATGGGTGCTCCACCGGAATTCGCACATTTAGTCGCCATCACCGATTATCTGGTATTGGTTCACCAGGCCTCTGAGACCTATGTCACTCACGTGAGGCATAATATTTACTTCCTTTTGCCACCGTTAGAACAAAAGAAATCCAGCACAAAAGCTAATTGCGCAACGACCGGAACTTCTTCTGACGAATCCATTGGAACTTTGGACACGAGCAAGTTGAGCAAAGCCATAGCCAATGTTCAGGTGAGCTAGTAAGGGCTTGTTGATTAGGAAGTTTGGCATTTGAATTGTAAATAATTGTTATCGCTTCGAATATAGATACAAAAAGGTAGAGCGTCGAGAAGAAGAGAACGTCGGAATGGTCCATCGAGAGAGACTAGTGCTGGAGAAGATTCAGGCATTGCAGCTAGCGATGGATCGAATCATCAGGTCTCAGTACGATTTGCCATATCTTTATTAAATTTGTCTTACATTCGTTTAATCGATGCCATTTTGATGTAGGAAAAACAGAATGCATGGACGGATGAAAGACGAGCATGTCAAGGATTGGTATGCGAGGGATTACTCTTACTTCTAAGAGATGCTCTCAGAGTGTTACCAGACAGCCAAGTTGGTTCGGTACTGAAACATGTTCTGAGAGCCGAATTGCTACTTGTCTTAGCCAACAATCCAGATGCCAGGGTCCGCACTGCACTCATAAAAGTCGTACAGACATATCTCCAGCGTGCCAGCGACGAAGAAGTCAATAAATTCATAAAACAAAAGTATTTCCTGCATCTGGCTAATCAGATATCTTTGTACTCTGGAAGTGAACCATTGGTAGTAGCCCTAGAAAATTTAGCCCTACGCGGTTCAACACTAGCAGCCATGCCACCTTTGCTGGCCATGATCCCGAAAGCAGCGGCGACAGATCCCAACGTAGCAAGGCCAATGGTTTCCTTCGTGACTGACATGATAAGCAAGGTAAAACGATAAAACATTTATGATTGGAACGGTAACATCAGCGGTCTGTAATTTCCTCAGAATCCAAGTGCCCTAAGAATGCTCCTGGAGCAAGGATTGGCAGAGTCTTTGGCTCGAGCCTTGATTGGTGCTGCTCATAAGAACAATTTAGCATCCCTCTTTCGTGACATTCACGTACTACTCGTCGCAATCGCAACAAAACTGCTTGAATCCCCAGGGAATCATCAATTGCAAGCAGTAACGGATCTCCATTTAGTTTTGAATCATGTAGAATTAAGAGAACGCTCACAGTGTGGAGCGACGACTAATTGCGTCACGGTAGTGCGAGATGCTCAAGTGGCTTTATTTGATGGAGAATTAGATGCACTTACCGCAAGAGTTTCTACACATCACGGATTCAGATTACGCAGTACAGCTTCATATCTGGCGTCTGCATCTTACTTGACATCAGGTAGTGACATTCCAAATATTAGAAACAATTAAAAGCGCATTATTTTTAACTGATATTTCCCTAGTGCTAACAACCTCCAGCGAACAGAGCGATCATGGTTCCCGTTCCTCGAGCTATGGAAGTTTACAAGGTGCACCAAATTCGATGACAAAGGAACCTGGAAAAGGGGAGCTGAATGAACGATTTCGGACTATTCTAATTCGCGCAGTGGAGTTCATCACGACGGCAAATCAGTCGCCATCGGCCAACGAGTTGGAATTGACCAGGCGACTATTTGCCACGTTGTTGCATGGACTGGCAGCGCCTTTGGAAAGAAAGAGTCAATGGGGTGGATCGTGGTCCTCAAGGCCAGCACTGAGGAAAAACACGGCGAGAATCATGGTGTGGCTTCTGGGTCCACATCAAAGTAACAATACTAGGGTGTACGCGGTTAGATCTCTTATGGAAGAACCGAGAGTTCGAGACATTTTGACTTCGCTCTTGGCAGTCCACCCTCACGTGGAACAGAAATTCACAGTTTTCCTCTGGGACTTACTCCAAAGGCGAGACGAATTGCCCAGTGCTGACGCCAGAGTATGTGCGGAATTAAAGGAGGCTTTAAGTATCTGGGGATTGGCCAAAGGTATGGATCAGGCGACTCCTGGATTGTGGGGTGAAGAATTGGCACTTCTTCGAAGGGAACTGATGAGGGACCGTGATATTTGGATTGAGAATAATCTACCCGCGATATATCGGTACGCATTTTGAAATATATTATTGTAAAGTGTATCGAGAAGCAATTATTGATTTTTTTCTGCAACAGAATTGGCAACAAATTCGATGCACTGGCCAAACAGCTTACTGAAAGTGCGATGGCCATAACTAGAAGCGTAGTCGATGAACAGAATCGTGAGCGTAAAGTTTTAATGGAACGCTTAAAACACTCGAGAGCGATGGAAGCCCAGGCTATGGCCAGATGGAGAGATCTAGCCAGACGTCTTACGCACGAGCGGGCCCCATGGCACTTTCCGGAAAGTTATCCCAGCAGCTGGGAGCTGGACCCCACCGAAGGTCCCGCTAGGGTCAGGATAAGAATGCAGAGATGTCACTTAAAGATAGACAAGAGATTCTTTTTGAATGAGCATCGAAACAAGCTAGACGCAGTGAACGTCGAAGCACCGCTCTCCTATCTATTCACGACAGATCGACAAGACGCGAATGCAACAGCCTTAATCGAGAGACTTCACACTACCGAGAGGATTCGCAAAATGTCACAGGCAAGGGTTGTTACGCCTGGTGCAGAATTGCCTGGGGAGGTGCTCATAGGGGAGACTTGTCTTTACTTCGTTCCTGACAAGCCTGACATGCCTTTGTATACGGACGTGAGTAAACTTTCCTATATTCGCAATTGGTACAGGCACTGTTCTCATAAAGAATGACTCAATTTCACTTTGCTTCAGATTGCTCTTGGTGGATTGGATCTCGCCATGGTTGGTGGAACTGCCTGGCGCCTTGAGGACATCCGAGAATTGCACAGGAGAAGATACCAGCTGCAAGAAAGAGCCATTGAAATATTTATAGTGACGGGAAGAACGTATTTGCTAGCTTTCAATTCTTCAAAAGTACGTGATGGATACAGTTAAGTAGAACTAAAACGACAATTACATTTTGTAATTATTTTTAGGAAAGAGACGAGTTTGCTACAGAGTTGTCGGCTTGTAATTTGCCAAGACGAATTCCGGGAGATGATCTTGGTGAAGCGCTCGCGTTATGGCGCGGTGGTACATTGACCAACTGGGAATACATCACATGTCTAAATAAACTAGCCGGCCGGTCTTACAACGATCTCATGCAATATCCAGTGTTTCCATTTGTCTTGGCTGATTACGTCAGTGAGAAAATGGATTTGGACAATCCAAAGATTTATCGGTAAGCTGCGATAAAATCGACTTTGCAACTAGTCTGACATGGGGATATATTCTAATTCAAGAATAATTATTCTACTCTAGCAATTTCAAACGTCCCATGGCAGTACAGGATAAGAAGAACGAGCAGCATTACATTAACAATTACAACGTAAGTTATCCTTAATTAATGATCCTTATAAACTTTTAAGTAACTTTGTATATAATTTCTTTCCAGTATCTGAAACAAGCTCTGGCGGAGGGCTTGAATTTGATCGCGCTGAATCAGGAACCTTTCCATTATGGATCCCATTACAGTAATTCAGGAACGGTATTGCATTTTCTTGTGCGACTTCCACCATTCACAAGCATGTTCCTGTGTTACCAAGGTTGGATCAATATATTATTTAAAATCACAGTAATGAGTTACATACGACTGATACATGACGCATCTTCTGCAGATGATAACTTCGATATGCCTGATCGAACGTTTCATGCGCTGGCCACAACCTGGAGATTGACGAGTTGCGACTCTACGACTGATGTCAAGGAACTTATACCGGAATTTTTCTATTTGCCCGAATTCCTACTGAATTCCGAAGGATTCAATTTCGGGGTGCGACAAGACGGCAATCCAGTAGGGGACGTAGAATTGCCGGCGTGGTGCGGCGGTGACGCACGTCTATTCATTCTTGCACACAGGGCTGCTCTTGAAGCAGAGATTGTCAGGGAAGTTCTGCCTTATTGGATCGACCTCGTTTTCGGATTTAGGCAAACTGGAAGGCCAGCGGTAGAGGCGATAAATGTTTTTCATCCAGCGGTAAGCAAAACTTACAATTCTTCTTCGTTATCTTCAGGCAGCATTCTATGTTCACCAAGCTATGTTTATTACTTCTAGACGTATTATGGCTTCAACGTCGAACAGATAGCAGATCCTTTGGAAAGACAAGCATGGGAAACTATGGTGCGAACATATGGTCAAACGCCAGCTCAATTATTCAGGGCAGCACATCCATTGCCAATTCAAAACCTTAGTGTAACGATGTCGTCGAGTACTGTACCGCAGGTTATTGAGGGTGTGGATGGTATTAGATGGGGTATTTACGTCGGAGCACCTGGAAACGAGCCAGTTCTATGTTGGAAAAATAAACACAGAGCACCATTGGCTTCTCTCATTCCTCTGACCACGGGCGATGTTTTTGGATTGCCAATTAACACGACTTTACTGTTGGGCTACAGTAAGGAAAAAGGTACTTAGGAATAATTAAGCTTTCAGCTTCGTCCATAAGGATGGATTGTGATACTTGGTTGGCTCTAGGTGCAAGCATGCTCAGTGGCACTTCCGTTTTGGGGGCTGCTCTTGCTTCCTGGAGAGGTACAGATGGAATCGCCAGAATGAAATCGAAGAAGGAACAACCGCCCCGACCATTAGTTAAATCTTCTGGGCTGGATCCAGTAAGTAGATATTGAAGTACAGTTAATTTCGCGATTAGGATTACCAATATAATTTTTTTCAGATTACGATATTAGGATCTGCTCCGGACTGCGGGCAATTATGGATTGGGCATTTGTCCGGTAGAATCACCGTTCATAGTTACAACGTTGTGACTGCTGGAAAGATTGAATTCTCCTCTGCACCAGCATCCGTCCTCTTGGGTCATAGAAGTTCCGTGACTGTGATCGCGTTATCGAGAGCATTTAGCATTGCCGTATCCGGTGATAGCGAGGGTGTCATAGTTATTTGGGATTTGAACAGGTAAGACTTTAGGAAGTTTATTCGGTACAACGGTAGGAGCTGTTCAGTTATTCTAATTTGCTTTCCCTTTCTTCTCAGTTTGTCATATGTCAGAGCCATAGTTTGCGATCAGGCACATTCAACAAGTCTTCTGTGCGTCAGCGAAACTCTTGGTGATATAGCAATAACGTATGCAATGCCAAATGGAAACGAGGAGAACAATCCTGACAATAGATCCGAACTGAAAGTATACACTATAAATGCTAGGCCAGTGGGTACTGTTTCATCCAGAAGACGGATAACAGCGTTGTGTTACAGCAATGCTCCAGAGGGCATATCCGTCAATGTCATTGCTACAGGATTGGACAATGGAGTCATACGGTTTGTAACTCTAATATAGTGTTTTAATTCAGCGTACTATTTATAATGAGGGATGTTATTTAATTTTTCAGGTTATGGAGCAGCTGGGATTTGAAATTGGTGAGAGAAATTGTTAATGGCAGTAAAGGTTGTGGTGCAATAATAGCTGTGGCTTGGGCGCTGGATCAACATCATTTGTATGCGGCTACCGAAGACTCTACTGTACTTATTTGGGAAGGAACTAAACGTTTAAGCAACGGAACACCGAAATTTGTTAATTTAACGTCTCTCTAACGCAAAGCAGAGAGCAATCTCGAAGCCGAATCGAACAAAATTAAACTCCTGTAAATAGGATGCATTATAATATATGAAAGCGAGGAAGCCGAGGAAATTTGTATAATTATCAACTGCGAAAAGTAGGAACTACCTATTACTTATACATTTTTTTTATGAAGTATTGAAATCCAATATCTGAACTAAGATAGACAAAACACTCAAGTATTATTTTTTTTTCTGTCAACCAAATAATACTCGTGATATTTGTAATGATATTGTACCAGCAATTTTTTATACTTCATTATATTATCTTATAACAATTACATAGCAACATAATAATAATTACTTTTTTATTGTTACATATATTTATGTTTCAACTTTATTATATGTATAATATGATAATTATATTTCCTAAAGAATAAGTTAAATTTCATTTAGACATGGTTCTGCAATTTCGAAGAGAGGGTAATATTTACCAGTTCTTTTTGCTACTTGTTCAGCTGTATCGCCACTAGAATTTATAGGATTTGGGTCAGTATCTGGATGAAGGAGAAGAAGTTGAAGCGCAGGAGAATTATGTGAGCTGGCAGACACTAAATGCAATGGTGTTTGATTCCCTTTAGTTTTGGCATTAACATTTGCTCCATTGGCAATAAGAACCATAGCACAATTAACATTGTTCCAGCAGCAAGCGGAGTGCAAAGGCTGCCAACCATCCATGGTTTGTGCATCTATTTTTGCTCCATTTTGAAGTAGTAATTCCACCATGTCAACATGATTCCCATAGCAGGCTCTGTGAAGCGGTGTATATCCATCCTTATCAACACAATGCAGCAGTGCATGATTTTTGTTCAAGAGTTTCTTCGCATGATCCACTTTTCCTTCTTCGGCAGCACTTAACATCGCCATCTCGTCCGGTTCTACAGTTAAAAAGTCTAATATTCCAGTTTTCCATAAACCAGAAGATAGGACAAATCAACTTCAGCAAGTCCTAACCTTTCGCATTACGCTCGGCTTCGATTCCGTCGTCGTCGTCTTCCCAGGCACTAACTTGCATGCGTTCCGTACCAGGTGTGCTGAGAATCTTGTCGCGGATCGCCTCAAGATTCATCAACTCATCGTTCTCTTCGTCCGAGGACATTTTCACAAAATTTCGTTTAAAACAAAGTCAACATACACTATTCTCTTTCTTATTTATTCTTCCGATGTAGATGGCGCGTGCCGGCTAGTGTGCGCACAGGGAGGACTACTCTATACTCACGATTAGAACTTGAATAGCGCTACTTCAGTTACCTTACATGCATTCGTATTTATTTTAATTCTTGTCACTCCTTTGGACGAAGAAAACATGGACTGTCAAAAGCTACTTGAAAGTTTAGATATTCTGGGATATGTGGGTGTTTGCGTCAGTACGGAAAAGTCTCAACTTCTCAGGAATTCCTTGCTGATTCTACAGCAGGAAAATCATTTTCGAAAATGTTTCTATTGGGGACGTATTGATGGTATACAAAAAGACTATCATATCGCTTATGGTTACGAGAAGGATTGCCTCAAAAATCAGGTTTACTACTATAGGTGAGATTGCATACGTAATGAATTATTACCTGAAGCCTACACCATTAATAATTTGTTAAATGATTCTCGTATCATTCCATTACAAGTCACGATTGTCTGGAGTGGCTCTTGATGCCCAAACCCACTCAATGGGGACGATTTTTAGCTCCTTTGGCCATTAATAAATTTGAAGGTGAAGCATCCGTTGTAACGAATGTTTACGACGTCAATCCACCCTTTCCACCCAACGAAGATCCAAAACGCCATTATGACGTAATGGCTACATTTATTTCCTCCTTTTTTTTTCCTTCGCGGCTAGAACATGTCATTTTCAAAGGTAGAACATACGGATTTTAGGGTGCCATACCACGTGAATTGAAAGAGGAGGATCGTCTTGCAGCCATTGTCAGTTCTATTAATGAAGATGCGATGGTTATTCCTCGTGGAAGCTGGTCAAAGCGTCCCGACGGAACGATCTTCGAAACTCCTGGATTCGAAGGACTCTCCATGACGGACGCAGAGCATTTAAAGTCGTACCTGCACGCGAGGCCACCTCGACAGAAATGGAATACTAATCTCCTTACTCGAGCAGACTATAATTACGCTTTCGATTTTCTAGACACGATAGACGCCGACGTTCCGCAGGGTAAAGGAGAAAATTAAGTAACTCGAGAGAGAGAGAGAGAGAGAGAGAGCGTATAATGATCTGTGTTCTGTTCTTACAGGATGCTGGGACTTGCAATTCTTACAAGGAGGACGCCTAGGAATACTGCAGTGCTTTTACTGGCCTGGAATGACTTTTTATCATAAGATCGGTACCCCGCATTATGGCTCATTGTACATAGGGCATGGAAAGAAGAATATGGACATACCATTTATGATTTAAAGAGCGCGATGTTATATATATATATATATATATATATATATATATATATATGTATGTGTGTGTATTATGTGATCATGAGAAATCTGTTTGTTAGAAAGGTAGAAAACTGAAATAGAATTTTTAGTATTACCATAAACACATATACGTAACGTAAGGGTACATCTGGGGAAGTATATATTGATCGTAGTAAGCGGGAAACACTGATGAAACAAACTGCAAGTCATAAGACAGTGATATCATTTCCAACGTCCGTTACGCGTTGCCAATTATGCGCTCACCTTCATTCAATTCGGAGGTCCTCGGGTCAACTTGCAGTTCTTAATTAGTATATGCAGTTTTCATATAAACAAATGTTACTAAAGTACTTGATTCCTGGAACGAGTTTTATAAGGAAGTGAGAGATAAAATTATATGAAAACATAAGATCTGCTGCTTGGATTATCATGTCCGCGTGTATAATCTAAGAATATCATGATAAAATTCAATATAACGTAACATAACTGGACCCTACTCTCGTAAGAAGTGCGAGGTGATATCAGTGCAAGGCCAAGGCAAGTTTAAAGTTGTTTTCGAAGTCCGGTTATTCAACGCCGCCACGGAGAAGGCGGGGGTCTGAGGAAGGTCGTGGCGCACGCATGAGGTTTCGGTGAAAGCCCGTTAGATGGCGATAGGATCGATGGTCGTTGAAGGCAAGGAGTATGGGAAAGCTCATGCCAAATGCCTGGCATAGTCGAGTGAAGTTGTCGCGTAACCAATACAAGTGTCTTCTACGTGTATTTTAACTGATTTATCCAGGATATTTCATCGAAAACTGTAAGTAAGCTTTTTATTCACTTTCTATAACCTTTACTTGAGTGATTCATGGACAATTCCATTGGGGAACGATATACTTTGTCGGTAAAAATCGTTAAAGGGCTGAGAATAAAATTCTGCCGTCTAGAACTCCGAGACGCCGGCTCCAACGCAGCGCCCGTTTTTTTTCAGCACGTGGCTTTGCCTAGAAATCGACGAAAAATTTTACGTTTCTTTATAATTCGATTATTCCTTCCTGGCGTTATGTTCATTAGCAAATTCTATAATACACGTACATACGTAAATTACAAACAGACCGGTTGGTAAATGCGTCCATAAGTCCCACCCAAATCTGTCAATAGTTGCGCTGTAAGCGAGGGTCGCGTCCCTTTGACGTTGTTTGCTAGAACGTTTGTATTCGCGTGTGCTGTTCTTTCTGGATAAGCCTGTTGAAACTGCGCTGCATGAATCACGTACAATTACCGTTGCGCCAAGAGTCGCAAGTCCAGAAGACCGCTACGCACTAAGCGTCATGTCCCGTGAAAAATTAGTAGATTTCGTAGGATGGCCGGATAAGAAAAATGAGAAAGACGAATAAGTTTATACTATCCTCGTATTTCAAAGTAATCAGGTGAAACAGAGAGATAAGACAAGAGAGAATGAAGCCATTGGCGGATCTCGCGAAAATTCAGGGCTCAACCGACGCAACGGATCCTGGATGGCTCCGATCCTCTCGCATGCTCCCTTGCGCATTTTTATTTTCTGTTTACATTCCATTTATGCCGAACCCGCTGGCACACACAAGGCTCAAGGTTAACCAGAGCCGCGGATTGCAACCCGTTGATCGGGAGAACGACTACCTCATCCTGTGCCACCACCCTAAAATTCCACTTCTAGAATATTTGTGATGGAGGAACGTAGGGGTCGTCAATCATAACTCGTTGCGAGAAGCCATATGGTTGCGTCGATGGGACGCATGCAATGACGCGAATTCTTCAAAATCAACATTACTCTTTTTTGAACGTCGTGTCTGTTCTTTAATACTTTATCTTCGTATTAAGTGGAATTCGATACATTGATGAAACAAGACAATTATTATACTCTAATGAACCGGCAGTCTATCGTCGTTCTTGAAAAATTACAATTCCAAATATGATTTCCAGAATAATAAATTAGTCGCATTATTCTAGAATTACCAGACGAGTTTCGTGACGATCGAATTCATTGTAGTGCCCAATTTCTCGATTACTAAGCCAAAGTCACTTCTTCATATTGTTATTCCGACTTGATGCATTGATTTAGGATTTCTTCCAGAAGGCCAGTCGGCCATCTTTAGTCACTTCATTTCAATGAACCCATCTAATTCCCAAAATCTGTAGAAAATCGTTTCATCGATACCATCCTCTAGATTCTCTGGTAACCTCTGGCTGCTCCTTGTCCAAGTTCACTTCCTCTCTGGGAGTGCCCCCTCTTCGTTAAGATTTCCCGTTAGGGAGAAATCAATGGTGTGGCAGCACTTGTGGTGCCTTCTACGCTTAGCGGCTTTTGGATTCGTATGCATGGCCGGACATGTACAGCCCTCTAGTCGCGTAGTCAATTCTGCGCACGGATCTCGAGTTCCGGTTCCTATTCAATAGCCATCCTCTTGAGTCTCAACGTCGTCGTGTCGTCCTTATCGTCTTGGTTCCCTTGTTCGTTCATAGAAACTCGTAGAAGCTCGCGAGACTTGTCGATTTTCATCGTCTTTCGCGAACCCATCGATCAGCGAGAGAACTAGTCAAACACTCGAGGCACCTGAACGAAAGTGTAACGGTACTCGGTACTCGTGCAATTACGTCCATTATATCCGACACGAGACAATGATGTCGGGGTAAAGATGGTGGTAACGTCACGGGGAAGATGATGCCACGCGAATGCGCAATAATGCATCCGCGCTCGGTTGATTAACTCCTCGATCGTAGGCCGATAGCCGCTCCTGGCATTCGCAACGTGGAACTCGGGTCGTAAGCTTTCTTTCTTTTTTTCTCTCCTTCTGTGTTTCGGCCGACACGCTTTGTCGCACCGACTCGCCTCGCGTAGCCTCGAGTCGCGCAACCTACGGCTAGCGAGAAGAAATCCTAACGGGATCTGGAGTAAAGTGTAAAAAGTCGAGCAAAGTACAGTCGCTCGGCGAAGTACTACAAACCGATCGATTTCTTTGCCAGGCAGCTCGTGCTTTTTTACAGGAGAATATCCGAGTGTCGCGGATCGATGGAAAAATTGGTGCGGAGTCACTTGGTGAGAAACTTTGGACTCGCAAAAAATCAGAGAGTTGTCCTCATTTTTGTCAGTATGGTCTCTTGGTACTGACACGTGCACGCACGATTTCTCCTGCTCCTTTTGCTCCAAATAGATTTCCCAAATTTTCCTGATCTCTGCCATGGCCCCTGGCTCCTGATCTTATAGAAGATTCGAAGGACTGATCCAATAGCGATAGGACGTGGATCACCGGCAATTTTGTTAGCGGCAGCCGATTCACTAGGGTTCTTTTCCGAGCGAAAGGATGAGAGATCGGTGATCTAACCGTTCCCGGCTCGATGAAAAAAAAATGGAGTTGCGCAGCGGCTCTCCGACGTGTCGCCGCGACGCACTAGACAAGATCTGTATGTATGTGTATACATATACTGTGGCTGGCGCATCGCGAGGCTCCACGGCGTCGCCTGGTGCGCCATCCTGTGGCCTGGCCTGGCTCTTTCGACTTCATCGAGCGTGTAATTACGAGGAACACAACGTGGCATATCGTAATGCGTGAGAACCGCTCATTTAACGCGAGAACTGGTTCTGAGGTGGCTGTGGCCATCCTCCAGGCTCGCCTGGACTCTAAGATCGTAAGCGCGAGATCTAATGAGCCACAGGATTGGCTCCAGTGCACGCAGGGACAGCTCTGCCAATTCTAGACTCCCGCGTGTCTTCTTCCTCTTTCCTACCCGAGTATTTCAAAATTATCTTACTCGCTTCTCTAATCTCTCTCACTCTCTCACGCCTTCAAATTTTCCGTCGATCGTCACCCGTGTCGAAGCCACGTCTAAGCGTGCACCTTATTCTGGAGATTTCCTCTCTTTCTTTTCCAAGAGAAAAAGGGCCAGGAAATTTGTGAAGGCACTGCGGTGTTCAGGGGAGCCCGCGGTCGCATGAGAATGCTATCGGCCATCACGTGCACTTGGAGTGCTTTACTTCCACACGGTGGCTCCGTTGTCAAGTGGACAATATCTTCTCGAGTTACAACAATGTTACCGTTGCGCCGAATAAAACACAACTCGTTTGACTCCTTCTGGGCTCCCCCGTCCCGTCGCTCTTTGCCTCTCCGCCCTCTGGAACTCTACACTCGGTTGGACCATCCGCGCTGTCGCAGATATCGCCTCGGCATTTGTTATGACGCCTATGGTAAAGTTGCGCTGGAAAGTTGATCGTTTGACCGACAACGTGCGAACGGAAAGGGAGCGGAAGTGGTGCAAGTACAAGATTCCATTAGTGAATTTGAAGGTTGGCACGTCCGTTACGAACTTACGACTGCAGCTCGCTTTGAGTCTGTGGCTGGTCGTATTGCTGCACGACGTCGCGTGGCCGAGTGCGAGCGAGACGGCTAAATTTATTTGCCAAGCCAAGCCCAGCCGCCACGTTGTCCCTCGCGCTCTCGTGAAACTGCAGGAGTGCCGATTGTCCGCGCTTCGGTGTGTCCCTCGTGTTCTGCCGCAACCACGTGGTCGTCGGATTCTAGAACGATTATTATCTATTATCACGCAATGAAATTTTTCTTTTTTTTTTTTATTATACCGGTACATGCACTGCCTCGTAAACGCCACCGCGGTATCTAAGGTTTAAAAAATGTAGAAAGCGTGGATGACTCGGTTTGCTAGGATCCCAAAGGGGGATGGAGGACGTGGGGGGAGAGACGCCACGTTGGCTCGAGGGTGCGGATGAGGGCAGCGTGAGGTTATCGGCGATAATCGTAAGGAGAGGCAGGCAGCGAATTCTTTGAGAAAGAGAGCCGGGAGTCTAGTCCGAGTAACGCGTGGTCGCGAGTGTGCCTTTATTTGACTAGGGCGATGGATGTTTCACGGTTCCATGGGGGTTATATGAGGGTTATGGGGGCATACGAACACAAAACGGGCCACCGTAGCTGGCAGCTGTTCACCATCCGTGCCCTAGTACACGACTCTCCCCCGCATTCCACGCTCTCGGGAGTCCAGGGCTGCACAAAGACTCTTTGGCTCCTTTTTCCCTCTCCGTCTCTTCTATTTATCTATCCAGCTTTGATCATCGATCTCCTCGCGATCACGGGCGTCCCAGCCATCGGAGTTTACGTCGATGAAAAATCTCAGAGATTCGTCTGGCGGCTGGATTACGCCAAAGAAGGGGAGTCCCTTCGTGCGTTTCCCGTGCGTTTCCCGTGGGCCAGCACGATGGAAATATTTTTCCCGAAACGGCTTAGCTCCCTTGTCCCGAAAAAAAGTCTCGGACGTGGCTCAGGGCCATTTGCGGGAGCTTTGACGGGAACCATTTGTAGAAGCTTTTCGGATCTGGATTCTTGTCGCAGGCAGTTCAGGATTGGTATAAAATGCAGATTAGGTAGGTGAGCACGTATCGCTGCTGGCGATGCTCCCGATGTACCACGCACGATCTCCGCTATCGGATGCATTGTATGTACGAGCAGAGAGTGGTCCATTCAGAGGCGCCTGCTTCTACAATGTAAACTCCAACGCGCGAAGCCTCCCGCTGGTCGGGGTGATGACTACGGTGGTGCCAGAGCCATCGGATGGAGCAGTGTAGTGTAGCTAAGGATAGTTCTGAGTGGGGTAGGACTTGAATTCGTGGTCACATGCAAGAGGCACGCTTCAGGGAAACCAGACGCTCCGCATAATGGGAATTACGTACGCGTAGATAGCGTCAGGACGTAGCAGTGCCACTCTCGTTCCAGCCGTCCTTCTTTCTCTCTCTCGTAGAGGAAGAAAGACTTTTCGACTAGAATGAATCCGATTCTTCGCAATTAGTCGATACTGCCGTTGGCTCCAAAAGTTATTTTCATTAGCTAATTGCTGAACGTGATGCGATCAGATAGTGTCCACTAGAGACGAGTCGCAAAGGGAACTGCGCGTACAGTGAGTCATGCCGAAAAATAATGAGAATATTTGGGTGATATTAGGTGAGGTTAGGTTAGGTTATATTAGTTTATCAAAAGTACTGCATCCTTCGTAGGTTTTACGAGTGTGGGGGCAGTGCGTGCGGCGTGCTTTCGGGAAGTTCGTCCTTTCCGAGTGAGCCAACTGCCGCTATAAATAACGTGGAAGAACGTAGGGCTCAAGGAGAAAGTGGAAGGGCGAAGGAGGAAGAGCCGGTTACAGCTACATGTTGTAATAAATTTATTGAGAGCTCGTTTTCGATGCTTGAGGAAGGTCTGGCTAGTCGAGGCGGATTTTCGTAGCGAGGTTCAGTTATCATAGGTATCTGCAGTAAAGAAAAAAGAAATCCGTAAGAAGCGAAAGAGCATCGGTTACACGTGACGCTCGTAAACGCGTATAAAGCGCGTGTTTAACTTAGCAAGAGGAGAAGTCGCGCAGCCGTCCCAAGAATAGAATTTATCTCCACGTAGATTTACGCTTCTCCTCGAGCGACAAATATTTACACGAGATAAGTTTCCATTCTCTTTGAGATTGCTCGGGGTTTAGCGGGATGACTCTCGGAGCCTCCGTCCTCCTCCGATACCTCCGAGAATATCGTGGGACGCGGCTCCACTTTTCCGGGCATCTCTTCAGTGAATAAACGGTCCTCCATTGGTCCTCCATTGGTCCTGTTGCCGGGACAATGAGGCGACTATGGCCTCTGTGCGCTCGTCTCTTTGTGCTCGACTTAACTCGATCAATTCGTCGTGAGACGTGTTGAGATTGAAACTGGCCGAGCAGTGCAGCAGGCAGCAGGCAGCAACAGCAGCTACGTCGGCAACCGCCGCGCTGCCTCTTGTGCTCCCCCCTCCTCCCTGTCTCTCTCTATTTTCGCTCTCCCAGTTACAGCGTGCTCGCTCTGGGTTAGGCTCGAGTTCCGAATAAAACGGGAGAGGCCTAGGTCGAGGTTAAGGTCGGCTTCGATACGCGAGGGAAATTCCTCTTATTTTCTCTTGTACGGAATCACTTCTCCCCTGATCTTTATCTCTTCTTTCGACTGTTACCATAGTCTCATCCGCAGTACGAGTGAAAAGGACTTTTTTCTCGCTCGAAGGATTCCATTCCCTTTGGCGATCCTAATCCCCATGGTGCGCGCGACGCTCGTCTACGTCTCGAGCGAGGTCGTCGGGACGCCAATCGTTTTTCTCTTGGACTCATTTCCACGGAGCCACGGAGCCACGGAACGCGTAATGGAGCGTGTCTTTGGCCTTGTCGGGGGCCAGGTCGTTAAGACGAAGGAGAGGATCCCGGAGACGGGCTCAGAGAATGCGCGAGTGATCCTTAGGCAATCATTGTTATCGCGCCCAGTAGCACTTACTACGCGTCATCGGGGCTTCACGGCGGCACAGGGTGAATGGGATGCCTGGAAACCCGTGCATTTACCTTTTTCAGCAACAACAGTTCGCTTTCCTCTCCCGTGGGATCAGTTCTCTCCGTGGCTCGTTCATCCAGGCTTCCATGACGTAACGCGTCACCTGAAATGAGTCACCGCAGGCTGCATATTGCGCGTCGCCTTTCTTTCTCTACACACAGAGGCAGATCAGGCTGAATATATCCAAGAGAAGAGAGGAGGAGGAGGAGGAGGCCAGGAAGAGAAAGAGAGAATTTCGCACTAGAGAAAGAAATAGACTCGCTTGGAAAAAATAAAAAAGGATAAACACCTCGAGGGGATTCTGTGAACGTTGCTGGCTCGTCGCTGCTATTGTTGCTGCTGCCGACTGGCGACATTCGCGGGTGCAGAATGCTCGGCTCATAGTGTCAGGTCGAATGCGAGTCCGAATACGAGTAGGTGAGATCAATGGGCGATAGGATATCTCTGATAGGCCGGTGCAACGGCATTATGCTAGAAACTTATCTTTCGCCTTTGAAATTCCTTTGGGCCTGTGGGCTCCTCATAGCGGCAGATTCGAGAATTGGCCTGCGGATCATATTCGGGGATCGAGTTGCTCTCGAGGCTCTAGAGAACCAGCCTCCGAGCAAGAGACGATCAATCGAAGGCAGCGAAGATTCTGAAGCTATGGCGTAGCCAATGCAACTGCAGTGAGGGAACTCCTTGGTCCTGGTAATTAAGGTGTTTCGCCAAACAGACATCGAAGGAACCGGTTGTCTTGCACGCCGACTTGGCTCGCCTATACCTGCAGGAGGACCCATGGTGGTCCGATTCGAAGGTCCCTGAGCTAGTTCCATCCTGTATAAGCCGCAGAAGCATGCGTAATCCTGGGAGAGGTGCACCCATCTCCGCAAGGCATTTTATGTTTCCTGCTTAGCGTACTAGCTCATTCGATTGCTGCCGAAAACCACCCTCGTGTCCTGAGCTATAGAGTATCCAGCCTAGAGAGAAGAGAGAGAGAGAGAGCACCTGCTGTCAGTCGAATCTTTTTAGCGAATCTCCGCGTTGAGCAGGAAGTATCGAATGTACAAGTTCAGTTCTTGTTCTTTAACTTAAAAATCGACTGCGTGCAGTGATACTCGAAGGTCGGATTGTCGGCTCACGCGTACCTGCTTTGCCGTCCGAGGAAGGAATCTTTATAACGTCTAATGTGCTTTTAGATTAGGAAAACGAGTTGATTTGTGTTTTTCTGATGTTGCACATCGGGTCAGCTTTGGCTTCGGCCACTTTTTTTTTTAGTAATTCAATACGGAAGCCACGAAAGACCGGAACGTGGTATCGAACCGATCTGGGGGTCGATTCTGGCCCTTAAGCTTTACCGACTGCGTAGGTTAGTTTCACGTCTGGTCCACATACTTATTTTTGCGTCCCGGCGCAACCGGCAAAACCGATGCGATTACTTTTAAGTACGTTTCTACGAGACTGTAGGCTCTGCGTGCAAGATCGTTCGTCTTTTCCCGTTCTACCTTCCCTCCCCGAAGGAGAGAGAACGACGGGATGGTCTGATGCACGATCGACGGACAAAGGCGCTGACTCGGTTAGACTTTGATTTTCGGACGTCGTCGCGGCGACGTCGCGTCATCCTTATAAACCTGATACACGAGAGCGCAAATGGTGCAAGACGCCTGAATGAAGTACGTCCCATATGTCGGTTTGCGAATGACCTCGATTGACTTTGAAGAGGCTTCTTACTCGCTACGCGTGGAGCTTACGGGGGAAAGGGCAAGTCGCGAGTTCCTCCATAACGAAGATATATAAATAACGCATCGAATCGCGAACCTCGTCCTTGGAAATGACGATTGCGAATGCGTGTGCGTTTGGTGCGTGCGGTGCGTGTGGAGCCCACAGAATCTCAGGAGGTACTGAGCGCGTGGTGCGTGAAAGTAGCTACAGCACTAGCGGACGGGAATGAAGTTGATTGGCCGGCCTTGGATGTAGCCAGATGTGCGCGAGCGAATACGTGTCGCCTCGGTGTCGAAAGCGCAGCAAAGCCTCAGCGTGAGCTGCTGCAGTCTCTTTGTCCTCGCGGCTGCTATTTTCGATCGGAGGGTGGAAACAGGAGTGGCATCACTGGAATTATAAGAATAGAGCTACCCTCGCGTCGCCTTACCACTAGTCTCTAGCTTCTTTACTTTCGTCCATAGTTTTCTTTCATATCCGGACTTCCTGCGTCCAGTTCGCACTTCAGTGCGCTATTCCTTGTGCGCGTCTTCACGGACCGGTATACGGATTTCATCCAATAAAAGGTCTATGTATATTTTGTCTCTCTGATCCTGGCAAAGTAACCTCTACGTAACAGAATTAAAGAGAAGGTCAAGTGCGTCGAGCGGAGAGGGTAACGGACCCAGGACGGGTTTCTTCCTCTGGCCACGCTTTAGCCGCAATCTTTCTATAACTCGCTAGCAAATGCATTACCTTCGTCCTGCTGCCGCTATACCGATGATCCTTTTTTGGTTTCGCAATACTGGCGACGCTGCAAGGCAGCTGTTCACGGCGCGTTGAAAATAAGTTGGCCGCAAGAGGCAGGCAGGTGCGCCAAGCATCGTATCGATGAGATTCCTTTGCCGTATACCTTAAGAGGAGGCTGCAGTTTCTATGAGACATTCTTGTTGTGCTACGGAAGAATGACAAGAACCGTATAACTGCAGTCGGAGCCAATCCGCAGGAAGGAATCGCGTGTCCCGAAGAGACGCTATTGCAATTGCGGTGACTAGAGCGGAAGGGTAGGTAGAAGTATAGATAGCAGTCGGGGCGGAGGGCTTTTCAAATAGACGGAGCGCGCACGTGACTCAGCTCTTAACGCGATTATCGGGAGGGAAGGATCGTCGTCGCCAGGTCCTCCGTGAGCTCGTGTCCGTCCACGATCCACGATCCACGATCCACGATTGCATTTGTTGTATTAGTTACGGCAAATTAGATTTGTCGATTGAGGCGGCGGGGACCCAGGGTGACGTTCTTGGCTGTAGGAGGAAGATGGGTTATTATTTATATGAATTGCGACTGAAAACCATGAGTATCTCTATATGCAGATGCGAATTTGAACTGGACCGTGTCGAGGAAGTAATGTACGTGTATGCCTTTACGTAGGCAGTGGAGCAGGGATGTGGTCAGCACGGGGAAATCGAGCTACGTGGTACGCCGAGGGCTCGGAAAGCAGGCTCGGTTAAGTTCGGTTAGATTCGGTTAGGTTCGACCTGGTAGTTCGTGTAAAATGTCCGGCTGTCGGCGGCCGATATCCTCCCCATCCGTCTCCCCGCTTGATGTATTCGTAGCCTTCGCACCCTGCAGGTTAAGTTTCGTAGAAAGGGGTCGCTTAGAATCGCGGGGGCGTTGCTCGCGGGAGAGGGAGAGTTCAGGGAGAACTCAGGGAGAGGGAAAACGAACCCATGAATCATCCCCTGTACAATCAATACGAAAGTAACCCTCGGCGTTCTCTCGGAGCAGACCGATTTGCACCGCGAATTGTCGGAATCGGAATGATGCAACCCTCGTGGAAGTTTCGTCCGCAATTCAGAATTTGCCCGACTCGACCGTTACTCGAATTTTTTTTTTCCAATTTCCTTGTGACTAATACGTATGACGTACTACAGCTCACGGATAAGAGAACCAGACTCTTGTTTTGTTGACCTGCAAGGCCAGGGTGTACTTTCTAGAACCGGAAACGCATTTCTTGCTACTCTGGTCTGTAAGCAAACATTACTAAGTCTATTCAGTGGCCCTCTGCCGCCTTTCCTTCATCAGACTAGGATTATTTTCCTAAGTAGTGATAAGACCAAACTCTGTCCTTTCAAGGATTATCCTCGTCTTTTCATTTTCTACCTTTCGCAGCTGTATAGTCTATACTTGGCTCTCAGAAAATTATATCGTCTTTTGAGATCATCAATCCTTTGGGCCTATGTCGTCCTTTCTCGGTATCTTTCCCACAGGGGTCCCACAAACCAAATTTCCTAAGCATAACTTAAGGCTTACGGCAACAAGTGCACGTCCACAAGACCTCGTGGACTCGACACGTCTGGAGCTCCGTTCTTCTTCTCATCGCATTAGTCATACTGCGTATCTACTCCTAGCGTGACCTGACTCTTCCTCAGCTCCTTCCTCGTCCCCCTAATGGACCCTCGATACAGGCTATAATTTATTGCAATTTTATACGGACTTATGCCCTTGGTGTGCATAACCTCTTACAGTCTGATTCCTTGAAAAATTAAGCCAAATTTTTGGGTTTTCACTCGAAAGAATTCGTCAGCATTGGTTGACACAATGAATTCACAAGAATTTTCAATTTCCTGCCAGTTCCGTTGGCTGCAGCTAAATCTAGAAAAAGCAGCTACGAGCAAAAGGAAAAATCGGCAAGGCGAGAGAGCGTTGTTGCTGCAGCTAATTACCTGAGTTTGATTTGCGAAATTCGGCTCGGCGCAATTCATGCGCTCAGACATTTCGCAGTCGACTGTAATTCTTCGCGTGCTCTTACGTCTTTCTTTTCTCCCACTTAGGACGATCACGTAGCGACTGGGAACGTCAGACTGAGCGAGACTTAATTTTCTGTATTAATTTGCTGTAACGACGACTAGTAGTAGCAGTAGCAGCAGTAGTAGTGACCACGCAGTGGGACGGCGCCTCTCGATGAATCGACGTTAACAAAGTGTCCTTCTCTTCCCTTTCTTGCTTTTTTCGTCGACTAGTAACTTCATTGATATGCCGGGCTACGTGTTGGTAAACCTGTTTACCAGCAGGTAAAGGGATAATGACCATTTCCGTTTCCTGTTGCTCTGTGACTCGGGGAGACAAGCGTCGCGCCAGCGGCGGGACAGGAGTCATCACAGGAGGACTCGACAGTTCCTATAAACAATGAACATGCGGTGGTCCACGGAAGCAAGTAGATTCGCCGAGGATCGATAATTTGTTAAGATGGACTCAAGATAGTAGGTCTTAAAAAATGTCAAAATCGTCCCTAGGAAAATATGGGCGTTTGCCCTTTTGCCGTCCGAGAATGCGACGTTGCCGACGCGAGTAGACTCGATGCGCTAGATTCCGCCACCCTGTATAAGGCTCGCTACCTGCCGCTACGTCTACTTGGGATCCCAAGTAGCTACGGTTTATGAATGAATTCAGAAGGAAAGTTGGCTTAACTTCATTAGAAATCAATAGGTTCGCCCGTACTGTTGACGAGCTGCGGCGACGTAACGGCAATTGTCCTTTGCCAATGTCAGCCATAATAGTTCATCCTAACCTACCTGTCTGCCGTTACCGCTGCCCCCATGCTGCTTCTCGTGGGTAGGTACAGTCCACGTCCAAAGTGACTATCGAGGAATATGTTTGGGCGCACTAGTCTGGTAACGTAGGTTCTCTAGTTCCTAGGATTCGTCTAACGGGTCAGGAGCAGCGGCAGGTGCCGCTTACGAGCAGTTTGGACTCGTTAGCCGTCTCCCCATTAAAATTCGTTAAGGCGCGCCACACTCGGAGTCACTGGCGCTGCTCCACGTGCGATTACCTCCTGGTACAATTTCGCCTCTGCAGTCTGAATCGCCAATCGGCTTCCTCGCTCTCCAGCCCCAATGCTGTGGAATTTGAGATGCTTATCGCGCGTACGCTACGCGTTCCATCGTGCGTAGAGACACGCGTGCCGCGCATAGTTTCGCCTTACGCGTAGATCGTATATGGTGCGCGAACGCGTCGCCAGACGCGGAGAAATAGAAAAACTTATTACGAGAGTCGGATCGGTCGCGCTCTTGTCGATGTGGCCTCCAGTTTCTCAAAAGCTGTTGCTTCGCCGACGGGAGTCAAAATGACTACTTGCCAATTCCTTTTGACCCCTTGACTCCCGGCTTATGGGTTCACCTGCTTGCTGTTACACACGTCCGACGATAAGGATCTCGAACACACGTATGAGACTGGAGCGGGGGGGGGGGGGGGGGGCAAGTGGCGTTTTCGTGTAACTATAGGTTGGCCATTGCGTGTGTTTGCAACGCGCGACTATCTACGAATATTATTTTGGGCGCCAGTCGGCCTCAGTTCCGACGGATGCGAGGGATCCGTACGCCTCATGAGTTTCATTCGGAAGTGGAAGTTTAGCCGCATTAAAATGACTCACCGATCTCGCTCGGAGCGTATAATTTCGGCAGGGTCGACGTTGCCGAATTCATGCGACTGCACTTGCGTCCTTAGAAAGGACGTGGGGATACCAAGCAAGGATCCTCCTCCCGCAGTTCACCGTACAGACATGGGCGATGCATCACTGGCCCCGTTTTCGTGATTATTCCTACCGGATGGTCCTTTGTACTGCGTTACACTTCTGGTAATCCTGCTCATCACATTGTCTTGCCCAGTACTCGGTGAAAGGTCGCTAATCTCGAGTCGAACAAATGGCGCTGGTGTGACGCGTGTACGGAAACTGAATGTCAATGACCTTGTGCCCGATTTGGCTGCATTTTTGCGATCTCCTCCGAATACACGTGTTAACGACCTCTCGGTCCTTTCCTGCCCAGGAGGAATTGAAGGACGCGTCGTCGATCGCGTTGATCGCGTCACGTGACAACGCGGTGCGTTCAATCACCCCGTGAGAAGTTTCGATTTCTCTTGATTCCATCGTAAGATCGCAAGGACGATTTAGAAAGATCACTCCCCTCCCGAGTGCTGGAGAATTCCTAGTGGCCGCTCGTTCGCATACACCGAACGCAGGGCAACGCTGCCCGCTAGGGTGGAGCTTCCGTTTCCGGTAGTGGACGTGCCGCGTACCTAGAGATCACCCGTGTCCGGTTCTATATGTCCGTTTCGAAGCGTCCATCGTGTCATTCCAGGCTCCTTCGGCAACGATCACTTTTCACTCTATTCCTGGCATTTTCAGCCTCCTTGGTATTTTCATATCGACACTCCAATCCCTGACAGCCATCTCTTTGCGCACAGGGAGTCTTTCGCGAGTAGAAGAGGATTCTAAAGCAACCTTCGTTATTCAGCACTTAATTAAGTTAAGAGACATAATCAAGCCAGTCAAATCGTTGAAGAGGTTAATGGCCCTTCCGCAGTAGCATCCTCTCCTACTCGATTATGAGCTCCAAGCTCTCGAGTCTCTGTGATGCCTGGCTTCTTTTTTCCCCATGTCTTCGTGGTTGGCTACTTCCTCCTGTTGGGTAGGCCTCTCACGATGGCCCAGACACGTCTTGCTAGCGTCAGTGATTGCGCCTACTTCAATCTGCTCTGCCAGTCGCAAACGTTCGTAGTGCGTTGAGCGCGTGTGGCTACGGTCGAGGGAATAAAGCTCCAACTTCAACCTTCGTACGTCCCTTCAAAATACTTACACATAAGATCCTTATGAATGATATCTCACCCAACCGTATTTTCCAGCGATTCAATGACCACATCATTCCATAAAATTGAGCGTAAAAGAGTTAACGTCCACTGGCACGCAGTCTTTTTAAGGATTATCTCAACGGTATCCCCTCTGTGCACTGTGCGGCTGGGTACGCATAGCATTTCAATGGCTGAAGCGCAAAAGACTGGCCGGGATTCCGCTTCCGGTCAGCAGCAGATCCGTGAAACAGGAAAAAACGAAAAATGGCAAAGCAAAACAAAGGTTGAGCGCTAAGTGGGGAATTCGTGTAGCCGTTCAAGTATGCGTTCGCTCTTCATAGGTACGTAAGGTATCGATAGCTAGTAGACGAGGAGCGTGCTCGCGTGTGGTCGTGTTCCAGTATTCCGCAGAAAAGCGTCCTCGACCCGGTATGCCTGCACCCATATCGGACGACCAGTAGGAAAAACATCTCCCAGCCTATCCGTCGTTTGTTGCGCGATAAGCCTCTGTCGATAACAGATTTCCGGTAAGGAATGAGTAAGCGGTCGAGTGGCTGATCGCTTACGTGGAAGAGAGGGGAGGGAGGGACAAGCATGCCAATGCGAATGCGAATTCTGCTGCATCGACGAAGTAGAACCAAGTGCGACAAGTGCGCACGTTCCTGAGGGATTACGATTTGAGTTGTGTTCACGTAGTGATCGGTGCGTAAGCAGTTTTGCATTCCGCGCGGAGACACTGCTAAATATTGATAACTCGAGTGCGCATACCTGCCTCCTGCCTTCCACGCTTCCTATCAGAACCAGTGACCTCATCCTTCAATCGCTTCTGAGAAGCCTGCCGAAACTCTTATCGTGCTCAAATCATATCTTAACGTCTCTTTTCGGGCTATCAAAGGATTTTCGACTTTTGCTTATCAGCTTGAATTCTTGGGGACCACCGAGACCCGTGTTCTGTATAAGATGCGAGTTAACATATTTATTGGTGTTTGAGATCGACGACGTAAATACATATGTGCTACCTGCCGATGCTCTCCAATAGCAAATGGAATCCCACTTGGGCCGAACGTTCCTCGGTGCCTGGAAGCATTCGAAGGTTCAAGGAAAATGACACGACGCCTCTTCTCTCTCTCTCTCCGTCTCTCTCAAACGTACACTTTTCTCTTCCTGCCACGCAATATTCCAGTAGGCATAAGACACTCGGATTTCTACAAGACTTGACGCGTTACTCACTGCGGTCTTCTTAGAAATTCGGCTTGACTGTTTTATTTCACCCGTTGCGTATCACCCAAACATCGCTCGTTCTGGGTAGTTTACAATCTCGCGATTAGAATGAAATTCGAGATAGTCGCATCGTTCTTCGCAACCGAAATAATAATATTGTGTTATGGCGATGCGACACCGTGATGCCACGAAGCCTCTCTCTCTCTCTCTCTCTTTGTGAATATTGCTTTCTTTTACGATATGTCGAAAAACCTCTCCGCTTGATTTACAAGTTTAGGACAGTTTCTGAGTATTTTAGGCACACGCTCCAGCACTGTCTATCTCGCATTGAAGGAAGAAGAAAAAAAAAAGGACAGTAATGTCAGATCCAAAGGATTACGAAGTTTTTTTTGAGACAGTAAAGCGTATCGTCGTACGCGTAGCAGAGCAACAGTGATGACAGTGGCGTAGTAGTAACGATCGCTGAGGTAGTAGCAACGGGGATGAATCTGCCTTAACAAATGGAGAAGGAAAGAGATGAAAAGGGTGCTGCGCGGATGGCTGAAGCGTGAAGAAGGAAGAGAAGTGCCCTGAGGGTTACGGTTAGAGAAGAGCGGAGTCGAGTCTAGTTTAGAGCGAGGAACCCCGCCCTGACGCTACCAGCCGAAGTCTCCACGTCAAGGTTTCAAACGTTCCGAGGGAGTGCTGAGTCCCGCGCAGCAACGACGCCGACGTTCGTCGGCGCGACCGTCACGCAGGGAGCAGTTCAGCCATCCAGCCATCCAGCACTGTGAAGCAGCGAGAAGCACAGAGCCTGTCAGACTCGCCCTTCTGCTCGCACTCGGCTCTGCGTTCTTCCCGGACCTCATTCTTTCCTTGACCGGCGAAGAGCGCGCGTCGAGCTAACCGTCGTGCTCGCTGTAACGGCAAAAGTCCTCGCGATCGGCATACCGGCGTTGCCAGCCTTCAGGTCATTATCGGTATAGCAGTGAATTTACTGGAAGAATCAAGAATTCGTTTTTCCTATACCGGCAACCTCTGGTTTCTAGTGCTCTGTACTCTCGCCAGACGTTTTTCATCGGGATTCGAATGTGCTGCCGAAGTTGACGCGCCTGGATTACACGCCTACCAACCTGACCATTCGCAGCCCCGCCGTAGCAGCGTGTATTGCGAGTAACGGAAGTTAAACTCGTCACAGCAGTCCGAGGATTTGAATTTCTTAGCTGCCGGACGCTGATAGCTTTGAACTCGACAGCCAAAGTGACTTAGGATAGAGTGGCTACGGAGCAATGCGTTGCTGACAGAGGGACAGATAGAGTCTGCAGGCTGCCGGACAGATCGACGGACACGCATATACAGCCGAACACGAAGATAGGGAGACGGAGAGACGCCGTTGCCGTTCCCCTCTCCCTCGCGCTCTCTCGCTCATTCGCTTATTCGCTTGGCAGTTGCTCGCGCGTTACCGACCTAACTGGACGAGTTGTGAGTGCGCTCTCCGTGAAAAAGTTCTTTGATACGTGCTGCTGGGTTTGTTAAGCCGTATTCCTTGTATTGCTTTATACGCAAACTGTGTTCAGTGCTGGAAAAGGGAAATAGCTGTGTGCTCTGTACGCCAATCTTTTTTCTGGCTGGTGAGTATTGTTTTTAGTTTAGTGCGTTTGACGTTTACACGAAGATCCGTTCGTTTCGATTTAAGTCCGTGCATTTTCATTGGGGAATGCCAGTTGTCTATATCGCAGGCTTTTCGTGTCTCCTGATGTTTTCAAGAATACTCGTTTTATGCGTCGTAGAAATTGCCAGACTCTTCACGTGACAGCTGGACTACTTAAAGAAATTCTCCTTATTGCGATGGCGACTTCTTGATATTTTCAATATCGTGCTGCTTCGCACTGTGGGGTACGATCTCAATGGTACACCGAGATGGCCCAGGAGCAGCTTCCTCGCCATTTTGAAAATAGGCACCGATCGATAACGCCAGCGCACGAGAGCATTTGCGAAAATCTCTGGAGCTCTGCTGGAGCAGGCTCCTCTCCTCCCCGGTCTTCTGCTCGTTAATTATTTTTTTGGAAACATTTTTCGTGATTTCATTTCTATCGGATATTTAGTGTAAACCCTGTATAGGCTGCGTTTTACTATAGCACACTACTACTTTATATGACGAGTGAACTGTATCCCATGCTCTATCGTATCACGTGTAAGCCAATACCGGCATGTTTCAGACACACTGGAAATGGGATTGTTCGGTTGTAGATTATTGGGCCCAGCTAAGCGATTGAGTTACGCCATCTTGCGGTACTCGTTCTACCACTTAAACGTAAGTTGTTCACCCCGGCCACCTCAGAATACGACGGCCCTGCAGCACCGTGTGCCTATACCTACCCCAATTCCCGGTCCTTTCGAATTCGCTCTTTTCGTCTAGTGACTTGAGACACTCGAGTACATATAGAATTAGCCCATATTAGCCAGGACGCGTGTGCATGCACGTATAAGCAAGCAAGAGGCAGACAAGGCAGATACTTTCGATTTCCTAGCGAGAGTTCAATTCCCTTTCTTGAATCGAAGGTCCCGGCTGAGAGGATCACAGTCCGTAAAGGAGGAGGAGGTGAGGAGGAGGAGGAACGACAGGATAGAGGCTTCGGCATTTTTTTTGTACTCTCGTGGTTTCGTCAAAGCTAGCGAGAGGCGCTGACAATGAGAGGGAAAGAGAAAATGGAGTCTTTGTCTGCTCGAAGCCCGGATTTACTCTGTACAGTTACGCTGTGAGTCGGCTCTGCGTCTCTCTGCATCTTCCTGTGTCCTACGCCTTTGCTCGGGTGCCAGTTTTCTTTGTGCCAATTTTGCATGGCCTGCCTACCTGCCTCGCATTCGAGATCGACTCGAGTTCTCAGGTACCTCTTGTTTGGAAACCATATGGTTTCCTGGTTACCTCGGGTAACTATTTCTTTTGGACAGAGTAGTGCGCAAGGAGAAAGGAAAATTTTAATCTTTGGTGGAGCCAACTAGTTAGAAGCGATAACAAATAAAAGATATCAAAGTTGCGGAAACTCGTGGAGACTTTTGCCCTCTGACAGTCTTTTGCTTATCCGTGTTTGCGATTCCGTCGCGATAGATTCGCCGATTGGGCAGCCGATGGCGTCTGGGACAAGAACATTTATTCCGTCGAAATGTTCGTTTCACCGTTGCACCTCGGCGAGCCTGGCGTAACAGGTTACCAGACAGCTTTTCTCTCTCTCTTCTTCTCTCGTGCCTCCTGCACTGGTGAAGCCTGTTTTCCCTCCGTCTACTCTCCCTCTATCTCCTTCCTGCGAACCTTTTGTGATTTGCGCTGTTTGCGCGATGGCTGCGACACTGACTCTCCCGTCTCTCGCTCAAACGGCAAAGGCAGTACTATAGTTTTTCGCAATTAACCGCGAGTGGCAACCAGTTTGAGCAACCCCAGTCGCCGCACCACTCCTGATAGCGGGTCGTTAGCTTGCCCACATCTTCTGCCTTCGACTCTTTAACCCAGAGATTCCGTGAAGTCGGCCAACGCCGCGACAAGCCGCACGGGGATAACGCTGCGCTGGCTAGAGAATGGCGGAATCGCAGAGTGAGAGGACTCCCAAGGATTGGTGGAGAGTGGGTGGGGGGGGTTGGCAACCGACGATTCTGCAAACGTCTTTCCTCCTGCCGGGGCAGCGGAGGTACTTCGTAGGCCCAAAGTTATTTCGTGGATTCCTAGAAATTTGCACCTGACGGTGCTCGGCGTCATGCCTGCCACCTCTCTGGTAGTTCATGTGCGAGTATGAGGTAACCTCCAGGTACTCGGGTCTTGCGCAGCATCCTTAAGTAGTAGTGTCCCAACTGCAGTGTATAGAGATTTAGACTAGCGTATTTTCAGTTTCCCTGGAGGACAAGACTGCTGCCGATATGTGTCCATTGGTGTTGTCTACGGTGGGTTTTTCATTTTACAGAATGAAGAAAAGAGGCACCACTCGCATGCCCGTGCGTGTTGTCGGATGCGTGTGATTCTCCTTACGATGCTGTTGAAGCTCAATAGAGTCTGTGAGCGGCAGTGACCCTTGAATGCGCGTATTAGTCTATTGAACGGACTGATGAGGAGGAATCTCAGCGTTATTCTATTTATACGCGGAGCGTCAATGGGAAATTACTCGTAGATTCCTGCGGGACGTGTGTTCTATAATCGTCCACGTGATGGGAGTTGTCTGTCCATGCGGTGTCTCTGCGTATTATATTGGTCCAGTGAGATTAAAACGCTGAATAGAGAACAAAGTGAAGGCATTAGGACCAGCAGAAGAACAAATATTCGCGTCCGATCAGTCATGCAAAAACGTTTTTAATTACAAAGAGCCGATTAGATATTTTCGCAGGAAGAACTCGGGGAATTTTTTTGAATTTTCCCAGCTCGCAAAAGCATGTGTGGGCATCGACTACTTCTTATCTAAGGATGTAGCATGGCCACATCACTTATTGCGCGACACTCTTCTAAATATAGCACGTTCGGTGCGATATGTCGTGCGACCTTCGCACTCGTAGAATTTCGCTATTTGGACCAAAATCAACAATTGACATTTATTTATGAGAATCAATTTGCTCGATCAATGTAGAGTCGCACAAGTAGTGGCGTGCCTGTAGCCAAAGTGCAATGCACGAAGCATGGGTTGCCCAGAGACAAAGTAGAGACAGTTGCAACTATATTCATCCTGCACTTCTAGAAGGTTTCTGTCGAACGGTCGAACGGTTCTTTCTCCCACCACGCAGCTCGAGTAAATATATGTCGCACACGACTTACCCAGTGAATTCTCCTTCGAGCCGTCTCTCTCTCTCTCTCTCTGTCGTACTATATGCCAAGTAGAGTCGAATCATTTGCAAAGCCCTTTCACGGAAGCTGATTCGGCTTTCCTTCCAACAGCTCGTCGAGCCAGGAAGTCGTTTTCCGCTCTTGGACATTTCTTTGTTGTCTGTTTTCTTTCCGCGGATTCCGGGATTGTTCAGCGACGGATTTCGCCAGAGCTGCCTCCGATATACTCAGTCTCGCCAAAGGGAATCACAGGGCGTTTCCATGGTTGGGTTTCGCATTGACCAAGAGAGCAGCAGATGTGCTCAGCTGTCAGCTGTCGGCAGGCAGCAGCGCGAGTACCCGCTAGAGGGAAGGACATCGCGAGGGCTTTAAATCCATTCCCTCCTGGCCTCCTGGGAGCATGTTTACCTACGGTGCACGCAGCAACTCAGCAACACCAGGGGCATCGACGCGACAGCGCCGCGTGGACCTTTCTGGAACAATACGTCGTCGAGCGGCTGTTCTCCCGTTACACGTCGAGGAAATACGCGATTCCTACCATGCGACGTTGCGTCACAACGGGATCTCCGACCAGCTAGAGGTTGACTCGCGTGGAGATCGGAACGAGCGCCTGTGATCGTGACAAAGTTTACTAGGGAGTCGATGTGTGGTTCGACTAAACCACTTTGCGTTGATGTTGTCGATTAGCCAGTAGCTTCGTCACTTCCTGTCGGTCTATTATCTGGATTCAATGCGAATTTTCGGCAATGAACAATCTTTTTTCTCATGATCACCTCGTCACCTTAATGACGACCTTGTGCTTTCTGTTTTGCAGTTGAGGAACGTCGTGATTCTGGGCTGCGTCGAAGCCAACCGGAAGACTAGGAGTCAACGAGTCCTCGTGCTATTAACGAGAGGAAAAGAGTCGATAGTAAAGAGGCGGAAGTCACAGACGTAGAGAGAAGATGGGTGCGCGTCAAAGCAGAAGATCCGTCGACATAACGACGACGCCGAAAAAGGACGGCGTGCCAACCGAGGGTGGAGTCGTCGGCGACGCCGCGGCGCCTGGGGATGGCAAACTCGAGAGGATCGAGGAAACCGATTCGAAACCGATCTCGAATGGTGTCTCCTCTCACACGGAGGTTGCTGCCGATAAAGAAGACAAGGATAAGGATAAAGATGAGAGCAGCGAGAAGGATAAGGAGAAGGTGGTAAGTACACAAGGAAAAGCAGTATTGATTTGATATCGATGTTGACATCTTGTCTGGTATTTCTTAGGTCGATTTAAAATTGACGCTCATTTTTTAAGACAATTCTGTTAGTGATGCTTCTCAGCAGAACGCATATTCAGAGTTCATGTGACTTTGTAATCTGTCTGTGCACTTTGACCCTGTACGGCCGTGCCTGTACGTCGACGTGCCATCTGCAGGTCAGTCCCCTTTCTATTGACAAATAGATCTAAGGCATCTCGTGTTACGCAACGAATCGAGAGACGCCTCTCTCACTGGCTCACATCACTGTGCTCTTGTGTTGATGTGTACCTACGACAGCTGCAACCGTACTATTCCGAGACTGACCTAGGAGAAGCTGGCGCGCTCTCTCTCTCTCTCTCTCTCTCTCTCTCTCTCTCTCTCACACTCACTCATGCGTACCAGACAGACGTATATCGTCCGTCGTAGTACGTAGAGTGGCTGCTCATACGTGTGTGCATGTCGAGTCAATTGACGCTCGGTGGCCGACTAGGCTTGACCAATCTTCTTGGATGCTCCTCGTCGAGAGTAAAATCGGAAGTGAAGACGTCATTTGGTCTAGCGTCGTTGATCAGAGCAGCATGGCGGTGCAGCCAATAGTCGTCTCGTATTTCAGGATCAGCTAACTGTGCTCGCGAGAAAGCAGACTCTGATCTTTACTCGGCTGCCGATCTGCTTGAGTGGCTCAACCACGCAGCCTCCACTTTCGAATGAATCATAAGCGTAACTGCTTGTGTCAGTTCCTTAGGCGCTTTTTGTTGGCCTTGCTGATCTGGCCATTGTGCGATCACATAATACCGCAGCGCTGTTGGCTACTCGAAGTGCTCTGGCTCTCGTAGCTTCGCCAGTTGGCTCCTCGTGCTTCTGCAGTCTGGCGCTGCCGAAGCTTCCGACTTCTTCCTTCCTGAAATTCAGCACGTGGAACTTGACGGGAATTTCACCGGCCAATCTGTAGTTTCGTTTGTCAAGGGAAGTAGATATTCTCGCAATTGAGTAGTAGTCCTCGACTTGTCGCGCAACAGATACAGTCGGCAGGGACCCCCGTAAGACGCAGTGACGTAGAGTCTGAAAGATCTTTGGGATTCAACAAGCGGAGAGATGCGTTTCTCTTTCGTTTCTTATTTTCTTATTTCATGTTCCTTGCCTTATTTAATTCACAGCCGTTATACTCGGGGCCGTGCTTGCTCTTTGGCAAAATCTCACATGATTTCGCGGCAGGTGCACTCTCAGTCCTCAGTCTCGGTCGAACACCTGTCCTTCTCACGTGTCAGATTGAAGAAGCAGTTCTCGAGTTTTGCCAAAGTTGTTCTTCGCAGCAGATAGTACAAATCATGCAAGATACTTGCTGAAATTTCAATTTGAAGGAACGAAAAGGATTAAAGTCTGCATAATCGACGGATTGGTGACGTCGACAGTCCAGTCGAGCGACCCTGACCATGCGCAAATCGAGATATCCAGTTAAAGAGTCCGGCTCTCTTCGGCTCGTTGAAAACTCGAAAGTCCTAAATCCTTCGTTCTTTCTCCTGCTTTGAAACTTTTGGTAGGCGAACCGAAGTGGTCGCGTGTCCCTACGCGACCGAAGAGTCGTCGACCATTGCCTTTATCCCTTTAGTAAATTCCCTCTGATGTTTTCCGCTGATTCTCGATTATCGACACGAAACGAGAAATTACATATAAAGGAAAGAAGCGTCTATAGAAAATTCGTGTTTCTTCGAGTGTCCAGGGAGTAAAAGAGGCTGATGGTTTTGCGTGTCTCGAGGTCAATACGCACATTCTCGAATAACCACAGACTATACATACGATATGGACGATTGCTGCTTCTCTTTGGTTTCCCATGAAATTCAAAAGGAAGGCAGCTGCTTTCTTCACTCGCAATCAGTTCCTCCTCGGTTCGTCCCTCGAGCGACAATTCTGCGACCTCCAGTCGATCGTCGCACGTACGATTCGAATGCTCGATCGATGATTCAGTACGGAGGCACTCGTGGAACGCGTTTTTCACCTGCGCCAATCGATTCCCCTGCCCTTCGCCTCTCTCGCCAGCAGCTGCGATCGCAGATGCGGATTATCCGGCTTCTCGTATCTACTCGTCTCTTTTATCTACGTTTCTCTTTGAAAATGTAAATTTTTGAACTTGGGCTCACTGTTACCGGAAGGGTGGGGGGATAATCGACGCGAGGCCTAAAACGAAAGACCGCGATAGGATTCCTCGAGTACGAGGTGGGACACCGATTGACGATTTTAGACTGGCGCATTCGGTATGCCATATGTAACATCTGGCTCACATAATAATGTTTGATCTGACGTTTGACGATCCATGAGTTATTTGGCTGAACGAATTAAAGACTTTATTCTTTAGTCATATATGATTGATAAAAACTTTAGATCGTGGCCGTGGTATTCGTATGGCGGCGCAGCAACACGAGGGGAATAGCGAATTAGAGTGCACGGAACGTATGCTGCGACGCGTCCTCGACGAATGCATCTATCTAACTCCAGAAGCCATTGTACTCCAGGCGCCTACGCATTGCCCACCGTTCCTTGCCCCTCTTCGGCACCACCATGCACCTCCACGCACCTCCATGCTCCTCGTCGACGAAGAAGAGGCCGCGCCGTCCGGGCTTTATATCGTCTAGTCTCGGGAACAAAAATAACTCCCTATTTACATAATATAATGCGCGTATAAGTGGCTCGAAGAGATTCTTATTGACTGGACAAATAGTCGTTGGTATCGGTTTTTATCGTGAGACGTGCAGCTGCATCCAGCCAATTTTTTATTTTCTTGTATTTTCTCTCTTCGCATTTCTCGCGCCTCTCGGTTCGCCCCCCTCGACCCCCTGGCCTCTCTCGCCTCTCGTTACCTTACTACTCCCCATGTTTTCCCTACTATGGCCGACGCGTTTCTCTCGAACTTGAGTTCATAACGCGATCTTCAAGAAGACGTACTCAAGTTTCCTGCACGATTTAAATTATTTAGGCGCGGACACGTGTTCAGGGCAAGAGCATTCTCGTTATTTCATCTCGTTATTAAATGCCTCGTTCGTTCCCGTCCCTCCAGCATAGTGGTAGAGGATTTTCGGACCGATTACAAAGCCAATCAGTCCAGTCAAAGGAGAATAGAGAGATAGATAGATAGATACACATACTTCTTTATAGGAGGAACTGCGCCTGATTCGTGTTTCTCAACTTAATTTCGCAAACCTAACACTTCCAGTCCTTTCTCTTTCTCTTTGGTCATTTTTCATTTATCCAGTCCGAAGTGCCATCAACATGAGAACAAAGAGCGTCCCGAGGGCTCGACGGCAGTGTAATGTGCAATAACAGACACTTAATGAAAGTGGCTTAAGGGAATTTAAATGATTAAATCGTTACCGTAACGACGCTGAATCGATACCGGGCCGAAAAAAATAGCTCGAGGTAAAATGGCTCTATCGCAACGAGCGACTGCTCGTCGGATTCTTGTTTATGAGAATTCCTTGATCGGCCATCTCTACGAGATTCTTGCACCTCCGCGCCTTCGACGTGAGGACTGGGTGGTGGGATGATTTCTTCATTTTGCTCCGATGAACCTTTCGATCGCCTGTTGAGCTTCAGGATGCGTCACGTGCTCCGTGCACCCTACTGCGCTGACGAATGAAATTGGTCGTTCGTGTTACGTTGAGAAGGAGTCTCTTTCGCGCCTGTTATGCGAAAATGACCTTTGGCTCGAGAAAATTCTCTCATGGCATTCTGTCCGCGCGCGCGTTTCTTCCTCCCTTCTCTCCTCACCCCTTTCGAACCTCCCACTCTCAGTCTTACTGGCATCGCGTAAAGTTCTTGTTGGTCGCAAACGACATGGCGTCAGGTTAGGTCAAAGTGTCGCCAGTACAATGTGCAGAGAGGCGTCAGCGCAGTATCTCTCTCTCTCTCGCTCTTTCTCTCTCTCTGCAACATGCATATAAACTAATTCGAAAAACAATGTCGTCTATACGCGACACTGTGGCCCTGACGCGTATCGACAGCTGCTGCTGGCTTTATTGTCTCAGGTTCTTTTCCTTCCCTTTTGTTATGCGTCGCGACACAAAAGCCAAGCGCGAAACTGTCGGCGATCGCGTCTCGCCTTTTGCGCGTTGCACCGCTGACTTTTGGTTTTTTGTCTTCCAATCGGAGGTTAGTCTTCTTCCTTGGTTCTAGGGAATTTCGCGGCCTAGATTCGAGGTGAGGATGAATGGCGTGACTCCGGTCTCCCCTGCAATTTAATTAGCGACCGCCGCTTAATTCGGCCGGCAATTTGGTCAGGTCGGTCAACAGCAGCGCAGCAAAGGCCTCATTGACGTTAAACGTTGAGAGACGTTATTTCTGAGGAATTTTTACTCTGGCGAATTGCTCGAGTATCTGCGACTGTGGACGCGACTACTCCCTCGCGTACAACGCTGCCATTTTTTCCTCCACTTGTCCTCTGTAAGTGCATTGGCATTTTGCCATAGTTTTCCTCACACTCGTTAACAGTGCTAATTGGGACACAGATCATTCGCTAGGAATTCTCAGGAAACGTTGAACCGCGCTCGCGTTCCGCTGATGTAAGATCTCTGTGCGGAATGGCGCCTGACAGGTGTCCCAATGTCCCATTGACTGAAACAGCAAGTGCACGAAGAATTTGAGAAAACAAGAATGTTAGCTTGCTGATGGATCCGTTTCTTCTATAATTGCTTAATGAGGTCTCTCGAGAAGTGATTCCGGGAGTGCCCAAGGCGCCGTCTTCATTATCCGTCGCGGCGCCTCTCGGGTTCCCTCGAAATTTCGCGTTTTTACGAGGCTAAGGAAGATTACCAAGTAGCAGTGGCAGCTGTTAAAACATGGAATGTGCTGCCTTGACCGGACTTGTCACGTGACGTGCAGAGCGCACGCAGCGCACGCTGTGCGACGTCGAGAGTAGTCGAACCGCGAGCACCTTTCAAACGATCTTCAGTCTCAAACTCCAGATGTTAACCTTTCGCTTGTCTTGTTTTTCTCTTTCGCAGCAGCCAGAAGATACGAAACCCGAGGAGGCTAAGCCCGACGGGACGCCCCAGGACGCTTCTGGAACCGAAGGTGCGGAGGTAACGACGCCAAGTGCGGAGGCCACTCCTGCTACTCCCAACGCAGCGACTTCGCCTGAATCCAAGGAAACCAAAAAAAAGGATAAGGTCGGTACACCCAGTGCGGATTGACAATCATTCCAAGATCCTTGCGATTCTCCTCGCTACTCGACTGCTTTTCTTTTTTGCGAAACTAATCGGTTCTCTTCCTTATCCTTCGTCAACGTTAGCTCAAGAAGAAGTGGTCCTTCAGATCGATCAGCTTCAGCAAGAAGGACAAGAACAAGCCGACTCGCGAGGATACGCCCAAGAATGGAGACGTCACCAAGGAGGAGCCTCTCGCTGAGGTGAGTCTCTTGAGATCAATTTTCGGAGCTTGGTAGTCGCAGCGACGCTGCTGATGATTTGGTGGTGGAAAAGGAAAGGAGACGTAGAGTGCGCGAGCCCGGGGGGGGGGGGGCCCGGCCCCTCGCGAGGACGCGTGGGCGTCTGGACGCTTTTTCTCCCAGGACAACGCGCGATCGCAAATCTTATGTCTTCTCGCACGCTTTGCCTCCTGCGTGTTTTTCTTGGTTTCAAGTTTTATCTCTGTAGCGGCGGAATGAGTGTATGGCGAAGATAAGAGAGAGCGCGGGCAAGCGAAAGGATCAGAGAGTGAGAGAGGGGGGGGGGAGTGCTCTTAGGCGTGACTCATCCTTCGGGGCTTGCTCGTAACTCGCGACTTCCGCGGGATACCGTGAAGTCGCTCGCGCCCAACGGGAATCCTTCTGGAATCAGCATCACGTGCAGCATCTCGATGCTCGCGCACACAGCAAGAGCAGTAGCGACGCGTCGAACGAGGCGAAGAAATGGGGGACAAGTAATTCGAGCCTGAATTACGAACACTCGCTGCACTTCCTGCCTTCCTGCCTCCCTGCCTTCCTGCCTCGTCCTGTCTTGTGGTGGGAGCACAGTGTCCTCCGGCCGACCAATCAGCTTTCCTCCTTTCCCTCGGATACCTTTTCTTCTTCTTCGTCCTTCCTCTCCTCCTCCACCGTCGCCATCTCACGTTAGCCGCGAGCGGATCTGCGTGTGCGGAGTTTTTGCAGACACGACGACTACGCATCGCGTGCTGAACCCTGCGCCTTGCATACGGCAACTCCACGCAGAGACGTAGGCAGGCAGGCAGGCAGGCTACGCGTCCTGCGGAATGGCAATGGGAGTGGTTGTTGCTCTCGGCCGAGCACGAAAAACAAGGAACTCTCCTTCTCTATTTTATTGACTTATTACACTCATCGATTGATTTCTGTGTCGTGCAACCTACATCCGAGTGCTAGAACCCCATCCTGCATCCGAAGGTGATCCCTGCTGGAGTGTTTGCCAAGCGAGTCTAAGATTGACCGGGTCGCGCCGATGCTGACTGCGACTGTGACACTTTGCTCTCGTCCACGAGCAGCACTGTGCATCACGGTTCAACGGCCCAAACTTCCCGGATATACCTACGTTCTGTCTCGCGAGCGCGAACGCGTTCACTTAACATGACGCGGACGCTCGAAAAAGGGAGCTCATTGTTAGGGTCACGGATGGGTTAACGTGTGGGGGGTTTTCCATTGCGCGGCGCGTCGCTCGTTCCCAGTTCTCCGAAGTCACTCTTCATTTTCGCAGCTTTCTTCCTCGTGTCAACTTATTACAGCTTCTTCGCATTACGCGTGGACCAACGACGGTCGATCGACTCAGTTTCGGCTGCGCGGAAAGCGTTTCGCTAGCGAATTTCCATTTGGCCCGATTTCCTCCCTAATGACATTAGACACCCAATGAAATGATGATTGAGGCGGAACACGCTCTTTCGATTTCATTACACTTCTCTGCTTATCAAGCATTAACGGAACCCCCGACCATCTTGAAAGTTCATTCACGGGTCGCGGAGGCTGCTGGCTTCTCTCTCGTCCCAAGAGCATTCTGGGAGACAGATGATGCAGGTGTGCTGCTCACACGTATGGCTTATGGATACGTTGGATATAACATCACTCGACTCGCCAGTTAGGAGTTATGGCTTCGCAAACCACATACGTCATTCTTCTCTCTCGACGTATTGCAAACAAAGAGTCGAGTCAGCTGCATTTGACTTGCCTCCAGTGCACGCTTCGGCGTCACTCGGAATCTTACACACAAGGAAAGTGTGGCCAGGTAAACATTACATGGTTTTGTCTCTCTTGAGAGTTCTTCATACTTTAACCCTATTCCCACCAAGGTGTGGATCTTTTGAACTTTGGATCACATTATACGTTTAGGTAACTTTTGTCTCTGTAATTATATTTATGTAATATGACATTTCGTGTTCTTTCTTAGTCGATACTTACAATTTGTACTGAAGTTTAATTTTCCTCATATAAAATGTCAAGGTCATCTCGTGGTGGTTCAAGTCAGTAACAGAGTCCGATAGGAATAGGATGAAACTGTCCTAGACGAATAACCGAGCATCAGTTTCGCTATGTCCAGTAGGTTGGGTTATCCAAGATCGTCTCGCCGGTTAACTCTGTCGAGTTGCTTCCTGAGGCGGTTTCGAACATCCTATTTGAGGCAGAGGAAAACAATGCGCAATTACGACCTAATCAGTCTCCCGGAGAAGTCTGGCACTTGGCCAAAACTGTTGAGCGCCGAGGAAGAGACGGCAGCAGGGCGGGCCTCTCGGCAACGGTGTGGAAAGGGTCGAGATGGGTTCAAGAGGGTGGAAACTGATATCGACGCGTCCCGGAGACCTCGGGAGTGCGAGATCGAGATTCTCTTTGGATTAAACGGATTAAACGTATTGAACGTATTGAACGTATTAATGGGATTAACTCGAGAGATTCGATTCTCCTTTCTGTTTCCACTCGCATCCTGAACTTCATTTGACACCTCGTCCCTTGGATTCCTGAAATACCGAATAGGCAATCCAACGCAAGTACTGAAGAACAATTTGCCAGTTTAATGTTCCGGAGGTGCAAGGAAGTAGGAGACTGGTCCAGTTAAAACGTCGTGGAAAATTGTCAACGAGATTGAAATGCCGTAATTTATTACGTACGTGAAATTACCTCATGTAATAAGGCTGAGCATCGAGAAGCAGCCTTTAGCTCCTCGTGTCCTGCCCATCTCAGGCGGCTGCGAAGTATTGATTTTTCAAACGCTTCTGAAGGAGACGAAGAACTCGTCGTTCTCTAATCTAGCGAAATTTCACATCAGTAATCGTGCTTGTGTTTTGCCTTTTTATTCTCAGTGTGTCATTTGCCTCGAAATTACGTCAAGTCAGCAGGCGAACGCGTGGCAAATCGAGGGTTGAGTTCCGGATTTGGGCGTCGTCTAGTATCGAGCGCCGCGAGACGCCGGGACGCACGGAGCTGTTGCCATGCCGACCGACAGACTCGCGGGGCTTTTCGCACAGCCGCCTTCGCCCAGCAAAAGCTGCGAGACACTCGCGAATCGAGCAAAACTCGTCAGCTCGTTACTACATTCAATTGGGCAATTGGACAATTGGGCATTTTGGAAGTGATGCGAGAAAGACACAGGGAGCGACAGAGTGTCAAAGCGCTGAGGCGTCCGCGTGCGTGTCGACGCCGGCGTCGGTAACGTCCACGTCTTGACGAGGAAGATCATTATGCTTTTTCTCTTAAAGCGGTGACATCTCTTGAGTCTATATTGAGGTTTTACATAGCAGCCTGATTGGTCAAACTCGCGTCGATATCCTGAGGCCTTGGACGCTGCTTTGTGTCACGCTGACACCAGCTCTACGAGTAAAGAGATCTTCGGATATTAGTTTACGAGTACAATTACCGAGAGAGAATGAGTTTGCCGTGGGAGGGCTGTGTCAATATTTGTCACACCGAAATTCTCTCGAATACGAAAAACTCAACGCTCTGGTACTGGGACACTTAAACAAAAGAATTCTGATGGACGAGTGTCCTTCATTTGTTGCATCCGATTCTGGCCCTAAAATCACTCGTGTCGAATCTTGAAATGCGTGAATTTCCTTCCTCTGCCACTTTCGTTACCACCGTTACCACCGCAATCTTTCCTTTAGCTAGTTTAACCTGCATTGAGTAGAAACTTAATAAGGGGGCGGCAAATCCCTTTTCCATTGGCCGCGAGTCACTTGATGTCAATACGATATCAATACGACATGAATGTACGCGCACTGGGTACGAGAGTCACAATCAGTCGCGAGTCCCTTGGCGATACGTAAGTTTGTACTGCCGTTGAAAATTGACTGGACGCTGCCGGCGTCAGAGATACATTCGGGCAGTTTATTTTCAATTTAGAAACTGCAGTCAGGCGACGAACGGCCAAATCCCGGACGGTAAGCAGAGCAGTCGAGTGCTTGAACGGTAAAAATAGTGATCAGCGTTCGATGCTGCCATCGCGTTGGTTCATCGGAAAAGCTTCGACGTGACGGCGTCATCGAGCGCTCACACATTCAAGCTCATTCAGGGAATTCCTTCCTTCCGATCTCCACGCGAACATCTCTTTCGGTCAAAGGCCAAATTCTTTCGTAATCGGCTTCGTCGAGGAGACACGAAAGGGGGAGGAAGGAGAGTCGGCCGCCTTATGGCGGCGCCTGGCAGCCACCTTGATCCACTGTGGCTTGACGTTCAACGTCGAGTGTATTAAGCTCGATGAGATTCCACCTGTCGCCCTTGTAATTAATTGCGCAATATCGCAGGGACTCGTTTTGTCCTTCGACTCTTTATACACGGAGTCGAGTTCAGTATCGTTTCGAGCATTGCTTTCTGCGCCACGCGATTTCATTACGCGGTTACCACTGTATCGTGAGTTGTAGGAGAAAGATGCGAAACACTGGAAAGCCGATCTCTGTTCCGAGTTTGTGTCTACTTTGAGTGTTTGCCAAGAAAACACCGGAGATGAAACTCAGCCTTGCGGTGGCACCAGGCACGTCGCGCCGCCGCCGCAAGGATGGCATCAACTTCAAACTGGATTACGAAAGCCGAGGATCGAGTCTCCCGTTCGTCCAGTTGAATCGACCGATATCGAAGATTCACTGGAGTCGAGTGTCACCTTGAAGATGCTGCGCGATGCGGGGACGTCGGAGGCGCTCGATGTCGCGACGACGACGCATATCGCCGAGCAAATAATCAAATTGCTAACTTTCTTGTCTGATCGTGAGACAGTTTAGTCTGGGTTTTTCCATTGGCTACATTTGTCCTCGTCCTAGGAAGCTGCGAGTTGCACCAGGTGCTCGCGGATGCCTGCTGGAAAATGTCAAGGAGAAGAATGCGGAAAGTTGCGTAGGGTCATAAGCTCTGCGACGCGTAGGAGGTGTAGGGTCTCCCAGCGCGCTCTTACGAGATGAGAAGCTGAGTCCCTGTGCCAGTGTGTATCATCGAAGTATCTATGTATGTACCAGCGTAGACGGCGGGGATGACGTGGAGCTAAGAGATGGCGTCGCGGCGCGTTCATGGACATTCGGAAGGCGCGTGTTAGTTAGTGTCCTATCCTCGTTGTCCGGGTCCAAGAATAGCGCGTGGTTTGCGGCGTGAATTTTTCTTCGGGGATGCTGCTGTCTGAGGTCGCTGCGAGTATGTGGGCACGTCAGTGCACGAATGTACGAAGGTGTGTGAGAGAGAGAGAGAGAGAGAGAGAGAGTCTCCTAGCGAGCCTCCCCGTTTCTCTCCTGGAACCAATCGAGGAACAGAGTCGACGGTTCTCGTTTTCTCGCTCCTCTTGGACCTCTTGGTTCTTCTGGTTCTGGTCGTTCTCGTGGTTCTCCCAATTCAGCGACGCTCTCCGTCGTGGGACGATCCCTCGAGGTGTCTATATAAAGCGGACTGTCCTCGCGAGCCGACCTGAGTCCGTCCACGTTCTTCGCCCTCAGCAGTGATACTCGTCGGCGCTCGTGCACGTCCTAGGGAAGAGCCATCCTTAAACCTTAGAGAAGAGTGTTGTGTCGCTTCCGTTTCGCGCCAAGGGCCAATCGAAAGTCCCAAATTGGTCAAAGAGTCATCGTAATCGCGTCAGTGCCGGGCTGGTGGTGCAGGCCACAGAGGATTGACCAGGAGCCGTCGAGAGGAAGGAAGCGAAGGAAACGTGACGCAGGAAGATAATCGCGAGAAAGTTGAAGAAAAGTAAAAAGTCGAGTGATAAGGGGTGAAAAGGCAAGGAGGGAGGGAGAGAAGCTAATCGAGCCGTTGAAAGGGAAAGGAAATGGAGTCCGTGCTGAAGGTAGGCCGGACGGTGAGCAGTGGCGTGTGCAGGGCTGCCGGGGCCTTGGCGCGAGGGGCTCGTCGCATTTTGGCCTCGATCCCGCTGATAGGCATAGCTGGGGTACCCCTAAACCCACGTGATACACCTTCGATTGCAACCACCACGGTACGGCAACCTTTCTGTCCGTCTCGCCCGAGTCCTCCGGAAGTCCTCAAGGAGATACACACGGGCCCCTGGGGTTGCCCATGATGTCAGTGGCGTCGTCGACCCTACCGACGCTACCTGTGCGCGATCTTCGGGTTTTGCTCGTGCCTGTAGCACTGCGCGATTCAGACTCATTGACTCGCGCAGGTGCCTTCTGCCTTCGTTCTTGAATCATTGTCGAATTGCGAATCGCCGGAAAGGAGCAAATCACCGGTTGCTTTCCAGCTGATCGAAACTGCTGATCGTCCTGCAGTCGCAAACATTTCTTTTGCTCATTTCCGGGCGGATGACTTCCGGATAGATCGGCGCGAGCTTAACAACCTTTTCTGTAGATTAACAGTCCGATTGAGATTTGTCCTAACCACGCTGTATATGGGTTTCCAAAGCTGCCATGTTCGATTTGCTTGGAGGCGTCACGTAGACCAGCGCCTTGCTTCTTTCTGTCCTTTGCTTTGTTTCATCACCTTCTGCACTTTCACCAATTCTTATCTCGCTTACCAAGTGGCTTTCTGGCTGCGCATTTGATTGCTGGAATATAGAGCATAAGGTGTGCGTAATGGTGAACCGGTAAGTCGACACTGTGTGGTCACGCGCTGCAATGACGAACAGGCGTAAAAATAGGACGGCGAATCGTTGTTGAGTAAAAGCAACGTGTGCTTTTTAAGCTATATGATTCCTTTCTCTCTCGCCCCTTCCCCTCTTTCTCTTTCTCTCCTGCTCTCTCTTGGATTCCACTAATGCCAAACTCAAGCAAAAATAGCGCAGTGGAATGTCTGTCGTCGCGTGCTCTGGAGCATCCACAGGAACGGAGGGGCCAGAAGGTCCACGAGCGGAGGAAGGAAAGAAGATATAGACATATAGGCGCACGAGAGAAGAGCTTTCTTTGGCAACGAATGAGCGCGCAGTACCCGAGTAGTAAATTGTACCCGAGAGAGCATTGCAGTTGGCACTGCTGGCTGCGTGTCTGTCAGTCTTGGAGCTGGTTCAAAAACGATACGTATTCGATCGCAGGTGTAACTTCCTCTTCCGGTCCCAGTGCCACTGTCAATACATGAGGATCCTCGAAACTGGAGCGTTTCGATTTTATTCAGTTTCTACATTCTTTCTTTCGTCTGGATATCGATCGAATCGCTGCGCCGATCGTTTCTTCTTCTTACGATTGAGTCGAACTCGAAATTCCATTCAACTATTTTTATAAGTTATTAGGGGGGATGATAATGGTTTCTCGTCGTTAGCGAATTTGATGAAGCTAGAGAAATGGACGTTAACGATGGGGGGGATCATTTTGGTTGCTGTACCCGCAGAGACACCGGAGACCGCTGGTCTTTTACGTAGATCGACTGTCTGGAGTATAGAGTCATTAAGAAGGAACTTTGCCTTTCGCTAGTTTACATTACCTAACTTATTATTAGAGGTGCTGATACTTGTACTGGTCGCGCGTGATGACGAGTGAGAGAAATCCTATTGTTGTCCTGCTGTGTTTTCATCTTTCAATCGCGAAGCACTTCTCTGACTTGGACGAATGATGCGACCCGATCGATAGCAGCCTATAGTTAACGGAACCGTATAGTTTGGTGAGCAGCCCCTCGATTTTCAATGGGGGCGTTTCCAAGCGTGTTCCGCGTGCGATCGATTTTGCAGTCTAGACGCCAGAAACACGATACGCGAGGAATATAAATTCGAGAAAAGTCGGTCTTGGCTGACACAGTGACACGGTTGGTCACCCCTGAAGGGCGCGGCAAGTCACCCTTCAATTTTCCAACCTCTACGATTCACTGATCCTCTCTTCTGATGCCGCGTAGCTTCCTCCTACCCCCCCCCTCTCTCTCTCTCTCTCTCTCTCTCTCTCCGACTTTCTTGTTCCGTCGCCACGCCTGAATTTACGCTTCCCCTCAGGAACGAGGAAGCCCACAGCCCAACTCCCTCACGTGCGTTCTGCCCTTCTGTCCAACACGCTCACCCTCGGTTCTATTTGGTCTCCGAAGCAGCCCTTAGCTCGCTCAACTGTCGTCGTCGTGCCCCCCCCCCCCCCCTACCTCCCCCCCATGCCAGACAAAAAATAATACCACGCTTGACTGAACTAACGTTTTTGGCGTGCCTGTGAACTGCTTTTCTTTGCTCTCTTCCCTTTTACTCTCGTGAGGTCACTCAGTCATTTACTCGTGTTCTGCCTAGTGACTTCTTTCCCACTGTAGCAGAGAGGAAGAGTATAGAGTCGGGAAGATTATCGTGTCAGCAGAGATACTTCTCAAAAAATGAATATTCATCCGAAGAAATTGTGCCTTTTGATTCTCATATTGGTCTTTGTTTTTAGAGTGGCGAGGAAGTCGAGGGTGCAGCTGCAGCTGCGAGCAGCCCTACCGAAGAAAAGTCCGCTGTGAGCAGTTCAGTCGCCCCGGAGGCTGATGATTCTGCGCCAGCAGTAGCAGAGGCAGCAGCACCAGCTGATGAAGTTGCAGGAAAATTGCCGGTATCTGAAAGCGCAAACGCGACAGTCGAATCGAAGAAGGAAGAAGAGAAGCCTGCAGCGACGGCGACGCCGACGGCTCCTAGCGTTCCTAGTGGCGAAAGCTTTTCCACCGTGGAAAAGAAAGAGGAATCCAGTCCCAGTGCTCCTACTCCTGTCCCTGTCGAGGAAAAGAAAGAGGAAATCGAAAAAGTCGAGATTGTGGACGCTGAGAAAGTCGAGGTCAGTCCAGTGCAGACCATTGCCCCGGTAGAAGTCTCCCGTGCTCAACCAATCGCGACGCCGTCTATCATTGAGAGGAAAACCAGTGAGGATATCCCGTCCCTGCTTCCTTCGAGTCCTCCTCCGACCCCGATAGACCCCTCGCCCCTGCAGCAGGCTCAGCAAGTTGCAGCAAACGCCTCGGCCATCGCCGAGGCGCTCAAACTGCCTGCCGAGGCTGCACATGAGGATACTACTCTAGTTACTAGCGACACTATCATTGACACCACCACCACCACCACCACCACCACCACCATCGTCACTAGTCCCCTTGACCTTTCCACATTGAATACGCGCTCGGGCACCACCACCGCCGCTACTATCACTGATTCCCCCTTAGCCACATCCTCGTCCGTGCATGCCGGTGATCGCGCACCGGTACCGTCCGAGAACTCGTCGGAATTCTACCATGCCGAGGAAATCACTTCTCTCGAGGAACTTCCGAACGTGTCTGAAAACGGAACAGACGGGATTTCTCCAGACGCATCCAAAAGCATTGTTTCCTCCTTGAGGGACAAACAAACCGACATCCTAGCCACATTCCCGGACGAATCTGAGCCTCTTGTTGGTAAGAGCCTCACGGACGAAGAAAAAGAATTAGCCATGATAGAGCGTCAGGATGAAAAAGATAAGTTGACGGAGGCAATCAAACAGGAGCTTCAATTGATTTTTAATGAAGAGTCCCTTTCATCTCCAGCTCCGGGGAAAATTCAGTCGAAAGAATCTATTGACTCCAGAGGAGATTTAGTAATTCAGTCAGAGGAAGGTCCTCTGCCAATTTCAGGAGAGTTAATTGTTGAGGCTAAACCAACTATCGTTATTCCGGAACACAACCTCGTTTCGGAGGTTGCTCAGAAGAATCTGGAAGATGAGCCAAGTTTCCTCGAGAAAAAAGAAGAACCTCTCGAGGTAATCCTGGATGTATGTAAGAAACAAGTAGTGGAGGTCGAATCTGAAGTGGCGTGTCCATTACCACCGAGTGTCGAGTACCTTAAAGAAACCATAAGTGCGCCGATCATGTCAAGTAAGGATGTCGTTGAGGAAGATGTTCCTCCCCCTCTGCCGGACTCCCCTGTTCCGATCTTGGAACCAACATTGAAAAGCTTCGTTCCTGACGAGCTTCCAGATGAATTGATCGAATCATCAAATCCTCACAATCAGGAAGTCGAGAAAGAAATCACGCCCTGTCAACTGCCATCGAAGAATGTCTTGGAACTTACGGAATATCCTTTATCTGGAGATATCTCTCAGGATGTTACTTCTGCAAGGCATGAAATTCCTCTTGTTTGTCCAATTCCGTGCAAGGATGTCACAAGTCCTACAACGCCAACCGAAAACCTTCCAGTATGTCCTGCTTGTCCTTCGTCAGTTGAGGGTAAACTCGACCTGCTCGAGGATCAGCCAATCCCTCAAGAAGTTCTGGATAAATTACCTGAATATCCTCCTGCACCCGTCAACACCGAAATTCCCTCTATACCAGTCTTAAGTAATGCTACAGAAATTCCAGTTGAATTAGACGCGTCTGGAATACCGATAGTGGAGAAAATGAAAGAGGAGGAAGAAGTCGCGAGGGAGAACACTCTGCCGACTCCTCCCAGAAGTCCCAAATCCATTCCTAATCTAGACACTCTCGCCACTCCAAGTCAAAATTTCCCACTCGCGAATGCTTCTAAGACAGAGTGGGAAACACAAGCAGCACCGATCGCTGAGCAGAATACTGAAGATTTCAAGGTGGAAACGTGTGATGTGTCGGATATTGAATTGAAGGAGAGATTAGCCCAGTCCAAGGGAATGAACGGCGGGGAGGAAAGCACCACCCCCGTTTGTCCTTTCTCGAAAGCCTCATCGATTGCAGTCCCGGAGAACGAGCAGGTGACTAACATGCAACTCCTGGCATGAATCAGGCGGCCAAGTCCAAATATTTCGTCATACGATCCGCAAACTGTCTCTGTGGTAGCCCGAAACGTTCAACGTCCCCGTGACTCAGTTCATCTTGAACCATTCCGTATTCCCATAATTACCAATATTCTGAAACCTTCCAATTCTCCCAATATAACTCCCTCTCCTTGGTTCGTGAGCTTCCTTGCCATAATCATACTCGCAAATCCTTAATCATTTGAAACTCACACGGAGGGCACGTTCGTGAGCCGGACGTCGTTCGCGGATCCTGTCTTCGGTATCAGAAAGATTGTTTCCAGCTTGCTCCTTAAAAAAAAATTTCCCAAGAAAGGAAGAAGCGAACCATTCGTTCGGTTGCATCGTGTCCAACGTCCGGCTTCCTCCCAGGGTATCTCTTCTCTCTATCTTTTTCTTTACTCTCTTCTTCCACTTTTCTTCTGTCTCTTTATCTCTACCTGTCTATCTCTTAAAGCTCTTTTTTAAGTGTCATCGTTTCCCGTGGAGTTACCAATCCCAATTAACACGTCTCGATTACTCGATATCCCTGATTACACCAGCCCTGTGTTGTTTGCCTCTTGGTTTTCTTTAAGCATTAACACGATTTTAATAGCGAATTGGCCGCACAGGTAGTGGCCACGTAGCTGGTCCTAGTCGAGCTAATAAAATGGTTCACCACCTGTCATTTCAAGTAGAGCAGCGATATCTCTGTCTTGGACGAATCGCTGCCAACTAATATAACATAGACGTTCGTCACAGTATACTGCTAGAGAGAATCTCATTGATAGACGTACCTATAGACTTATTCATAATTATCGATATATCCTTATTGATTATTCTTATAAACGTTCTGCATCTATAACTTTGTACGCGCATAGTTGGCCATGTACTAGCCACAGCAGGCAAAGCCTGTACGTTGTTCTAGATTCCGCAAGGGAGATATCTCGCACGGGTCAATATCCTAATCCCGTAATGCATCTCGTAAGCATCTCGTATGCCGCATGCCAATTGTCTTGTCCAAGAGGGCTAATAACAGAAGATCTTCTGGCTTATCCAAGAGGGATTATATCTTCAGAGTGCTCGGAGCATGTCAAACGATTCTTTTGAAGGTTGCGTGACGAAACGGCCACGCAATTCTTCGACAGGATTCGGTTGAATGTCGCTCATCTTTGTATGGCGCATGTTGGGGTTGGTCTATATGGGTCATGACGTGTCGACCGATGCCGTTTATCTAACCGAGGCGATCTTGTTCTACTTCTTTCAGGGCACACCTGAGCCACAGGTTGCCGAGAAGGAAGCGACAAAGCCTAGCGCAAACGAAACTATCACGACGGAGACTGTCGATGAGGCTCCAACCAGTCCACCTCCTGCGGTTCCAATCGAGGTTTCGCAAGCTCCTGCAGCTCCTGTCTCCACGCCAGCACCAGCACCAGTAGTTGCACCCACACCTGCACCTGTACTCGCACCTGCGCCCGCCATTACTGAAGACGTCGCTTCGGTGACCAAGGTCAGTTATCCTTAGAAAAAGAAATCAGGCGAATAATTGTAAAGAAGATAACGAGAATGATGATCGCCCGATGACTACCTATGCTCGCCGAGCATTTGTAGTTCTGAAATCCTTCATTTAGGACACACGATGACCATAGAGCGAGGGGCCATCTGACTCTCTTTTTCTACTTTCATGCTGATAGTAGGCACAGGCCACACCTATCGTACTGACGACACCCTGACTTCTGATCATATAGAAAATTTATTATTTTTTTCAGGCTATCGAAGAGATTGACATAAATGAGAAGGCCGTTGCAGCAGCAGTTAACGAAGCCATGGAGAGCAACACGAATGTAAGTAGCCGAATGTGAATTTGATTGTGTTACAATATTGGCATGCGTAGCTGATGGTAATTGGATAGGTAAATTATTGGATTCAACGGAGTCATTTTTTTTGTTTTAGGAGCTCGTCAACGACTCGTGCCACCAAAACAACATGAATGAATAAACATCGCCGTCACAAACCGAATTGTATTTTGGGAAGAAGAAAGTTCTTTTCTCTCGTTAAAACCAAAAAAGTATATTATATATATATATATACACACATGTATATATACATATATTTGGATCATTCCTACAACTGAAAACTGAAGATTCTTTTATTACGAGCAACAAGGAAGAAACGAGAGCAATGGGGGGGGGGGGGGGGTTGAGAGAGGAGTAATGAGGGCGTGATACGAGGGACAGGAAAGAATAGATAAAGATGTAATGTATTATCGGGGGACATCGCAAGAAGAGCACCCACACACAAAAGCATATACTTTATGGTGTGTACCTACTAATTATTAGGTGGTATAGAAAGAAGGATTTGGAGGAAAAAACCGTTGAAATAATTAAGTGTCGCAATGAAAATAATTCAAGAATTTCTTTTGATAAAGTGTCGTTCACGCGACGACCGTTTCTTTGATAATAAAATGGTCGATAGGAAGAGTTTTAAGATTGGGCCGTGCCCATGGCGGGTTGTACTTCCCTTGCTATGTAGAAATTTTAAAGTGTCATTAAATATTATTAAGATAACGAAGTACATGATTTTGCATAACGCACGAACGACGAAAGTTATCGCGAGATTCGAAAGGACAGGAGCGTGAGTCAAGGAGGTACAGAGTAGCAGAGAAATTGATAATAAAGTAGCGTGTGAATAAGAAAATGGTCGTCGGAGTAACGTACGCGTATTTCGAAGGAAAATACTCATAGGGTCGCACCCTGCCGTTACTACAATATTATCGCACACGCACTGAGAGCGGGTAAAAGAGAGAGAGAGAGAGAGGGGGGGGGGGAAGAAGGGAGGGGAGAAGTAGTAGAGTATATGAATGAGAGCAAATGAAAAATGAAAAGAGTGAAAAGCCGAGACATTAAGTATACATTCACTATGCGATTTGAAGAACAATCGATTAATTGTTCTTATTTCTTTCATCATCTTTGGTCTTGTTTTATACAATGAAAAAAATGTTGTATGGTCTAACGAAGAACTGCACTTCCCCACACAAACACACGACATACACACACGCGCGCCCACAGCCGCATAATACGTGCGGATGGACCCACGTGAGACATGTGCTCGTTCACATACAGTCACATAAAGTTCAGAGCGATATGAGTTGTACGAGAGGAAACAGTCTCACGTAGCGCACTTAGTACCGTTGATCCGAAAAATGTGAGATCTGAGAAATAACATGCATTCGTGAAACCAGGACGTAGCCCACGTATCGTAACACGGACGCGCGAAGTAAAATATACAGTAAGTCGAGCAGTGTAAGTGATATATAATCTAGAAATAGCAGCGCGCGTTCGTGTAAATTTCACGTTAGTTCGAAATGCTATTTCTCCGTATGAGAACACTTACGAAGCCTATCGTAATTTTATGATAATCATTAAATATCGCCTAATTACAGTTACGTGACCCGCACAACTACCATCCAAACGGTACCTTTTTCAAGTTTTCATACAATGTTTCTACGTTTATATGGATCTCCAGAAGTAAAGATTAATTAACTATGACGGAATTTATATTAAGGTCGTAGGGTAGAGTATTATAAAGTTGAAAGGAGAAACGCATATGTATGCCCTCTATCAGAATATTTCTAAGTGTTAGAGTGGAACGAGCGGCCATTGGTTTTAAACGATATATTAATGAGAATGATAACAAGTAAGGAGAAAGAAGTAAAATTAAAAGTTGTATAGTAAACCTTATTTGTCTGGAATTTCATTAATTATATCGTCCGTAATAATGTTCACAACGAAATTAGCCGTTTCCATCTAATGAGACACTATTCAAATATGATTCCATCACAAGGTGTACTCAATATTTTTTCTTATTATCTAAAAGAATGTCACTATCAATGTCACTACCGGCGCCACCACACCCCCATACTTCGCCCTATGGATCGTTTTCCGAAACGTCTTTGAAGCAAAACGTCTCGATTATACTTTAATGCGAAATTTTGAATCACAGACGTTTGTTCACACGGGAATCCAGTCTTCGGTATCTTTGATCAGCAATTATCATAGTAACTAAACTATTCTACATTTATCTATAATCTATAATAAACTGTGAAATAAGTGTACGATCCCCGAGTCTCGATCGTTCATCTTCCTGCTAGTTTCCTCGTTTATATTTCAAAACCACCAAGGCATTTCTATCAATTGTATTTTTACTCACTGTATATTACTTTTTACACAAAAAGTGATTCTTTGGAAGGTAAGTTATCAATCAGCTTCTTCCTTTCTAATTCAAGACTTTATTCACAAAAGAAATCAATGTGGTATAGATTCCAAAACATTTATGAGAGAATCCAGTTCATCCCTATTTAATTCCATGGCTACAATACGGTCATCTTGTTGATCTTCTACAAGCAAGTCCAATTGTAATACAGGCTCTTTTAAACTAGCCATTTTACTGGAACCCATCAGCAACTGAAATGAAATAGAAGCATGTATAGATGATCGTAATTAGTTGGAATAATTAAAACATTTTGTATGACATACTATGAGTCTCCAGTTAAAATCCATCACTGTAGAAGCAGATTTTTTGGCATGCTTTTTGAAAAAGACTGTAGACATCTGGTTTCGTCGTGCTCTTAAACACTTTAAGAGACTCCGTTGCACTTCAGATGGGAAGTCTTGATAATATTCTCGAACCACCTGAAATGCAGTTCTGAATAATATTGGAACCATAGCATAGTAGCTGCTTGGCCACCCACCTTTTCTTCATTAAGATGTAATATAGCAGGATTGCTTAGAATTCCTAAAAACAATTTGTGGACAACAATGTACTCATCCTTGTTCAAATCGACGTTGTTAGCAAAAGGCTGATGAGACAGTCCAGGGTAGCCACAGACTTCATCGATACATGCATGCATCAGCTAAAGGTGAACAGTTAACCTCAGATTCAATTCAATATACCGTAAATACGAAACAAAAACGTTACCCTCAAACCTGATTTAGATTATCTTCATTGATTCTAGCTAACAGAGCTCCGTAGGAGGCTTGCTTGTCACCCATAATCTTGTTGCAATTCTGTTTCAGGATTTTCCAAATTTTGTAGAACTGTTTATCTGTGTCGCACACAATAGCTATGTTACGTGTACACCACTGTTTTAGCAAGCATTGTGTTTCTCCTTAAACTCTTAAGGTACTTCGTCTTGATTCTTGTCACTAGCTCTTCTTACTAATATTAATTTTAAATGACAATAGGTTAAAACGCTTAATCCGACATGTCAAATATATTTACATGCTATAGCCTTTTGAACCGTTACCTTGCCATCTATACGCACAATTATCATACATTATGTAGCGGTAAAACTCAGATGGTAACGAAACTACTTCGATAAACGGTAAACGTTTGCTTCGCCAGGTGCCACCGTTGGAAAGTTAGCTGGGGAAAATAAAAATGTATATGTTTATAATGCCTAAAAAAAATTGCTCCTTAAATGCTCCATATGCTTTCCTAATTGTTCAGCTGTTGCTGTGCAATGATTAACAAATATCCGTTAAAACAGAAACATATTTCTTTTATTGAAATTTTAAATAACTAAGCAGATTTGATATGATTTATTTTATTGAAGCATCTTTAAATAACACGTAAAATTTGATTTTCTGTTAGCTCGATTGCAAACGTAAACAATATGATTGGCTTGCGAACACACCTAGGACAGCTGCGTTCGAATATCAGCCGAGATTGCTGCGAGCATCGTTGGCTAGAACGTCGAAGAAGTGCGAGACGCTATCCACGGTCGAAAATACTTACAGCTACTAAAAAACAGAGATGAGTAGGGAGAATGCCAATGTTCCAAGTTTTATTCGATTCGTACATTCCTACTTTCAAAGCAATAATCTGTAATCTTTTTTATTCTTATTCTAACCAAGGTAGGTACTAACAAATATACACTAGTCGTTATATGTATAATATTTTATTCGTATCGATCAATTACAATTTATTTACATCTCTTGTCGATTTAATTAAACGCAATGAATTAAAATCAAAGGTATATCATTCAGTTACAAAAAATGCTTTGTTTCTCTGGATAATTCGTTACGAATAGCTCTAATAAATTAGAATTACCGAAACGACTGTTTCTTCTCAACAACACAGTATACATTAGTTTTCAAAGTTTATGAATCCTATAGACAGCTTAATAACGCGAAACTTGGCGGGCAGAGGTTCTCCGCTACTCACCGCTGGTTCCCAAAGCAACCCTTAGAACGAGACCGAGAACAATATAACTTCTCAAGAACCATTAAAAAAACCTATTGTTGAAATATTTTTAAGACATTTTTAAGAAAGTGCGGTGCCAACTTGACACCCGTGTAGAACCTCAATTTTTACTAAATATTATTGGATCTTGATTTACTTTGAAAATTTATTCAAAATATAAAATTAAGGCTAAATCAAAATCTCACAAAATACACGGAGTAGATAAAAATTGAATTGAAATTGTAGAATATCGAAAATAAATTACGTTCAGATTGAAATATGAATAAATTAGGTGTTTGGAACATTAAAGTAAATAATTAAATCAATAAAGTAAAATATTAACACTTAGAATTCGAAATTCTGGCCAAGCATATATAGAAGAACTGGAAATGCCCAAAATTGTGTGCACGCAAATTTTTCGCGCAGGACTCGGAGAGTGGGAGCAGGCGGAGAGTGGGGGGAGCGCTCATTCTTCCTCGAGCCGGTCTCCTATAATGGTCTCTTGGAATTACCTCTCTTATCCATTTCCAATTTTGTTCTATTTCTATATTTATTTCTTCTCTACTTCCTCATATCTTTATATTTGATTCCTTACTTTCTGAATTATCGCTTTCCTTATTTCTTCTCTACTTTTATACTCCCATCATCCCCAGGAGGTGCTGCCCCCTTATCGGCGAAAATTCAAACTAATGCGAATTTTTTAATATTAATAAGTTCCGAAAAGTAAAGGAATTTTTTGAAAGTCGCCCTATCGCAATCTAACCTGTACCAGCCTCTTCTGTGGACTATTCTATCTTTCTGCATTAAGAGATCTTTCAAAATTTCAAGGAAAAAGCCGTAGATCCAACCGTTTTCGAGATACAGCCTCACAAAGGTGCAATTTCGAGTATTTTCTAAATTCAAGAATAGACTGCAGCCTATGTAACCGTATGCTTGTCAAGATAAGAAATATTAAGGCAGGATGTACAGACTAAATAAGAATATCGGATAACATAGGGCTAAGCAAATGACTAAGAGAACTCAATTTGTTTTAAAAGGTATTGATAAAGGAAAAACGATATCAGGATATGGATAATATGGCAGGGAAAGTGGAGCATAGGTGAAAAGGGGTGTCGAGACATAAGACATGAGGAGAAGGAGAAGTATGCCGTTTGGATGGAGGAGAGTAAGAAAGAGACAGAACTCATTCATACTCTGGAATATTCGCAGAAAGCAAAAGAATATCCACGTATTATAAGTGTTTAAAGATAGTTTATTTGATAAACGCAATAATGATACAGTATACGAAGTACATATGTACATATATGGTTTACGAAAAATTAGCAATAAAAATACCATTACAGATATATTAAATATATCACCACTATAATATACATATTGTATGTTATATGCGTTACCACTTTGGACTTTTAAAAAGGACTTTTTAACAATTTAGTTTGGAAGGATATACTAGGAGGAGAGTAATGGAGACATAGGAAGGAATAGGAGATTCGAAAATTGAGTAGAAACGTTTGGTGGCAGCAGACAGGGAAGAATGTTGTTGAAGGGGAAAAGAGGAAGATTGTTAAAAAGAAAGAGTGAAGAAGAGAGTTGGTTATGACTGAGGGAACAAGGGGAGAAGAAGATGCGTAAAGCGTATGCACTATAATAATTCCTTATGTATTTATATTTAATAATTGAGAGAAAAACATCCAAAGAAATTATTGTCTTTATAACATTCATGACCCATTTCACAACACTCATGACCCACACTTATATTACAAATTACAGAAACCAAACTAAAATAAATAATATCGCTTAGTTGTTCGTTCTTCCAAATAACATGATGTACTTCGTAACCGTTGATAAAATTATGGAGGAATTGTTTGCGATATTCCTTTTTACTGGTTAATGTCCAAATTATCAGGGACGTATGCGATCACATCGGTTGGCAAATATCTCCGTTATTCCTTTTACTTCTATGTAGCAGTCCCGTCAATAATTCCATATAGTGCTTTGAATAAAAGCCCTTTCTATATTTGTATGACACCCTGCATTTAGTAATGAAGAAAAATACACATGAAAATCAATGACTCTAATTCTTAAGAATTTTGCCTGTTACCTTAGGTATGACTTGCTGTGCTGCTTGGTGACACTGCTCGTATTGGAAGTCCAAGACAGAAAGGGACGACACCAGGCAGCAACAGGACAAATTTTAAGAAATATAAACTCTAGCAGGACTAGCTTTCGCTATTATCCTATGAATGTCACTACTATTAACATTTGGCTCATTACAGCACGAAGACCAGATTATTCTGGAGGAGCGAGAAAAGAGAACAGTGGTAAAAGTAGGGAAAGTAGGAAGTATAAGGGAGAGAAATGGGCCCCACCCCGCCCATTTCCGTGAGGTCCTGCCTCTCCTGAAGGGAGCTACGACCCCTCCGAGGCCCCATAGGGGACCGTGTTTTTCTTTTCTTTTTTTTGAGGAAAACCCCCGAGTCCTGCGGCTGTCGCGCACAGGACTAGGGGGGAAAAACCTCAGGAAGGAAAGGAAGTCGGGTCGAGGGACAAGAAAAACGCACAAGGGGGTAAGGTGAAGTTAAACGCGAAGAAGCTAAGATAAGTTAAACGCAAAAGGGACAAGTTAAACGCGGTCTACCCCTTGTCAAGATTCACCGCAACGAAAGACCGCGGGCGTAGCACCCAGCAGTGGCTCTTGCGAGCACCGCCAGGACATCCCGAAGGACGATATTTAACGCTACAACCTCCGTCCCTTCCCACCGAGCAAGCTCAGTGGGTTAGACGTAAGGAACCACGCCCGCCGCCGGCGGCGGGCCCCGTTAGCCATCGATCCCCGCGCAAAATGTCTCCGACAGAGGGTGACTTTATACTAGCAGGTGCTCAATAGCACCCGCACCTACCCCAAGTGAAGAAGACCCCCAAGCACAAGCACAAATAGGACTTTACCCAGAGCCAACGGACTACCCCGCACGACCTCCCCACCGACACATAGGATCGTCACTACCCACACGAGTGCCCAAGGGTCAACGACATATTGGAGTGTTTTTAGCAAAGCGAACAAATTATACTAAATACGCAAGAGCTAGACACCTGGCTAGATTCACTATACGAAAGACCATGGCCGTAGATATCCTAAGGGGGCTCAAGGCCCCCGTCGGGAGACCCATAAGGTCCTGTTGCGGCCACAACTTGGGTCCGACCCACTGAGCAAGCTCAGCGGATGAGGCGGAAGGGCAACCCCCGACACCATGGTCTTAAGTCTAGCTGCACTAACAGGGTGACTACTCTTATATGACTACTTGAATTAATATGCTCGACCCGCCCAAGGAAATAGGAAAAGTAAGACAAGCACAATGTAAGGAGAGAGACAACAAAGTGAAACGAGAAGTTATAAAAAAAGATAAAATTTAAGAAGTTAAAAAATAAAAAAGTAAGAAATGGGGGTATAAAAGTAGAGAAGAAATAAGGAAAGCGATAATTCAGAAAGTAAGGAATCAAATATAAAGATATGAGGAAGTAGAGAAGAAATAAATATAGAAATAGAACAAAATTGGAAATGGATAAGAGAGGTAATTCCAAGAGACCATTATAGGAGACCGGCTCGAGGAAGAATGAGCGCTCCGAGTCCGGGCACTGCCCGAGCGCTCCCCCCACTCTCCGCCTGCTCCCACTCTCCGAGTCCTGCGCGAAAAATTTTCGTGCACACAATTTTGGGCATTTCCAGTTCTTCTATATATGCTTGGCCAGAATTTCGAATTCTAAGTGTTAATATTTTACTTTATTGATTTAATTATTTACTTTAATGTTCCAAACACCTAATTTATTCATATTTCAATCTGAACGTAATTTATTTTCGATATTCTACAATTTCAATTCAATTTTTATCTACTCCGTGTATTTTGTGAGATTTTGATTTAGCCTTAATTTTATACTTTGAATAAATTTTCAAAGTAAAACAAGATCCAATAATATTTAGTAAAAATTGAGGTTCTACACGGGTGTCAAGTTGGCACCGCACTTTCTTAAAAATGTCTTAAAAATATTTCAACAATAGGCTTTTTTAATGGTTCTTGAGAAGTTATATTGTTCTCGGTCTCGTTTTAAGGGTTGCTTTGGGAACCAGCTGTGAGTAACGGAGAACCTCTGCCCGCCAAGCTACCCGTTCGTGTTTAGCTCGGCTACGACGGGATTCGCAGTGTCGACGGAGGCGATGATCACAATATCTTACTTGCAGACTCGCCGCTACGATTTAGCGCCATGATTTTGGTATCGCCTAAAATCGTAGCATTGTGCATCTCCCTATTCATCTCTGTTACGAATATCACGCGTAGCATTACTATATATGTTGTGACGTGATTTTTCGAATCACGGTCCCAAGGCGGCTCCGGTTACCGATAAAGATAACGTTCTCGATTTCTGGTTCCCTTCGGATCGCCACCCTGCTCAGAAGCTACGCTCTCGGATTGATTCGCATAGATATGTCAAGGCTCTCGGAAGATTTCGTTGTTGTTTAGTTGAGGTCGAGGTGCTCGAATCTGCCGTGGGGAGATAGTCTCGACGTACCGAGTTGCCCGGCAGAGGAGAGTACCCGACGGAGACGTCTTCACGGACCGGCAGAAGCCCGGGTGAAATACCGGCGCCCCGCTGTAGAGCGGGCAAAGATAGTTGTGACACGGTTAAGGGCAGGAGAGGAACCTCCTGTCCGAGTTAAGGATGTGGTGCCCAGCTGTCGCCCGATGCCCTGGGGAAGCGGCCGTGGAGGATCTCCAAAAGATACGTACCGATTCGTTAAGGAACGCTCTCGATTTGGTTTAAAGGGACGATTCGAAGGAGATAGAAGAGTTATCGGTTATAAGGCTCTCGACCAATCAGAATGATTAGTTCTCGGATTTGACTATTGTCAAAGCAGTCTGTCTCGGGGCACCGACCGAGGTGTCACGAGCTGCCTCGCGCTCCCGTGCTGTCTGTTGGTAGTTTTTCTAGTCGTGTTTCGCTACGGTATAGCAAGTTCTCGATTCGTATAGTTCTCGCGTTGTTCTCGCGATATCCAGGAATTCTATGAATTCCTGTGGGTGTTACGGAGGTGTAGTGCTGTGCCTTAGTGTAGTGTCCACCAGAGTGTCCTTGGGATGCAGTTCTCGACCTTCCCGGATTAGCTGTACCAGCCCCGGTGAGTCTCCCAATTTATTAATTGGTGAAGGGATCTCGATAGATAGTTTAGACTCGTTCTGATACGTTCTTGGTTCGTCGCTCTCTGTCTCTCGCACTATTTGCCGGACTCTTACTCCGACCCTCTCTACCTCAAACCTAGCAGCCTGAGCGGCCGTGCATTTCCGTAACCGTCCGCTCCCGTTCGTGTATCCAGTTGCGTTTGCTGATTTCACGCGTCCCCAAAAATCGACAGGATCCGTTAAGTTATCGTCTCTTCTGATAGGTTCCGTCAGAGCTCTCGTTCTTGGTGGAGTTGGGCCTGTTCCACCCCAACTCCCAGTTTATACCGGTTCGTCAGTTCCCGGTGAAAAAAGAATTGACTGGCGCCCGCCTGGCTTGCGGATGCACGAACGACGGGTGGACGGCTGAAGGTAACGTAGGTTGGTTCTCGAAGATAGTTCGTTCTCTTGAGTTTTGCTATCGGTGTCGGGTCACGAAAAGAAATACGTTACAATGTATACTCCACCAATCAAAAATATGAGACTGGTATACCTCTTCTACTGAGAGTAGGTCTGACTAATTGATGCTATATTTTCAACTACATCGTATTTTATTTTTCAGTTGTCTTAATGCGGCAGAAAAACATTAAATTTAATTAGTACCATTTGTTACACTACAGTAGAAAAAATAGTGATCACTGATCACGAAGAAGTGGAAATTGAAAGATAATGGGTTATGCAAAGTGAACTTCGTGTTTGACTTAAATTACTGTTTGTCCGTTGCAACATAAGAATATGTATTGTTACATGAGACTAACGTTAATATTAATAACTACAGTAACGTTGCAAGCTCTACTTCTAGATCCTCTTTGACTGGTGATGCTCCTTGAAATGATTACGTGTACTTTGACGTTCCTTTCCGATGTCGCAAGAGATGCGAGTCCTTCCATTTGAAAAGTTGAAGAAGCAAAAATCAGTTTGACAAATTCACTTCTTCTGAAGTTTTGAAAATAGCGAGAGGAGTTTCCCGCACCGTATTATTATTCATGGCGGCACAGAGATCTTCTACGAATCCTGACAGGGGCCCGAAGCATCATCCGCGCAGGCGCATGTTCTTCCTCCTTTTCCGTCAGGGAGACAAAGCTGTTCCTTGTTGCATCCACCATCTTGGTACTGACAAACGTTCGACACTGCAATATTTGTAATGAATATTTATTCGCATTTTTGAAGTATTAGTAAATACTTTACCTTGAGGACAGATTTCCGGCACCGCCACGATTCCGTATATTTTTCCTGTTCCTCCTGGTGGAATTGACAATGGGGAAGAAAGTAGGCCAGAACTCTTTCTAGCAACTTCGACAGTTGGCCTGTAAAATACAAGTAAACTCAGGTCCCACTGATGTCTACATTATTAATGACAACTTACGTCTTCCAGTCAGTCCAGTAGTAATGATTCTGCGAGATGGCCAATCCGAAAGGATAAGACAATCCAGCAATGACAACGCGTACTGTTCTCGCGTCAATCTGGACACAGTCTGAAGTGAGACAATTAAATCGTTAAAGAGAATTAATTGCAGGGTAGAAAGGCAGAAAGTAGAGCATTAATCCCGAGAGAAAGTGAGGGGGGGGGGGGACTAAGGAATTCCTACACAGTCTAACGACTCACTTATTGCGAGTTGACCAGCATCTGCCCAACAGAGTTCATCGGTCGCCCAATCGATGCTTAAGGAATTCGGTAGCGCGACGTGTTCGCCTCGGAGGAAGATCTCACGCTCGGTGCCATCCGCATTGGCCCATTCCAATTTCGGTGCTGCCCGATACCAGTCCGACCAGAAGATTTTCCTGAGAAATTTTCGTATTTTATTAAAGCATATTTTGTAAATCGAGGGGCTTGCGCGGAACCTCTCTTACCCTCTGTACGGATGAACCGCCATTCCTCTGGGGTTCATGAGTCCATCGTCGACCAGGACCTTTCGTTTCTTGGTGTTCAGGTTTGCCACTTCGACAGTCTTCTTGATCGAATCGGTCCAGTAGATGTTTCTCGCGACCCAATCCACCGAGAGTCCTTCGGCCCCGTTGATATCAGAAAGGAAAGTCTCGAGCAGAGTGCCGTTAAAAAGAAACGCCGAAATTTTTGATCCTGCAATAAAATTGTCAATATGCAAAATAGCTGCCACGGCCTTCTTAAGCGGTCTCCGTTGCGATGACGGCCTTACCGCTAATGTCACTCGAATATGCTATTCCGGATATACAGTCGATATCTATGGCGACAGCCATCTGCTTGTAGTGAATGTAAATTGGAGTTCCTGGATTGGACGGACTAGGGACGAATGGTATCCTGTGTATAGTCATCCCTTGATTCACCAAAAGAATGTTGGCATCGTGCTTCGGGATTCTTCTGCACTGCGTGCCATTCCCAATGAACCCGTCGTCGCAGACGCAAGCGTAGACATTGTTTCCGGTTATTACGCAAGTGGCATCCGGAGAGCAAATACTTGGATCTCGGGCACACGTGTATTTCGGGTAGCAGTTGAATCCGTCACCTTCATAATCCTGAAAAAGAAATTAGTTCGTGCTTCAAATTGCAGCCGACATCCCGGAGACTCTGCGTACTCTGCGCCAACTCTCCTCCGTCACTCACCTCCTGGCACACGCAGCCGTAATCATTCAGATGAGTCAGGTAAACGCAAGCCGCGTTCGGATTGCAGCTCCTCTCGTAGAAATCGCAATTCAAGTGTTCCCGTTCGCACTGACGGACGCCGTCGCCTCTGTAGCCAGTGACGCACGTGCAGGCGTAACTGCCCTCCTCCGTCGGGATGCACTGCGCGTTCGCGTGACAGAGGGAGGAATTCATGGAGCAGTCAGGAGTGGAGGATCCGCAGATCTCCGGGTCGCAGCTACACTCGTACCGCGAGTTTTCCGGACTGTAATTGCACGTCTCGGGCTCTTCGCAGTCGGAGTCGCCCGAGCATTCGGCTGAGAAAGAGAAGATCTTCGTCAAGGAGGGAACGTGGCTCTGGGAACTCGACTTATCGTGTAATTGATATTTCGCCAAAAATCTATTGGACGCAAAAGAAAATGGGAAAGAGTAAAAGTTCTCTGAGCACCGATTGGACTGCAGGTCGAGCCGTCTCCTGTGTATCCTGGATTGCAGACGCACTTGGCCAGTGGTTCCTCGTGCTGACAGGAAGCGTTGGGATCGCAGGTGTCCACCTCCAGGCAGGATACTTCTGTTCAAGGATCAGTCAGCCATGCGGCTACGTTAGGCCAGGTGCACGATTTTTAATTAAGCTCGTTCTGCAGTTCGCTCTTATATTATAGAAAGTCACCGGACGCGATCTGGAAGATCACGCGGCGCAATGAGTAAAATCTCATACCTGGCTTGATGCACTCTAGACCGTCGCCTTCGTATCCCGGATTGCATACGCACTCGTATTGTCCACTGTAGTCGACATGGATGCACTGAGCGTACGGGTGACACGTGTTCACCACGTCACAAGATACTGAACAAGCATGGATATTTATTATTAGCAGAGATGCTTATGCGAGGTGGAGAATGAGTTAGAAATGCAAAAGAAAAAGAATGAAAAAGCGTGTCAATTGAAAAAGTAGGCAGCAGGCATCCCCATGGAGTCCATGGAGTCCATGGAGCGATATGCGAAACCTTGTGGATACATAATCTATGTGTGCGTACGTATTTGGTTAGTCGATGTGATGATGTTAAATAATTAGATGAATTGAAATTGGAAGAAATAATATGAAGCTTCGAAGCTCCGTGCACACGTGGACTCGTACATTGTGAGCCTGAAGGACCCATCGTCTCGTGGTTGTATCCTGCCAGAGGAACGCAAATTTCCGCGTGGCTGTCGAAATCGTATCCCGGGGGACACACGCATCGATCCTCCAAACAATTCGGGATCGGGATCGCTGATACTAGAATGCATGATGCAGAAATTCAGCATTAGTTAGTCTGTCCAATCGATAATTGAACAACGATCGTGATAACACTACTGCTAGCGCTACACTAATCGCATGCGCAGCTCGTGCGAGTCAGAGTCTTTGCTGCGCTCGCACATTCCTAGTAGGATCCTACTGTGTTCGCATTCTATGATTAATTCTAATGTTGCAGTGCAAATGGAGAACGCGTGCACTTTTTCGGACTTTCAAAATTTCCTCTATTCAATTCCCCTCTCACTTACGCTCTCGATTAACTTCTTCGGTTGGTCTAAGACTGCTCTCTTCCTCGTTGCACTCGCCATCCTCGCAGCTGGGTAGCTCTGCAAGAAGAAGCAAAATATAAAATCGGTACAGGAAGCATCGCAACGTGCGACGTGCATCACCTACTTTGACAAACTAGACCATTAAAAGAATAGCCCTCTTTGCAGACGCAGATGTAGCTTCCCTCGTTGTTAAGGCATATGGAATCGCGCGAACAGAAATGTCTTCCAGTGTCGCACTCGTCAATGTCCTCACAAATATCTACCCCGTCGTACACGCTTTGGTACCTGAGAAAATAAACACGGAAGTTGAAGCGTTAAAGAACACGAAAAATATGCTCAAGTTTTCTCTACCCAGGATTGCAGATGCATTTTATGTCATCTCCTTCTGCATCGACGACGCAGGTGCTGTGCTCGCCGCATCTATCCTTTTCCAGGACGCAGAGGTCGTCCCTACCAAAATAGGCGACTTTCGTGTTCAATCCAAAGCGAACGATAACTTCGGTCTTATCGTAGTTTATCACGCCCCTCGAGAATTTTAGGATGACCTTATTCTCTTCAGGCTCCTGCGGGGCGTAGTCACACTCCTGATAGGTGATGATCTGATCCGTGACGAAGGGATACTCGTCCCCGGATACGTCCCGGAATTTGTATACTCTGTTGCTCTGAGACGTAATCTTGCCTCTGCCAGTCTTGATGTACAGCTCCTCGTAATCCTCGAAGAGGATGGTGGCGTTCTCGGGTAGAACCGGAAGGTTCCCTCGCATCTGAGCCTCCATCTTCAGTTGACCGAAGACATCGAGTCCCAGGTAATTCGTTTGGATGGTCAGTCTCTCGCCGCTTCTTTCAAAGTAGATGTTGACGGTGTGGTTGAAGACGCCACCTGTGGAACCGATTTGCCCTTCCAGGATACTTGCTCTTCGCAAACTCCTTTCATTTTCATTCTTACCTGTCAACTGGTATCCATTTTTCGCATCACCGATAGGTTTTGCGAACAACCATCCGATAACCTCGCCCATGACACCCACCAGCTGGAAGCTGGATTCCAGGGGGTGCGGTACGTTCGTCAGAGCGGTATAGGTTCTGCCGTCCTTCGTCTGGACGTAAGATTGCAGATGTCTGCTTTCGAATTCCACGTCGTTAACGGAACCGGACATGATGCCGAGAATCCGCAATGGCACATCTGAAAGATGGTCCTACTCTGAGGGAAAATCCTGTACGGGTTAGGCCTGAATAATTGGGACGGCTCAAAATTTGCCCGATCTAAACTTTGAGGGTTGAATCGATATAGTTGAATAGTGAATGGATTGGCTGCATTGCTCGCGTACGTGTCTTGCGAAGGAGTATTTGCACGGTGGCGCGCGCGTAGGAGGATGGAGACAGACGATAAGGAGCTACAAAGCAGTCCTGTGTCTTTTCTCAAAGGGGTCCATGGCCCATGGCCCATTTGACAGACGTCGTGTAGCGGTTTACGAGGCCCCCGAGGAAGTCGTAAGAGGAGCACGTGCGTCGTAAACTATGAATAGATCAGAGGGAACTTTCGTGGTTGGCACTACGGGTGCGTGGCGTGCCTCTCTTTGCCATTTACCGAGTCAACATTGCAATTCCTTCCGAACAAGGGTGTCGCAGCTTACCGTTAGGTTGACAAGACTTTCCATTGCCGAAGAAGCCGTCCTTGCAAACGCAGCAGAATCCGACCTCGTGATCGATGCAGTGCGCCTTCGTGTGGCACCTCGTTGAATCCGTCTGACAGCTCGGCGCCTCGTTGGTCGCTGCGACTTCTATACAAAGAGATCTTCCCCGTGTGGGCCATCACTATTTCCTAATAAATACCCCTAAAACCCGTCTCTATTAAAAGGAGAAAGGAGAAAGAGTACCGTCAATGTTATCCGGAATTTTGATGTTTTGGTCGCCGGCAATGGGACCAACGTGGAAGACCCACTTCCCGGGCTCGTTGATGTTCGACCACTTTTCAATATATTCGATCCTATCGGTGCCCGAGCCTTTGAGGGTGTAGACTTTCCCGCCACTCATCAAGCCTGCCTGCGCCTTCGCATCGGGAAGCCCATTGGGTTGGGGAATCGCCTGTATCCACTGGATGCCACCCTCGGGATAGAGAAGCTCGACGAACGAGTGCGTACCGTTCGAGGAGATTACTACTTGATAGCTGTTGACCTGGACGAACAATCAGGATGCATTAGCGATGTAGTCGTGATAATTGCCAAGTACCCAGCTTCCGGAAGCTAGAAGGCGTGTGCTCTGCTCAACTGACATGATCGCTCTTCTCATTGTAGTATCCGACGTCCAACCAGGTCACGATGAAAACGTGCGAGGGTTCGAAGTCCTGGAAGTCCTTAAAGGACCTTCTGACGGTCTCGCCGGCTCGGCTGAGGACGTCGCTGGAGTTGCTCTCGCCGTAATAGACTCTACCGGAGGCTCTGGTGTCCACGTGCGTGTACAGGGGTGCGATAATAGGATCGTCCACGGGAAAGGCTATGTTGAAGAATCTCTGCATCGTCCTGACAAAGGACAGGACGCCATTTCCGTTCACCTGAAAGAAAAAAAAGATGTACCGGACACTCGTGATTTCATCTAACTTGGCGACGAGGTCGACCTGCTTCAGTGCTTTCTTTTCATTTACCGTGCGTGCTTCAATGTGTTTTTGCCACGTTCATCGATAAGAAACCTTTGATCATTATGCTCGCGTAACGCCTGCGAATTTTCGGATAAATTAAACGCGGACCGACAGTCAAATAAACGAGGAGTCAACGTACGAGGAACGAAGTTACGAGGGAATGCACCGACACACTACTGCTGTTCGTCTTCTTATCGCGCGCGCGCGCGTGTGCTACAAAGTCTGAAGTGCAAGGTATAAGGATTCACCGAGCGATGGAGGATGGAGGAAGTTCGAGGATGACTTGAAAGAAGCCTTTATGCCGCGTCTGGGATTCTGTGGAGCTAGGGATTCACTGGCTAGCCAGCTAACGTGTCATTCACCCATCTCGTTTCTCGTGTCCTGGCATTAGAGTGGCAGACGCACGCTGACACATTTATGTAAACAGAGCCGTTGCCGCGCTCGACTCTTTCGACTCCACGTCCGAGAGCAGAGAAGCGTCGCGACGTCAAGACATAATTTCGTCAATTGGCTGATGTGAAATGTGCCACCGTTAAGGCACAGCTGCTGTCCCTTTACGAGTATTAAGCCAATTTTCCTCCTGACTCGTCTCATTAAGCGACGCCCGCCGACGAAACTTCGTAGCCCTGGAGAAGCTTAAGGCTTCTGTACATCGGGCAGCTGCGTGATACTTCTAGCATTGGTTTCTGCGGGTGCGCAGGTCGACGACTGGTCTCTTGCCTTCTGCACGCATCGCAGAGGGAAAATTTGAGTTTCGTTTAAGAAAATTCGAATACGAGTCATTTCCAACGCGGCACCGATTTGAATGCCGAGGCGCCGTGACGTCGCGGCCTCGAGGCGTCGTGACATCCGGTACACAGAGTTCATCGGTGCTCCTTTGGTCGCTCAAATATTGACCCCCATTGTTTTAACGAGAGGTTAATCTAACTCGGCCGTGTCACGCGTCGATTAAAAGGAGCCTCCTTTCTAGCATGCGGTTCTCGGTGAACTCGGCTCGATTAACCTTTCCTGAGGAATTACGAAAGTTCTAAATGGGACTAGAATTCGTGCGCACGTGATCATCGTTCAGCTCCTTTGCGCGTTTCTCTTGACAAGTCGTTAGAGTTCGTCATTGTTATTCTTATCGTGATACTTGCGACAAACAACTGTATCAACTGGCTGGGAACCTGTGACAAGAGTAATTACGAGTATTTACGAATTTTGTCCGGATATACATTTTCTGTAGATATTATAGCAATATCTCGTGTAAAAATTGTTATACGGCGAAGATAAGGGCCTAATAGATAGGTCCAAATAACAATGAGGGTCTGGCATGGTATAATGATGAGGAGGACCTTTCATGGCATTTCACAAAAAGTTTACAAGGCCGCGTCAAGGAAACTGTATCTTTGAAGCAAAATTAAAAATATAATTGCGAGGCGCGTGTTATGATCGGCGGACACGTCTGTTTGTGCTGCCGGTCGTGTAGGACTAGAACCAAATCAGGAGAGTTGACAATCTACTCACTGAGCCAAAATCACAATTTTTAAATTTTACTTCGATTAAGAATAATAATCGTCACTATTCATACATATATGGAATAGTCTAAAATATAAAAATATTTTCAATACATTGAGTAAGATTTCTTGTTTTAACGATACAAAATTTAATAAATTTATATAAAATTTTTTTTATTCAAAACACATTTTCTATACATAAAAATTAACATATAAACTTTTTCTTCTCTGAAAATTCCAAATTATTACTGTTGTCACAAATACATTGTCAAGAAAAGTACCGTGTAATCGCAACACTATTGAGAGCTGCATCAGTTCCCTGATGGTCAGTATTAATTACATGCGACTGCAGTCTTCAATGCATTTGGCTTAGTAATATTTATAAAAAATGTTATCACAATGTGCCAGTACAATTAATCTCTTGGAAAGTGACGCCGACGTAGAAAAGATGTAACTTTTAACAAAATTAGTATAAATATTGCTTCAATCGTATTTTACTGCCTGGAAAATTAATTTCCAACATCGTCATTTTTCTGCGCGATTTTTGAATAACTATCTCCACGAGTTTTTCAACTTGCTGGGCTTTTACCACTCCTAATAGCAGTGAGTGCCTACTATCTCCAGCAGGCTATCTGAGGTCAGGGGTCATAGCGAGCCAATGACACACACATGCGACGGTGCGTCGTCATGAATGGGGAGAAATATAGTGAATAGAGATAGGACGTTGAAAATAGAATAGGTAATGGGAGACACGTCGATGGACAACGCTCCGTGTAGTCGGAATAACTCGAATGGATATTGACGCCATTTTCACGAGTGTGCCAAGAGAAGAGGCATCCTCATGGGCAGGTTAAAGATCGTATCCCCAATGCCCTCAACATCCTCTATCCAATCCTCGAAAGAGAACGTCCTGCCTACAAAGAATGAACGTTAGCCCATAGTGACGCTGCTCGTCCAGAAAGGCATTACACTTTCGTCACTCTGGGGGCACTACGTCTCAATTACGCTGGTCCATGATCACCTTAGAGATTTCCCAGTTGTGGCGCAGATGCATGTGCACGCACCGCTCTTATATCCGTTAACGCAACCGTGTTTAATCGGACGCAATCATTTTGATGACTAGAATCGCCGAGGATAACCGAGAATGGAGATGATTGTCGTGTAGGCAGCCGCACTCTAAGTGGACCGTCGTATCTTCTTCGGTATCGCCCTCATATCTATGTCAATCAGTTTATCACGGTTTATCGCATTTTCAGGCAGAGTTTCTAGGTTTGCATGCCAATAGAAACGCCCCTGCACCATTCGACTCTTACGTCACGCAACGTTGTTCCCGAGACTTCGGTTTAGCCCGTTTCCGGATCGCTATAGTATTTCAAAATCGTATCGGTCGACCAATTGCCAATGCGAGCGAAACATAAGGACGAAACATAATTGAAATAAAGTAAAGTTGTCCGTTCGGCTGCGAGTTTTCACAGTGACACCTTGATGGCAAAAGAAGAAAGGAGCGACTCACTCAGTCGCCGGTGTACGTGTGTTTACTTCGAGAGTGATCTCAATCCTGGGACGGAACTCTCAGGATTTCTCGTCGCAACTAAATTTCGCTTTCGACGTTCCCGCTTCAACTTCGTCGTTAGCTGTTATTTCATTCGCTTCGTGCTTTTGGCTTTTCACTCCGCACTTCGACAGAGAGCAGTGGCGTATCGTTTGCGTCTCTCATTGATAATGCGGATGATGATGATACGAGCCGCTCGTTGGCTGATTCATGAATTCACGTTCAATGGAACTGCCGACAGGCCTGAACGCCTAGTGTATATACGTATATACGTATATACATTTGCGCGTGCGAACCCGCATTTCTACTATCGAACATTGCGCGCGCGATTAACGATCGTTCGAGCAACAGAATCTCGTGGAAACGGCGCGACCGAGTCGATGAGACTCGGAGCTTCCCGGAAGTCTCTTTAACTGGCGCTGACGCTCCTCCATGAGATCATGCACCTTCCAATTTGAACCTTGAAAAGTCTAGCAAATCGACGTTCCCCGCTCACGCTCTTGCTGGATGCTCGCAGAGAGACTTGCCACCGCAAGAGTTTGGATTCAGTAGGTAAGATTGAGAAGACTGGGCCCGCCGTCCCGCGAGAGACGACTGACGGCATCCTACCGCCCTATCGCTTTAGCGCCCTGTCACGCTATTTGATCAAGACGCGTGACTCAATCGTACTTTGTATTTTGGAATATTTTACTCACGATTATGGAGTTGTAGATGTTGTCATAGAAGGCAATTGGCGTCTTCAAAGGGACCTCCACGGACTCGAGTTCCCCGTTGGCGGCAGCCTGGAGCGTAGCGCCTCCGGGCAGGTTGTAAGGATAGAGTTGGTCCTTGCTGAGGGCGTCAACTTGGGTCCCTTTGATTGCCAAGAGCACGAGGGCCTGCAGAAGGGCCCCGACCAAGCACGCGCGGCGAACAACCATCCTCTCGAAGTGTCTTAACGCGACTGATCGCCACCACTCGCTTACTGACTAATTGACTATAGTTAGACTGGGACACGCACTCGAATACACATGGCTACACTTGGCTTTGATAAACTCCGAGGGAGTGAGCTTCCCTCCCCACCATATAAATGCGACTTTCTCGGTTTCACGGGAAAGAAAAAAAAAAGGAGTCGCCAGTCGTTTTTACCAAATTGCTCCGCGGTTTACTATTTACCTCTCTTGTTCCGGTCTGCGATGGGTCTTTGAGATTTGCGGAACTGACGTTCGGACGTCAGAGCATTTTGAAAAACTATCTTTCTCTGATGTCGTAATTACCAAAGTAATTTATTACACGTTGCCAGAGTTACCTTTAACCCTTGGTAAAAGTTAAACTATTTAAGCGATTGAACGCAGCCAAAGATTTATAGAGTCACGTGAACTGTATATGTATTTGACTGACTGAATTCTTGCCGAAATGTGTCGTTACCGAGTAGACACGTTGGACTTCCACGTAGCAGAATAGTAGTAAAGGCGATACAGGATAATAGGTCATTGAACCTGCATTTGTCCAAATTTGAAAGCATCTCATCGTGTCCGCAATTGATTTTTATAATGATTTTAGTGATCTGAATCAATCGCAAGACGAGCAAATCTCAATTCTACAATTTTATGATGACTCTATCAATTGGTTCGCCCACAACTTCGCCACACACATGTGTGTGAAATTCCACGTGAGTCGGTGGAGCGTCAGCTCAGGAGTTGTGGGTATCGCTTGACAGACGCTGAACGTCGCTTGTCAAACGATGAATGGAGGTGGACCTACATTAGTGATCTCTATTGCGTTGCAGTCTAGATGACGAAATATTGTGCGGTTGACGCTCGCTTAGGGAGAATTCACGACGCTGTCGTCGGCGAATCACCTGAAGTTAGTTGGAACGGCGAGAAAATTAGTTGGCTCACGTTGTAAATTGATCTTTATTACAAGAAATTACATGGCTAATTTGTACATATAAAATATGCGTATGGTACAAGTACTATGATACAGAGACGTAGTGGGATGTAGAAGAATACATGACAGATGGATTTATCTTGTGTCTATGATTATGAATTTGTCTGTATGTGAGTGCGAACGTGCCAATTGAATATGCGTGCGCCTCGCGTGTACGTGTTTACGCTTTTTTTCGCATTGCTTCGTCAATCCTAGGATTCCTAGCTAAGGATTGCAACCGAGTGAATGTGGCGGCAGCCACAGGGATACGTATAGGTAGTGCGCTTCGGGTAACCGTCGACGATTCGCTGGGAGTCTCCAAATAAACGGAAGGCATCTGATCATCCGTATCCGGATCAAGCGGAAGTAAGACCTCTCGACGGGTTCAAATGAATCGGTTGAAGGGAAGCCCAAAGTAGAGTTCAGAGGAGAAAGAAAATGGTGCCTCGAAACGATGGGGGAATTCGAAAGATAGACTTCTCGTTGCGTTTATTTCACTTTTCCTCTTTCTCCTTCTCTCTATCCCTCTATGTATTTATCTCCCAATCTTCCTTTAACTTATTCCTCTTCGACCAATTTCTTCTCCGTTATTCTCATTCGCCAAGATTTTTTCATTTCGCTTCGCTTACTCTCACTCTCTATCTGTGTCTGCACTCGTGGCAGCTCTCGTTTTTTTTTTATCACAACTAGGCTCTCCTCCCTTCCAATGCGGTTGCTCGCATGCTTTATCATTTAAGATTACGAAATACGTTTAAGTTACTTTTCGTGAGCTTGCATCCCTACGTGAGTGTTATGAATCCTACGAAGTGCGGTAACTGCGTATAATAATTAAAACTACGATAATATTGAATTAACGTGCGTGCATTATATATTAATTACGGCCTTCTTTTTTAATTAATGGATAATCGTATAACGGTTTTGGCAGATTGTTCCTCAGCGGGACGACAGCTCGCGTGTGCGCTGTTTCTTAAGATATTTATCGTACCGTGGCGATGTCGTATTTTTGCATTTATTCTTCTCCAGCGAGCTTGACATTCGGATTATGCACGGGACTTTATATACATATATATATATTTTTTTCATTTAATACGAACACAGAATGAAAACGCCGTAACGTCTTGACATCAGAAAACTGTCATGTTGCGTTACTCGCACTTGCTCAATGTGTAAATGTCTTTGATGTTCGCTTGTCTCTCCAATTTTGTAACCCGTGCAATACTAAGCTGGTGCCTGCCACAGTCTCGATCGAAGGAGACGTGTCTTTTCTAATTTTCTCTTTAGCTTGTCATTCGATCGTGCGAAATACTACGCCGAATAGCGATGACGGTGAGAATGTGCGATGTCCGATGAAGTTATTAGCTAACGAGTCGGACGGTGCGATGCATCGTGAATACGAGTTAGGCACAAGGTTGAGTGGGATTGCGGATGCAGATGCGGATGGGGATGGGGATGATGATGAGGTTGTGGTTGTGGAGTAGTTAGCTGGGCTTCTGATCAGCACGTGGTAAAGCGTACTGATCCGAATCTATGTTAGGTGATTCTGATGCCGGGCGGTGGCTCGATATGGCGACGTTGCTGCAGGGGACAAGTGTCGAAGCACGTAACCAGGAGGACGTGACTCTTGCAGGCTTCGACTCTCTTCTGGAGGATGAAAGTCTCTGCCTCCAGGGCTTCCAGGAACGACGGATCCTGCCAGTCCATGCTGTCCTCGACGTGTACTGTTCATCAGAAACGAATCGCGTTAGACCTTCCCGACTTTGCCGGACAAGATTGAATTAGGATTGAGAGAGCGGCAGAGGTGCACTCACGTTCAAAACTCCATCGATCATCCGAAACCATGAGGCGTTTCTTTGACTCGCGTAGCTCCTGCTTAAGAAGGCGCTGGCGCAGCCGCAGGCTGTGTATCCTGGACATCGTGCCACGGGGCTCCGAGCGTACTCGCGCGCGCCGCTCCAGGATGGCCACGTCCTCGCCTGAGTACGTGAGAATCCCCTCGTGGGTTGGCTGGGACTGGGCCCGGGGCCCGCACCCTGCCACCAGCCGTCCCACCGCTGAAACACCCGCACAACGTCGAGGTTAGAACTCCCAGCGCGCCACCTGAGAAGAACCACCGTACGTGGGAACTACTTTAGCATTTCTTAAGCAGATTAGTCAAGCAAATTTGAGCTTTCGAGGGTGAGTAGAGGAACGTCCAGAAAGAATACGCGAGAGAGAAAGAGAGAGAGAGAGAAAGAGAGGGAGAGAGAGACAGTTAGGAACGAGAGCTGATTAATGATACGCTATTGAAAAGTGAAAGGTTGTGAAAAATTATGCTTTCGTGCTAATGTCCTAGACGTTATTTCTCCAGAGTCTATTTTTGTGAGCGCGGCCAAAGTCAATAAACCAGGGATTATTAATAGGTCCAACAGCAGGAGTTGCTCCTCGTGACGGAGCAGGGAGTAAACTATACGAATAGGAAGGCGTACCTTGGTGTTCCTGAAGAGCGCTGGTCTGCCTCGAGGAGTCGCTAGCGATGCTACTGCTTTCACTGTCCCGTACGACGCTGTCGTAACCCGAGCTTTCGGCTCGATGCCTCGAAAGGGTAGCCGGAGAGAGTTTAGCAGCCCTCGGAGTAGAATCAGCCCCTGAGTCATAACCCTCTTTATTTAATCCCAGAGACGAGCCCAAGCTCAGGATCTTCCGTTGCATTTTTCCTGAAGATGGTACAGAGGACGCTATGGACAATTGCAGGGGCACCGGTACTGCAACGCAAAGACACAAGTGACCTCCGGATACTTCATTCTCGTGAGGTTTGCATTATGAACTTCAGACGACGGTTGACTGTCAGTCTGCTTACCTGGAAGCTTAAGGTCTTCTTCGATGTCCGATTTCCCAGTGACCGTTCTCTCGGATCTCTCGGCAGTAGTGAAGAGCTTCTTGGCCTCGATGTACTCTTCCTCAGGATCAGAACCCGAGGCCCCGTTTCCTGGTATCCTCTCAATTTCCTCCTTGAGATTAGGATTCGAAGCGCCATCTGGATGCCTGAGACTAGATATATTGCACTCGCCGAACTTGGCGCAGTATCTTTTGGGACTTGCGAGGTGTGCTCCGCTGCTTGGATACCAGTAGGACGTGGTCGCGGGTCGCGACATACTCTGCCTGCAGTTGTCGCAGATTTTCTCCTGATCGGTTTTGCCTGCGATGTAGGCAGGCTCGCTGTAGATACTACCATGGTTGCTGGCGTTGTCGTTGAAGAAGACATCCGAAAGGGACAAGGACTGACAGCGAGACGGTGGACGGAAGACGGTGGCGGCTGGAATATGTCCTGCGTTAATGTTATACATGCTGTAGCTAACTGAACATTTAAAACTGTTATTTTTGGTGGATCGTTTTATTAGTGTGATACGTTTAGGGAGGAAGAGGCATCGGCAGGATCCAACAATTGGCTCCATATTAGGATTCGAACTTACATGGAGCGTCCCGAACGCTCACGGAGGACGAGTTCTCTCTCTGATAAGTTGCTGAATTGGAGACGTTGGCGAGGGCAAGTTTGCTCTGATAAAGTTCGTGGAGACGAGCCAATTGATCGAACTTGTGTCTGGTTTCCTGTTCCAGGAAGTCCTCGTGGTCAAAGTATGGTCGAGGAAGCATGCCCGCCCCCACGGGCGGCGGGTATTGAGGTCTGTAGCGTTCGCTGTCCGACATCACTGACATCGAGTCTGGAAATTTTCAATTTTCTTCTCTCTCGCCATTGTTTAAGAGTAAAAAAAGGGGGAGTAATAGGAGATGATGGAGAGGGGCTTGATAGCTTAAGCTGCTCAAATATAGCTTTTTCGACCATCTCTTTCTTATCTCGAGAGGCTGTCGAAAAGCAATTACAGTTAACTCGCCTATGATTACTAGAGTTTTCAATGATAGCTAATAATAGATAACGTAAGAGGATCTTCTGGTTTCTCCGAAGAGAACCACTTCTCTCCTCGCAGGATTCTTAAAAGGCGAGTCCTGTTATCCTTATCACGGTCTCTATGGGTTGAGAAAGTTGTAAAGAGGATCCCAGTGGACTTACCAGTGAAGGTCGATACAATGGTAAGATTTTCTTGACTCAGTATCCTCAGCGGGTGTTCCTCTTGGTCACTTTCCGGCAGAGGATTCTCTCCCATGCACAGAGCAATGTCCTCCTCAGTCACTTGGAGGCAGGAATCCTGCGTGGGAACAGGTTCCAAATCCTCGACCTCGACGATCTCCAGGATCTCGTCCTCGGAGGAGAGAGAATGACGGGACGGCAGGACGACATCCTTATGCGAGAGATTAAGACTCTCCATCGAGACTTCTCTGCTGACTCCGTTGCTCAGAGGTTCGATAAGAGGCAACGGAGGGGGCACCACGATCTCCTCGTCGTCGTCTTCATCGTCCGGCATATCCAATTTGGACCTATCCAGACTATCCTCCATTATAGGACTAGCTGTAAGATCCAATCCGGAATCCGTGTTGGACTTGACGTTAAGAAGGTTCAGCTTGGCACCCAGTTTTTCCGTGATGTCTTCGATGTCGCTCATCTTCATACCCTCGCTGTCGACCGTGGAGGACATGTCGTCGTCGTCGCAGGTTTTGAAGGTCGTCAGCTCCTTGAACTGCGAAGATTGGACTGCAAGTTTCGGATCTATTCTGGGGGCAACGTGCTTGGTGCGCTGAATTTGCGAGGACTGATTCTCCACCCATTTCCTGATCATGCTCTTCTTATGACTGTCCATAAATCCATATCCTGATGCGTGCTGCGTGTGAAGCGGCAGAGGGCCGCCGGCCATTTGCATGGGCCCATCTATCCATGTCTCGCGTTTATGATGATGCGAATCTTTAAGGAGGTGCCGAGCCTCTGCTACTTTGGACTTTGAAATTCTTGGACCATCTATCCATTGCTCGTCCGATCCGCCACTAGGTGCTGCCACGGGTATCTTGCTTGTCGGCGAATCGTTCAGCTTGGACGTGGAAACCTTGACCGAAGTTTTCCTGGCTGGACTGGCCTTGGGAGTGGCGCTGTGAGCAGGCGACGTCTGCTTCGAGGCCGTCTGCGTCAGGGCCTTCACGAGCTTCGTGGCTTTGTGGGCCGGACTTCGTTCTTCTGGAATTCTGGCGGGCCTCTCGGCCGCCGAGCCTCTCAGAACGCGGCCCATCGCGCATCGATTGTCTCCCGAGTTCAGACTAGGTATGTAGACGGGAGGATGCTCGCCATCCGTGGCGTCGTCGACACCAGGACCTACGTAGATCACAGTGTCGGCTGAGAGATCCGAAGAGCTGGGATCACATTCGCTGTTTTGTCTGGCGGCTTCCTCCCCGGAGCTTCCGCCACTTCCGGTGCCCTGAGTACCACCGTTGACGAATTTTATTTTCCGACGGCGCATCCGGTGGATTCTGGACGCCAGCTGGACCGTCGTCAGTGTCTCTGTGTAATGCTGTGCATTTGGAGATACGTGCGCGATCATAGCGGCGTGACACGTAAGCGACCCCAGACACTCCTTAAGCAGTTGCGTAAGTTTGTGCTCCTTGTAGGGGAGATGCTTCTGCCCATTGAAGATCGCCAGAAGGATATTGCCCAATCCTGAGAGAGGGATTCCACCTGATGATTTTCCGCGATCGGAATTCCCCAGGTCCATAAGATGGAGTCTGCTCCTGCCACCGGCGACTTAAACGAAAAAATTCTTGCAAGCTCGAGAATGCGTATCCCGTATAGTCGAAATACTCGACGGGCCTGATAAGGTTGAATCGCGAGAAACGTACCTCCTCCTTTGCCGGCCACGCTGTACTGGTAAACGTGGAGCGTGTAGAGCATGTGAGCGTCGCCGTCTTCGCGCTGTCGACCGGCGACGGCGGCGTCGAGGTAGAAGGCGGCACGCTCGGCCGTCGGCGCCCTCAGCTCGCTGTGCTGCTGCAGCTGCAGGGTGCCGAAGAGAGGGTCGTCCCTGAGGTAGACGGCTGGTGATTGTTCGGAGTCTGAAAGGTGCCAAGAGTCTTTCAGTAACGCTTGAGAAAGGCGAGTCGGTTGAAAATACGACTGCAATCAAACGCAGAAAGATAAGGCGAGTGCGATAGTCGAGCAAGCAGGTAATCATCGCCGAATGGCTTTATCGCTACCTTGTAAATAGCGATCGGACTGAAGACGTAGTTACGGGGTGTCGATCGTAAGCGCGATATAAAGCAGCATTTACATTCGGTAGTTGCGGAGGCGTTTCTTCGACGTCGATACTTAATGGTGAGGCGAGTCGGTCAATATGGCCTCGTAAAAGCCGACTGCTAAACGTGAAAGGGGGTGAAAGAAGGTGAAAAAAGGTGGAGGGAGATACAGGACATAGAGACACCGTAGCAGCTGCACGTAGGTGCTTCTTGGCATCCTCCTTCGCCCTACAGGCGAATAAATGTTTTATTTTCAGTATCGTATACTCGGTAACGTCCGCTCGTTTTCATGGACCCCGCATGCAGTAGCTTCCAGCGTAAAGTGCCTTAACTTTTACGGTATTTAGATGTAACCTCCTTCGTAAGTTGCCAATTAGCTTTTTACTGGCAGAGGAACCTGTTCCTCGATATTACGGAACCTTTCATTCTCTCAGAGTGTCCACGTTTACAGTGTTGTTCTAGCATGAATCCGGCAGGACGAGGACCACTAAGCCAGAAGAATCAAAGGAATCGAGGAAGGACATTGCGAAGGAAGAGGCTGTTAAGGGAAGAATAATACTGATTCTCGCCAAAGGATCTTCTGGCAGTGATCCGCTAATAGAATGAAAAATTGATGGAGTAATCGTCCATCCCCGAAGCCCGACCTGGCTCAAAGGATTCATTAAAATTCCGACGGCGTTAGTTTCCGGCTTGACGTTAACGCGATAGAAATAGAAAGGGGGAATAATGTGACGCCACGGGGTGCTAGAACCGAGCTAGGAAATCAAAGGCTCTCTCCTCCATCCTCCAGCCATCGGGTCGCTAAAGGACCGAGGAGACGGGGAAAGGAGCAGGAACGAGTGAGCTAATATTTTTCCGAGTAGCTCATAGTTTTGCGTTTGCTGGCTGAGCGTCGGGGGTGGCACTAATGGTGGCAGCACTGACAGCGCGTCTACGGGAATCGAGGGATTCGTGCGCTGTCGGAGAACTCGAGGCCGAAGCCGTCTGGCAATATCCATAAAAGGGACCAGCGGAAGTAATATTCCCGGCATCTCCGGCATCTCCGGCATCTGCGCGGCGTTGTAGACGACTCGAAAAATAAAAAAAGCACCTTCGCAGCTTTCTTCGAGGATATACGTGGCTCTTTGCAGTTCAAACGCGCGGACCGGATTTACTTCAATATTGCGAAATGATGCTCGATCGAAAGGACAGCGCGACACCCGTCGAATCGAACTAGCGAGCTTCAACTGGATGAGCCTGAAGACGAGAAGAGGAAGGCAGCCTCTTTCCACGAGCGCTTCGTTCGCGAATCTTATGTAATCCCGGCCCGTGACGCGACACCAAACGGAGTTCGGATGCGACGGGACGCGAAGCGTCGTTCCTTCTTTAAGCGGCGGGTCTGCGTCGGGTGAAACGAGCGCCGTCTCCACCGGAATTCTCCTGGTGCGCCAGCTACCGACCTCGAGGATCCTCGAGGAACAGAGGGTGGAGTTCCAGGGGTCATGCGAAAGTATTCGTAATAGGCCGTCATGAATTCTGGGCTCGGTTGCCTTCAACTGCATAAACTATTTTATAAATCACTTCGCGGAACACGCCGAGGAATGCTCTCATTTACCCGCTAACTTTATTTATACGTCCCAGTTTTAATCTGAACGGCGTTTAATTTAATATTTCTAATTTATTCCGTAGCTGTAAACTGGAGCTGACTTGGCTTCTGCACTTTTTCCTCTTTCTCATCTTCTTTACTTACTTTCATCTTCTTTGCCATCCTCCATACCATATTCTTGTGTCTTCGATGCAGCAAGGAAACAGGCAGCCTCGCCTGAGACATTTCCCAAGCGCTTTAACTTTTACGAGCGAACGGGAGATCCACTTGGCTGGAGCAATTAAAGAAAAGCCCTTTTACGACTCGGATTTTCGGCGGAGGGCTCCTCCCTGGTCCTCCCTGCTCCAGCAGGCTTCACGGACTTTCCTCGAGTGCAGATTCTGGGAACCGTATCAGGAACCCTAAGGCCTTTATTACATGTCATATACTCCTACACTTAGTGCAGAATAATGTCCTCGAGTCGCGAATAAAATACCTTAGTGGCCATTTTAATGCTTTTTTCCTTCCCATGCAGGCAGACGGTTCTTATTTTATTAGCGGCGTCGATGGAATATCGAGATACGTGCGTTTCTGGCTCTCATGTACGCAGGGCGTCGGTGCCCGACGTCTCTCCTGGTATCCTCCTGCTTCGCCGATGGAACAGGCATGTAAAACTAGAACGGTTGTAGCCGAAGTGCGGGGCTGAGAACTCCCGACTTCTGCAGCGACTGACAATGAGAGATATACGAGACTCCCCGACTCCCCGACTCTTACGTTTCCCATGAGAATCGCCTGCGATATCACTTAGGAACGTTAAAGGATATCGACATCCTGTACATACATTTAGGATATCCTGATCAGGTGTCGAGGACGTCGGCCGGGATACCCGAGCAATTCCTAATGCTGCAGGCCCGAGCATTAGAATCTTATGGGAAAACAACAGGCAGCTCGGGAGGCTGATTGACTGTGACTTCTCGGAACCCACCCCCTCCTCTTTGGCTCTTTTAGCAGTTTGCATGAAAACTTCGAATAATTCGCTAAAGGGTGCAGGATTATCAAGTTTTTTTGAAGAAAACTAAAGCCTAACTGAAATCCACTCAGCCAAAGAAACATGTTGGACTAAGTGCAAGAAGCGCTATTCGACTTGGCAGCGATAGAGATGGCTCCCGAGATAGCAGTTAATTATTTAATAACCTGGAAAATTAATTGCATCGCTCTTTAATTAGTCGCTCAATTCTCGGGAGAACGGAAGGAGACTGGTACCTAATGCGTTCGTTCCAGCGCACTCCTTCACCCACCCTTCAAACGGCTGGAACTTTGACAAGTCATTTGACCAAAGCGTTATTTCGGCTCCTCCGATTCCAGCACTGTGTGCTTTATACTGAGCTATCGAGTGCGCTTATAGGGGGTGATACGAACAAAAATTGATGGCGGACCGATCGAGGGTGACAGTCGAAACAAATAAGACGCACGGAAATAGAAGGGGGTGAAACCGAAGGGTGAAATCGATGGGCCAATGGCCCTTTGGATCTCGACGAAGAAGGTACAAGGAAGTGAGAGAGAGAGAGAGAGAGAGAGAGAGGGGATGGAAGGGAGGAAAAAGGAAAGAATGGCGCAGGCCGTTCCACGGTCCTTGAGCCGCATTTGCATGTCGATGTTGCAGAATTTCGTCGGCCACCGCATAAGGGGGAAGCTCCATTTGTTTTGCTCGATCGCCCATAAAAGATACTTTTCTCTTGTAGCAGATGGCTGCCATAGAGAAATATAACTAAATCCCGGCCAATAGGACTTTTATGCAGGAGTGCCTACCTCTACGTGTCCCTCCCTGCCTGGTTGGCTGCGCTAGACTAACTTAACTTATGCCCACGTTTCTTCTCTTTCTCTGGGTTGAGCTAGAGAGGGTCGGAGCAAGCGTCAGGCAAATAGTGCGCGAACGAATCTGAATTGTCAAATCGAAATCCCTTCACCAATTAATAAATTGGGAGTATTCACCGGAGCTGGTGCAGCTAATCCGAGAAGGTCGAGAACCGTATCCAGTGGGCACTGCACTACACCTCCGGAACACGCACGCGAAACCCATAGAATTTCCGGGATATCGTGAGAGAACTACACGAGCGAGAACTTTCTATACCGTAGCGAAATAAAACTATCAACAGATAGGACGGGAGCGCGAGGCAGCTCGTGACACCTCGGTCGGTGCCAAATTCGAGAACCAATCATTCTGATCATCTGATTGGTCGAAATCCTTATAGCCGATAACTCTTCCATCTCCCTCGAGTCGTCCCTTTAAACTAAATTGAGAGCGTTCCTTAGCGAATCGGTACGTAACACTTTTGGAAATCCTCCACGGCCGCTTCCCCAGGGCATCGGGCGACAGCTGGGCATCGCATCCTTAACTCGGGCAGGAGGTTTGCCCTTTGCCCATCTCCAGCGGGGCGCCGGTATTTCACCCGGGCTTCTGCCGGACCGTGGAGACGTCTCCGTCGGGTACTCTCCTCTGCCGGGGAATTCGGTACGTCGACACTATTTCACCGCGGCAGATTCGAGCACTCGATCTTCGGAAATAAAAAACGTTTTTTCTATATTCAATTTCTCGACAATGAGAGTTTTCGCGAAAATCGTTAGTCCCATGCGCGTCGAGGATTCGAACAAAAGGTAGAACGAGAAGTGAGCATCGAGCCTTCTCCCGAGGAAAGGCGGAAGTTGCTGAGCTACGAAGCCGGAAACGATTAAGCCCATAAGCCGAGGAGGACGGTGCGCGCGAGAAAGGAGTACGGGGGTTAAGTTTCCCGCTCGCAGAGTTAAGACTGGAGGACTGGAGGACTGGAGCGCAGACCCTATCGCCGACGCATAACTCTCGGCTTCAATTAATCTGAGTGATTATGCCAGCTGGTATTATTTGAAGCTTGGAATTAATTGCGGCAAGTGTTAGCCCTTTGTCGGGGGGGGAGGTTGGAGTTACCAATTTGGCTCTCAGATGGCGTTGCGATTGCAAAGTTCTTCGCACGGGCACTGATCTGATCCGAGAAGAACGCAAATCGATTAGAATTTCTCGAGCTTCGCGATGAGAAAGTTCTTTCTCTTTCTCTGTCTGTGTCGGCTAAAGAGTTTCTTCAAAAGAAAATCTCTATGCAGGAAAATGCATGAGTTTCTCTGAATAATCTGGACAGGAGCCGAGTCTCACGTGAACCCGTGAATGATGCTTCAAAAGAAATATACTTGTTCCAAGCACCGCATGGGAAGATATTGGCAGGCACATGTCACTCACCGTTGGCATGTGCGGCCAGGAGGTCACGAAGCTGCTGCTGACCCGCAGTCAACTCGACGCAGCTGACCCTCACGCTAAATCTAGCGCCGGTTCTCTGTCGCTGCTCGGAAATCCCTCGGAAGAGCCAGGCGATGGCGCAGGGGATGGCGCCAAGGGTGTGTCCGGCTTCGGCGGTGCCCAGCATCGTGTGCGACTTGCCTGCAACAATGAGAATTGCGAATGCAGAATTTATAACGAGTAGCATGAATAGTTGCAGGTACAGCGTGCGACTATGGTGCACAGAGAATTCAGATAATTATCCTTTTCCCGGGAGCGCAATCGTGTCGAAGCAATTTGCCGGATGCTCTGGAGTCGCTGAGCTCGCGCGTGCAGCTAATGCTGATAGTACAGTAGGTGTTGGACGTAACAGCGGATAACCCTGTCAACTGTTTTGTCCTAGCAATAATTGGGATATTTGATTTGTGGGAGTGGCCGCCGCTTTGGCACGATTAATTCCTTTGGGAATTCGAGGGATGAGTGATCAAGGGGTTTTAACTCCGTGATATTGCTGAATTTACTACTAATGCAGGAACGTTGCCCCCTCGCACGACATCTAGAATCGCTATACGGCCGAAGCGCAGTGACCGTAATAATATCGCTGTGGCCCCTTCGAATTAATTTATTGAGCACTGAAACGAGGCTGTTTTGCAGAAAGAGTTGCTATCCTGAAATTCCATTAAAATACCTTAAATTACTTCAACTCGTGTGTTCGGGAGGTTGCCGTATTTTGGACCGATGAAAATGCCACTGCCTTCCCGTTAGGCAATCACTCATTCGGTCTTTCACTCCCCGGCAACTAGCAAGCCTGTCTTTGAGGAGTTAATTAGCTTATTAACGAAGGGCTGCTTAATAAACCCTTCGCTAATTGTAGGAACACTTACTGCGATGGAATCGAGAAGTCCTACCAGTACGGGTTCACTTCCTGCAGGGATTTATGGGAACATTGCCTTCAGGCTCCTCAGATAAGCTCTACGATAATCCGACTCGATTCCATCTCTCTTATCATTTGCGCTACTTCGACTCTACCCCTTCGCCACTCCGACGGCACTACGGCACCCCAGCCACGTTATCCGCCATTCGTTAAGGCTCAACAGCGAAACGGAATTGGGAAGATTAGCGATAGGCTCTCTAAACTTGCAGAACGAGGAGAGGCGCCTTGGCTGCGTCGCCATTAGATATACTAGCAAAACAAAACGTCATTAGTGTTGGTTGAAACGGCAACGGAAGAAAAACCGGCGGCAGAGACTGTGGAGATCAGGGAGAAATTGTAACGAGATGCGGGAAAAGAGCAGGAATATTTTATCGATGAAAAAATAAAGGAGCTCAGCTCTTATTAAAATCATAAAACAGAAGGGAGGAGGAGAAGGAGGAGGAGGAAGAAGTGGAGATCGGGAGAAGACGGAATAAAACGGAAGGAAACGGAATCGTCGGAGTCGACGGTGGACAAAGAAGAGAAGTGGAGAGGAGGGAGCGGGGGGAGCGGGGGGGATTGGAAGCGGGTGTAGTAAAATAATGAAAACGCAGCCACTGCTGAATCTTAAGCGATATTTAATTGTCTTAATGTAAGACCGTAAATTGTGTTATTATTTAATTAGAAAACTGGAAAAGCCTGAGAACGCGCGCGCGCTGCAGCCGCCGCTTCTAAGACAAATAATCTTTTATATTTCTGGCTAGCAAAGGGCCTGTGGCCATTTCTTACCGATCTTCCCGAACGGAGATGCAGCAAATCCCATAGGTGGATTCCGTTGCGTTTGCCCAATCGTGAAAAAAGAGCTTTCGGAAAAACATCCAGCCCACGTCAAACCAACGTCTTCCTTTATTTATGAGTGTCGGTATCGACCATATGCTCAGCCCCGCTGTATACAGTATACAGAAGACTCTTGCAACGGGGACGCCACTCAAAGATATTACTTGCCAGTCTACGTTACACAGCACACTTCGCCATCTTCAGGCTCAGTTCTGGAGCCGCTCTTTCCTCACTCCCCCTCGTGCTCTCAATCATCCGAAAAAAACCACACGAGTTTACATCACGCTTATTCTTTCTTTTTTATAAGTTTTGATCAGACTTGAGCGTTTGAGCGTGCGGTCGGACTTGGCATTGGAAGGAGTGAATCATCTATTAGTTCACAGAGAGAGAGAGAGAGAGAGAGAGAGAGATCAACTCAGTTTCAATGGATCGTTACTTAATAGTTAATTATCCCACTACTTGATGTAATCTTTGCCTGAAAAAACTTTTGCTACAAGTATTTTTAGTATCCGTCTAACAGACTACTTTTACGTGGGCAAACTCACGTTTCACTATCAGGATAGTTCCATATACTCCTTTTCCTTCCTCAGACGACTGATTATTTACTTTGGTAAACAAACAGGCACTACGCGATTCTCGGGTTGACGGAACTCGAAATTTTCTCCAGGGAGACCCGCAAGAGCCACGCTCCTTCCTTTTTTCTACTTCTCTCGTTTTCTTTTGCCTTTATACAGTCTTCGATCTAATTTAAAAGTTTTTTTCGAGCGTGTTATTCTTACAGGAGCAGTCTGAGGTGTCACTGCGAAGTTTTAAATTCAGAACTGGTGGGTCAATAGAAATGTTAAAAAATTATGAGAGTGAGTGAGTATCTTGATGTATAAGTAAAATGGCGAGACGGCATGGTTCTGCTGACATAAGTAACTATCTAACGCCCCGTAGTCAGATCGTGCGATTTCCATGAAATTGTGAGCAACGTTGAAATTCAACACTGATAGCCAAAACGTTGCAGCTGGAATTCTCAAATTCTTTTTTTTTATAAAATAGCAGGAATTTAATGGACAACATCAAACATAAGAATCCATTTTCGTTTGTTCACCTTAAGCAAAACCACCATCCGGATGGCTGAGTAAATCATCGAAGTAAATAGCGATAAGGATGGATGACTGACATACTTTCCCCATCCCTTTAGCCCTTTCTTCGTTTTCTTTTAATTTCCAACCTTTTCTACTTCCTCGTTCTTTCCTCTCTTTTTCCCGTATGTACAGTCACCCGCAAGGCGCCCCCTGTACCTTTCACTCTCTACGCTTTACCCTCTGCAGCATATTCCTCTAGTCTCGATCTACCCCTCGCGACGGTATAATCATCCATTTGCATGCAAACTCGATATCACTACTTAAAATGTAAAGCAACTCGATGTCTCGACCAGTCGTCCTGCTCTCTAGTCTTTCTCTGGCGGTCCTTACTTCGTCCTCATCCGACCTGAGGGCTATTTGACAATAACAATCGGATGTCCGCAGCCATTTACATTCATAAACGAATAGAAGAAATCGTGTATTTTTTTTACACAAAGCTCTTTGAATTCTTCCCTTCTTACAGGAGGAAGTTACTTTGCCGTCTGGTGAGCGAGGCTGCTCGGGTGGAGGTTGCTATCCTCCTGGAAGATATTACAAATCGACAATAAGATTCCGCTGTCGGCAGCAGCGGCATCGATCCGACGCAGAGGATAATTCCAATGAGCGCCTCGGAGCAGCATTGTTCTGTGGTTCCTTTCACGGGAGAATTTCCAGCTGGGTCAACCTGTAGCGAGACGGAAACGACTGCGGTCCTTGATTGTCGAGGATTGATCGATGGACTGATTGATTCTCAATCAAAGTGGATGAAAGGTTTTTCTGGGAGTTTTCATTTATCTGATTATCCCGTCTACGTTGAATTGGACATCATCGAGCAGAAGAGGAGAAGCCACCGGAACGGAGGGCTCTCGAGAAGGACGACGAACTTGTCGTCCTGGCGAGTGAAAGCGCAGGATCAAGATGCGAACCTTTGAGAATATTATCTGAGGAGGAATAGAAGCGTAAAGCTGCGTTTCTATGGAAGCGAACATACGGCCCGAGTGTTGGGACCAGCTAAGCTCTTTGAATTATCCTGAACTTTCCTTGCTTCTCCGTGGTAAATCCCCGCGCAGAAAGTGGGCTGTCGACTCACCTAGACCGGCGTGTCCGAAGCAGAAGAGGCAGCCGTCGGTACCGTTGATAACAGCGTGGATGACGTCGGTCAGTGCACTCGAACAGATTTCAGTCTGGAATTCAAATTTAATTTATAAATACAATGGACATAATATTAATTGCCAAGCAGAAAATATAGCTTAATACTAGACCTTATAATATAGGCCTGAGAGTCTTTTAAAATGGTATCGCCTAATTCCCTCATAGAGTGAGGCGAGCGGTCTGAGCGGTCCGAGCTCTTCTGTTGTCCTTAACACGCTGACTGCCACGTCACCCATATATGGGCATTTGCGTTTCACCAGGGGTCAAATGCTAGTAATTTTTCATATTACAAGACAGCCTGAACTTTTGGAAAATATAATGTGACAGCCAACGTCTTAAGAGAACATGGGACTGATCTTAATAGACACATGCTCATCCCTTATGCGTTACACGATTCCTTCTTTATGCCTAATATATTCATAGCCTGGGAACAAGAAGTCTTTTCTCAAAATTCTTTAGCCTGATCTGCCAGGATCACTGCTGCCAACGCAAGTGCATTCTGCTCGCCAAATTTCCGAAGAAGCCTGGAGGAAGCTTGGAGCGACGGAATATTGTTCGCTAAAGATTCGCTGGATCGTGAAAGGAAATACGAGAGAAAACGAAAGAATGATGAAAAGAATAAAAGGAAGCAAAATAAGGGGAAAGAGGATGGCGTGTACTTGGACCAAACAAGATTGAAATCTACGCGGATGCGGATCAGATGAATTCTAACACGAAAATAGGAAAAAGGGAGATGAAAGTCGAACGGTGGGAAGGGAGGCTGCGGTGGCGAGAGTGCGAGTGCGAGGATGAGGATGGGAGCACCGAACGAGAGAAGGCGAAAGGGGAGGCTGCAGGTAAAGCAAATGGAAGGAATAAGTCCAGTTCCTTTTTTCTCATATGGAAATTCCAATCTGGTGCTGGCATCTCAAAGGGTGTTGGTACGGTGGACCTAGAGACATCCTCCCCCTTCACTCGTTGCTTCTTAGCTTTACCTGTCCTTTCAATACTTTCATCCGGCAGATCATTTCCCTGATCCTGAGCAGCGTTGCAGTCATTTCCCAGCGAAGCATCGACCGGGACATTCGATATCTGCAGGCAAACTGAGCGTCGTGCAACCTGAGACTGATGCTCTCTACCTTCCTAAGGACTCCCATCCCATTCTTTGCCATTTTTCACGTTCATGCTCTCACTCGAAGGAGGAGGAGGTATAATAGCAATAAACAAAAACAACATTAACAGATCCCCGGAAAGCAGTATCGAAGGATATAACGAGAAGCAAACAGATTCCGCATAGGTAGCTACTCTCTCTCTCTAAAAGGCTCGCAGCCCTCGCAACTCCCTTTGAGCTTCCGTCGGTTAATGAAATACGTGACCGGAGCCTCTGTCATAATCTAAAACACTTTATTCGTAAACTGAGCTCTCCAGCGAGAACGAGGAACCAAAAGGGATTGTGTTACAGGACTGCAGGAGTCTGCGCCTGCATAATGAGCAGCGGACTTCTTGCATCGTCGAGAGCTTCCGTGTCTTTCCGGCGCCGACGGAGCCTTTAGGTCTCGGAGGGAATGACAGAATGGTTCACACTCTGGGAGATATTAATGGGGGTTCATCGCGAGTTCTGACAGGACGAAAACACGAAAGCAAAAGCGAATCGAAGCAGTCGGACTGCTGGCGAAATTAAAAGGGAAACGCGGATATGAGTTACGAAGGTTCGTCCTATGGGAAGGAGGATTGAGCTTCAGGACGCGTCTTCGTAACGCAATATTGGCGCAGCCCACTGGAATACCAATAGAGGGTTGGAAACTCGGAGAGAGCAGCGAAGAAGGGGGTGGCGTTGGGGAGGGAGGGTACGGGGCAACCTTGGTGTCCTCAAGATGGGTGACGGCGTCGGCTTCGGCGTCGGCGACGTCCTTCCTCGAAAGGCCAGCCAGTTTCCTTTCGCTCACTTCCACAGCCTCTGCTCTAACCTATGGAGGGTGAAGTACCTATATACCTATGCGTCCTTAGTACGAAATGTAAAACTCGTGTCGAAAGTTCGAGAAGAAGAGCGGAAGATCCGGGAACACCACCGGGAGTGAGTGAGTCGAAGGGGGTTGAGGTCGAGGGTGAGAGTCTGAGACTAAGGGATGCTCTCTCTAATGGTCGGAAATAATCGAATGACCTTGTTCGACAGGGGCGCCAATTTCTTAATTCTCCGCTCTTCTCAGTTCGCAGCCCTCTTTACTTTTTCTACTTTTATTCCCCGTTCTCTTTCACGGGCTCCTTTCCTCTTTTTTCACCGACAAAGTAATCCACGGGAAGGAACAGGTGGCACCGCCTCTGGAGAACCACGCGAGGAAACAATTCAGAACTCTAGAAAGAATTTGCGGACTTTATCGCAGTCCTGCAGTTATCGGGTCTCGCATTTTCGAAAGAGCCATTGGAATCAGGGACAACGCTATTGCGCCTGCCCTGGCCGCGCGGAAGCCTCGCACCTCGCTCTTGAGTTTTTGCACTGGGAGAATAATTTAGCGAGCCGGCTTCGTCGACGTACAAGTAGATGTGCACGCTGTTCCTCTGGAGGAACCGCAGCCAGTACTGGTCGCTCGCGTGGCCCATCTGCTGATTTCCATGAACGCGTTAAGACGCAAAGGTGACTTCACCGTCGAGTCCAGAAATCGTTCGATCCGGATGCGGCATGGAATCTGGATAACTCCTTGCGGTAACAACTTGAAAAGTTTCCATCCCTCGGGTGTTTTTGCGACCTGACTGACATCAGCGGGTCCTGCCTGAAGGGGGGTCGTCGGAAAGGGCTGCTGCGAGAGGGCCGGCAGTTCCTCTCGCCCCACGTGTCATGAAATATGTCGCGATTTACACGCGAGATTGGCGTCATTGGCGCCCAGGGACCGAGTGTGCCCACCCCACCCCCCCGCTCAGGCACCCCACTCGTCGCTCACGCCCCCCCCCCCCTTCTTCCTCTTTATCGCTCCGGCCCGCAACCGGGATCAAAAAAGCATTTGGAAAATCCGATCCGTGAAATGGCTGCGGGATTGCTGTGGGGGACGAGGAGGCTGAGCGATGTAAAATCGAAAGGAGCGTCGACACCGACGCCAAACTACCTGCCTATACGTGGACGCAGGTATTTCCATCCAGGCGAAATATTTCAGGTTCGAAGTGGGGGATGGATGAGGGTGCTCTATAGAGAATCGGTCGCCTCCTTGCGACACGGAGGGTGGTTTTCGAGTCTCCCTCTCCGTCCCGTTGGGGTTCCATCTGCCAAACTTGAGAAGCCCCGCAGAAACTTCCCTGGCCAATAAAGAGGCGGAGACCGGAGGACGTCTTTAATGATCGGCAGCCGCGCCGGTATTACTCTAGGAAACAGATGCGAGGGACGAGGCAGCCATTGCCACGTGCTTCTCCGCACGGATTCCCGATTACAACTTTTTCCATCGTTCCTCATTGCTTCCGTCTTTTCTTTCGTTCTTCCTCCCGTCTCTCATAACTTTCCAGCAGGCTTGGCATCGTCATCGCCCCGCCGATGCTGTTGCTGCTGTTGCTGCTGCTGCGGCTGGTGATTCTCTTCGATTCTCTTTGACGTCGTCGAAAATCCGACGAGATAGTAATATAGTAATCGTCCCCGTCACTGGATGCACCCATTTTCCATTAGCCTCACGTCCGTCCCCTTGGCAGTTATCTGCCACCCGTCAAGCTTCATCAGCATTCGCATCTCGCGGCGCGCGCCGTCGCAGATTAATTCCTCTGTAATATGGAAATGCGCATCGGTCGGGTTGCGTCATTCACCCACCGGAATACACCAGAAACGGGCATAGACCCGTATGATTGGTTTAGAGATTGGCTTGACTAGCCGTGCTCGTTCCAAGTACCGGCACCCCCAACGTACACGTATAGCGTCACTGCGTACTGCACTATGGCCAAAATCCTCAGGATCACAGAGAATCTCTGTAAATATAATAACGGCAGAAAGTCATGCTGTCACTCGTGCAGGTGCACGAGTTTCCTCAGCCTATGGAGCGGCGAGCACTGCGGCTGCTATCGGACAGCATCCGGATCAGGGCGGCGCTCGTTCGATCAGCATTTCGTGGCAAATGAGCAATAGATCGGGAAGCAGGACGCAGGGTCCGTTGTAGACGTAGAATACACATGGCGTAATCTACAGCGTGACTATCAGTCGTAAGTCAATAATAAAGCCCTTGTTCCGCTCGGGTCATAATGGCCCCAGTGAATTATCCTTCGCAGGGCGCATTGTCCTGCTGCCCTTCGGCCGGAATAGAATTGTCAGTGCTTTCATCGAAATGCGCCTAGCTTACCCTCCACGTATAGCGCCTGTACATGTATCAGCGAGTAATTCAGATGGATTTTCGGTTTATTCGGCGAGGATTCATTTGCACGCTGCTCATTTTTATAGTTGCACCGAGTGCCGCGGTAACTCCGCTAACGAGTCTATCTGAATTTACACGTTCTTCGAATTTAGGTGCATCCCTTGCACATTCTCCACCCTGCTCATCCGCTGCTCTCGTCGTCGCTAGCGCCACTGCCGACCGTTCGCTCTGCTGTCCAGCGTGGCTACTGTCTGTCTCAACAAAAGGGAGAAAGTGCAAGAAAAACACAATAGAAGAAGAAGAAGAAGAAGAAGAATAACAGGACTGCCAAAGTAATTGCACTTAAAACCCAACCGACATTTCTGCCTCATTCTTCTCCTCGGATACGTTATACTTGGCACCCTGCCTGCTGCGGCGAGCTGCACTGCGCAGATCGGAAGAAAAAGTTCTAAGCAAATTGAAGCTACAAAGATAAGGTTCTTAAAAGCTCTGGCTACACTTCGAATCCCACACGTTGGCACGCCTGGATGCGTGTCACATTGCACGCAGCACAAGCACAGCCAGCGGAGCACCGATTCCGGATGTGCGAAGATCAGGCTGCTGCAGGGGTCAACCTGATAGGATTTTTTGAGCATAGCCGTTCAGTGGCCGGGGTAATGGTAGATGGATGCCGATACGTGAGAAGAATAAGGGTTCAATTGCGAGACAGGAGCAGGGTGGGCAGTGGCTCTTAAAAATTCAAACGGAAGTTCGATAACGAATCTGCGTTTGACATGGTTACGTCGGTCCTGCAGGACTCGGAATCAATCCCAGCCCCATCCTGCCGGTCTATCGCACCGAACTACCGAAGGCACGGGGAGGCGCACTCCATTCGAGAGCACGGCCATTGTACTGTTTGATAACAATCGGTAGCAGACATTTGATCGAATCAATCGATTGCTTTCCATGGTTCTTCTAAACACGAGGAGAGCAAGAGAGGCGGCGGATGGGCTGGGACTGTGGGACTTTGGAGAGGAACGAGAGGAACGGCTGGCTGCTCCCCAGAGAATCCTCGGAGTCTTCGCTACGGTAACGCGGGTATGGCTCCGGGCTCATTTGAATCCTGCGCTCAATAATGTCCCTTGGGAACTTCGAAATACCTCGAAGCCTGATGGAATTTTTTATCTTTCGTTCCCGAACCCGCCGCGGGTTTCCGGAGCGACTCCAGGAGTCTCCGTGTGTCAGAGTTCTGAGTCTTAGCTCGGAAAAAGTGAGAAGAGTCAAGTCAGGGTAGCCGTACGTGGCAAGAGAGTCCCGGGCACCGAGGTCGGGGGGTTAGAGAGCATCGTGCGCCTGGAGGGTCCTCGTGCTCTGGGTACTTCGGGGGTTGGGGTTAGAGGTCGGGAAATTAGTTTAGTTATGCGCCTGGCAGGGACGCGTCTCTAACTCTCTACGTTTCTACGACGAACCCAAGTCGGCCGGGCACGTACCGTTTCATGCTAGACGCTCCAGTAGGATCCGCCTTTATATTTACGCGGCCGCGCGACGTCGTCAAAGATTCCGCAAGGAACGCCTGAGCCTGAACGGATGAGCCCCGCTGATTGTCAGCCGCTTCAACTTCCGCTTTCTAGAATACTATATACCCTACTGGCACACGTGTGCGTGGCCCCTCTGCCTCTTTCTTCAATCAGGAAGGAGCTCACGGGCCTTGCTGATTCCTGGGGAAATTGAGACGAGCGTCCTTTTGTGATTACCTGAGAATCCTCCTCCGTGAAGATGGCGTCGAATGCGAACATCTTGGGCGCAGCCACTGTGGGTCTGCGATCCTCCGCCGAATTTGACTGACCGGATGCTGGGTCCACGAGGGTGACCTGTTTCTTCCGTTTGTCAGCATTGAAGAAACTTCCACTCTCGCCTGATGACACGCGCAGCATCACTTTCACCTGAAATAGAGAAAAGCACGAGGATTATTATGGGTAGGCGACGCAGGCGAGATGGAAATTGATCTATCACGTGCGCGTCTCAATATTCCAGGATTAATTTTGTTTCGACGAGAAATTGTCTAATGGATAATTTCTAGGCATAATAGGATGGCAGCAACAATGCTGGATTAAATTACAATCGGCCGGTTAAACGAGCAGCCAATGGAGCAGTACCCTGGGCATACTCAAGTATACTCGAAAGTTATTAGTTCATTAAATTCGACTGATTCGAAGTTTGACACATGGACAAAGGGCTTATTCTTCTGACCATTCAGTCGGGAAATTTACATTTACCAACGCAGGCGCACACTTTTATTCGACAGATGAGAACTTTAAGGGGCGACAAGGGAATCGCGACGGGCATTTATTTCTGATCCAGGACGCGCCTCAATTGCTCTCCTTATCATTGTTCCGGCTTTAAGAGCTGCCAGATTCCCTGATAAAATCGATAGAACCAGTCTTAGAGAATATCCGGGAATAGAGACTAATTAGGCGGTTTAACGGTACATTGTAGTTCGACTGGCTGCGTCTGACTCCTTAGGATCGAGCGCAATGAGACGGAGGGACGACTGAATAAGAGTGGAGCGATGTGCGCGTCTGGTATTGGTAGCTTCGTTCATTATCTTCGAGAAGCCAATCGAAGATGCTTCGATGGACTCTCTCTGTCTCTCTCTTTCTCTCTTATGGCTCAGAAATAATTTGAGTAGCATATAGAATCTCTTCGGGAGACGCGGACTGTTCCTTCGGCCAGCAGTTGTATTTACTCCTCGATCGTGCTATCTGTCAGAGATATACACAGGGGTATATTAGCAATATAGTTTCTTTCCTCCGTCTTCCACAGGAGCGGAACTCGATTCGAGGAAACTTTCCTAAAGGCATATCGATTCTTCCTTATCTGTTGCACTTGTCCTTCCATACCGCACTGCGAAGGAGTCCTTCTCAGACTCAGCAGACGTTAAGGGAAAATGTCCCCATAGCTTAGGGTCTATCGTCAGCTGATGTCCGTTCGGTCATTCCGGTATTTAGAAACTTATTGGGCATTCAATTGCGAGTCGGTTTTGAGGACCAGCTCATAGGGCCGATAGAGCCTTTCGTTACGGGCTACTACGGCAACACTGGCCAGCGCCAGCGCCATAACCGCCATAGCCATCAAACGTCGGTCAAGTAGTTTCGAAATGGACCTGCGGCTTTATTGCCACTGTTGTCAGTTTATGCCCCATTCGCCTCGTCTCAGGGGAGGTGAGGTATTAACTTGAATTTAGGCTCTGAGCTATGAATTAATAGAACAGATTTGGAGTTTACGATATAATCTATTAGTATATTGATTTTCGTTGAATCATGAGCCGAAGGTTTGTGCTGCGGACCAGAAGAATAAGAAAAATGTGAATTCAAGCGATTGGACGCATTAACGTTCGCATTTTATGAGCTTTCATCGCCAAATAAAAACCTTGTCGAGCTAAATTTTGGCTCGTAAACCTGGCCGCGTAGGGTGAGGTTTAAGGGGGTTCAAGTCGAATTAAATTTCAGAGGCTGTCGTGCCGACTGAGGGGTAGGTTGGTCGCTCGCTCTTGAAAATTAATAATAAAAGTTTATTCGGGTGGCCTACGAGGAATCCGAATATCACGATTCGTTAAAAGGTGAGAATTACTTCGCGTCTAAGTAATCTGGTAATCAGAATGAAACAGACCCAGTGCTAGCTGGGCCCATTGCATAAATATTTGACGACGCTCGTCGATGGTTATTATGCGTTATTATGCACCATTTTACGATTTTGCTGCTCCGTCACTACAGATATAATGGAACACATCTCAAATTCCATGCAAATTTTCTATTGCGCCCTTTCCGAGACTCTGATACGCTCCCCCGTAGGACGAGCCGAATGAGCAGAAAACACGATTCCGAAAACCCCTGCTGCTTCGATTCATGAGAGCTTTTTTTTTAAAATATTCATTGCAACAGGCGAATGCTTTCCTTCCATGGTATTTTTTGAACTTTCCGAAGAATCAGAGTTCAGTAAACAGGTCTGGATGTTTGTCCTCGTCCTGTACTTTGTATGCTGCTGTCAGCACCGTCCTGACACCACTAGGCTCCCGCGACAGCCTTTGACTTCTGGGCTTTGTCCAACTACTGACACTCTTCTCTCTACTTTTGATCTAGCAGTGATTGCAGATTGCAATGAGAATGAGACGCGACGAAGGAAGTAATGCCAAAACGAAGAGAATAAAGTCCTCGATACAATGAAATTCCCTTCCGTGCTAAGTAGGACGTACAAGGAGGAAGAGGCGTCACGATTTGAAGCGACATCCGCATACAGTGAGGCTTTCGAGACCGCAGACTGCCAGGCGCTGCTGTGTTGATTGGCTTCGGATCCACGTCGCATCAGCTTCAGAAGAAAATACTAAATCAGATGTTTTCGGCTTTAGCTTTCTTATCCTGCATCAGTTGCGCCAGCAACGGTTTGCCCGAGCAGCATCTCCGACAGTAACGCCGGAGAAAGTTCCGACATGTCGGAATGGCGAACGGAATTATCCGACGATTGCAGATAACCTAAATAATGTTGGCGAGCGAGGGTTGGAGCAACCCCTTCGTTAAAGCGGTAGTAATAACATCATTGGATGGCTCGAGGCGTTCTGGAAGGCAGTGAGGAACGATGGGGCGGTTCTCCGGCGCTGGTATAGCTGCTGGAACACGTACACATCGATCCTACTGGAACAGCATCAGGTAACTCTGCCGTTCAGCAGTAGTAATAGCCCCCTCCTCGAGGAGGACCGTTTCCACCCCCCAACCCCCCGGAGCAGCACGGCCCGAAGAGCTGGCTTGATATCACGACTTGTATCTAAATATTTCGCCTCCGGCCTGCGCGACTCGGTGCCCGGAATTTATGCCGGCTGAAGGGTGGCACAGCACGACGTTGGAATTTGAATCCCGAAATGGGTCAGGGGCTGCTGCAACAAACTCCAATGTCATTTCAAGCGCAGGAAAATGTATTCGGTAAACGAATCGTCCTCGCGCTTCCCCAACTTTTATTACCGTTTCGGGGATTCATATTGCGGTGGGAACGAGATAGCGATAACGCGTACGCGAGGGGGAAGCCAGAAGACGACTTGCTGCAACAGGACTTACCGAGGAACGAATCCGGGCGCATTTCTGGTGTCGATTTAGAAAAAAGATGATTTCCAGGTAAGAGTGGACTCGCGGGATGGGCGCTGCACCAGTTAGGGCTTGTCAGTCAGAGCGATGGCAGGAGCGCGTGTCTCACGCCATCTTATACCACGATGCGGCGTACGTAGAACAATGTGATGCCGTAATGGCTGTATAATGCTGTTACGTGTTACGCTAATATTGCGGTGTCAAGCGACGTGGAAAGGTACAAGTTTAAATACTTGCTTACTCAGTTACTGGCTGCTCCGCTCTGGTGCAGGGGGGGTAACCCCCTCTCACCCTCCAGTAAACACTTTTACTTTCCCTTGGAAGATTCCTCCTTCTATTCATTTTCAGCTGCAACTTCCATTATGGCACTTTGCACTTTTCCTTTTTCCTTTCTCTCACTGCCTGATTCGTAAGCATTCCCGGTAGGTTGATCCTGATACTCTTACTTGCTGCCAATTACATTTTCGCGTTACAGCTAGTCCTCCGTTTCGCCCTTCAACTAACGGAGGTCCCTTTTTTGCCATTTTCTTCCTAACGATTAGAAGTCAGAAATTTTGAAAATGCGCGTTTCAGTTTGCGCTCGAATATTCTGCAAAGGGAAAACCGAAATTTTTCGATGCATAGCGGATTCTAGCTGGCTCGGAATTCCGTTAGCCCAACGAGTAAAGATACTAACCGAATTCGCAGCTGCGATTCGCTTCTGTGCAGATAATATTTTGTCGTGTGCGAATCCATTAGATGTAACGGGAGGGGGGGGGGGGGGGTGGAGAGATTGTTCCGATTAGGAGCTTTCTCAATTTATTTCTTTTCCAATAAGTCGATTGTAGACTCGTCGGGAAAATCGAACCGCCAGCAATTTGCCGTCGCGTCTCTTGACGTAACGAAAAATCACTTTGACGTCGTCGCTGTGGGAGCCGAAGCCAGGGCAAACAAAGAAAAATTGCTTTCTAAGGGTAAACCAATCTCAAGGCACTTCGTGGAGAAGAGTCTCCTGTAATCCGTTGACCTAATTTCTTACTGACGACGCGCAATACGTCCCCCTTTGTCCCCTCTCTTCAGGGAATCCTGGATTCGGCGGCCGTCATCGCGCGGAGACCTCAAAGCCAGGGAAATAAACCAAGTCCGCCCTGCTAATCCCGAATGCAAATGACGAGGGCCTTTGAAGATCCTTATACCTTTGAGCATAATCGCGAGCGCGCGCATCCTACGGTACGACTCCATTAAAGGACTCCCCCCCCCCCCCGTTCCTCTCGCGTCACTTCCGTTGACCTTCTACGCGAATGGGAATCTTGTCCTGTTGGGAAGGAAAGGCGGAGGACTCTTGAAAACGATTCTCGAAGATGAATAATTAAGACGCTCCACGAGTATCTCGGCATCCTAATGAGGCGGCTCCTCTCACTTTCAGCAGCAAGACGCGTCGATCGAACGTTCGGACTCGAATGAGGTGACGTCGAAAACTCTCCTTCCGATAACTTCCGTTCCCTTGTGTTTCTCCCTCCTATCGGTTTCTATGGCAACTTGGGTTATTCTATAAAGGATCAAAAGTTGCTCCAGCGAACCTGTTTCCCGATGGGAATGTGCATCTCAAACTACACTATTACCGTATCGCATATTTGAAAGCCGAGGCTTCCGTTTCCGTGCTAAAAGCTGACGAGGCGTCGGGGGAACCGCAAAGCAGTCGGCAGGAACTAAAGGCGTCGACTGTTAGTTTCGTGCATCTACATCCTGGACATTTCATCGATTGGCGCTTTTGTATTTTTAAAAATTTCATTACGTGCCAGGTCGAGCATCGAGGCTCCAGAGTCTGACGGATTGTGAAAATGGCAGTAAATGAAAGGGACCCACCAGGACCGCTTGGCATATTCATGCACAGCCATCCAGAGTTTTCCGGTGTCCGAACAGGATCTTGCCTAGGTACCTTTGCATATTCATAAAGAGTGACGTAGTTCCGATGTTTCCATTATGCTGGTTGGGTAATTTCCTGAGCTACGGTGGAATTGAACTTGGGGTTGGATATCCGGCAAGGGTAGTGCAGAAATGCCAAAGGGATTAAATCAGAGTAGTACGATGGCGATCGAGCGCAAATATTTGGGCAAAAATTGCTGAAGGTTATAGCAAGCCCAAGATTCACTTGAACCTATAGGACAGTTTGTATCTATACTGTTTTGCAAACTCTTCGTGCATATAATAATTGGCTGCCAATGTTCTCTTGAAATTATAACAGAGCAGTCTTCTTCATGAATTATGAGGACGAATTGTGAGAGCACGAGCAATAGGATTATGGGTATGAAAATGCATATGCAACTCGGAAGAACATGCGTATAGTCACGTGTTAAATTTGTACGTCATCTGGATAAATCCGAGCACAGCCGGATGGACTTTAGCCCACTTTCGGATCGACACGTAAATAGAGTAAAAAGGTACAAAAAGGATTCTTGATCGGCCTACCGTTCTATTCGCATTTCGGAAGAGTATTGAATGATTGGTGCCGCGCGTGCCAGTCCAAGTCCCGGATACGAGGGTGGATTTGAAAATTTCAAGGGTTTCAGATTTCGTAGCGCCATTCGACGCTGTGAAAATAATTTTGAAAACCAATTCCGCTGCCAATGAGTGGTCCAGCAGGCATGACACACACGCAGACGCGCGATCCTCCCTTTTTTCTCCTGTCTCTCATTCTCCAGCGCGTTCACAGGCGCTGCGTCACTTTATATTTTAAATTCATCCATCTGGATTATGCAGAGCGCGTCCGTTGAAAAATTGATTCGATTGTTCGAGCGCAAACAAAAATACGCGTCCTGACGAAAAACGACGCCCCCAGAGCTTTTGGCAGAGCGAGAATCGCGCGCGGCCAAATGAATTTGAGTGGAACCGATGCTCGTGAAAGCAGGAGGTCTCCGAGGAGCGTCAATACACAGAGACACGTGGCCGAGGACGAGCCGGGAAATTGCAAACCGGAGAGAGCAGCGAGGCAGCCGCGCTAACGAAATCCCGTTGACAGGGGCGGCGCACAGGAATAGCCCGTGTCGTTTCTTTGAGCCGCCCGTGGAAGATGTACCTGCCGTTCGCATGGTAAAACCGTTAATTAGCAGAATAGTGCAAATCTCTGGTAATTGGTTATAGAATTACGAGAATTGCGAAAACACACGTAGCCGACGCACACGCAGCGTCCCGGAGATGTGTGAGCCTCAAAGTACACAGAGAGTGGCTGCACGTACAAGACAGAGAGCAGCACAGACTCCCAGTGACGTCAAAGAGGAAGATTAGAGTTGATTCTCGTTTAATGAGGCGCAACGACGTGCGCTTTCGCGTCGACCTCGAATTTCGCTTTTCATCAACGTCGTAGGTAGGAGGCGGGGAGGCGGGGGGAGGCGGGCTGCTTCTCAGCAACCCGTGTTTCAATAATTTATAAATAAAAAATCCGTCAAAGAACTCTTTCATTGGGAAATCCAAGCTGCGCCCCCTATCCACCCTCAAAAGAGGCCTAGAGACTCTGATTACGCGCTGCATAATCCGTTCATTAATTCTCCCAGCTAGTTCAAGGATGAAACTGGGTCGACCGGACAGAGCGACGCTTGCACCACTCTGGCGACGCAGTCCTTCGGGAAGCTGAGCGGATGCTGGGCCGATTTTAAGATTCAAGAGCAACCGACAGGGGAGAATACTTTTCTCTGTGCTGAGCGACTCTATGTGATCCTCGTCATCCCAGCGCAGAACATGCTGGAGTTCCTATGGTCCTATGGCGAGCGATGACACTGGGAAACGGAGCGTTTCTCTCAAACGGCATGTTCTCTCCTTTATTCTGCTTATCTTCCCTCTCTCTCTCTCTCTCTCTCTCTTGCTTGCTCTGTAACAAGCTGAGCCATTTCTACTCTCAGGTGCCTGTTTTGTTTTCATTACCGAGAGCTGTTTACTCGCACAAAATCCCACTCGAAAATGGCTGCCATATACACACTGCAGGCCAGAATGGGAGGAGGGCAGGGAGGGTTTGCGAATTCACCAAGGAAACCGAACCCACGTCACGCAGAGCGAACCAAATCCCTCGGGACGTCGAAGGACGCAACAGCGCGCGAGGGGATACTTTTGGGTACGATCCATTTCTGTTTCCATCACCTTTCAACCGATCTCCCCCCCCCCCCCCCCATTATGCCCGAGGACATCCGGTCGACACGCGGTGTAATCTGAAAAATTACGATTTTATTCATGAAGCCTATCGCCGCACTCGCATCGCATGCGAACCTGTGAAAATCCCAGCGACGTTAAACCCGACGATTCAATCCCAATCCGGTTTGAATTCGACTGAGCCTCTGGCAGTGCGAAACCATTTTTCACGCGAAAACGATTTATCCCGATCGAAGATATGGCGACCGGCTCGAGTCGCGACACGCCAGCCTTCGCTCGCATCGCATTGTGCACTCTCCAGCGATTCGCACTTTGCGATTGTGTCTTGATAAATTCCACGCACAGACGGAGAAAGAGAAAAAGCAACAAGGGAGAGCCTGAGGAAGGGCTTCAAACTGGCGCACTGCGCACAGGAAACTTGCTCAACTTTTTGTCGGAGTCAATGGAAGCGAGTGGAATGATTCCAGGTAACCTGGTTCTTTGATGAAATAAGAAGTGGAAGCTTGGTTGTTAATTAGCGAAATCCTTGCAGACACGGCGACGCTGCCGTTTCTTCCGGGCGAAGCAAGGACAGCGCGTCATTACTCTTAATAGAGAAGAGGGGCGACCCGCGTGCGCAGCCCTCGGAAGACTCTGGGAGGTTCAACCCTTCCCGGTTTCGCGATGAGAAAATATGGACTAAATTAATAATAATTAGGGCTCCGTGTTATTTAATAAGCGAGCGTGTCCAATTCTCGAGAAATACTCTGGGCGTCTTGCGAATGTGCCTACAGGAATCTTCCTAGGGAACTTTTCCAGCCACAAACGAGAGTGGTTCCTGGTGGGTGTCAAGTGGCTGAGTGCACACTCCGCGGGTCTACGGGTCTCCGGCTCACCGCGTCAGGATCAAATAAATGTCGGCCGTCCGGCAGAAAGAATAGCGGGATAGCGTCGCGACGGACCAAGCGGAAGGTGCGTTGAATTTTTTAAGAGCGCAGTTAGTAACAAGTGAAGTACAAATGGCTGGCGCCTTGGCCTCTCAATTATTCAGTCGAGGTCACGTTAAATATGTAACGATGCGCAGACCTGAGTTCACCGAGTTCAATTCCATGAGACTTTGCTCACCCCAGCGCCCAACGAACGTACTCCAGATGCCGTCGGTGCACAGGGAATCCTCCAATTAAATAAGGCTACGCTTCTCACCCTAGGCTACTACGTTCTTGTATTACTTTTGCACATCCGCGCCCTCCCCTCGTCATTCTAGTAATTCTACGGAAGTTCGACCTTGTCTGCACTGACCCACTTTGGGGTCGGATGCGCACCGCCGCACCGCCGAACCGTAACATGGCCGGAGTCAGCAATCCTCCCTCTTCGAATACTTTGAACATCGGCTAGACCCAGTCGTCAGGATCGTTCAGGTGCTTCGAAGGCTCGTGACTTCCGATTGGCAGCCGAGTGTCTCGATGTTACGTCATTCGAGGCGGAAGGAGCACCGGCTGGGTTTTTTGTGAAGAGGAGCAGTCGGTCAGGGGTCGCGGCCGACGGGGGGGGGGGGGAGGCACCGGAGATCGTTCGGCCGAATGTCCCGACCCCCACGCGAATAAGATCAGGGGTTAAACGTTCATGTCGTTGTCGCAGGAATAACCCTAGAATAGCACATGGTGTCGCACAGTGTCGAGGGTCGGAGGTTTGGAGCTCCTCCGGTGAGAATTATTCGCGAGGGTAGATCCCGGTCTTCCGATAGCCGCGACAAATTTCAAGAAAAATATGCTGCCTCCTGGTGCCCCACTACGGAAGCCCTCCTGCCGCCGGTAGCACCCTGGCTAAATGGTGATGAGAAAAATATCTAAACGTAGATCATGTCGGACGAGAGCATCAGAGATTCATGAGAAGAGAACGAGCAGGCTACAGCAGCTTTCAGGAGATTCAGGAAGACGAGCTATCCTACGGGAGTCTGAACTCCTGGGGCCAGGAGTCGGTGTGTTGCGCGCGAGGCCCGCGGGGCAATAAACGCCAAGGAATTACGAAAGAACTTAACGTCTTCGCAGCCGAGGGCACTTATGGCTGAGGTGGCTCATAAGTGCTGCCAGGTGGACTTTATCATCGGCAGTTACTCCTAGTGCTCCCTTTTTCTTCTGCTCAAACTCGACAAGCAGTTCGAGCAGTTTCGAGTTCTTCGCGGGGTAACAGCTGCACCGGCGATGCCAACTCTGTCAGTTATGACAGCCGCGCTCCTGCACGCCATCAAAAACTGATACGAGAATAGCTGTCGAGGGAGAGACGCGAGTCTCGCGTCCTGCTCGTTCACTGTGTTTGCCCAACGGTTTGTTACACGGACGATCGATTCGAGCGATTCGAGCGAAAACCAAAAGAATCCCCTTCGTGTCGGAGTCGCGGCAGCCTTTGATCGTTTTCATTTAACGCTACTTTTTTTTCAGTCTACGCCCACACACTACTACCCATTACACATATCGCGTCCGTCGCCTTTATCCTGCAGCCACTTATTTCGGGAAAGGATTTTCCTCCAGCTTCTTTTTATTTCCTTCTCTCCTCCTCCTCTTCGACGAGCCGTTCCGGAAATCGTTTCCTAGCGACGTCGGTTTTGCTTTATAGCCTCGAGTGCTTTGAACTCCGCATGCCTTGTTTATCTCGACTCGCAATTAATTGAGGAACCGGGTGGGCTAGAATTTTGGGCTTGGAGAGCGTGCGACTCTTGACGGACGGGCCAAGCGGAGGTAGAAGAGACGCGTGGCGACTGGGCAAACTTAGAGATGCCTGAAGGGTAGGCTCCACTTTTAATTTCAATAAGAAACTTTTTCAATGAACATTTCTGGGGCAGGAGAGACTGATCTTTCGGAAATATATATTTCCGGCATCGGACTTGTTACCCTTATTCGCAGAGATCTTTCATCATACTCCTTCCGTTCTTTACGGAATCCCGGCGCACCCTCCAAGCATTTCTCTGTTTGTTTTTTCAAATTGATCGCTGAATAATGCATTAAGCGGCTCCCATGAATTCATATTAAATATTTCACACGGAGTGAGCAATTTAAATTTTGTTTATGCGTGAATAATCCGTCCGCAGATAAGCTCAGCTATCAGCCCCAAAGAAATCCTTCTGCTATGAGTAACGCTCGTCATTGACGTAAGGTAGGCTCACTTAAAGCGATCGCTAGGGTCATAGTCCTGTCAAGTATTGTGAACAGGACGGTGCTGCTCGCTTCTTCCGTAAATCGCAGTGCTTACTGCCGTTTCGGCAGGCTGCAGGAAGAGCAGAAGGAGAAGAGAAGCGAAGGAATGGAATCGTAGAATAAAAGTGCGGAGGAGCAAGAGAATGCGAATAAAGAACAACTGCTCCGCGGACTCGCAGTTCGCCACGAGTGCTGCTTCCTCTTATTAGATTCGCTAGGCGAGACTCTACATCATCCCTCGACACTTATTGACTCTTAGTCCCGAATTGAAAAGTAGCTTCGCACCCGCACAAGCCCATTTATAACACGGCCCTGAAGCAGCCAAAGTACCGCTCCACGGGCCGCTACGAAAGGGGATGAAAAATAGCTCGAAATTTTGGAGGCCGAGGGTGTCGGCTCGACTTAATAAAACGTCGACTTATCACAGAGAGGCTCATTGAAAAATGCCCGACTGCGCTCCGGCCCTCGGCTGCTGTCTCTATTATCGCGTTATCCGGGCGCAACTTCAAAAAACTACTCAACTACTTTGGCTGCCTGACAGATGAGTCACTCTCCGTCGCAATTAGGCAGAATTTACGCTCAACTGGTTCCATGGCTCCGATTGCCTCCGATCGGCATGACTTTCATCCCTGTCTCTTTCTTTTTCTCTCACCGAATTAATACCTACTTGAGTTTATGAGGTTTCTCGTTGAAGAATGATAAAAAAACGTAAAGAGTTCAGCTAACGATATAAGCCACCCTCTTCCTCCGGTGATGTTCTCTGCTGCAAGACGGAGGGATTAGGCTGCCTGAAGCACGCACGCATGTACGTTCTGCCCTCTGGCGTCATTGCACGAACACATTGGTGCACGAAAGGCACGAAAGGCACGAGTGCACGAACGTTCGCGTTGCTGCGGGATTAGCCGAAGCTCTGGAAAAGGCCGTAAATTGTCTCCTCCCAGACTAAACAGCGATACGTGCATCATGGGCAAATGAGAATTTCATTTGGCCTCGAATCGAGACTACACGAGATTCTCTCTCTCGCGCGCACGCGCACGCGCAGTGCATCAATTCGCCATTGAAACTTTTGCCACGCGATTATGCTAAAGTAAAATATTATCTGGTGAAATTTTAAATCCGAATGATCGCAGCAGAAAAGGAAATTCGAGTCTCGAATAAAGAGCATGAAAGGACGTTTGAGCGTCTTGCGAGAGATAAGATCGGCGTCTGGCGTCTAGGCCGGCGTCGACGGATTACGCAGAAGGAGAAACGAAAGGCACGTGCACGCGCGTGGGACTCGTGGCACTCGGGATTAAGAAACTTTAACGGGGAATTTAAAGTCGACGTCTCGGCGGTCGCTTCTGGCTTATTCGATCCGCCGTGAAGAAGCTCGGGACAATTAATTCCAGCTAATTGTCCGTCTGTCGGCAACAGAGGATCGTCGGGTGGTAAAGTTCTAATAAACAAAGCGAATCCACTCGACGCGTGTCCCGAAGTCTGGCGCGACCCACCCTTATTGCAGCATCCGGGGGAAACGGGAGACGAGGGGGGAGGGGGGATTTCCCACTTTCATCAACGCAGCGGCTGAAGAGTTAAACGTCTTCGGTTGGCGAAACATGCGAACAACTAAACGGAAGCTTTTAGGAGCACAAGGAGGCGTCCAGTCGCGGAATGGAAAGGCGCGCTTAAAAATGCAGCAGGTTTTTCCGCGAAGAAGGTTTTTCTGGTGTGACTCAGCAAAGGGTTCGATGTGAATGTAACAGCAGCAGGTGCCTTGGGAAAAGGGTAAAACTGCGGCGGCGCGTCTCACGAGGGTAAAAATGGTACAAGTATTTGGCAGAGCGTGTGGAAAATTCCGGGACGTCGGCTACCTCGACAATAGACGGGCTGCTCTAAACGGCTCCTCATTGAATAGCGCGGCGCCAGCCTGGGAACCTGGGGACCTGGAGACAACGATGGACCGACTCGTGAAGCATTCTCCGCCATCAACCACGTGCGCTCACGTGTCCAAGACTCCGTTCCTGACCGTCTGTTATCTCCCATATGTGTAAAAGATCCCCTGACCCCTTTCCCCGTACAAACCCTGCACTCCCTCGTGCAGTCTGAAAAAGCAGCCTCCGTCTCCGGCAGTATTCCTGAGGGTTGGCCCCGCTACTGGTGCTGCTGCTGCCGGATACTGGAGAACTTTGATCCGTTCACAGAGAATGGTCCATCGGTCCAGCCGTCCACCGAGTCACGGGTTCTGCTGCCATGCTCAATATCTTCCCCCTAGATACTAATACTGGTTATGAGTCCCTTGCAGTACGGCTAGACGCGTGTGGGTCCAGCAGATCTTCCTCCAGTTTGCAGCTCAGCTGATGCTCCCGAAGGATAGTACCTTACTCAGCTACTCGACTCGAACGAGGAAGGGACGTTTATTGACACGCGGATTGATAGTTTCCAGCTGTTCGCGTCTTTTCCTCGGAAGTTAAACCAAATGAGTGGCGCTTCTATCCCATCGGCCACTTGGATGTTCGATGGGCACTCAAATTGATTTGTTTCTCGAAACTGTTCTCAGTTCTTCGCAACTCCTGACGCAGTTCTCGGCAAGCTGGTTTATTGCTTCCGAGAGGCCTTCGCCGATTCACACGGGGCCCTCGCAGCTCGGCTATTCGACAGCTTCTACCGTTTGCGCGATAAAAAGCTCCAGCTCTCTCAAAATAATTCAGCCCGTTCAATCAATGTAATAGAATGGCCGCCGCTGCTACCGCCACCTGCCTTCGTGCCCGCAAATCCACTAAAGAATTGCAAGGGATCGCAATTCACCTGCTGATAGCACCTGGATTGCTTCTTGGCGAATTACGAGAAGACACTTACTGACTGGGAGAGAGTGACTCGCAAGGATGTTCTCGCGAATTCTTATCTCTTACCTCTCCAGCGTTGCGTCTTGCGATTGATCTGTAAGCGAGTGAGCTTCGTTGATACAGGCGCTTTTCCCAACGGCGAGGCAACGAAGCAATCCGACGTGACAATAAATGAATCATCCGAGACAGAGCAAAGTTCCAGATCGTGGATGATCGAGCAGCCGAGAAATTCCACCTTCGGTTAAGAGGATTCTCGTGTTCAACATTGGCTTATGCATATTGCATCGCGGCGAAGGCCTTGCTACAACACCCTGCGAGAAGCTGCCGCCTTTCGCGTCCCTCCATATTCTTCAACTATTTTCAAATTTGCAGTAAACCTTTATTTCTTCAAATTACTACGACGTTATATTTCAGCTGACATCAATGATCGCGGATTCAAACTGTAAAACGGAAATGACTGGTAAGATGGCTGCCGTCGACGGCTCCAAGTCCTTCGGTGACACCGATACACTTCAAGCAAGTAGATTGAACATTTGGCGTCAATGCTTTCCCCATCACAGCGGCTCCCTAGAAACGCTTCCGTTCTAGTTCTCCGTGCGCAGGGAATTTTGCTTTCGAGTAAAGTGCAGCAACACCCCCCGTGTAGCGACGTCCTTGAGTCAGCCTGCAGCTGCCCTGCAAGCAGCTTCAACCACTCCCTCGCACGATCTGCAGGTGCGGGTGTGGCGTTACGCAAGCCAGCCGAATAGCCGCTCGACTGCAATTGAGGCGATTTGAAACGGCGACGCCAAACTTCACTTCCGGTAGAACGCATCCCGAGGAACTTTTACTAAGGATCCACAGCGGATAGATATCGATAGCAGAGCCATCGTCCATTCTTGAAGAAGGGAAGGAAGAGAGGGGAACCATAGAGGAAGCTGAAGAGGACAAAGTGCATCGTCAGAAGCACGTCCAAGAGAAAGGAGACTCGCGCGTCCTCGCGGATTCCTTTTCAAGGGATCGAATCACGTGCGCTCTGCGTGGATCCTGGACGACGCGAACTGATGGTCGCGGCTCCTAGAGAAAAAGTCAGTACTTGGAAATACCAGGTCGCGGAATAAGTAATCGATTCCCCTCGGATAATTGCGTTAGCCAGCATCGAACCAATCAGCCATGCAATCCAGTGTAATTGCCTGTTGCGTTATACGCACGCAGATCGTTTATCTTTGCGTCTTGGACTTTGCTTTGTCTTTTTTCTTTTTTTCTTTTTTTGCTTTCTTCTTCAATGTTTCTTCCTCTCTTTCTCTTATATATAAGAATATTCAATTGCGCTCCACTGCGTTGCTTTGCCACGGTGCCCTGTACTCGATAATGAGCGTACTTGGTCTCTTACAAAAAACACACAGCGCCAAGCTTTTTCTTTTCTATTCGCATTCGAGGATCATTCGGCGCCATGTGAAATTCTTGAGCTACACGATTCTCAGTTGCATAGAATAAGGACGAGTGAACATTCTGATGTTGCACTTGGTCCCACCATGGACGACACGCGAGAGATAACGGAAATCTACTGATTCTGGCTCCACGTGCCTAGCTCGACGTTTGACTCCCTCGGCTCCTCCTAACCTAACCTAACCATATTCTCCCTCAAGTTTTTCGAAAAAGCGAGCGCAGGGCGATCGGGCTCCAAGGCGACGCTCCTGCCGGAGCGACGCACGTCGCACTCATTTTCCGAGAAGACAAACTACAGGCGCAGCCCTCGGCTCTCTTAGCCGGCTGTCTCGTGGCGACTGGCCGAGGCATTTTACGAGAAATCAGGGAAAAACGCCTCGCGGTTCGAGTCTAGTATGTGGTAGATCAAGATAAGGAAGAGGAAGAGGTGGGCCGGGTGCTTATTCTTCGCTGCACCACAGGTTCCTCGGTCGGCATTTCAAATTGTTAGATCGATCCCACTTACGTTAGCAGAATCGATGAGCTTGTGTATTAATACTTGAAATGTCAGAATGAAATAATAGCACAGGGTAGAGGGGTAGTAGAGCGGGGTGCTGGCACCGTTACGTCGATAAATCGGAACCTCCTTAGAACCTCTAATATCAGAAGGGTGGCTGCTGGAGCTGCTTCTCTTGCCCGCCACCACCTTCCGTCTACCGTCGGGACTGTGCCTATAAGTCGCTCCTTCCGCAACGAAACATGTCGGTAAATGCTAAACGTTCTTGGAAAGTACATTGCTCCGAATTAAAGGGTTGCCTTCTGAAGGGTGAAGTGGGCGAGAGAGGGATTCAAGAAACCGTGACTACCGCTTCCGGAACTTGGCCGTTCCTGACTCGCTCGTACATTTCCTGCTTCGCCATGTCCGGTTCTACGAGTGGAAATGCGAAATCTAGTACACGTATCGATTATATGGCAAATAATTATGAGAGAATCCGCGTTCGATCGACTTCATGCATTTCTTAGGATGGAGGTGAACGAACACGAGGAATTGGCTCCCAAGCAGTATATAGGCAACCAGAATATAACCGAATTACGATTAAACAATTTGACGGGCTCAACCAAGACATTTCTATTCCTATGAGTCTTTCCGTGGTTTCGGCCGCTAATGGAATTAGTGGCTTGAATATGAGTGGCGGAAGCTGCGCCGGATTCTAATAATAGCACCGCACGCGATCTCCGAGACTCCTCGCGTCCGAATGAATTATCCGTAAATCAAACTCGAAAATGGGAAAACCGATAAATCCGCTCCCAATCCTCCTGAACTCTGAGCGCCTGCTCTACCAATTGCGAAGTGGCCGAGGGTGTCGCGTGACACATTAATGGATAATAGGATATCCGTTACGGTGCGCGGCCATTCCCGATGCCCTGCGCGACCCTCCGTTTAAAATCTTCTACAATGCGGAGAATTCCCAGTATCACGTTATTCAAAACTATTCGGCTCTCAAAGGCGCCAATTGGACTTGACAGGTGTCATGCGATCGCCTTGGCTAATTGGCTTCATCTGACTCTTATGTTACAGGTACGAAGCAATAATACGATTCCTAACGTCATTAGATTTTACGTTAAATTATACTTGCTGAATCTCATAGCGAACATTTCCATGAGGTCCAAAACTGTCCGAGTGTCTGGTGATCCTGTGCACCTGACTCGCGTAGGGTGCTACAGTGCACTTTCCAACTTGCTTATCATTATAGTATAACGAATCCCGATAACAGTCAATTACTCAAGACGTCGCACTCCCGATAACACGAAGTCGATCTTATTAGCTTGGCCAAACGCGTGCCAAAGTCTCAATATGGGTTTTCTTTGACTCGAGTGTTGGCCATTCCAAGAGAAGTCACTCGAGAGTGAGAGCAGGGAAGTGTGTGCACGTCTCCTCTCGCATTCGATCTATACGGACGCACAGCGGCTGCTGCAGACCCAGTCTTCGCGTTGCACAGACAAACATACCGAGAGTGAGGATAAAAGTCAGAAGAGGGTTATAGAAAACGGAGGGTGGAAAAACACAAGAGGGAAGTCAGGGCGGGTCCCGGGGCTGCATGCGGCCACTATCAAAACAGAGGCTAAGTGTTTCGATATTTATCGGTTAGCACTTCGGTCGGCTGGTCGCTGGTAGTGGAAAACCCCACGGATGTATTATATATTTCCTGGCTACGAGCCAGCGACAACACTAGGAATACCACGAGAAATACAGAAAATTCAATTTTCTCCTTAATCGGCAAAAATATTAGCTGGCAGTTCCGGGCGTAGCCGTTGCAGCCCGTCAACGTATCCGCGCGTCACTACCTGCACCCAGAGGGACGTCCGGCCAAAATTACGTGAGCCCAGTCGCACACGGGCACTTGCAAGCGCGACCCACCTTCGTATTTTCGTCCTTCGAATCAGCGGAGGTTTCAGCAAAGCGCCGATACGTCGTGGCGTTTGCTCTTCCCCACGTGGCTCCTCGTCGACGTTCCTTTTATTGCGAATGCAAAGCGCTTTGTGGAAGCTCGTATCGTTATCTCGAAGATTGAGACTTTATTGCGAGGCGGCGGTGCGGGAGGAGGACTCCGGTGAGGATCCTGCGATTCAGCCGCAGGGAACATTAGTGCAGGAAGACTGGGGAACAGTGGTACGTGGGAACGTGGGCCCTAATGGCAGCCAGTGCCGAGCCGGTTCGGTCCTCTTCTCTCACGTAGTCGAGTATCCCTCGGGGCTATCACTGTCCAACCCCGTTTCCACCACGACCACCGTCAGACTCCCAGCCCCCACCGATACGGCCTTTACCCTGTCGCCCGTTTCGAGGCGCACGAGCGGCCGCCTCTCGAGTCGCCATTCCCCAAGATCAACCCTAGGATATCCGCCGTGCGATTTCGCCCAAGGACGAATTTCCTACTCTCGCCTTAAAAGTGAAAGGGAGCTGGGGAAGGGATAAGTCGTCGTCGTCGTCGCCGTCGTCTTCAGACAGACGTCGTTCCTCGACGTCCCCCTGGGCAAAATATAGATTTAATGCCGTAGAGCCGAAACCCTCTCGAATTCGTCCGAGGCGTAAATACACTCACTTAGTTGCTACTCCGAGCCGCCAAGAACACGTGTGGATCGTCAGGCGACGTTTCTCTTTTTACGAGCACTTTACAAGTGTTCGACCGGCATTAATACACCATTAGGACATTCCACGCCGAGTGTAGAGAGAATGTCCATTCGCTCTTCGAGACTGCAGTCAGTCTCGACATCTTCCAGACAGACCATCACCCTGAGTTTACTTCGAAAGCTCCGTTTCTTCTCCGCGGTAGCGGAAGCGGAAGGGGAGATGGAGGTGGACTGCCGCCACTCCCAATCGATATAACATACCTGAGAAACACAGGAGGTTTTATCGAGGATAGGATTTCCTCTTCAAGGGTGGTACTGAACAAGAAATAATGCGCATTGCCCGATTGCTTATACGTGCACATATAGCAGCTATACTTTGTGGCACATAAGGCACTCCCCCGCCGCGGCCAAATCCCAGGGAGCAGCTCGAAAGCACGAAAGATAGTGCGCCGCACTGCGCGCGGTATGGGTGTTTATCAATGATGTACTCGCCGTCGCCGCCGCTTCGATACGTGGTCGCAATGGATGGAGCCGCGATGGGCCAACGGGCAGGGGGTGCGGAGGGTGCAAAGGGCCGTGATAAGGGCACCTGCAGCACAGAGAGACCGCGAAGCAACTGAATGTATGGGGCTATGCTGGCATTATGCCACGAGGCACGCGACTTCGCTATACGCGTAAATATGAGTTGCTTTATGCACCTGCTTGCTGCTTGCTGGTTGGACATCACGGACGACTCTCTCAAGCGAATGCGTCGTGTTTCATGCTGCACGAACGGCTAAGCGACTCCATGCGTCTCCGTAGTCTCCGTAGTCTCCGTAGTGGAGATGCAGGCGCATTAATTAACCGAACAATCGGAATTTAATCTGGGCAGCTGTTAGTAGGCAGCGGAGGGGAAAAAAGTTTAGTAACGTGCGCCAGAGCACGGACCGATTAGCATGTCGCGAATCACTAAAAAAAGGAGAAACGTATTAAACGGCCCGATAAACATACTGGAATCCTGCATTCCCACCAGTTAAACTTCCGACCGCGAGTGACGGCATGTTTACGTCGCGGCTGCAAGGCTGCGGCGACGCACGCGACACGATCGTTTGTTGCGTTGCGCCCTTTGCACTTTCTCCTACCCTCTTCGCCCTCTCGCTCGCCGGCCCTGCCGTACCGGCAGCAACAGCAGCCGTTATGTGCCATTTCGCTTAGGCGCCACCAGTAATTGTTTTCATGTAGTCCGCAACATGTTTATGAAATGTTATGTTCTGTTACGTTGCGCTATGTTGGCGCCCGTTACGACGGTGTATTTTAGGCGGAGCACATACTCGCACGTACGTGGCCCGAGCCCGGTTCATTGGCATACGTATCTGTGTAAGTTTACAGGAGAACAACCAGCGAATTCAAAAATAAATTTTCCTAACAAAACTGTAGGGTCAATCGAATAGGAAATTCGAAACAGGAAGTTTCGAGCTGCTGAATATGGAAGATCAAGCGATGATCGGAATAAAAGGAATGGTTCGTTGGTTCTGTGCAACAGTATGTAGTAGCTGTGGCATGTAAAAATAAATAGATTGCCGCAGTATCTGCGAACGTTGCAAAAGAGATAACGCATGCGACGTCTGGCTGCTGTGCTTACTGCGCACTGCCGCCTTGTCTGCCGTTTCTCCCGCTAACGTATTGACTATGTCGAATTCCCTATCCATAGGGCACCGTGTACGGTATATGGGCATGGCCGATATATCGAAGTATCGAGTACCCCGAGATATAGGATTCGCAATGATTGGATGCAGCGTTTGAGTCTACGGTTGCCACGCAACTCGCAAACGGAAAAGCTAGGAAAACGCCCGAAAAATGGCAGGAAAACGCGTCCTTCCGAGATGCACTCGCATTTTCACGTCTATGTTCATCTCGGCGCATCTCCAGCAAGTGTAATTTATCTCGGGACTCTCGAGAACGTGTCTTGCTCTGATATTGACGAATACGAGGAATCTTCATAGGAGCGTCGCGACGTCGGGCAGTTTTCAAAAATAGTCGCGCCGAAGAGCCGTCGCGGCTCGTCGATGAGTTATTCGCTTTATCGAAAATCTCCTCTATATTCGGCTGCGACAAGAAGAGACCACCCTGGCGACGTCCTAATCTCCGAGGGAGATCCGGAGCTTTCAAGATGAGAGTTCTGCTCTTCTTGTAATTAAAATTAACGAACGCGCTGGGACGTCAACTTTTTCCAGTCGCATGTAGATCGTAGAGTGCAGGGCTCGATCTGCAGTTGCGCTGATGTCTCATAGCGACCGGGAGACCTACGAGATTAGGATTAAAAAATGGAGTAATATCGTGTTGCAAGACGTGGAGGAGAAGAGCTGCGAGGGAGTCAGGGAGTCAGGGAGTCCGGATGCTGGTAGCGCCGACCGCCGCTCAAGAGTTAACAGCGTTAATCCGAAAGTCCGGCTTAAACACACCTAGCCCAACCCTTCAGGCTCGCTGCCACCCGAGAAGCTTTAAGCTCGCGTGTGTTCCGAGGGAAGCAGCCAAACAATGGAATGCTTACGTACGTGGACGTGGACGTGGACGCCGACGCCGACGCCGCGCTCCTCTGTTCCATGTCTCAATCATTTAGCACAAAAGCGTCAGCCCTTTATAGCCGCTTTTCGCTACTCTCATCCTTCCCGCGCCGCGCGCAGCCCTCTTTCAAAAGTTCCATTTGAAAATGCATCCTCGTGATTAGCCGAGCGTCGTCGAGGAAGGACAAACCAGTGCGGGAGGATGTGGACGCTTTGCGCGCACGTCGCTGCGAGCGACGGAGCTCAACTCGCTAGAAAATGGCAAGAATCACTTAAGAGAGATCGGATAAAGAGTGTCTGGTCACGCGACTCCAAATTGCTGGCCACGTTTCTAAGGCAAAGTTATCGTAAAGGCTGGCTCGCGTTGCGAATAGCCATTTTTCTCGCGTTTCGCTAAGAAAAAGGAAAGAAATAAACGAGGAGCGGAAGTCGATCCAGCCTCGCAGTTGAAACGATCCCCGTGGGATCGGTGCAGACTCACCAGAAGGGGCTTTTCGAGAATAATTATTCGAATTCCCGGCGCGACGTTTCAGGTGCGGTCGTCTCTCTCTCTCTCTCTCTCTCCAGTCCCGTTGCTGCGCATTGCGCGTCAGACTTCGTAACCGGACGAGTTCTCTCTGGCACACCTAGCACTACCTGAAGCTACTCTTTGGGATTAGTCAACCGGGGATGCGGCTGCCCGTGGAACAACAAATCCGTTTTCGTTGGCCTTTGTAGTTTTAGCCCTTTTCAAATTAAATAATTACACTTTACCAGCACACCGTTTTGAAAATTCTTCAAAAGATTGAATGTTCTTGCTGCCCGGATCGGGGAAGATAGAGACGGAGGGCGTCGATGGAGGGTGGTGGAGGGTGGTGGAGGGTGGAGCAAAGCGATGGCTGGGTTAGCTCGTCATTGTTTATCCGTTGGTTAATAAGCAATCTAAATTCCGTCCATCCTTTGTAGGGATTTTAACACAGCGCGTCATACCTTTCACCTCCGTCAGTCTTCTTCTCTTGGTCCTCCTTTCGAACGACACGAGTCTTCGGAAATCGATGGACCCTGTCGAAGACTTTGATTTCCTCTCTGCAAGGCGAGACACTACCAACGTATTATCTTCTTGTTGCTGCCATATTTTTACTCGCTACATTCCTACTTTAGTCGTTCCACTTTCCTGTAGACGTAAATACATAGTAAGTTATCCATAGGCGTGTCGCAGGCACCTGCAGACACGCAGCTCGCTCGTGTCATCCGTACGCGTGCAGCTGGCTACGTCACTGAGCCAAGACAGAGTCTTCAGGAGTCGGGTCGTCGGGTCGTCGGGTCGTCGGGTCAGCCGCGTCCAAGAAGCCAATGCAGCGGATCTTAGTGCTTGAAGAATAGCGAGCTGCGTCCGTCAATGTCGAATTCAATACAACCTCCCTTTGTGTACCTCCTGCACGCATTCTATCCAGGTACCCGGGAACTCGGATGCTGCAATTTCCAACCTTTCTCAGGACGTCTTAGTGCTGACTCACAATCAGTCTATCCTGGCAAAGGTCAAAGGTCAAAAGTCAAAGGCCAAATGCCAAAGGCAGCTTTAATGGGAGCAGCAGCGCAGGGCCGCCGCTGCAGAAGGATCCCTCGGTCCTGTTCTCAGTCTCTGACGAGCAGCAGGAGGCCTCGACGAGGCTTGAAGCGCATGTAACGAGCTGCACAATGCCGACAAATTGGTCGTGATTTCCTGAGCGAATGAACTTCCGAATGGGTTTTCCTGGCACAGTCGCACGGCTGCCGCGACTACGGATTCTCGCTACGGTGCAATCCTGTTAAACGCTTACTGTGTAGGAACCTTGCAGCTAGGTCCTGCGCCTAGGACCTCCTGCGACGAGGAAGACTCGAGGTTGCACCGCTTGCATTAAAAAATGACGGGAATGGGTCGTCGGGTTCACGCTGGAACTGCAGTTTTGTAGTTTCATCTTTCCAAGCATCGTTACTATGCACCGTTCCGTTATTAGGATATTGCCATTCGTTCTAATACCAAGAAGACTGCCAGAGCCTCGTCTCCGGGGTGCCGTTCCCGATTATTAGCCAAAAGGGTTGCTACCCGTGAACAACGGTACCTGGGGGTGCAGTACACGCAGTCTTCCGACACTCGACGACGCAGCTCCTTTATAGCTGTTTGCCAACTCGTGCGCCCTTCCATACGTTTTCCCATGTTTAGATGAGAATTATTATGGCTTCCTTCTCAGAGTTGCCGTTTGTCCAGGGGTTGAGGAGACTGCCAGGGTTGCCACAACTATGGAGGCCAAAGACAGTGCGAAGTGGAAGAGCAACAAGCTGTCTCAGGATTCTCGTGCATCGAATCTTCCTCATTCAAACGCGTGCACATGACATCCCCCTGTTCCTTCGCGTCTTCTGCTCTGGGCAAGTAGTACTTGTGTCTCTCGCTAACGCGGCAACCCTGAGAGTCGCTCTCTCGGCAATTTATATACATTAGGAATAATTTGTCTACACGCGCGCGTATTATAAAAGCCTTAATGAGAGAGAGAGAGACCTTTCCTCCTGCGAATTATTAATTAAAATTTCTAGCCACTCCATGAAATCTGGGTTAAAGTATGCAGAGGCGAAGGTTTAATACATTGCGTGGCGCAAACAACGCGAGAGCTGTTGAAAACGAGACGCGTTTAGGATGGCGGAATCCTGTAATTAAGTCGCTTTTGTGAGTACTCCATTTGGCCACGTATACACTGCGCTACCCGTTAGCGACGCTGCAGACGCATCGCGTCATACGTGCGCGCTTCTCGGATGAGAGCGTTCTCGAAAAACTAAAATCTTGTTAATCATTCACATAAAATTCCAGTAAAATCGAACATCGTTACTTCATTAATTTTAATCCGAATTAACAGCTCCATTCTATATTTCACCCAGCATGCCTCCTGGTCTTCGTTCATTTGACTGGGTTAGCATTATTACCACAAGGACAGTCGGCGTTTCAAAGAGTAAGCCTCGGCCATGAAAAATTGAGCGGCGGGGCACTCGCGACCAGACTGATTCGTGCACGATGTTCGGCTGCGCCGGCAGTTCGGCCTCCAGTGTCCTGCTGCGTCTATGTGCATTGTCCGATAGTGCAGCTGGAATATGGGATTTTAGGTTTTACGCCTTTCCCATGGCATCCCCCGGCTGATCCTTTTGGTTCCCTGGCGTTATACCCTCTGTTCACTTTTAACTGGAACTTTAAAGAAAAATATGTCCGCATACAGCTTATTGGTATTTTACGGGAAAACGGTGTTCGTGTATTGCACTACTGAAGGAACTGAGGAAACGAAATATAAAATTATCCCTCTCCCGATAATTATGGACTAATTGGACGAAATAATTATGATGGTAATTACTGTTCTGAGGCACGCTGGATATGTATAATATATCGAACAACGAGTACACAGTCCATGTATTTCTCCAATGATAATCGTTAATTAGTGATAATTAGTGTCACCGGTGAAACTTGATCGACACACGATACGAATTGAACGATATATGTTATATGCTGCTTTTAGAATTTTCCAAAGTCCAGCCTAAAGTTTCGAATGAAAAAAATCCTAGCTTGCAGGGAACAACCGGATGGATTCTTTGGACGCATTTTCATTAGGGGTATCTGACTGGGATGGGAGGGTGGTTTGAATAAAAATACCAAAGCACCCTAACAAGACGTTTGACAGACGTGTTCGCCCTAGGGAGTGGAGAGAGTCGAGAGAAGGGTAGAGGCACAGCAGACTAGGTGGTTACTTGTGCTTGCCAATGAAATTGAGTAGTGGGTCAGAGCAGTGGCTTTTACATTTTTCTCATCAATTACCGCTCTCCCTCCATTTACAATTTTAGATCATTTTAATAGAGGGCGGGACGCATTCAATTCCCAGATGGCTCCGCTTGCGACTCTCCGTTGATTAATGCGAGTTAATTACACGTCTTGGAAAATGTTCCAAGTCGTAAGGAACAAGAACCCAGTGGAAGCTACGGTAGGAGGTACAGCAAGGGAGGAGGGTAGTAGGTGGTCATAGCTGGGTTCCCCTACGACCCAGATACGAATGTTCGACTGCATTCGATTCCTTTGCGTTTCCAGGCGCCGCGTCGCCATTTCCTTCAAGTCAAGAGAAGATGGCTTCGCGGTGAAGCTTCATCTGGAATTTGCGAACGAGCACATTCCTGGAACGCAATAGAGCCTCTATGGTAGCTAAGAGTCTTTAAGACCGCCTCGTCATCCCCAGGTAATTATGTATTTAACTTTTTTAGCCTCGAGCGACCAGCACCCCCGTGGGCCGCCTCCCCCAGTCCCCAAGGTGGGGGAGTTAAAAATTAAACAGTCGAAACACCTTTTAAAAGTTTCAGACCCTCCCGGCTGCTGCTGTCCCACCTGAAATCCAACCGCCATTACTTTTAACGGGTGCTACTGCCGTGCTGTAAACACGGCAGCGCACCAAACTTTCTTCCTTTCCCTTCCTCCTCTGCCCCTTCAGCCGTTTTTCTCAGCCCTAGAACCTGCGACTCGCTCCTGCTAAATCGTCCTCGCTTCCCCCTCTGGATCCGTATAGGATCAATCCCTTTCTTTTCCATGCAGAATGTATTAATGGAAATGATCCGGGCTCGAATCACCGCCGCAGCTCAATTTGCGAATTCCTTTGGTAGAGATGTGGGCTAGCAGTCAGGGGGGTCTCTATTCACTCTATTGTTGGATGCCGACTAAAGTACATCCAATAACTCGCGATGCTCAACAGCTGGCTCGATAGGCACGCGACTCCATCGGAATTACGAGATCTGCGTCCCATGCACCGAGTGTGACGAAATTGAAAGATGCAATAAAGTAATGGTCGACACGACACTCGATGGAAGAACAGGGCTGCAGTTTACGATCACTGATCATTGATCACTCGTGTCCTCGTGGACCAGCTGCTGGCTGCGATAACGGGCCTCCCGATAACCAAGGGTCGAAGTTGAGGAAAGGCGCTTCTCGGAATGTCGATAAAACGATGAGGTTCGTCCGCGCGGCACGCTTATTATCGGGAGCCTATAAATAATAGGAACGTAAGTTCACGCGTGTCTAGTACATCTATACGGAGCCACAGCAGGCCGACCGGGGCGGGGTACGTGCTGGGCAGTGCGGCTACATCGCACAGGATACCAATGATCCGATGCTGTACGCGGTGCGTCAGAGGCGCAGAGCTCTTCCGGATGCTAATCAAACGATAATCGGCAACAGCGAGGGACCAGCAAACCAGCAAAATTCTGCTTCGGCTCAGAGGAAAGGATCGTCCTCGACTTACTTAAAAGCTTAGGGCGGATTTCGTGGCGGCGTAGCGTTTTATCCGAGGATCGAGCAGGTGTCGACGATCTTCTAAATGCAGGAGTTTCCAAATTGCCTGAGAATTTAAGAATAAAGGGTTTCTCCTCCCGTGGAACAGAATTGCGAATCCTTGGGGAGGATTTGGATGGCTCCGCAGGATATTCCAGAAGACACGTAACCTGGGGGTTGGGGAGGGGGAGGGTAGGGGGTGGATATGAGATTCTGTTATTTCCGCTTTAGGCGACGTCTATTAATCGATACTTCTTGCCTGGTGTTTTTGCCCGGACTTCTCGCCACTCTGCGTAGGTTGCTACCTAGAAGAAGAAGGGTGGCTGCTGGCTGCTGGCTGGTTGACGCATTAGAGATTAGGGTCGTGCCAGTTTGGATAGACTGGAGCCACGCGGCCGGTTTCCTTTACTCCCGAGGGTGGCGATGCAAAAACAGCCATGAATATCTCAAGTGCACGACACGTGCCAGCTAATTGGGGCCGTGTCTAAGGGTTGCAACCCCCAACTTTTCTCCTGGCGCTATGCGAATTTAGCCTGTGGTTTTGATCCCGTCGACGCAAGATTCCCACCGTTAAAAAAAAAAAAAAAAAAAAAAAAACTTTGCCGACCTGCTGCATTACTCAGCAATGCTCTGTAGATGTATTGCACCTGGCGTTTCGTCTGTCTAGTCGGTTTCCCAAAAATTAGCAAGCATCAGCAAGTCAAAGAGCCATCAGCCTTTTTCGAAATAGCAATAAGGGAGGCAGCAATGCGTGCATGCGCTACACACGTGTCAGAGGTCGCCGTGACGTTCGCCGTTTCTGTTATTCGCCGCCAAAGGGCCAACTTTTTTCCATCGATCGATGTCATTAAGAATAAAAGCCAAATGGCGTGGGCTCCTTTCTACCTTCCTCTTTTCTCTTTTCTCTTTTCTCTTTCATCCCCCTGAGTCCGGGATAAGCCCGTGGGACACGAACGGTTTCGAGTTTCCAGAGACTCAGGGAACTTCGGGAGCTGGTCCATCCTGCATCCAATCCATTCCTTCTCTGGAACCGTGTATATGGACCCGGAGCATCCACGTGTCTTCCTGCGTCTCGAGATTCTCGCGTTCAATTGCTCCGCCATTCTTAGGTATCTTTAATCCCTCGCTGCTTCACTCGAAGTACAAACAAAAAGCCCACCTATTGAAAAAGCTCCGTAAGCGCATTGATCGCAGCTTGCAGCTTGCGACTCGACGTCATTCGCCCGTTCGCCCTAGGGCTGCCAATGTCAGTTCCTCTCCTGCGGTTACTCTTCCTGTTGCTTCCTCCCCAAGTCCAAGACTGTTTCGCTGGAGGGAACCAGTTCGTAAGGGTTTTCTTGCGAACGCGCGAGAATCTTCCCGACCTCGACTTTACTGTAGCACTCGTGTGCTGGGTATCACGCTCAAGTATATCGAGCACGAAGGACGCGACAATTACAGGTTAAGCTGCGAGTCGTAGTCGGACACTGAGGGTGCGAATTGGGCTCGTAGGTCGATCATCTCCTTGCGAACGGGATTGTCGGTAGTCTTTCGAATTTTTAAAATTCCCGCCAACAAAGTTCTCACGGGAGACGAAAATGTCCAACGCTGAAATTGCATGCAACCTGAACTGCACTGCTATTCAATATGCACAATCGATCGATCGTGTTTCTCTCGATCGGTGCCTCTCGTGGATTTCTTATTTTCTATCTTGAGCCATATATCCCGTGTTCTCTGCCGTTCCTCTTCGCGATACGTCTGGAGCCAATAGCGCAAAACAATATTGGTATTTCAGATATTTTATTAAAGTCCCGCGGGGCTTTCTATGGTCGCGGCGGTGAAGGCTGCCTCGGCGCAATCCTGTGGGATACGACGGTCCTCTTATCGATTATTGAGCGCACGGAGGATATACTCGTATCTCCCCATCGGTCCATCCGTCCATCCGTCCAATGGTTCCAGCTGCTCGTACGGTTTGCCCGCTGGCGACTCACCTGGGAAATCCAGGAAGGCTGACGGATGAGCCTGATATTCAATTAGAGGATCACGCGAGTGGTGCCTGATCAGGAGAAAACTTTTTTAAGTTTCGAGTTTCCGTCCCGCGTGTATCTCTCCTCCGTGACAGCCATTCCACAAATCTTTCAAACCATTTCCGCCGTGTTTTTCTTCTTCCTTTGAGCTCCTTTCTCCGCAATCCTGAAGAACAAGGGAAAGGGTTGGCTTGCCTCGCGGACAGTCCCATCCATTTGGGTGCAGCAGGTGTGCATACTCGGCTTCGGAAGTTAAAGAGAGTGACGATAGGAGAAAGTATTAAGAACGGGCGAACCGCAGTGATAGACAACAGAGAGCGAAGCCCAGTGGAAGCTGCAGAGAGATCAGGAGGACCAAAGGAAAAAGAGGCAGCTCGAGGGGCTCGACCTCGGAGTTCGTTCGCGATGTGCTCGGAATTTTATTTCCACTGACCTGTTCCTCGATTCACCTTCGACCTTTGACAGTCCAACTTGAACCTGGAATCTTTAAAAGTTGCAGTTGTCTTGGAGCAGCCCTTTTGCGTAGCAGCGCCCACGAGAATCGTTCCTCTTGCTGCTGGGGTGAAGATTGCTTCTTTTCCCTCTACTGCGACAAGGAACTTCCTCCCTGTCCCGGTGTAATTGCCGGGCACACTTCCACTTTAATATTTCTAATTAATAGTGCTCATCTATTAGGAGTCCCTAGCTCATATTTCCTGGCCCCATGGAGAAACGCCACCACCGGGACGCACAGGACGCACAGCAGGTTCACCCGGCTGGCAAAAAGTCTTCGCTCGTCCCGCTTAATGTAGGCAAATGGCTGTTTCTTAAGTTTTAAACATTTTCACTCTCACGGCAGCCTTTTTCTGAGACATCCTACTATCCTCCTACTTCAATCCCCTGTCTCCTCTGCCAGTAACCATTCTACCATTTGAACGCTCGTTTACTTGGCGTTAAGTGCGATCAAGAGGCGCTTTACGTCGAAGCGACGCTAGAAATATTCTCGAAGCCAAATTCAATAATTGATCCTCTGGCAATTGACAGTTTTACCCGGGCGACTGCAGTTCGAGGGGCGGAAGTGAAAGAGATTCGGCAAAGACTGGACGAATTGACGGAACGAAGCTTCTCCTCTTTTAAGAAACGAGGAATCGGAGTGGATCCATTCGATCGGACGTATCTGGATGTGGGATCGGTATTCTCCTGCTGAAGGAATGTCGTTCGGTTAGATCGCAGATTCAGAGGCCCGAGAGCAATTCTCGCTTAATCTCGATAAGCGTTTCGATATATCTCGAATCGGCAGCGCCGGCCATTAATTTCATTTTATCGCGCCGCAGGATTCGAACGGGTCCGGTAATGCCTTTTAAATGTAAAGCAGCCGAGGCCTACGGGCATTAACGGAACACGGGCTCACGATAAAATTTCTTTCAAACTTTACTTGAAAATTTGGCCCATTGCAATTCCTTCTCCGGTAAACGAATATATCGTAACTATCCTCTTTCTGCTGGCCATTTTTACTTTTCATTTCTGCTCACTACCTGAACTGGTGAACTGGGAAGAAAACCAGCGGGATTGCACAATAGTTTAGAATTTGTTAGATGCTAATGATGTAAATTATTTAAAGTAACGACCACCGACTCGTCCTCTCTTCCTTCCGGTCCACATCAGCCAGCCCTTAAGGAGAGTACAAGGCAAGCAGGGTGCAGCGCAACACAGTCGCCTCCTGCAGCCGTGTCCGAAACACACAGAAGGCAGCAGGGACAGTGTGCACTAGGAGTCGGAGCAGCGAGAGGTCAGTCGGCACTGGATTAATTATGCACTGGACTTCAGCCGTGTGCTGGCTCGTCCACTGGCCAATTAACTCCAAAAACAACCACAAACGCGAAATTCGAGTCGGTGTGCGGATCGGCGACTACGAGCGACTACGAGCTTCCTGAATAATCCGATGAGGAGTTGGATAGATATGAATTTCAAGTTGTTACCGTTAATGTCGTCATCGATAGAGACGCAATCCGCCAGCTTGGCTAACGAATAGGATCAACAGCAGCCGATATGGCGCAATTCAACGCCAAGGAAAAGAAACAGCACGTGCGCCCTCTTGGACGAAACGAAAGATCGACGAGTGAAAGGAAGCGCGAGCCAAACTTTGAGGACAGGAAAACAGAGGGGGCGAGCAGGGGGTGTGTGTGTGTGTGAGAGAGAGAGGAAGGAAGGAGGTTCTTGGCTTCTTGATATGGTTGAGGTGTCCGATGACTGCGTGGCATTAATCACGTTTAGTCGGTTTATTACACGGTCGACTCTAGAGGGTAAATTGGTACTGAGCACTAAATGTCAAATACAGTTTCTATTGCCACCAGCATCCCCGCATCCCCACATTCCCACAGGCTCCCATCGGGGTACGTAGATACACACAGCCATGTAGCCGCAGGGTCACTGGCGAATTGGGAAGCTTCCCGACGGCGCTTCGGCGTCGCATTGCTGCCGGACGTGGCAACGCGAGGGTCAGAGGGTACACAGTTATTGCATTAACTCATCATTGTCATTTTTATCACGTGCTCACTTGAATCAACAGAAGCCGCACCCCGGGAAACTGGCGCACAGCTTTGCCCAGGATTCGTTCGCTTGTTTCACGGACGACTCTTCAGCCCAAACGCGATCAACCCCTCGATCCCTGATCCCTCGGACTCTTGAAACCCTCAATCCTCTTCGAATGCCGGATTAGCCCTTAACGACTCGCGTTTATCGTGGATGCGCGTCGCTTTTTATTTATTGCCGCTTTTACTTTTTCCTTTTTTTTCAATGTCTCGCCACCCCCGTCCCACGAACAATTGCTACCCCTTTCAGGAGAGAATCAAAACTACTACGAGCCAGCCCAGCGAGTCCACCTTCCCACTCCGGTTGCAGCTCGCGGAACGCGTAAGCTCCTCGTCTACCAAAGGATCGATGCCGTCGATGGGTTCGCTCTTCGCTGACAAGGGATGACACGCGAACCCTGTATATTTCATCCGGCTCGAGAGAACTCGATCGTAATAAACTTGGAGAAACGAGAAGGAAAAGAAGGACGCGAATCGCGGGCACTGGAAAGAGTTGATCAAGATTCTTGGAGCTGACGAACGCGTAGGCAATGCGGTAGCTGGAAATGGGAATTTCCACAAGGAGAAGATCCCCGACTGAGAATGTTTGGTCTGCCAGTGCCAGTGGCACAGGAGGCACCTCAAATGGGTTTCACAGATCCTGCTGGAGTGTATAGGAGTGGTTCATCCGAGTCTTGCAGAAACCAAAGGCGACTATCAGTCTGGCTGAGCTAGACTTCTATAAATTATGCTAACTCAGCAACGATATACTTTACGTAGATCGTAACATGCTGAGATACTCAATCTAGATCTCCTATAGATTTTTCCGATAGTTACGTCTAAATCCAATGTACATAGACCACATGTTTTATTGGGAGATGCGGTTATTCTATGTAAGGCGTGAAATTCCAAGGAGACGTCAGACCCAGAGATCCTACGTGAGTCTACTGCACGAGTCCTTCGATTCCCAGCAACTGTGTCAAAACATTTTACTCAGGCTGAAGCCGACGAGACTCAAGACGTAGTCACTCACCGCTCCGCCATGCCCGTATAAGCCGTAAAGCTAAGTATCGATATAGTTATACACAGACCAAAGGGAACTGCTGATTGCAAGTTCTTCTGAAATCAATCGAAGCTGCAGCACGAAGCGAACTTGGGAGAGCCACTTTGAGTGTTCTCGGTATTCGTACAAGGTACGAGAGGTCAGAAGGTCCAGTCGCCATTACTAAGCATTGCGTCTGCGGTGCTTGGCGATTTGTGCTCCTGGCTACCGAGTAAACCCGAACATTTATTAAACGCAGCCGCCAGGATCCGGTGAACCAACAACCCCGGGAAATTCGAACCAGGAGAAAGTTCCCTGCGGTCGCGAAGGGTTGCGGCGTGCCAAAGTCAGGTCAGGCTATGTCGGCCACCTCAAGAGCAAAGAGCACTAGAGGCAAGAGTTACACGTTCGCCATTACACTTGCGCCACCTGAAAGGATTTCTTTGCCCGTGTCCGCCGAGACTCGTGTGTTCGGTTGACTTGACTCGAAATTCAAGTGGACTCGAGTGACCAATCGACTCGCAAGATAGTTGCGCTAGTAGCCGCGAGTAAACAAGCCGAGTGGCCAATTTAATCGGTTGCCCGAATGCTCGGGATGAGAACCGGCGATCTAATTTCCCGGTAACACTGGAGTCTCTATACCGGCCGCGTGCCCAAAGGGCTGCGGAGCAGCACGGCGCACCGAGTGCCCCATTGACAAGGACACGCGACACTGTCTCCATACATCCCGGATTCCCCCGACTGCTCTCCTTACACGCAACTGTCCTCTTCCGCAGATTCTCCTCTGGCATGATGGCTTCGTGCACCAGGAGAGGCTGCGCTACGAATCTTCGTGCAGGCCTTTGAATGAATAGCAGTTCCAGCCCCCCCAGTCCCCCCTCGCCCTTCTCTCAGTGGCTGCACGTACGTGGCTGTCGGCGTCGACGTCGACAATGCGACACGAGTTTTACTGTAATTTTACGTAACTTTCAAATACTCTAGAATTAACGGAATTTCTCCTTTGTCCGCGACGCGTTTCTCCTCGCGCTTATAAAGTATTGAATTTTCGACACTGTTTCAAACCGATCTTGTATTCGTCCTTTCCGGTAAAATGTTATGAACCGATGCGAAGCTGCAATGGAGGAAATCCCGAAGGAGACGGAAGCGCAACGTACGTGAACTCGCGCGAGTGCTACGTGAATCATCCTAGTGAAAACTAACTGCAATAAATTCCAGGGCTGCCAACTCTGTGTCGAGTGAGAACAAACAACGAGCCAGGGTGGTGGATTCGGGGAGTGACGCTTCTTCTTTATTTTGTTTAACTGGCTAATAAATTCATAAGCTCGCAAGAGTGCTAATGCGTTAGACCCTTTTCTCATATGCTGAAACATGGTAGTCACGCAGTGGCTGCACAAATATTGGCACTGTCAAGGGGTGACCCGTAGGTGAGATTCGCCGCAGATAAAGAATCCTTATAATTGCAGCTATTCTCGTACGGATAACTTAGTTGGCTGAAATGAGAAATTGAAGAGACCGTTTGCCTAGATCAGCCGCCGGTCTTCGTTAACCCTTCCCGCCCTCTGAGTTTCCCAGGCCAACCCGGCTGCAGTTCGGACAATAGTTAAGCAGTCCGCGGTTCAGGGCTCCGGCACGACTGGCTATGTGATAATTATTAATTGGTTTATTTAACAGGGGTTCTCTGGGGAACGGAAGTGCCAGCGCGTGGGAGTTGGATGTAGTATAGAGAGACTCGGAGACAGCACTAGAGAAGGGAAGAAGCAGAGGCAAACAGATAGAGAGAGACAGGGAGAATGAGTTTGAAGCAGGGGTTTGAATTAAACAGGAATTCATTTTGAAATATTCCGCCCACGGGATCTGCTTTCGCATTCGATTTACATGGCGAGAAATGCGAAGGAGTTGCCCACCGGAAGAGGAACTGCTATAATATTTACATTGAAAAATGCGAATCAACGAATTCCTGCGTATATGTATTGTAACGTATTTTTCGTAACTCGACACCGACAGCGAAAAATCCGAGAACCAACCTACGCTACCTTCGGCCGTCCACCCTTCGCTCAGGCATCCGCAAGCCAGGAGGGCGCCAGCCAATTCTTTTTTTTCACTGGAAACTGACGAGCTAGTATGAACTGGGAGTTGGGGTGGAACAGCCCCAACTCCACCAAAACAAGAGCTCTGACGGAACCTATCAGAAGAGACGATAACTTAACGGATCCTGTCGATTTTTGGGGTCGCGTAAAATCAGCAAACGCAACTGGACGCACGAACGGGAGCGCACGGTTACGGAAATGCACGGCCGCTTCCCCAGGGCATCGGGCGACAGCTGGGCATCGCATCCTTAACTCGGGCAGGAGGTTTGCCCTTTGCCCATCTCCAGCGGGGCGCCGGTATCTCACCCGGGCTTCTGCCGGTCCGTGGAGACGTCTCCGTCGGGTACTCTCCTCTGCCGGGGAATTCGGTACATCGAGACTATCTCCCCACGGCAGATTCGAGCACCCCAACTAAATAATATCAAATCTTTCGAGAGCATTGGCCTAACTATACGAATCAATCCGAAAGCGCAGCTTCTGAGTATGGTGGCAACCCGAAGGGAACCAGAAATCGAGAACATTGTCTGTATCGGCAGGCGGAGTCGCCTTGTGACCGTGAATCGAAAAATCACGTCACAGTATACATATATCTGCCGACTAAATCTACATATATTGAAGTTTCAAAGTTCGCTAGCGAATCGCAGGTAAATTCGATTATCCGTGCACTTCGAATTCCATTTTCCCATAATTCGATTACGGCTCGTTTTGACTCTCGAAAAAGTGCATTCGCATGGCCAGTTGGGCAGAGGTTATCATGAAATTGCTCCCGACGTTCGCTCGTTTTCATTGGCATTACCGACGTGTCATTGGTCGCTAATGAAAATTAATTCTCTGAAATTAATCCAGAGAGCATTGCCTAACTATCCGGTTGAACAATGTATCCAGGTGCTTCTCCCGTCGATTGCCACCGATTTCCTCAGGGTATTTTCATCCAGGACGTGGACGCCAGGACCGTACAGCAGCTGCATCGACCTACTGTACGTCTGGATCGCCAGAATAAGGACATTCTGTTATCGTTGTCGTTAACCCTTCCCGTCCTGATACCCTTTGGATGAAAGGGGGGGGGGGGGGGGGGGGGGGAGCGAGCCGGATCGCAGAATCACTCACGGAGATCCATGAGACTGAAGCGTCTGAAGCTGAAAACCGTCTCCGGTCAGGAGCACCGCGACCATCGCCAGCCAGAGCCGATTCGAACTGCGCACGTCCAGTCTCTCTCGGCCTCCTTCCCAAGGACGATCGATTAATCGTCGCTCGATTCTCGGCTAAGCCTTGGCAAATCCGCAAATCGGATCTTGTTCTGGTCCTCATCGATCGCCACGCGTGTCTCCATCGTCTTTGAGAAACAACCTAACCTAACCTCGGTCCGGCATCTCTGCCTTCCGTCCTACTCCTTCAGAAGAGTCGGGAGAAACTTTTCTTAGGTTGTGGTACGGGCATCCCAATTCGTCGTCCACTACGTCAATTTCCCGAATTAGCGAAATCATTTTCCAGCCGAGTTCTCCCATGGTCGTCGAGTTTTTCCTATAAATCTATCACGGACCCTTTTGCTCGAGTACCCGATTACTCGATAGCCCCGTTACGGGATGGCCTGACGTCTCCCAGAAGCCCTTCGTCCGGATTCCTCTAATCTGGCAGCCCTTGTGGCAGAAGGGACACTCGTCGAGAATAGAAACCGACAAGATTCGTTTAGCTCAACGAATCGCAATATTCTTTGCCGAAGACGCAGATCGCGCAGCCTCTGATCGATGGGGACGCCGCACTACGTCCTCGCGGGAATCAAAGACATTAGACAAATTCGAGCGAGCGGAAACCTGGCTCTCTACTTCCGTAAGGATTCCCAAGTCGGGACTCTTGTGGTCGAGAAAAGGGAACAGGACTCGAAAGAGTCTTGCGTGAATATCGAAAAGAATCTAAAAGGACTTTTCAAGAAAAACAAAAATTCCAAAGAACGAAGAACGAAGACCAAGAATAATTGTGAACATCCTATAGGGACGATGGAGTCACCCCTCCGTTCTCACTTAACTTCTTTACTGATTATTTAGTTGCTTGTGAATGAGAATGCAAGGTGCCCGATCGATCATCGATCGTGCGCATGAAAATTGTCACGCTTCACCTCTGGAGGTCCAATCAGCCCTTGTACATACACTGATCAATTGATCATGAAAGAGGGTGATGGTTTTCTGGATTCCGAGGGTGACTTCCATAAAAAGAAGGAAAATAGCCAATAGGCCTTCTTCTCACGCGAGTCCATAAAAATGACGAGGCCAGTGAATAAATCGCCTTTGGACGGGGGATTTTGGCAGATTGGGGTCATGGGCCATGGCTCCTGGGTCGCGTCTTCGGTGCAGATTCCAGAGAGACTTGGACAGATGGATCCAGATATCGCGGCCAATCGGAGAACGAAGGAATGGAAAGGGCGGGAACCTGAGAGGCGGAAGTCACGTGGACGTTCTGCCCTGGGAAACGAGGATCCTTGAGAAGTGCCCGGCAAAGAACCTGGACCAAAGATGCAGGTCGAGCGCAAGAGGAATCTTGGCTTGGCTTACCCGACTTTATTTCGTTTACTTAAAATTCGAGTCTTGGCCAGATCGAGCTGATCAATGCTACTTCCGAAGCCGGTGCAACTGGTCCAGCCTAGAGCATGCAATTAACTCCATCAAGGACTACATGCGGCTGTACTACGGCTGTATGGGGCACAAATGCATCTGCTATAATCTATGATATGTACCTATCGATGAATGGCCTTTCCGTCTCTCTCTTCTCTCTAAAGGCACAAACGGCAACGCTACCTCGGTTATACCATCCGTATGTCAAATTAGGAGCTGAATAGGTCGAATAGCGAGGGAGGATTTCGAATGATATTCACTACGGTTGAGTTAGATATGCACGCGCTCCTTCATCCGATGGACTTGCATCCGTTTCGTCTCTAAAGCAGCGTACAAGGACAGATGTAAATAAAGCAAGTGAAGGATGCACCGATGACCTTTCGATATTCTTAGCTGTTCGTATTTAAAACACGTAAAGCCAGTTATGGCGCATGCGCGTGTCACTACTTACGGAATAAAACCGGAAGTCCGGGGGAAGTGCATAGAGGCTGCAAGTCCAAGGAACGACGACGAAGGCACATTATAAAGCTGAAGAGCCGCGTACGAACGGCCGAAACGAGGGGCGCTGGCAAGTAAAGAAAAAGGAAAAGTGTCTTCCAGTCTTTAAAAATGAGAAGGAAGCCGCGCTGCACGTCTCCCTATAGTATACAGGAGTCTCTATTTTAATTAGCTTCGCCTGCCAGTAAACAATAGGACCTTATTTCTAACGAATTAATTTTTAACAATAGCCCGGGGTTAGTGGCTGCTGCACCTTCCACTCCCAGTCTCCAGCATCCAGCACAATGCACTTTCCTATTCCACTAAAGAGTAACGTGCTTTCCTCTGCCTATCCTTTCTTCTCCATATCAAAATGTTCTCAATAGTAGCTGCAGAAAGTGAAGTTAAGAGACACAACTAACGAAGACTATCAAAGTCAATTTCAGCCGGATGTTTCACTGTCCTTAATTCCTGTTCGATGGCAGACAGGTGCAAATTGCCAAATGAGCCTCTACGATGCCAATTTGATGTTGCCACATAAGCATATCTGATAAAGATTGACGCGAACGGTAGTGCTCGTCGCGAGGAGCTTTGAACGAAGACGAATAGAATGGATGAGGATATATCTATAGTAGTATACTGTATACGAAGCCAGTGGCGCATTCGTTTGCATGGGAAATTATTCGCTCGTAGTCGCTCCGTTTGCAGCCTGCCGCCTACTGCCGACTTAATGGAAAGTTTCGGTTACCCGAGAAGACTTCCTTTCCGTCGCAAATGGGTCGACTTACCTTGCCGACGCCGGTGAGCTCCTTGACGCCAATCCTCCGGAGAAGAGCGGGTGGTGCGGGTGGTGGTGACTTCAGAAGAAGAGCAGCGTAGCCATTCGGGAAGACAGGCTGTTCCTCCTGCGAGATGTTGTCGTCGCCGGATCGGCGTCGTCGATGTGGACTCGAGGATAGATTCAGTTTCTGCGCGGCCCTGCGACATCAAGGAAAACAGTCTTTCTTAATTGAAGGCCGGATAACAGAGGGGACAATTGCTAGGAAAACACGGAGATCAGTACTCGTATGCGCCGAGCTGAAAATACTAAAGAACGATCAGAGGTCCGTCCGCCTTGAAGTTTCTGCTCCCGTAAAACACGTACGACGCTCTACGGGGCGCTGGGCTGTCTCGGGGTTGACTGGGTGACATAGTCCACGGGGTGGCTCGGTAATCAGCGTAGGTAATGTGCCGGAACCCGCGTGCACCCTGCATACTCCCGTTTAAAGGGGTCCGCGCTCACGGCCGAGGGCGACCCGGTGTGAAGTGGTGTGAGGGGAGGGCGCCGGCCCTAACTCCACCCGGAGCCTCGTTAACCCACGCTCTGTGAAATTGGAAATACCGGCCGCCCTCTTCCCCATTCTCTCCCAGCAGTGACTCTCTCTCTCTCTCTCTCTCTCTCTCTTCCTTCCTGCGGCTCTCTGGTGCCGCGAGAGTCTAGAGAGACGCGTCATAAAAAGTCTCTGTTTATCAGGGGTCGTCGCGGCGGTTTGTTTTATGTTCCGGCACCTCCTTGACGTCGCGACGCGACTCTACCGGCCTCTGCTTCGCTCTCGATATTCGGACGCGGCCGATCATAAATAACATCCGGTGGAGGGAGACTACAAAGTCCGGGGACCTCGCGGGCCGGCCGCTCGCACTTAGTTATGTCCGACGCCTTAATGAGCAGCGCCCTGAATGCCGTCACAGATTCTCCCAGTTTCAGGTTTTACGTTCGCTTTACTCCGTCCAAATCGTGACTTTTACGCTTCGTTTCATTATTTCTAGTTTTTAGTCCCCGACGAAACTTTATGAGCCGGAACTTTAACGAACGGAGGCGGCGTTTCGTTAAACTGACAACTGGCGGATCGTACCTCCCGCCGATTGTGAGTCACACGGTAAACAGTCACGTTCCCGCTTTACCAGCGTCGCCATTCCGACAGTCGCATAATGTCAACCGTAAGGAAATCAGAAGTCTACGTGAAACATCTCCGGCGCAAGGGACTTTCGTACCTGGTTGGCACTGGGTGGCTGACGAGAGGCTGAACAGCAATTTTAGTAGCGATGCGTCAATAGGCAGCCCTTGTCTGCGTAAACGGATCGAGGTGTTTATAGCTTAATTCGGTTTACCCGGGAGCGATCGGCTTCGACTTTCTTTCAGGGAAGAAGAATTCTTCGCCATATTTTTGGATCGCTGATGGAGGATGCGAGTAGCGGGGACGGGTAGAGAGGACGTGGAGAGGGAATGAAATTGCGCGAAAGAAGGAAGATGAGACAAGACAAGACAGGACAGGAGGAGAAGGAGACGGGACGCATCCATCACTGTAAGTGAAGGTGGACGAGGAGCCCCAGAGGCTGCGCCGGAGGGTTTCTTCGTAAAAACACCGCCTAACTCAAAATCCATACCTTGAATTATTGAAGCATTCCCAGGGAGGAGAAAGGCGCACGACTTCTTGGATTTCGAAGAAAGAATAGAAAAAAAAGGAATGCCAACGTACCAGCAAGTTACAGAAGTAGAAGGCAAAGAGGGACATAATAGAGGGTAGGTAGGGAAATCTTAGACGCGAGAAGTTTCAATGCAATTTGGTGGTGTCGATGATCCACCGGAAGTGAACCGCCTTGTTTTAGTCTTTGCGATTTCTTTGAAGAATCTGGGCACAGGAAGGACAGGCAGGTTATATCGGATGCGTTGGATCGTGGGAAGCAAGACGCAGGTGCGTGTCAAAGTGGCGCAATTGACGCATCAATCAAGAGCAGAAGCCACCGTCCAAGGGCACCGCGTGTGAGGCGCTCCTGACTCGAGGAGTGCACGGAAAGGCGCACTAGGAACGAGAGCAGCGTCGCGACGCTCAGTTCCCGTGATGGATTCGAAGATGAAATAGAAAAGTTAGAAGCGAGAGGCTGCTGCAAAACCGTCAGCGAAGGAGGGAAGACCGTTCAAACAAAATTACGCGCTTAATTTCCGAAATAATTTACGTCCCGGAGGACATTGGGGCGCCTGGTCCAGGGCACCGGGTGGTGGACGCACACGCCCTCTTGGCACCCAGCCACGTATCCGCTTAATCAAGGAAATTATAGGGCGAAACGCTCTAAACGTCAGAAACGATATACACGGCCATTAGCGGATGACGCTCGCGTATCTCTCGCTCAGCGAAATGCGCATAAATAAAAGCACTCTCGGCCTATTAAGCAGTCCCCCCTCCCGCCCTCCTTACAGCATCCACGACCTCCGCACCTCTCGTTCCTTCTACAGGGCCCTAGAGATTATTCCTAGAAGCCGACGGAAATTCTACGCGAATATGAAAGAAAGGACAGCACGTGCACCCCCCCCCCTCCCTCCCCCCTCTACCACCAAAGACAGTCACTCGACACTCGCATCCCTTATTATCATTGCTCTTATATTATTACCAAAAAGTAAATTGAAACAGAGATTCCGAAATCTCCAGCTCCATCTCTTCTCTCCGTGAAGTCTCTCGTCTTGAGCCTCAGGAAAGCGACAGAGGTAGGGGAGGCCGAGCACCTCTCGGCAGCAAAAGTGAGCCTCGAAGCACAGAGTTACCTGCGAGCGCGTGAGCCGTCGCCCGTCATGCTCGAAGCGATAATAAATCGTAGAGGAGTGTGAGACCCTGCATGTACAATTGTACACACGTGCGTGAGGCAGCTTGAGCCACCGACCCTGAGCGCAGAAGGAAAGCGGCCGGGGGGTGGTGGGGGGTAGCTGGTCTCAGCTGTTGGCTGCTACCAACTCTGATTGAATTGCCTCTACTCTCCTCGTATAAGAATGCGGCGTAGCAGCCCCCTGCACCCCCCGTCCCCCTTCTCCCCCTTCGAAAGTTGCGCTTCTGGGGATGGTGTCCATACGTCACGCACGCAGCACACTTACGCCCATAAGAGTTATAATCTTCCGAACGTGTATAAAGTTGGCGACGCCTTGAGCCGTGATGAGGTTGGTAGTCGTTATGCCAAGTTAAGCCAATCTTAGACCTCCAATTCCAGACAAGCCGAAGGTAGTCGGTCCACGCCGATCTGCGTGTCTTTCTTGAAAGAGGGAAAGCAATGTCTCTGGCAAGGCACACGTGTGCCTTAGGCATTACACTATGCTTGCTACATGCATATGCGCTACATATATTTTACTTTTATATTTTAGTACTGTGACGTGATTTTTCGAATCACGGTCCCAAGGCGGCTCCGGTTACCGATACAGATAACGTTCTCGATTTCTGGTTCTCTTCGGATCGCCACCCTGCTCGGAAGCTGCGCTCTCGGATTGATTCGCATAGATATGTCAAGGCTCTCGGAAGATTTCGTTGTTGTTTAGTGGAGGTCGAGGTGCTCGAATCTGCCGTGGGGAGATAGTTTCGACGTACCGAATTCCCCGGCAGAGGAGAGTACCCGACGGAGACGTCTCCACGGACCGGCAGAAGCCCGGGTGAAATACCGGCGCCCCGCTGGAGATGGGCAAAGGGCTGTAGAGCGGGCGGAGTTAGTTTTGATACGGTTAAGGACGTCGTGCCCAGCTGTCGCCCGATGCCCTGGGGAAGCGGCCGTGGAGGATCTCCAAAAGTGTTACGTACCGATTCGTTAAGGAACGCTCTCGATTTGGTTTAAAGGGACGATTCGAAGGAGATAGAAGTGTTATCGGTTCAAAGGCTCTCGACCAATCAGAATGATTAGTTCTCGGATTTGGCTATTGTCAAAGCAGTCTGTCTGGGGGCACCGACCGAGGTGTCACGGGCTGGCTCGTGCTCCCGTGCTATCTGTTGATAGTTTTTCTTGCCGTGTTTCGCTCCGGTATAGCAAGTTCTCGAATCGTGCAGTTCTCGCGTTGTTCTCGCGATATCCAGGAATTCTATGAATTCCTGTGGGTGTTACGGAGGTGTAGTGCTGTGCCTTAGTGTAGTGTCCACCAGAGTGTCCTTGGGATGCAGTTCTCGACCTCCCCGGATTAGCTGTATCAGCTCCGGTGAGTCTCCCAATTTATTAATTGGTGAAGGGATCTCGATAGATAGTTTAGACTCGTTCTGATACGTTCTTGGTTCGTCGCTCTCTGTCTCTCGCACTATTTGCCGGACTCTTACTCCGACCCTCTCTACCTCAAACCTAGCAGCCTGAGCGGCCGTGCATTTCCGTAACCGTCCGCTCCCGTTCGTGTATCCAGTTGCGTTTGCTGATTTCACGCGTCCCCAAAAATCGACAGGATCCGTTAAGTTATCGTCTCTTCTGATAGGTTCCGTCAGAGCTCTCGTTCTTGGTGGAGTTGGGCCTGTTCCACCCCAACTCCCAGTTTATACCGGTTCGTCAGTTCCCGGTGAAAAAAGAATTGACTGGCGCCCGCCTGGCTTGCGGATGCACGAACGACGGGTGGACGGCCGAAGGTAACGTAGGTTGGTTCTCGAAGATAGTTCGTTCTCTTGAGTTTTGCTATCGGTGTCGGGTCACGAAAAGAAATACGTTACAGTACATAACTACGTTATTCTATATAAAACGACGTTTGATTTACTTGGACCGGCTATGGGTTTCAGCATATTTCGAAGCCACAGAAGTACTAGGGTAATCACGAAGAATAATTTTCACAAAGATTTTCTTTCCAGAGGAAGATCAATATAGTCCAACAAAAAATTACATAAGATTATAGAACTGTATAGATAGTCATCTGATTGGTCGACAGCCTCATAGTCGATAACTATTAGCCTTTCCCTCGATTCGTCCCTTTAAACTAAATCGAGGGCATTCCTTAACGAATCGGTACGTAACTCTTCCCCAGGGCGTCGGACGACTGCGAGTCGATGCTCTGGTTGGAGAAGCAGTCCTTTCAGGATGGCGCCAGAGAAAGTTTTCATCGCGGATGCTGGCTACACTCGCTTCTACTTCCGCTGGGACCGAAGGAGTCTAGGTGGAAAAGCGCGAAAGGGTTGGCGCACTGCCGCTGTAGAGAAAGGTCGTCAAGCGGCGACACGTTACCCGCCCACAACACGTTCTAGAGATGGAGTGAGCCAAGTGACGTATGGGGGTGGCATGTGCCGCTAACTTTCGCGTCTATCAACGGCGTCACACGTTTCTCGACCTCACGTGGGGTGGTTGGCATTACGTATATATGCGTTACCTGTGAGTATAGGCGCGCCGCGCGCATCCAACCTCCACACCCCCCCCCCCCCTGGAGATCGAGGCACGCTGATGCAAAAAAAAAGAGAAAGAAACCTCGACATACTTATGAAAGTGTCGTTGCCAGCAGCAAAAAGCAATCGTGGAAAGGGAGAATCCGCAACCGGGAGCAACCGCTTATAGCTGTAGACGATCTGTGGAATTCCTTGGTGCGACGCTCCAATCTCGACGCTCGGGCATCGACTATTATTGCTATTGTACACCCTCTGCGCTTCGAACCTCAGCTCCAGCTCGGTCGCCTACCCGACCGGAATGCTAAGGCCTAACACTGTGCCCACGGCAGAGTCTCATGGCACCGAATAAAAGATCATGTGGATATGTGGATATGTGGATATACAACGAGAGTGGCGCCAGCTGGCCGAATCGTCGGAATCACGTGCCTCGCTAACGAAACGAAGCGTCGATCTCTTTTCCACTCACGGAAACGGGCATTTCCATCGTTCTCTCTGTCGGCGACTTGGTGGATTCTGTCGGCACTTTTCACGGCCGGGCGAATATTTCATTTCACGGGCTCAGGGCGATACTCAAAGCTGCGCCCATAACTCTGGCTCGATCGCTCCTGGCTCCAGGGAGTTGTAACTTTTTGACAGTTTAAGGGTGCGCCGTTCGGGAGCTCGGTCTAATGCCGAGCTGCGAGCCTCAAGGAGAAGCCGGAGACGCGGGAGGGGCTCCTGGGCTTTGGGATAGACGGGGGGTAACTTTGCCCCCGTAGGTGTTAACAAGTGACGGTAGGGCCACGGAGAACTCATAGATCAAGGAAAGCGCAGGGGATGAAATACTGGGGGTTGGCCTGGTTAGCATAATGTCAGCTGAAGGGGAGGATGAAGGAATTTCTTAAAAATGTCAAGACTCGCTCAAGCGCTTTTATACCTAATCCTCCCTTGTCCTTACTGGGGTAGTTGGTTCCTTTCTCAAGGGAGCCTCATGCACTGATTGGTCCTGTTGCTTTCTCTCTCTCTCTCTCTCTCTCTTTCTACATATATGACTGCCAATTCGAGTATGTGCGATTTACCACGGAGAAAGAAGAAAAGATGGACGCGAGGTGCGTTCGTCGTAAAATAACCTAATTAAATGCTGGGAACATCAAAGAGGGTCGAACTGCTAAGAAATAATAAGCCGATGGCGCTCCTGGTAATTTCAGAGCTGTTGTCTGTGACAAAGGCAGGAGCGTGCAGTGTGGTCAGCTCCAGCGCTGTCGTTGCTGCTGTTGCTGCTGTTGCTGCTTTGCTTCGCTCTGTCGGTTGCGTCCGGTCAAGTTCATTAATACTTTATTGCTCCTTGGGAATTTCTAATTTAAGACGAAAAAGATAAAGCATTCGCTCAACCTGCACATTGTCAATAAGTGACGTCACGTAGTGGATGCAGAGAGCATCAGAGTGCGTCCCAGGGGAGGAGTTCAAAGAAGAGGGAACAAATGGAAGAGAAATAGAGCAGAGCAAGGACAGCAGGTAAGAGGGATTAATAAAGTTGCCGGAGTCATAAAAATTGTGGAAAACGCAGCTCAGGCGTCGCAGGAGGAAAGAGGGAGAAGGAGAGCGAGAGCGAATGACGACGAAAGGGCAGCGGGAGACGAAGAGAAAGACGCAAAGGAAATAAGGAAAGCAATAAAGACAAGAAGAGGTTTCGTGGCGAAGTAAAGATGCGGCGATTGTCACGTTAGGTTTATGCCTTATGGTACAGTCGAAGAAAGTGCCGTACGGCGTCTACGTGGTCCGTATCGTAATCGTGCCTTAACCGAGAGTCACTTAACTTTTGCGTCAGCCTCCCTTATTTCGTGGTAATAAACCGGATATGGCTCCTGCAACGGCTGCTGCCAAACTACCTTTTCTTGTCGCGCCATTCGAATCGTCGCTCAGTGCGTACTCTGCCCATATGGATCGATTGAATCAAGCCGAGACCGTTGCACTCGGCTGAAGCCGCAGGGTATCTTGCCTGCTGCACCCTTGATCTTCACTGTTTTCTGGGATGTCATCCTCCTGTGCTTCCTCTGGCAATTTCAGGGAGAACGTCGACCTGCCCAGTCCCGGGCACACGCCGTCGTATATCTCCGCAGATAATACACTTTTCCTTTCTAGCCTGCTACATCAGGACGGTCCTCGTTCTTCTTCTCCTTTTACTCCCCCCCTCGTGGCCTTTCATGCAATTACCCGCCAAGACGCCGTCCATCTCCTGAGAGATCCTGACTAAGGACTCTACGCGCCACGTAGTCTGCTGGCTTCCCATATAACGCTTTACTGCAGCCTCCAGTGCTCTTTGCACTACGTCACGCGGACGTCCCAACGAGCAGGACAAACGAAGACATCTGATGTTGGCCAATTTAGAAAAGCCGCGATTAACCCTCGAAGCACGTGGCGATCAATGTATCGGAGTCTAGCGTGTTTCGGAACGACCAGTCGATGCGGTATTAATTTGCAAACTATTCGCACTCGCTGTGACACGGCTGGGAGTTATAGGCAGGTTTCGCAAGACACGCAACGTCTGCGTGCCAGCATAGCGACCCGAGGAAACTATGCGACTTCAAAAGCCCCGGGATACACAGTGTACTACCTATACTACCTACACTACCGAGGTGGCCGGCTTGTGGCTCGCTGCAGGTTCTGAGTTCCAGGTTTCGCTGACAGCGGGAGACTCAGGGAGTTTATGTTTCAGAGGCACAATCGATATTCCTGCGATAGAAGACCAGCGGACCAGCGCGACCTCCTTCCTCGAGAGCCGAATAGCCTGGAGAACAGTGATAGAGGATCAAGTATTATGGAATCAGAGGTGGAGCTGACCCTTCGGCCAGCAGCTGCCCGGCATGCCCGTCGGAAATGCATTGCGGCCTACAATAATAAAGGGTGCAACGGTCTAAGGGATCTAAGGGATCTAAGAGATCTAGGAGGTCTGAGGGATCTAGGGGCGCGCAAAGGGGTAAGGTAAAGTAGTGGGTATTAGTGCACCGGGAAGGAAGGGGGAGGGGGAGCCTAACACAAACAACAAGATCACATGGACCAGTATCACCCAGTGCTCCCACTGCGCGTTGAAGAACCCAAGTCCAAGAAGAAATTGCGAATCTTACGGGAAGAAGCAAAGGAGAGAGGCAAGGGAGGAAATTTCGAGTCAAAGCAAAGACTCAGGGACTAAGAGGAAGCTGGCAAATGAAGAACAGTAAGTATACGAAGAGAAGGTGAAGGGAGGTTAAGAGACAGGATAGAAAAACGAAGAGGACGTAGAAGATGAGGAAAAAGTTGTACAGGAAGTCTCCCTCCCTCCCTCCCTCCTCATCCTTCAATCCTTCTCCCGTTTACGCTTTTCAGAAAATTACTCGGCGTTGAGCATTCGCCTTTCGTTTCCTGTTTGCCTCTCGATCGTCTCTCGTTTATTTCTTTTTGGGGAAGAAAGGATGGTGGGCAGAGCGAAGAAGATGAGAAGAGACACGAGCGAAGGCAGAGAGAGAGAGAGAGGGAGAGTGAAAAAGGAAATGAGAGAGGAGAAGGGAATCACTCCTTTCTCTCACTCGCACTTCTTCTTCTTCTTCTTCTTCTCTTCTTGCTCCTCGCCTCGTGAGAATGAATGAAATATAGCTGGCTCATTTGGCGGTTTATTTTTAATTTGAACTTTTTTCCAGGGTCGGCTTTTAATAGAGCCCGTCGAGCGTTCAGGGCGACATGTGTCAAGGGTGTTTTTTTCATTGCGACTCGACTGCTCGACTACTTGGCACTACACCACCACTGGCACGAGTAGTAGAAGAAGAACCGCGAGTAGGATGTGTCACGCAAACGTTGCCGCCATTCCTATTGCCATCGTCACAGGGTGGCAGGCTGGCTGGGAGTCTGGGGAGAGACTTACTCTCATTTGTCTAATACAGACCATTAATTCCCACTAAAGCTGTCTCTTTATACGTCAACCGATAGCAAATTAGAAGATGAACGACGCCGCGCCTACTTTTTCCCTTCCGCCCTTCCGCCCTTCCGCCGTTTCACGAAACACCCGCGGCGGTTGACAGTTGGCAACGCGATCGTGGACTCTTCCATCCTCGTGAGGGTTTCGTCTTTCGCGTGCCGTGCGCGCCCCCATCAGGATCATCCCCCAAAGTGACTAATTAGCCGAAAGACATTGAGGGTCCCGCATCAAACGGTGAACCCGTGTGAACGGCACTCGGTTATCGCGCATCTCAGCGCATTTCCTGATGCGGGACAAGACACGTGCGCACGATCGCAGGCCCTGCCGCAGGAGAGCCGAAAATCCGAAAGGAAAAAAGGATCGCAAAATACACACGTGTGGGCATCAAAGAGACGATCGGGCATGCGATAGTAAATTTTAAACAATTAACATTTCTGAACTGGTCCATGAGGATGCTGCCCGTAAATTACATGTGTGAGCGACGAAACCTTTAGCCCCGAATTAAAATTGCGATCCGACATCCTCGGCAGCCGCAGCCGCAGCGGTGCCAGTCCTGCCAGTTTGCGCAGCCACTGGAGCGGCTCGTAATTCATTTTTCAAAGAGATGAAAATAGGAGGATTCCATGTGGAAAGACAAGAGGAGATGAGGATGACTCTCGCCAGAGGATGCTCTAGCACAGACCGTGCTCACTGGCCCTGACCGTAGGCGTTTCCTCTGTATCTGCCTCCTGACAGAGTTGTTTTGTCTCGGCCTCCTCGAGAGTGGAAGAGGAAAAAACTATGGCGCGCATATTTCTGGAGGTGTCAGGTCGCGCTGCTGTCAGGTTGGGGTCACGTCTCACGCATGCACGTTGCCTTCACTGTCCCCAGGGCATGCGGGAAGATGGGAAAGCTGGAAATCCAGGAAAGTCTGCGTGTACGGTGTACCGTGTGTGCCCGAGAGACGTCATCACGTGATGGATGCGTCGGGGATTCGACGGATTCGAGGAATCCGGAAACGCACAGCCCCTCTTCGGTCTTCAAAGAGCGCAGCTCCAGTCGCGCTTCACTTTTTCCTTCTGCGACCTGCGGGAATCCGATGTCTTCGCATTCGAAGACGCGTCTAATGGAAACTCGCACTTCAGGCCCACTGTCGAAATCCCTTCGAGAATATTTTCTCCGGAACAAGCAGCCGCGCGACAACTTTTTCAATCGTTTGGGGAAAATATTCGAATCGGCCAAACGCAATCGCCAGCAAATGTCCGGGGAAGCGAATGGGCCTATGTGGCTCGTGATACGCGGGATTTGATGCACCGTGTGATTCATCGCCAAGACACGACGACCCAATTTCGCGGCAAACCGTAAAACAATGCTATTGATTTTATTTTCATATCGCGACACGTTCGCCGCCACTGCGATTCCGAGTGCGGGTAGATTCAACGGCAATGGTGCGTGAGTGCGTGTGAGTGCGCGCGTGCAAGGTAAATGTGAACAGGACCTAAGGGTACGTATATCGAGCGATGGATGTTGGATGTTCGGTGTGCTCGTCACGTAAAGCAGAATCCTTGGGGGGGGGGGGGGGGGGCTAGGGTTGAGGGATTAAGAGAAGAACGAACAGAGGGAAAAAAAGGATAGGAAACAGGCAGCAGGGGGTGAAGGGCTGAGTCTAAAATGTCAACAGTCTGCAGCCGCTCGCATTATTATAAAAGCCAGTTTCTCAACGTGTCACGTGACTCGACACGCATCCGAAGTGGACTTAGTATATGTGTGTGTATCCATATAGATAATATTTATACGAATCCTGAAAAACAACCAACAAGAGAGAACGAGAGAGGAAGAGAATTCCAATCTCTTCGGTTCCCTGGTAAATTATTAAGTTTTTATAAAAATTCAACGTAGCGTTCGATTGTCTATCTTGCTATTATCCCTCTATCACATCCCTTCCGAGCCTGCGGTGCCAATTCTTATCATTCTACTTGGATGCTGCTCTTGCAGCAAATTTATCTCCGAAAACTGTCATTTCTTCGCTTCGGACGCGCCTCAATCGTTCGTTACTTCTGACTTTTCCTGTTTTCACATATTCGTCGCAGCGGCCACAGCGACGTAGCGCAGCGACGTAGCCTTGTGGGGTTGAGCGAACATCGAGAGACGCAGGAACTCCAATAGGCACCTAGACACCCCGCAGCTGCGTTCCTGCTTGGCTGCTTGGCCTCGCGAAAAACAAATTATTGCGTTCGAGCCAGAAGTATTCTTCCGAACCTTCGCAATTTTCCTAGCTAAGAACGTAATAAACGTGTAGGACGTGCACCGCCTACTGCGATTCGCCATAATTTCGACGAGTCTCCTTTTTTTTACTGCTAACGAGTCTCTTGTGCGTTGTAGCGACAACGTGGATTTGAAAGTAAAAGATAAGTGAAAGGGCGGCCAGGATGGCGGAAAACACTATTTACTTGTGCCCAGTGCGGACTTTGAATCTTCGCGGCAATTTTCAAGCCCGTAATAACAAGCTGGTCCTTGGGTAATATTGGATTTATCGTTTTTCTTGGTGTTTTTTTTTCGGTCTCTGCCAAAAAGAAGTAAAAGTGGGAGAGGAGAGAGTCAGAGAGCTGCTTCCTATGTACTGAAGCGAGACGCCGCCTGCTGGCCAAGGATGAGGTGTGTACGGAGGATGCCAGGGAAGAGGGAGAAGGTAATCCTGAGGGAAGCTAGGGAGAGCTGACGAGCATCAGCGGCAAAGCAAACATGGCGAGTCTCCACGAGAAAAGCTCGCGGCCCACTTGGAGACAGGGATAAGCAAATAGAGCCTGAAGTACAAAGCATCCGCTGCAACCTACACGCATACGTGCTTGTCGTGTGTGCTCGCGTGACGTGCAACACCCACGCGCGTGTCAATAAAATCCATTTGTTTCCTTCGAAGGAAGGAAGTCCATCCTATTCGTACAGCCTGGACTTTGAATAATTTTTGGACTTTGGTCATTCGGGTCTCAAGTTACGCTGGTTCAAACTTCATGTGCGAGACTTCTAAGACTGATAGGAGCCGTTTCGGCATTTTTACGAACCACGAAGTCACTGGATCTGCCGACGGGAATCTTTGAATTTTCGTTGCACTTGTCGCGGCCTCTCGGTCCTGCGGGAAAAATGGGAGCGGCAACGTGGAAAATGACAAATACCTCGAAAACTCAAAGATTTTTTTTTTTTCTTTTCAAGCTCCGAGAGGAATGGACAGACCATACCAGAGTGTACATTTATAGGAGATTTATTCTGCAAATCGAAAGCGCGTTTTATGAGCCTCTTTGTGAGCTACGAGCTGAAAGGAACTACAGAGAACAACTGTGCATCGATGTGATGAAAACGCGAAAAGAAAGCAACGGTTCTTCCTTCGTACATAGATTCACTATATCCTTTATGCCGTCGCATCGACTCTGCGTTTGCCTCACATCCTTCTTATATTATTCTGGGAAAACTCTATTTACTTTAGTACAGGACGACTGAGCAATTAACAGCAAGAAGTTACGAGTGACGCGCAGCGCTTAATCGATAACGAGTAAGTAATTAATTAAATTCCTTCAGCATGAGTCGAAGGGTGGACGTTTGCATTGCATATTCGCGCGACAAGAATCGTACGATTGAAATTTCCATGATTCATTTTTTTTTCTACAGAGCCTTTGAGAAAACGTTACTGAGCAATTCGTTGCGATCAAATTTGAATAACTATTGACATACAAACACAAACATTTAGAGATCCACAAAGGCTCGAGACCACAAAATTATGAGATTTTGCCGCTAGGTGCAGTAATCACCTGGAATCTTCCTACTTTTAATTGGCTCTCAAGTTATTCTACACTGCCTATGAAACGTTCTCCGATCCCTACCTGAGGCCTTCTGTATACATTTGGTATACACGCTGCTGCACGTGTCCCCCCCTGAACACAGCTTCGTAAAAGCAACTCGACAAGGAGTCGCGTCGCGCACGTACATGTGCAACGGAGGAGCTTCGAGCAAAGGAGGCCGCGCGTGTTGCGTAGCTGCCTGTCGCAGCTCACGTGTAATCACGCATTTGCACTCGCCAAAGATTGCATCGCACGAATCTTTCACCGACACCGATACACCGTGCGCTGTAGCTCTCGATCTCGATTATGTCGCATCCACTGTCCGGGCCGTGCTATAATCGTTTCGACCGCGTCTAATGTATTCCGATGGGAACGATTTAATTGATTCGCTATGCAAAAAGTTATCGCAGCAATGAACCAGCAGAATTCGATAAGGGCTGAACAAGCGATGATCGGACGACGTACGGCACGTCATGACGCGTCGGGTAATATTACTGAGAATGATCGTACCTGGGAGACTCCTTGCCTTCCTGGACACTCGACGTCGCCATTGCGTCTCCTTCAATCCTATCGACTCTCTTAAGGTCCTTTGCACTTCCCACCAGTCCGGCAATTTTCACTCTTTCTTAATATATCACTGCACTTTCCTGCACTCACCAATTTTGTACTTGTACTTGCAGTAGCTGCGGGAAGACACGGACTGACGACACTTCTTATTCTTATATTGACGCTCAATGCGATTTTAAAACGAGAATCATAATGCTATAAATTACAAGCAACGAGGAAAGTTCAACAAGCACGCCTTCTCAAAACATATCGATGGATTCCTTCGATCTATCGTGCGCGTAACAAGAACGTAAATGCATAGTTAACAAAGTCCATATTTAATTTACTGGGTAACAATTATCCGAGGACATATTAGTTTCACAACGAGTAGGTGGATGTGAATCGTGACGATGAAAGCCGGACTTTTAGAGGGTTAGGGAGAGAGAGAGAGAGAGACAGTCCTGCCCGTACCTTTACGTGCGTGTAGTGCAAATATGCGTGTGTGCATCAGTAGATGTCGTTACTCTCGCAGTCACGTGCTCGTTCACTTCTTTCTTAGCCTTTCTCATTAAAACTCATCAAGTTCTTCCAAAAAGTAATTGGATCGCGATTTTCGTGAATCAAATTGCTAAAGAATCGGTCGCGTTGCCCGCAACGTGTCTCCGAGATTCTTTGCCTCTCCTTGCTCGATGTCGGCGTTTCTTCTTTTTCTTGTTTCTCTCGCATCCCCCATTTGTTATCTTACTACTTGTTTTATAGTTTTCGCGTAGACAGGACTTGCGCGCGAAGGTCCACCCTCGACACCGTTCCCGGCCACAGGTCGCAGAGATGGCTACGAGTTGTCTCGGCGAGGAACACGCGGCTCGTGCGTGAACGTGCGTGAGTTTTCTCGCGGCATTCCATCTGCGTATCTCGAGAAAATGTACATGCGAGAGTGACGGCGCACGCCGCGCTACTGACGCTCATCGTCGTCCCGCTCTCCGACGTTGGGACGCGAAGCTCGATCCAGTCGGCCGGCGCAGGACATTGCGCATGCGTCGCACTGCTACGGCACCCAGAGAAAACCTACGAGAAACCTTCATGCGAATTATCTATTCATTTCCCTCGCTTCTCTTTGCTTTTCGTTTCTGTTAACGAGCTTCCGGAAGTACATATCTCTGGCACGTATCGCGGCCAAAGGGAGAGAAAGGCCAACGCGAGGCTCACCGAGTCGCCATCGCCGCCATCGCCGCCCCAGTGCCACGTGGACATCGCTGCTCGAATCTGCCTGTCTCCTCTCGTAGCTGCGCTGTCTGTTACTCTTCGGCGCGACATATTCGTAATGGCAATCGCGGATGACGTGCGTCTCTTCATGACTCTGGGGCGGCACACGAACACAGGAAAGAAAGTAGGAAAGACTATTCGCGTTGTCTGGCTGCTGCGAGTAGAAAAGTGTAGTGGAAAAAGGGATTTCCGAATGTTAGCGAAAACTACAGCGGGACACGCGTTCAGCTGATTAACGCACTCGGGGCTGCAATTCAGTGGGCATCGTAAATGCACATATATGTATACGATGCGACGCACCTGCGGGAGCCGCCATACAGGAAGATTCATGCCAGAGGCGTCATAGCTGCAGCCGCGAAATCAACGGATCGATCGCAATTTCCTCGTAAACGAGCGCATTTTTAACATAACGATGGAACGCACTTCTCCGCGTAGGATGTACAGGCTTACGCACATGCGTTGCAGTACTCCTTCATTTCTCGAGGATCCTTTGCAATCGTACATATGTACACCTACGTCCCGCATTTTCCAGCCGAAAGAGCCGTTCCCAGGATTTCCGGCTGTTCATCTTGCGCACCGTTTGAAATTGACTGTGCCACACACTGGCCCACACTGTGCACAGCCTCTGCAAGGATCAACTGTTTATACACGAGGTGAACAATGGGTCACCGAAATATTACAAGCCCCAATCCCCCCCAATTCCCCCAATTCCCCCAATTCCCCCAATCCGACCGCATCCATGTTAGATTGTAATCGGGAGTCCGGCACTCGGTCATTCTCGCCACTGGCCGGCGAGCTTCGCGCGTACGAGAGGAAATGCCAGACGGTCCAGCGCGCAAGAGGAGAGGATCGTGGGGCGGCAGACGGGGAGAAAAAGAACGTTCGGCTGTATCGGCATGGTTGGATTAAAATGAGGGATGTTGGAATTTAAATTGAAGTGGTCCGTGAATTCCGAACCTTCGGCAATCCCTTGGATACATATTGCGCGTGGATCGAGATTGATCGATCGATCGATACCAGGTCCCAGTAGCAAGCCAGTGGTAGGTGGTTCGATAGAATGTATCGAATAATCTGCTTCCGATTGAAAGCTATTTTTTCCCAACCTTTCTAATTGTGTTGGTAGACACAGTAGAGCGAAAGTTCCTTAGGTGGGAAGAGCAGCAAGAGCAGCAAGAGCAGGTTGGGGGACGGCGACGGGAGGCTTGGTGGTACAATGCAACGTGCTCTTTTCCGGTCAATTAAACCCCGAGAGGCTGGAACCAGCGAGAATGGCGCACTCTGGTTTGCGCTCGCGAACCTCGGACGATGTGGCTGAGGACTCGCACCCTGCGAGTACAAACCTACCAAACTCTACGGTTTATTGCCCCGTTTTTACGCGTCCTCTCGCGATCCTTCTCCTAATTAATTTTCAGATTAGATTAGCGCTCCCACCGGCCTCAGATTAATTAAGAAACTCCCCCTCCCGCGACTGCGCTCGTAAAAACACGTCGATCCGCATAGCTCGGGTTCGAGTCCTTGGGTGACGAACGACGCCTCACGTAACCCTTCGGAATGTTCTGACGCTTCTTTGCGAGCGCCAACGAGTTTCGCGCAGATTTTCCTTTTTTTGCTTTTCCTCTTGCCTTTCGGCACTCGGGTTTTCGTTTTTTCCACGGGCGGCAGGTAGGAGATTCGAGTGGAAGGGAAACTGAGGTTGCAGTGGTCCAGCATCGTCCCCCTCATAATACAGGAGCACCTGCACTGGCTGGAGGGTGCCTCTCGTGATCTCGCGAATCGTCGCTGGTTAAGAAGTCCAGCGTTCGTTACAGCGTATGACAACCCCTGATGCCGCCCTCCGGAACGACCTCGTAAAGAGTCCCACCACGCGGCGCACTTCCCTCCTGAACGGTGGTTGCCCTGCACCCGGTTACTTTAAACCGTCGCGCACTCGTCTCGACTTTCACGGCGATGGAAACGCTCCATCGCGTGATTTGGCCTGGGCAACACGGCCTGCACGGCCTGCAGGCCCGACGACTCCAGCCTTTACTCGCCAGCTGTGGTCGCTGTGGGATCCTGCCCCTTTTCCTCTTACGAATTACACGCGAACTTGTTCCACGGTGAACCTGTATACTGTTCTGTTGGACTTTCTTCGACGTTCTGATCTCCTTTCCTTTTTAATCGTCATTTGAGAGTCTAGTGCTCGGGATTTCGGGGCCCAAGTGGAGTTGAATTCAAAACGGAGGGTGGCACGTTGTGCGGCAAAGTCTATCCGAATTTCTGAGCGTAGCGAATATTCCCGAGACTCGCGGGCTGAAGATCTTCCATCGTCGACGGTAGCGCCGTTGCGCACGTCATCGGTTCGCGTACTGCAATCAATGACTCACACGTTACGCGGATGGGCGAATGATCTTCTAAAATGGAGCGCGTGATTATGGTTAATCCTATTGAATCCTGCAGGATAGAAAGATAGAGTGGATAAGGACTCGGGTGCCAATCGTCATTCGTTCAGTCTTAACGTGCAGGAGCGATCAAGAGAGCATCGAGGAGGAATTAAAGAATATCAGGGTGCAGAAGGAAAGAATTTGCTTCCCCCTGAAGCCCGACGCCCGGCGTCCGGTGTCCGGCGCCCGGCGTCCGAGTGGCACTCGGTGCTGCCTTTCGAAAACATCCTTGCTTCCTGGAAAACTACCCAGCAACTTTTCCCGCTGCATCTTCCTCTCTACGGTTTCCTCTCGGCAAGCCCACGGATAGAGTCGCCTGGAGTCGTCGCGCGGCTTGCAGACTCCTTCCTCAGGATAACAATTATGCGCGGCTTCCACCTTTCATCCCGTTTGTATTTGAGGTTCGGCTGGGAGACGCAGCCTCTTCCCAGGGAGTTCATTCTTCCGGCTCTCCCACAGAGCTGAACACAGAGATACTCCCATTCCGCTTCCCATCCGAACCTTTTCTTCCCTTTCTCCAGTTGCTTTAATCGTTTCATCGAGTTTCTCCTTTCGAAGAAGGATCAGAGAGCACTCTATATTCCTCCTTCCTCTTCTTCCTCTTCTTCCTCCTCATTTTCCTCTGTCTGACGACGACGATGAGAACGATAAGTTCCCTCTACAAACAGAACCCTTGCCTGGAGAGTCTTCCATTGAACAAACCTCCCCTATGAGTCTTCCTCCTAATCTCGACAAGCGCATTCCGTACCTTTTCCGGTGAACTTGAGTCGAACTCGAGTCATTTCCCGTAAATTCAATCTGCTTCTTTCACATACTTTCGCTGCAAAATTCCCGCGAGTTTGTAAATTTGAACCTGTGCACCAGGCATTCCGTGGAGACGCGCTCTGACCTTTGGCCTCTACCCGTTTTACAGATTATAAAATCTATCCAAACTGTACATTTCATTCTTCGTGCCTCACATTCCCACAGACGTCGTTCGCCGTCGTTTCGCGTCGCTATGCCAGCGATCAAATTCTTTGACTATACCGACCCACTTTCCTATTGGCGACATTCCCCCGGATGGTTATGACCTTATGACCTTTCCTGTTAGCCTTACACCTCATGTGCGCACCTCCATCCTCTATAAGATCGTGGAAGCTCCTGGAGCTTCCTCCTCCGGGGTCCCTCTTCAAAGTGTTCGCATCCAGGCACGCACGATTGTTTTCCTTTTTATTTAAACTGCCTGACATCACATCCTGCGTTTTCACGTTTGAAGGTTTTACTGCACATCCTTCGTGGAATGGCAGGAGAAAGTGAGTTGTCGGAGGGCGTCGACGACTGCATCTCTCAGGGTCTACGAATCCCGGATAAATCTCGGTTAAACGAATTGCCGCTGGAGAAGCAATCGATCCTCTTTAGCCTTGACGCGGAAAGGAATAAAAAACGGGAGCCGAATGGCTAATCCCAGGGGATAAGGCTCCCCATTGCATTAACATAGCCCTAGGATGATCCTGGCTCGTTTGCAGGATAGTCTGAGGAACGAGCTGATAAGAGCGTCCGCCGTGGGCGCCGGTGGGAACTCTCCCGGCAACTGCGAGAGTCGGGAAACCCTGGACCAGCAGCCGCAGCTGAAACAGTATTTGCATAGATCGCAGATTGGCCTTGTCCGAAGGGACTAATGCGTCCTCGGTCAATGATTAAGAGCAGGAGAGATCCGAGCAGCATCCCACCCGCGCTTCGGGGGAGCGAGCTGGGGCTTCCGTCTCTAGAAGAAAGACCCGGCAAAGTCCTTTGCGGCCTTCGTTGTCAGCCTACCGATGAAATTCCCATTTTCACTCTCGTCCATCCTTTTGCGACGTCATCGATTCCTGCGTCGACGATCGAACAAGAAAGATCGGAGCGACCTCCCCGTGCTGGGTGCTGGATGCTGGGAGTGCCCTTCGAGTAAGGGTGGAAAAGGACTCGGATCTGAAGCAGCAAGCAGCAGCGGGAGGACGCGAAGGGCTGCAGGCGACTACATGGGAAAACAGTAGGCAGGCGCTCGAGCCCTCCGAGCTTCTTCAACTTTATAAAATAACGCGGGCGTGATGAGAAGGTCCAGAGGGGACGCGACGATGGAGAAGGGCCGAGGGAAAAGAAGAATCCCTGGGAGCAGCCCTTAATCTGGGTTAGATCTCAACTCTCGAATCCCTCTACTGTCATTTCCTATAGCGAGACCCGGCTGCGCACCCTCCGCCATTGTCTTTAGGCTTATCTCGGCTCTTCCCACCCCCGGCTAAAGTCGTGTCCTGCCGCGGTTACGAGAAACTTCCGCGAAACCGTCTTCGTGCCTCCGAACCGATCCTTCGGTGAGCCTGTGGGAAAGGAAAGTGGGAAAGGATCCTGCGGAAGGAAATATCGCGACGTAGCTCGCATCTCTTACATCCCCCAACGTTTCTTAGCAGAGTTAGCGCTTTCCGGGAAGCAAAGTCAATAGAAAGGCATTTGTGAAATTCTCAAAGAGCTTAGGCGCCTGCAGATGGGCTGCAAATTCTGGCTGCGCTGCCCAACTTGGATCACTAAACGATTTTCAAAGTGAGATGCCCGCTTGAGATAAGCCGCTCCCTTGCGAGGTCCTTCGGGACACCCTTAGCTCCTTGTTCCTGAGACGATTCGAGCTCAAACCGGGATCGGATACTAAGCCGAAGAAGTTCCCGTAGTACTTGGAGACGCGGCTTTAAGGTGTCTCGTTAAGCGAGCTACGAGCACTCGCTGCGCGTTGGAAACTCGTGAGAAGTTTTATCGATCGGCCTCCGCAGGATCGAGTCTTTACGAGTTGCCCTCGATGGGACTTTGGCTTCGGGAGGTGCCCAGCATCCCGTTCAACGAGAGAGAGAGAGAGAGAGAGATTCTTAGGGCCCTTTGAAAATTCAAAGAAGCCAGTGCGCGTCCCTTCGTTATTCTCAGGTCCTTGAAGGTTCCAACTCGATAAGTCGTTTATGAAGTGTTCTCAAGTGAGCTCCGCCCTTGTCAACGACGATCGGAAACTCAAGCCGGCAAGACGACTCGACATCCAAAACGATCGATGTGTCGCTCTGCCTTGTGGATTCTCACGTAGGCGCGCACGAGCCGCTAGACGTGATCGAGCATTCCTCGGAGGGTCGGAGGGTCCCACCACGCATTCGGGAATCCGATCGCAGCGCTTCTCACCGGGCGACGACAACCTAGACGTCAGCACGCGGCGCGTCATCGCCTGGCACTTCTCCTCGAACGGCCCTCGCAAGGGCTTCTTCTCGCGACGGCACGAGAAATGGCTTTTCAATGAGGAGCGAGTTTCTCTCAGCCGTCATCGTCGCTTTCCTCCCGGTGCTTCCATTTTATTTATCTTAAGCATCTTCGTTTCGACAAACACATAGATCAGGCCTCTTACTCTCTTCCTGCTATTTAAATGTTCGAAAACAATTTCCAAGATTTTCCGCTATCCCAGTGCGGTGCCCGCGTCTGCATTGGATACTTTATCCCATTGATCCTCGATCAATGCTAAACTTATTTCTCGACCGATTATGTTCCAAGTGTCTCTGGGGTGTTAAACTTTCCAATTAAAAGCACACACGGGGCTCCACGGGGTGATAAGCGAAAGAGTCTCAAAGAGAGTAGAAAACTGAAACAGAGCAGCATCTAACATTCACGTAATCGGGTCGTCCGCGTGAACTTCTGAAAGCACCTTTTTTCTAACTGTTCTGTAACTCGGAGAAGAGAAGAATTGCACGTTAAGTAATAATGAATACACGGACACATTCACCTATGGTCCCCGTTTCGATAAGAAATGTAAATTACATAATGGCTCCTGGAATCGTGTTACAACGCTCGTTAAGCCCTCCGGAACCACATGCGATTCACTGGCACGTTAAATAATTATACCGGCCGAAAAATAATTATTAATTTACAGATACGCACACGTGACGTGGAAGCCGAAGCACGTGCGCACGGTTGCACGCATGCAGCAAGTTGAAAGTCAAAACATCCCCCGAGAAATAGCACTAATATTCTTTTGTCGTGACGGCCGAATCGTCTTTTTCTTTGGTTCGTGGTGAAGCAGAATGCTCGTATGTACTTTGCGGGAGGACTGGGGGCCGACTGTTCTTCGAGTGTTTGGATTTTTTGGTTACGAATCGCACACGAGGTCAAAGGGTAGAATGAGAGCGGTAGCAGACGATGGAGTCAGCAGCAACGGTCCTGCTGGGGAGAAAAATCAGGCGGCGGAAATGGCTCGCGTTCCGAGAACAAAAAGGAGCCGACACCCGCTCGGACGGTGCGGTAATTAGCTAATGGAAATCCGTGGTGGCCGGGAGGCGGAAGGGACTGTTAATGTCGGGAAATTCAAATGTATCGCCCGAATTATCCTTCCAGGGTGCAATACCACCCCAGGCCGTAACTCACTCTGATTGTTGCACCCTGTAAAGAGACAGAGGCGGACAATGTACCGATCACCCGTAGACATCCCGATACATTAGACATGGCCACATGACATGCAGGAGGAAAGTCGAGGCAATGTAAAACGTTAAAAAATAAAAATAAAGAAAAGACCGAGCGAAATATCGTAAATCGAAAGACGCTAATTAGTGATTAGTGACTAAGCGTGAAATATCCCAGTGGCACTAGAATAATAAGAAGAGACGTAATGTAGGACTGTGTAGAGAGCAGCGTGAAGGCAGCCATGTTGCCAGAACAATAAAAAAAAAAAAAAAAAAAAAAAAAAAAAAGCCAAACAGAGAAGAGGATGAGAGTCGAGTTGCTTTTCGTAGGGATCCGGTAAAGCAGCAGGGGCGGCCGACGAAAGGGAAGTAGCAGCGGCCGGGTTCCTGTTTCTAATCGGCGATAAGCTATAGGCTCTCCTGTATAAATCTCACGCGATCCTAGAGGGTCGCTACTCGTTCCAAGTGCAGGCGCCACTATCGCATATCTATGAGTTTATTTATTAATTATCTCAGGTCTATCGCGGCGGCCGGGCATCGTTTGTTTATGGCTTCGGATCCCAGAGTGCGATACGCACCGAGTAAGTCCTGCGGCAAACTTTTAACTTTCTAGGAATCTCGCGTAAGGTTGTCGTTAGCCGAATAAATTCGATCTACCAGGCGTTTCATTAATCTTCGAGTTAGTCCCACGGCGGGAATCAGCGGCTCGCTCCAATTCCTATAATTCAATTAGCTCCCGTTCTCGTTCGCCTTATTCGCTCCTTCCTCACTCCCCCAGTCGCCATGCACACACAACGGACCGTCCGGTCGGCCTCTCCTCCTCCTCCTCCTCCCCCCCTTTCACTCCGTTAGGAAAAGTCGGGAAAGTCGACGAAGGGCTGCTCACCCGGCCTCCGGTTGACGGAGACTTATTTACGGATTGCGCTGTGAAATTAAGAGTCCCGCACGGGTCGCAGCCCAAAACCGCGCGAGACAACCGTATATCAAAAGACCCCAAACCTCCAGCAGCAGCCCGAGCACCCCCAGCGCCGAATAAGAATCCCGAATCACGAGTCTCGAGCTACCGATCCTTCTTCCCCCTCGCTGTTTGACTTTTCCGTATCTGGTTTCAGACTCGTTCATTTCCTTCCTTGACTTTCCCAACGTTGTCGACGTCCCTGAGGATGTGTGCACGTAGGCAGTGACTACGTACTGTCACCGTCGTCACCTGGCACTCAGAGACGCGCGGGCGTTTACCATTGAAAATGAGAAAGAATCCCCCGTTAATTTCAGTCGGAGAGCCCTCGCCGAATTAAATGCACAGAGCTCGGTTTTCGTGTTCGAACGCAGTAGGCGACGCCCGATTGGTTTACGAGCCCGTCGATGCTTAACCCTACACCGCGTTCCTCGCATAACATAATACCTACTACTTGAAAATCCGTCTGTAAGGCTGGCATGACTGCTCGTAGTAAAGAGCGAAAGCCAAGAGACACTCGGCAGGAATCGCTTTTATTTATTCCAGATCGCCGACACTAAGTAATGCTTTATCTAATGGCATGTTGGCCCATTGTAAATCTGGTGGGCCAGGGGTCGCGCATAAAGAAAGTGCGTCAGGGGTGCGCGACGTGTCACCTCTTGGCGCAACCGCTCACGCACGCACTCGGCGCTACACCAGAGACACTTGGGCATGCTCCGGGTTATACTTGTTCCACAATGACATTCCTTACGCAAATACATTCGACGTCTGTGGACGCGCGACACCTCTGCACTATCCAATCTCCAGTCTCTTCCTTCTTGCGGTTGTTCGACTTTCCTCTTGTCAGCAGCGATTCGGAGCGCAGCTGCGCCAGTGCAGTCCTTTGCTGCCAGAGAAACTAAGAGATCTATCAGGCCGTTTTCGTCGATGCGGATCGCGCAGGAGACTCGGAATCCCAATTTAGGATGAAGACGGCGACGCGTCCACCGCTGGTCCTGGTGACGACTGTCGACGTCGTCAAACTCGGGAGGATACCGTGATCCTCGGGATAAATCATAGAACGTCAAGATTTTAGCTGGGACGACGGACGGAAGGAGCCCCCCGTTTGTTAAATCCTCGTAATCCCTCCTGTCCTGCTTTCGGGTTCCGTCCACTCTCTCGCGCGCTGCCATATTCTGTCTCGCGGCGATCCGGAAATAAATTCCCCTGGGCCCACGTGATTAATACGCGGCCCAATTAAGAGGAGCCAGTGAGAAGGACGGACGACAACTTATAGGGCGGGCTCTTTGCCACGTGGAAAAAATGATGTGGTCCGAGAAAAATGAAGCTGTGCCTCTCTTCCTCCCTTCCTCCCTCCCTCCGGACTGATAGGAATTACCTGCGGCATCGCGTATCCTAAGGGACGATCTACACAGACACACTGACACGTGACCCAATGAAGATCGAACTGGAAAGTCTCGACTGGATCGTAGGACAACAGGAAGAGTTTCGATGACGGTGGAGGTGAACGCGGAGGTCCTGCCGCAGCCTCTCCTAGTGTTACCCATGGACCCAGGCCCCGAAGAAGAGGATAGAATAGAAAGATGAAGAACGTGCCCAGAGCTCAGGGCGAAGTCTTCAGCTGGCAGCACACGAGTAACGTACATGCGTCAAGGATCTAGAAAATATATATAAATAAAGAGAAAGAGAAAAAGAAAGAGAATATAAGTCGCATCGCAGTTCTTTAAAAGTCCGCCTCCCCTTCTTCGGCCCCGTAGAATTTGCATCGCAGGATATTGAGGAGCGACTCCCCGTAAAGGACTTTCAACATGACACTGTACTTGGCAAATCCTGCGGCAGAACGGTCTGGTCCGGATTTCCGATTTCGACGAATACTTAAGCTGCCACCGTCTTATACACTCTGCAGCACCGTGGTACAGCTGAAGATATCGCCAAACAGTCTCTATACCTTCTTCTCCTCCCTCTTGCTCTCAATACTTCCTTTTACTCTCTTTCCGAAGCTACACCAAAAATCTTCCTGATCTTCCTCGAGAATTCTCTACGTGCACTTTTTCGACGTCACTTCGTACCATTCAAACTTGACCTTATATAGATAACTCTTCTCACTTGAACGAATTTGATCGGTATATGTAGCACTCGGTACATGCGCACTGCGCATGCGCAGAACCTAAAACTTCCTACTGCGCCCACAAAGCAGATGGGATATGGGAGTGGAGTTTCAATAAATCGTTGAACGCAAGCGGCAGTGAACAGCCCTAGATCTACCCTTACGGATTAAGTAGCGAGTCGCTACGGTGCTGCTGTATTTATGGTGCCTGAGAAACTATATAAATCTATGGGAACTCATGGAGGTCTCCCGTTCCGCCGTTCCACCGTTCCGCCGTTGAACCGCCTTCAAACGACGCCGCTGCGTTGGTAAATGTTTTGACTCCCACGAAACCGGCGCGTTTCGACGAAACTTCCGTCATCCCTTCCCCCATTATCCTCCTTTTGTCGTTAGCAGCCACGCGTCGAGAGACACGCATCTGTTAGAAACTCTGGACTTTAAAGATTTATCGGCTGGCTCTCCTCCTCATCCTCGTTAGCCAATTGCGCAATTGACGTGTCCGTGATCGATCTCTCTTTGACGCGCTACGCCAGAGGAATTCCCCAAATACTCCGAATACTCCTAGACGCAACCTCAGTGCGTCTCGTACGGATTCAATATTTTCATTTTCACGGCTCCATATTTACTCGAGTGAGCGGCACAAGGTGCTCGCGTCGTCAAGGAGAGACACGCGTGTCCCACGTGTCTCACGTGAAACAATCCCGTTCCAAGACTGCTGCGCGCCATACATGGTCGTCTTTCGACGCGGCCATCATAGGGAGAAAGAAAGTATCGTGCGGGTGACCGTATCAAAGTGAAACGGGCGGTGGCATGCCCACTGAACCCCTAACCCAACCTAACCTAACCTCCCTCTTGATTCTCCATATCTAGTAAGTTGATGGGGGCATCGTCGATTATTCCGAGCAATCTCCGGCCCATTAGCCTTATCAATATACCGTTGAGCAGCTCGAAAAGAGAGAGGGAGAGAGAGCACTCTCTCAAGGAATCCTCCTGTCTCGTGGGATGTCCTCGTAAATTCAAGTTAATCGACGATAAACAAGAGATTCGTCGATCTATCGCGTCTCTCCACGAGCATCGCGACGCCTCTTGCGGCTCGATCGGGCGCAAGGCTGGAAGCTCGGTCTCCAAGATTCATAGAAAAAGTATAATCATTATTACTACAGGAGAAAAAGACATAAGGAAAATGTAGCATGGAGTCGACGATCACACGAGCCCATGACTGGACTACGCACTCGCTGCAGTCGAGTAGGGATCGACTGCCAGAAGGAATTTCCATACTTTGACCCCAGGTCAAATGACTTCGGTCCTTTGCAGTTCCCCTTTTGTCGTTCGTCTACTAGGATTACTAGGAACCAGCCAGCCTCGTGTCGTCTTTAAATTGTAGCGCGCGAAGCCACGCGGCGCGGCGGGCCGCACCATCTAAATATACGCGAGAAGCGTCTGATGAATGATCTGGCGAATCGGACGCGTTTTCCTCATTTATTTTGCAGCCCTAATGGCGCCCGTTTAGCGAGTGAGCGACTGACGTTCCGCTCGCACACGCTATCGAGATACTAAGCGTCGTTTGACCTCACGTCGACGGTTTTAGACGCCTCGATCTGAACTCGGCAACCACGTAGCCATGCCGATCCGCACTAAGCGTCGTTTGACCTACGGCGACGCTTTTAGAGCGTCTCTTTCTCTCAGACTCCTGAAACACGTTAGCGAGCGTCATGCCGATTTGATGATTCAGCAGCAGCCCAAAAGTCCAATTTAATTCTGATAACGTTTCATCGTCGATATCCTATTTGTGTCGATTAATGCGATTTCCCAGCTCATCGACGATAACCTAGACCTACCCCACCTACACGCATCACTCTTCTGCGGACACACGCACTTGAAAATTCCCTAGGAATCTTTTGCTATCGAAGGATCCACCTTCCGCTCTCCGTTCTTGGACGTTGAGATCATCGCGGTATCTAGAATATCAAGGAGAAAGGTCGATGCGGGCTTTGAGGAGTTCCGTGCCCTCCTTCAGGACCTCCGTAAAGCTATAGCTGGGATCTGTCTTATTTGCCAAGTCAAACAGTAGTAGTCCTCTGAGTTTTGGATAATCAACCGAACAAAGGACCTTCCCCCGGGCTCTGACAACCCGACGGGCAACTATGCAAACACGTACAAAGTATGCGGTAGGATGTGTGGCCGGGACGACTTCTGTCCAGTCCTGAGGAGGCCAGCGAGCTCTCAAGCTTTGACGGTCAGCGCTTTACTATCGTTACTAATTGGAAGTAGTTTTGAGGACCTCGTCGACGGCAGAAGGGTCGTCGGGCGTCGTAACAGTGACTCCTCGAGTTTCAACGTTTCCAACGTTTTGTACTTACTTCGTAAATGACTATCCTACTTGGTTATATCCTCGGCTTTGCGGCGCCACGGCGACTAGCGTCGCTCTTCGTCGTTTATTGGAATACTTGGGCCAATTCCTGGATACGACTGCTGGGAGACGATACTCTTGGATGAAATATTTTTAATTATACTGGAAAAAAAACAGCGTTCTACGTCGAGGAATAATGGCCGAAATATCTGAAAATTGCATCTTGCTATTACTTATCATAAGGCGAGCGTATAGCGTACCGAGAGCCAATGATGTCTCTTTCTCATGTTTTCCGAAATTACAAGCTGCGTACGTACGTACGACTACATATAGGACAAGGCGTTCAATGGATAATGAGACTATTTGCCAGGTACACGTCATTCCGACCGCGACGAATGTCGGGAGAAGCTGTGACGTGCTAATGAAATACTTATATACATTGTGACGTGATTTTTCGAATCACGGTCCCAAGGCGGCTCCGGTTACCGATAAAGATAACGTTCTCGATTTCTGGTTCTCTTCGGATCGCCACCCTGCTCAGAAGCTGCGCTCTCGGACTGATTCGCATAGATATGTCAAGGCTCTCGGAAGATTTCGTTGTTGTTTAGTGGAGGTCGAGGTGCTCGAATCTGCCGTGGGGAGATAGTCTCGACGTACCGAGTTGCCCGGCAGAGGAGAGTACCCGACGGAGACGTCTCCACGGACCGGCAGAAGCCCGGATGAAATACCGGCGCCCCGCTGGAGATGGGCAAAGGGCTGTAGAGCGGGCGGAGATATAGTTTTGATACGGTTAAGGGCAGGAGAGGAACCTCCTGTCCGAGTTAAGGATGTGGTGCCCAGCTGTCGCCCGATGCCCTGGGGAAGCGGCCGTGGAGGATCTCCAGAAGTTACGTACCGATTCGTTAAGGAACACTCTCGATTTGGTTTAAAGGGACGACTCGAAGGAGATAGAAGTGTTATCGGTTCAAAGGCTCTCGACCAATCAGAATGATTAGTTCTCGGATTTGGCTATTGTCAAAGCAGTCTGTCTGGGGGCACCGACCGAGGTGTCACGGGCTGGCTCGTGCTCCCGGGCTATCTGTTGATAGTTTTTCTTGCCGTGTTTCGCTCCGGTATAGCAAGTTCTCGAATCGTACAGTTCTCGCGTTGTTCTCGCGATATCCAGGAATCCTACGAATTCCTGTGAGTGTTACGGAGGTGTAGTGCAGTGCCATAGTGCAGTGTCCACCAGAGTGTCCTTGGGATGCAGTTCTCGACCTCCCCGGATTAGCTGTACCAGCCCCGGTGAGTCTCCCAATTTATTAATTGGTGAAGGGATCTCGATAGATAGTTTAGACTCGTCCTGATACGTTCTCGGTTCGTCGCTCTCTATCTCTCGCACTATTTGCCGGACTCTTACTCCGACCCTCTCTACCTCAAACCTAGCAGCCTGAGCGGCCGTGCATTTCCGTAACCGTCCGCTCCCGTTCGTGTATCCAGTTGCGTTTGCTGATTTCACGCGTCCCCAAAAATCGAAAGGACCCGTTAAGCTACCGCCTCGTCCGATAGGTTCCGTCAGAGCTCTCGTTCTTGGTGGAGTTGGGCCTGTTCCACCCCAACTCCCCGTTTATACCGACTCGTCAGTTCCCGGTGAAAAAAGAATTGACTGGCGCCCGCCTGGCTTGCGGATGCACGAACGACGGGTGGACGGCCGAAGGTAACGTAGGTTGGTTCTCGAAGATAGCTCGCTCTCGTATGTTTCGCTATCGGTGTCGGGTCACGAAAAGAAATACGTTACAACATATATGCAAATACTTGTAAACAAAGGGTTTAACATTCCATTGCCTGGGCAGTGCGTCTGTATAGATATTCTGTGGCCTATCTGGCTGCAATCCAAGAAGCCGACTCTGACTGAATCTACGTAAATGGACCAATCTTCATAAAGCTTCGAGTAGGTATCTTGGCTTTTGCGTCGGCGAAATGCTTTACGAGCTATTTCATTTTCTCAATTTGAATAAACCGCTGTCGCACGCCTTGTATCGTCGACCTTGACGCTTCGCCAACCTGAGAGAAATAAATTACCGACTGGCGAGCCGACGGAATCTCACGTTACTGCTGCCAGTGCAGGTCAATAACTATGGTCGTTTCTCGCAATTACTTCCAAAGCGTCTAGAGTTCAGATTATCTTCAGGGAGATGTAGGTAAGACCATCGTTTCAGGAATCATTTTCTCCATAAAGAGTCTTCACGGGATTGCATGCCTATGGGAGAAAGAATCGTCAGCCGACTTTCTCTCGAAGGCTGATGTTTTGAATTCTACTCATCAGACCCATCAGGAACTAAGTATCAGGAGGCCAAAGTACCTCGCCCTCGCAGTACCTTGACTCATGAGGAATAACCAATTGAGTCGAAGGCTAGCGCCTTTCCGGTTAGGAAGTCGAACCGAAGCAACAGCGAAGGAATCAAGTACGCAAGTAGCGCGTGAGCAGTCACAGAATTCGAATGGAGTGTAGCTATATACATATAGTATCGTTTGGGTAAGACAGATGGTCCAAGGCAATTGAGACTCATTGACACGGGAGAGTCTGAGCAAAGCGGCGGGGGCGTTGGAAGACGAAGGACCGAAAGAGATGCTGCAACATCGACGCTCGTAAATTTATCGGTAACAACTGCTTTAGTCGGGAAGGGTTGTTCTGGCAGCCAGCATCCATCTCTGCGTAGCGATGGACCACAGTCACACAAGTACAGTCTTCTCTGGAGAGCAGGCGGCTCATAGATTTACACTTAAAATCAATTAGCTTCTAATTGGCGAGGGAGTAGAGAGGGGGGGGGGGGGCTCTGGTGAGCATCGACCGATCTATTTACTGGCACAGTAACGACGGCCCGAGGGAGCCTGAGGATGAGTCTTGCGAGCGTCGATCAAGTTCCAGTCCTCGAGGATGAAGTTTCGCTGGGTCGGGAGGGATTCGCGGTTCTTTCACTTTCTCTCCTTCTTACTCTTCTTCAAGGATTGGAGAGAGTTTCTACGTAGAGGGAGCGGATCCATGTTCACGAAATTTACGAACAGCTTAGGAATTATCGAAGAAATCGGAAAAGCTCGTCGCGAAATAGAAAGCATCGCGATGCTCCTTTGTTCTGCGTCGTGGGAATAGTGAAAGATGTCGTTCGGTTTGGTCGTCGTCGCAGACGCAAGTCAGCGGGCGAAGATCGAACTCGTTCCAGGCGCTGCGAGTGTTGTCGCATCGGCCAAGGGCCACGATTCCTCGCTAATCGCTTCCTGCGATTAGCAGGAAAACACGTTGCACCAGGACATGTCCGTGGAGCCGCGAGGCAGCTCGACTTTCCGAATTGCCGCTCACGTGTGTCGTGTGCTGATTTATTGCAAAGAAAAGTAGAACCAGAGGAGAAGCACAGTCGACCTGGGGGCTGCTGGTCCGCACTCGCACGTGCGAAAAGAATCTAAGGTTTTTTCCATCTTGCAAATAATATTTTATGGACCGCCAATTAATTGGCAAAATAATCGTTTAGCCGCTGCGCATTGGGGCATTGCGTTCTCTTCCGGTAGGAATGCATGTTCCTGGTAACGGACGTAATATACGTGGGCAGTCAGCGCGCCCAGGATATATTGCTTCGGCTAAGTGGTCGTGTGGTCGTGTGCGACGCCCCTGCAGGGTGGCTGCAGGACAACTGCTTCACAGCGAACTCCATATTGCCCTCGAGCCTGTCTCTGCGAAGCGTCCGGGGGCTACGGGGGAAGTCCCCGGACTACTTCCCGGACGACGATGGATCACGGAAAAATCAAGGCTTGGAATCTCCTAGGACTGGCTAAGCGGCGATCAAGGCTGCAGGCTTCAAGAGCAGGGCACGCTGCCAGTGCCAACGGTCGGAGAAGGGGGGGCTTTCCCCGGGTAACCCCGACACTTATTTTGCTCCATTTTCTGATACGTGTCGTATATTTTTGAAAACGTCAGAAACGTCAGGGGACCGTTGCATCCAGCATCCGTGGAGCGTGTCCGGGCGCACGCGTGACGCCTCACGCGTCCGATGGTTACGTATGTTTTTTCATTGTTCCAGGCTCCATCGTTCCACGAAGGGTGCAGGTCTCTTTGTTCGCAACGTTCCTCGTGACACGTTTAACGATTTATTGGGAACGTCCAAGGCGGCAGGTCAAGGTCGCGCTCGCATGCGTTATGATGCACACGGCCGTGCTAGCCATTAAGGCGGCGCCATGTGCGCGGCTCTTGCCGCTCGATTTGAAATCATGTCTGGAAGAAGAAGAAGAAGAAGAGCAATCAAGACGAGGACTCGAGGACACTGAGCGCGAAAGCGCTGCTGTGAGTCCTGCTTCTTTTTTCTTTTTTTTTTTTTTGTCGTCGAGGCTTTCAGCCGTGCGACACAGTGTAAATTTATTTCCCGAGCGCTCGAATTCGCGAGGCGTGAAAATAAATAGTGGCCGTCCGCGGCCGAGCGTGTAGTCCGCTCGTACATACGTGCTGCTGTAAGCGCGCCTGGAACTCCGTAGGAACTCGCGGAGGCTTCATTTCTCTCAGCTCCTTCTTCTGTGTTCTTGTCCGCGCGATGGCGGCATTTAAATTGGCCGGAGAAAAATGTCCCGCTGACTCGTCCCGGGCGATGAGATAGATATTAGCTGAGCCTCTTAGCGCTTGACAAGTTTGCAGCCGCGCGCCCTCTTCTTCGCACCTTCTGTCTGCGTTCCGTGGCGTCTCCTCGCTTCTCCTCGCTCCTCCATTCCTTGGAGCAACCCCCTTTCCTTGAGTTCGCAATCCCTTTCGTCAAGTCTACGGCGTGTCAGGAGAAACGATACGTTCTAATTGCGGCGGCTTCTCACTCGCTGGGAAACTGCGAGCGTCGACGCCATCGCGCTATGATTTACCAACTATACGGAAATAAAATGTGAGTGAGTGGCCCCTTTTCCTAAAAGCACTGCGAATGCTCATGCAGTGCCTCGCTCGGATTGCGATATTCTTACTACTCGGAATTTAGGATTATTTGCATTTTTAACGTAGGCACGCGTGCCTACGAATCCGGTGGTGCAGTCTGGTAGGTTAGGCAACGGAACGAGAGTGTGCGTTAATATTATGGCAATGTCAAGTCACTGGTGTCCATAAGTCATCTTCTTAATAAGGAAGATCAAACGGGCTCCAGTCAATTCAGTGATAAATTGATAAGTTAATAATAAGGGCGAAATAAGGCTAATAAAGTAATAAATGTGCGAGTCTCCTAGATTTCGTTTCCCGAACGGGAAGCTTTCCCAGATTGAGTTGGGAGTATGTGGTAAAAGGCCAAAAAATGAAAGGAGTCTGTAACTGCGAGTGCGTGGCTCGTAAAGTCGGCAAATCTTTTCATTATCACGCAACGTAAGTGATACGTATATCATACTAAGCGGCTATTCCGACGGCATTACCCGGGAAATGGGGCCGACTCTGCCTGCAGCCAAACTACCTCCAACGTCTTCGCGCCTCGCGCAGCTCCCACAAATCCATAGCTAACTTCTCTTATAACTTGATAACGTCTGACGATTAGGCCTGCACCGCGTGAGTCTCGACGAGCGTCCTACTTACCGAGCCCTTCTCTGCTTGCTCCCTTCTTCTCCTAGGAGTGCGAACTTTCACGTGGAAACAGCCGTATAGTGGCTGTGCTCGGAGGCACATTGCCAATCTCACGTTGCGTCCAAGGGGACGCAGTAACAGAAGTGGAAAAGAGGCAGATCGCGTAAACGCGGACGACGCGTTTCTTGGAATTTCGAATTAGCACGGTAGAATCGTGGGCGGCCGAAGCTACGGGGATCTTCGAGTCCTCAGGATGCACTGCTCGTGGACCAAGGAGGGACGCTGATCGTCGGGTATTCGCTGCGAGACGCGTTTAAGGGTAAAGACACTAGTAAAATGATAACGACTGCGACTGACGCATGGAGCCTAAACTCCCTTTCATCCTGCGGAATTACGGGCCAGTCTTCGGTTTACGGCCGTCGACGTCGCGACGTACGCGTAAAATTATACCGTTGCTGCTGTGCGTCGGGACGACAAGGGGACGTATGCAGATCGTCCTCTATGTAGGAGTGCAGCCGATCGATCCTGAGGCGACACTCACCGGCCTTTCCTGGGAAAACTGTGGGAGTACCCACATCCGGATGCCCGTCGAACGACCGTTCGACCGTTCGACCGTTCGATCCGCACCTTAACGTGTATCGAGTGGAGCGAATCGAATGACGGCGCGTTTACTAGCAGTTAAAAAGCAGCACGCTGGTTAATCAGGATCGTAAAGCAGCACTCCGATACAGTCAGATGGGCACGTTGGATTAATAAACGCATCCATCGAGAATAATTCTTCTGCGAACGTTTCAGCTTGCAATCAATGAACGGGAAAATCTTGAGTCCCGTAGCAAATGGGAGTTCTCGAAGCGCGATGCAACTATCAGGCCTCTCTATCTATAGTTTCGGCAGTCCGAACGGCAGAGTTCTCCCCAACACGGCAACTTTAATCTGCACGATGCGCCGCGTCAGGTGTTTGCGGTCCAAGTGGCCTCGCGCAGACGAACTACCATGCGGTGCGTTCATCAAAACTTCCGCTGCATCTTCAGAACGTTCAAGTGAAGTGAATAATATTCACTTTCCGACTGTCTCTCTTTGTCTTTTTCATTAGCATATTTTACATTATTTCTCCCCTCCTACCCACTGCTCCGGAGATTCAATTGCAGCGAGACGAAGCTTTGTTGTGTTGTGAAAATTCATCTGCCATTAGCGGTTGGTACGTCAATGAAAAACGAAACCAAGTTTTATTTTTTTTTTCTGGAGTATCAATTCTGCGTTCTTAAGAATCCCGTACGACTTTCGCAGCGTCGTGTATTGTTGTATAATAATCTAGCAATCCTCGTAGAAGAGTGTGCGAATGAGTCGAGACACCATAGCGGCAGGACCTACAACGGTGGAAGGAAGGAAGTCGAATTGGACAGTAGGAGGGAAATGATCATCCCAGTAGCTGGCCTCCCCAAAGGACCAAACGCGACTCCAGGACCGTCCCGAGTACCGTAAGCCACGGGCTGCCCTATGACCCTATCTCCTGGGGTCAGTGTGCGGGAGTCATGTCCCTTAGAATTGGGGATAGTTTTAAAATTGTGGGATTTGCGGTGGAGGAGAGCCGTTCCTACGAAAAATCTCTACGCAAGCAGTTATAGGTACCGGTCCCTCATGCCGGTCACTCTGCTCTTCTCAGTCAGATCTTCGAGGACCGTAGATCTCCAATAAATATCCCATTGGAGTCCTCGAGAACTCCGAGAGTACACGGAAAGACAAGTACAACTTATCCTGGACACGGTGATAAATCGCCCATCGAGTATGAATAAGGATTTTCAGGTCAGGCAGCACCGCGCCGCAATGAATGCTCCAGCACAGGCCTAACTCCGACTCTCGGACTTGAGTGGTGTCCTGGCGCGCTTATCCATTTTCAACGTTTGCATCAAAGGATCAAAATCATTCTCAAAATTTATTTCGAGAGGATCCTGTCGCGAGGATTCGCCGAGGAAAACGAGTCCTATGAAAAACGGTATCCTTCGTCACGTGCTAAGCAGCAGCCCCTTTCGCAAAGGGAGACTCGTTTCTTAAGACCTTCGTGCAGGTACATGACGCGTTTCACGGATAAATAAAAGTTTAGCCGATCCGAGTGCCGTTTGCACCAGGAGATACGGCCGGATCATCGGTTAATTCGGGAGATCACAGAAGCACGTGACGTCGACGGCGATGGCCTGGCGTAGAGTTAGCGTCGACCCCAGCGAGTGAAGCGTGTTGGGTAGTAATCGCGCGTCGTTAGGGTCCGCACAATGAGTGCCAGGACGCGATTCCACGATACCCTCGGCCATTGTCTACGGCACGAGAATAGGCGGGATGTCCGTGACGGCTGTGGCTTAACCTACGCGCTTTTACATGCCCAAGTGCTTCCATTGTCGTCGCCCATGCTGCACGCGTCATGCAGTCTTGTCTTGATAGATTCAAAACAGAATTTAAAGAAGCTACTTTTCCTTGTTTTTCCGTGAGCGTCGACGCGAGCTATAATGGGGGAAAAGTTGAATAATTGACGGAACCAATGGATCGGGATGTCGACCACGTGAATATATTAAGCACCCGTCGTCTAGTTAAGTTTGGCCACGAAGAGGCGAGAGTGAGTAGAAAGGATCCTAGAGAAACGCGGCGGCATCCCGTGAAAGCTGGGGAGAAGAGGAGTTCGAAGGTGACTCAATCAGTCACGAAGATAAGCCACTGGGCCTGGACGCAACATAAGATCTTGGACTCCGGAACATGCTCGAAAGTTACTGTTATAGTTGCAACTGTTAGTAGAGAACCTCTAAAATATCACTGTTACATAGAGTAATGTAAAGTTACGTACAGCGAGTACCCGGGTAGATTGTCGCGTGCCGTAAGTGCCGCGGAGGGCTGTTAGGAAAATTCTTTCTCGCGAGGAGGTGATGGAGCGCATCTTCTAGGAGCCGTAGAAGAGAAGCTGCTTCGGGTGGGGCAGAAGCTGGCACGGAAAGCGAAATAGAAAGAAATAAGATAAAACGGAGGAGAGCACGCGGAACGTAACGGGGGACGGGATGGGAGGATCATTAAATCGCGTGTGCGGCTGCTGGGAGCATTCCCGGAAAGGCACCCTTGGAACCGCGAAGCCAACCCTCCGGGCCTATAATTCTTATTCGGTCTGCAGAGAAGGCGTATCGAGTTCTCGTGCGGCGAATACGCAACTACGTGCTCGCTTTACATATTGTTCCCTGCCCCTTTCGTCTCCACATCTTCAGCCGATGTGGCCCTGAGCACACGTCTTGCGTGTATCGTCGGCCGGATTCTGCTGCTTCCCCTTTTAAGTTCCCAGCTTGCGTCACGTGGCCTCTAGGAGTTGCCTTGTCTTGGCTTCAAGGATATCGGCGCACGGGACGCGGAAGTCGCAATATGCTGGGATTTCCTAGGAATAAACAAACTTGCATGGAATATAAATGTAGCGATTACAATTGGTCCACAACGGCCGGCAAGAAGCGGAGTGGGAGGAAGCCAAGGACGTAGTGGAGTATTTGCAGGGATCCTGCGATCGCGCTATGAGCGTACACCAGAGTCCTGGAATAACAGCGATAACAGACCCTCCAGTTTTGACTGGATACTTTACTCCATTTTCAGAGGTCGAAATACGTGTGCCCTCCTATAACAGGATCTGAATAGAAAGTGAAATCCGAACGTCCCGATTTCAAAGGACTCTAAATCCTGGAGGGAAAACTGCCGAGGTCATCTTTTTTCCTAGAGCAGTTTCAAATACCTTTGCTAACCGTCTCGGCAATTCCCTGGCAAAACGATTAGCTGCTGCGACATGGCGAGCAGCTGCCTACTCGTAATAATAATGGGCTGCGAAATTATTGAAATATCGAAGACGACAGCCAGAGCCTTGAGGCCCCCCCCCCCCCTTTCTCTGCACCTTTGCAACGTTACTTCTACTTCTTTCTAGTCTCTTCCACATGGGCTCTCTCTCTCTCTCTCTCTCTCTCTCTCTCTCTCTCTCTCTCTGTCCCTCACGCTTCTTCCTCTGGAGCACATTGACCGAGTTTTCTAGTTTGCGATTCTTTGAATCCTCCATTCTTCCAAAAGTCCATAATTCTGCTATTGTTTCACGGCAAGCCAGCGACTTGCCGGAGTTCTTCAGAGATGAGGAGTCGACAGCAGAAATTCTCCGAATTTCATAAGTGAGACTTCTTCCGACTTCTGGCGTGACAGGAACAAGGAGCCAAGGACCAAAGTCGCAGGACCAGAGGATCGACCCTTCCTTCTACATTCATGTTCCGGGTTCTCCTAACTCTTGAAATCTCGAGCAGCTAGTTTGCTCCTTCGCCAAGTGCGTGATCCTCGAGAGGAGATGAAGTAGAACGTTCCACCTCGATCAAATGTTCAAAAGGATCAAAAGTCCATGAAGAGCGAGCGAAACGAGTGAGAGAGAGAGAGAGAGAGAATCTTCGAAGGTACGTACGTGCTGTCCTGCCGTCCCATCTACTGCTACTGGTAGCGGTAGGTAGTATGTACATTAATTCAACGAGGTCCAAAACCAATTTCCAAAGGTCCACCGAAGTGAGGAGGCATCCCGCTCGGCGAGGTCGGATGAAATTCAATCTGCGGGTGCCGCTGGAAAATAATTAGCACGCCCAGCGCCCCTTTAAGGTCCTGATCCAGGGGATTGCTGATGTAATCCCCCAAATATATAATTTGCGAGGAAAACCTGCCAAACCAGTGGGACTCGATATGCCGCGTAAAAACCGGTCTGGCTGAAACCTCGTTCAAACGATTATTTCTCGTAGTTCCTCGTGACAATTTTTCCGATTAGCTCCATTCATCCTTTATACATTATTTTCGATTCTACCGACGGATCTTTTAACGCAGATTGGGGAAATTCGGTGAAGAACATTAAAGCCTGCATCGAAATATATTCAGCCGGCCGATTGACTTCTCTCGGCAATTTCATCGGACGTCTTCACCAGGAGCTCCAACCCCACGTGTTTGGAGCCACCGACGGCCTCTGGGGATTGGCAGTGGCAGAACTGAACCCACCTCGAACCCCGCACTGCACTACTGGCTCAAGCTTCCGAGAACTGGCACGAACCCAAACATACGTGGAAGACCCTTTATTAATATTACCCTGGGATTAACACAATTCCTCAAGGGGGTTGGTTGGCCTGAACTCCCCTTGGCAGGAGAGAGTGAGAGAGAGGTTGGAGGTGAGACTACAGGAAGGGTGGGTTTCACCCTGCCAGAGCAAGTGGCGAAAGGGGTGCCAGTTTCGCGAGAGCATTGCACTGATTGTCTGCGCCACTAATGGGAGGAAATAGTTGGGATATTTTTGGTACTAAATGCCACACAATGCCAATGCGTGCCAGCCAACCTGCCAAGCAGCGCACCAAACCCAGGAATGCCATTCCGTTCTAGCTGACTCTACGTGTATACTCACAATCAGAGAAAGTTCAAGGATAGGTTAGGCTGGATGTACAAAGCTTGCCGAACAAAGTGGAAGAGTTCAGGGAAGAAAGACTTATATATATGTAGATTTTCCAGGTTTGCTCGAACAGTCCATTCCAGTCCATGCCGTATGGTGACGTGCTACCAGGCTGCATTCATCGTTGTTCGAATGAGATAATCGCGTGTCAGCTACTGTCAGTGGAACTCATGGAAACGCGCCGTTACGTCGATAACGCGACGCGCTCGACCAACTCGGCGCCCTGTCTACCTCGCAAGTTCAGTTGCTACGAATTTTCAAGAATTCTCTGTGTAAACGAATCTTTGCGCAGGAGACCTAATGTTGCATGCTTCTCCCAAATTTCCTCTGCCCGATCGTCACCCCGATCGAGCGACGACGACTACTGCGGTCGACGCGACGAGAATCGAAAAACCGAAATTGCCTCTTCGCTGCCATTTCGTCTTTCGCGCCAGCCGATGCTCAAAAGCTCATTATCCAGGCATTATCATCTTCAATTCGTTTTCGTCTCAGGATTATTTGAGGATTAGTTCTTCCCAGGGACCTTTCGATTTCTTATTCGCGGTGGGCACCCACGCTCCATCGTTTCTCTCGCAGCTCCGTCTGGGATAGTAGAGCCGAGGGTAAAGAGATGAGGGCGAGGGTGCGGTTGCCAATTATGGAAACGTCAGAGAGCTCGAGGGTACACGGACATTATCACTTCGTGCGATCGATGTTTAACTTTCTTTAATAGGACTACCCCAGTCGGATCATCCACGCAGAAAGAACCCCTCGAATATCTCCAAGAGAACACCTCCGGAAATTTTTAAAATACCGTAAATTCCATTGACGTCATGGGTTAAGAGAAATCGCGAAGCAAGATGCAATTGGGAAAGTTGCAATTAAAAAGTTGTTGTATTGCGTTTACTGATTTGCTTTTGAGAGGAGCAAAAGGGATCTTCAAGTCAAAGTGAAAATGGGAGTTAAAAGGACACGCGCGGTCGGTTGAAAATTGACCTGGTGGAGGTGCATGGAGGTCGCGACGGGTCCGCGGAGGCCGAGGAGGTTCCGAATGTAACTGGCGCCATCTGGAAGGTCACCGGTGAAGAGGAGGGATGCTGCGCGAGAGGTCGCGTCATGGCAGGGATCGATGAATTTGCAGGGACCTGCAACGCCCGACTGATAAAGCCGTTGCAGCACTACTTGGGATGCATCGCTGCCGCTGCTGCTGAATCACGGATTGACACGAGACTGCGCGCGATGCACCCAGATGAAATCGCCAGCAGCGTCACGGGCGGCGCTCGTTGCAGCTGCTCTGTCGCTCGTAGGTAGGTACAGCAGCAAGATGTAAATTGATTAGCGACCCAGGAGGAGCTGCTCCGGTCGTTTACGTGGGCATAACGTGAAATGGTCCCAATTATCGTGTCGCGCGAGTTACGCGAAGGATTCACGAGCCGAAATAAATAATGAATTGAAGATTTGAGGTGATTCGCGTTATAGCGACGTGAACTCACATTAAAGCAGAAGGCGAAATCGTTCTCGCATCGTTGGGGACGATTTAATTTTATCTGGAGCTTTTAGCGGGCCGCTGGACGATTTTTCAAAGTCGAAGCGGGTGGCATGTCGCGGGATCATAATTCTTTTACGATGTATTAATGTCGTGTTAGCAAGCAATATAACAATGGTGTACGCTCGCGTTATGTCGGTAAGTCGCGGACGTCGCTGGCCACACACGAGGAGCGTATCCCACGATCCACGATCCACGGCTGCGTCCCTCTTCCACCCTTCGAGGGGACCTGGGTCTAGTGTGCGGAGAAGCACGCGCACGCTCACGCGAGATCCTTGGCTAATGGACGAGCAGGAGGACGCGAGCCAAGGCATCGTCCTCGAGAGGGTGCTGGGAAGGAATGGCGACCTGGACGCGGCCGCGGGGAGGGCCCTCCTAACCTAAGCGAGTAGGTCCGCTTCCATGGATGAGGTGGTCTACTGGCACTCTCAGGTGGATCGGTTGGGCATTGCTTGATGATATGTGTGCCAGGTAGACAGGTAGACATGTGGGCAGCAGCTAGTATGGTTGGCCACTGGGCTGAGCTGAGCACGCACGCACCCCGGTGATCCATAACATTGTCAACCGGACACACGGTTCGCTGGGGCCAATCTCCATCGGAGATAAGGGACGGCGCTAACATTCGTCCAATGCCACGAAGAGCTCTGGGAGCCAGAATAGATAGAAAAGAACCCACGTTACATCATTCCGTGTGCTCTCTCTCTCCCTCTCTCTCTCTCTCTACTCGCGAGATGGATTTCGTTGATTGTTATGTCGGGACTTTCAGGTAGTGTCTAATGTCATCGAGATCACTGACAATTGAGAAATTGCAGAGCCGAGAATGCTGTGGGACACATGGGAACTCTGCACCCCGAAGTCTCAGCCACGAGCCTTGAAAGCGTCTTCTTCGAAGGACTCGCCCTGGCCTTTGGGCGACGTCCGATCGATCGGCCCTCGAGGTATCCGGCGTGCTCTAAGGGCCAGATGCAAATATGCCTACGGGGCTTTCGTGGTAATTACTCGACGCATAACTAGACGCGGAATTATGTATTCCCGGTGGCGTGCGGGAACGCAGGCTGCGTGGTTTCCGTTCGCGCGCCTCGTTTCTTCCATTTCCTATCGACGATGCAGATATCTAGCCTAACGTAGTCGTGTCGTTACGTTTCGTATAGTGCGTAAAACGTGCGTGCTACGGGACAGCACGCGTGCGTGTTGAGAGTTCCACCATACTGAAGGAATCCGCCGCGACAACTTTGGAAGAATCTAAATTGTTGCGACGTGCGCCATATCGAGATGGCCGTGCGGGTATCGTCACAGCTTTTTAGGTACGCCGTGTCTTTAGTCAGTCTGTCTTTTAATTGACCGGCAGATCGGGGCCCTCTGTATTCAGTGTCATTTTCAAAAGATCTACTCGGGTCGAGTGCGAAAGACTGGAATGAATTGTCAATTGTCGTCAGTATGAAAATGCACAACACCAGATATCCCGGCCACAAAGAGGGAATAGACGTAACGCTAACGCATGGACTGTCCGACGCAGGCGTCACGTTAATCGGGCCAGCCGTTTTCACTGGGTGGTCATCATGGACGAGGGTTCAATTTTTGGTGGCTCATGGGGTTCGTGCCACGCAGCAATATAATTACAATATTACATGGCGGGGCGATAACGTCATCCCACCACGCTGCACCACAGTCCCACCCTCTCTCTCGCTCATGCTCCGCTGCTCTCCATAATTAATTTCCCCCATAAAGTCATTAAATTTATTCATTTATATCTCGCTGACTGTGTACACAGCGGTAAGCCAACATCTCCACCGCCTGTCCGATCACTGCGATCAGCTGACCCAATTAACGCAAGCGAGACTCTTTTGCAATTTGTCGCTGCTCCTCGTTCACCGTTGGAAAACCTTCTTCTCGTAGAAATAAATGACAAGAAACTAGAAAATAGGAAATGGGAGATAGGACATATGAAATATCTGCATTGGTGGAAAACAGGAGACACTTTCTCTGCGGGAATCGCACTGGGATCTCTCGTGCTTCCGGGTTTCCGGGTTTCCGGATTTCCCGGTTTCCGGATATAGGCGAGTCAAGTCGATGGAATCTCGGCCTGCCGAGGGTAATTCTCATTTTTCTATAGTGACGCTCGAGCGCGCTCATACACAGCACGCGCGTGCCTACATGTCGCAAGCCAGTATATTTCGCGGTCTCGCGTGCCTCTTATCACTGGGCTTTCGGGACGGTATCGTGCGATGCGATCGGTCAGGTATTAAATGTTATTCCAGCCATAAACAATGGAGTCCACTGGAAGCGTAAAGCCCTATATACACAATCGCAGCAGCAATCGTAGCGAAAGCCACATGGAAATGGATTGATACGCACAATGGCTTCAGCAGTCTATGATCCATTGGAAAAATGATCCTAGGAATAGGTTAGATAATAACGCGATTGATAACGGGAAGGCTACACCGTTTGCCACAGAGCCACGGTGCCACGGTGCCCCTCGTCAGTAATGAGCGCCCACGCTTGCACTCTGGACATGATCCGTTGCTCGACTGAGGTCCTTCGCAGAGGGACTTGTGATCTTATCAATTTATCGTGCATCAATAAATGCCATTAGAGCGCAGCTCTAAAAGTTAGCGATAAGCGCGTAACGTCGGGCGGCTGGACAATCCAGTCGCGCAACCTCATGAATTCGTTCTGGCAGCTGGTCTCTTTGTGCGAAGTCGCATTCGAAGACTGCGTCGCCAGGACTCTGCGGTCCCTGTTTCCGGGTTCGATGTCGGAATGCAGGACACGTCGAGAATTCGCATTTATATTCCCATCTCGATGGTCGTTTCGCAGCAGAATACATCAAGAGAGGACATCTCGCTCCAGCGCCGAAATGGGAACGCACTAACGCACTCACGCATCCCAGGATAGCTCCAACTCCACGCAAAAATGGGCTCGTGGTCATGCACCTCATAAGTTCTCGGCACTAGCCTGGCGAACGGGAACGCGATGATCTACTTCGGGATCGTAGGTGGATGCTCCAAGGTCCAGAACGAAAAACGGTTCTAAGTAGAGGACCCTTGTCAACGCGACAGACAAATTAGTTTCCTTCTGCAATGGTCCCAAGTTGTCATCAGATTTGCTGGTCCCAGGACCGATCCATCAAGGAACGCCCGATAACGATCTTAATTCGTCTGGCCGATGGCCAATCGTGAAACCTCTACCTGAGCGTCATCCTAATGTGGAGCCAAAGGCTCTGCGATCCTTGATGGGCAAGAGAGAAATTGAAAAGTCGAGAAACAGCGAGAAAACGAAGTCAGTTTCAGCATGGCCAATCAGAAAATCAACAGCGCCAGCTGCCGAGTAGCTTCCTTAGATCGAGCCAGACTTCCTGAATGTCCCAGAAATTGTTCAAGAACTATTTACACCTCTTGTCTATGTGGCTGCAGTCCTCATTCTTGTCCCCGAGAGGCGAAAGGAGGAAAAGGCCGCAGCAAAGAGGCTGAATCTACCGAAAAAAATGTTTGTGTCTTCGCGCTTTTGGAACGTTAAGATGGACGTCCCTGGATTTCGCGTCCCTCGCACCTCCTTCCTCTTTCTTCTTCTGCCCCCAATCTCTCTCTCTCTCTCTCTCTCTCTCTCTCTCTCTCTCTCTCTCTCTCTCTTTTCGCGAATTCAAGGCACGACGGAGACAAGATTCACGTATCATGATCCATTCCCGTTTATTTCGTTTCGGGCTGCTCGCCTATCATTCGCATAGTATAGGGTGCGAGAGCGGCTGCTGATCGAGTGGCCGGTAGAGATGATGTATCGGGTATCGCGTCCATAGAAATGCTGCAGATGATCGCCGATCCGTCGCTTTATTCGGGAAGGGATTATGAGGCCTTTATTCAGGATATTCAGAACGGAGCGCGCAGCTGGCGAATTGCGAATTATTCGGAAAATAAGAGGAATAGGAACATGTGGAATGGAGTGGGAGAGGAGCTGCGACGGAGAAATTCCCAGATATATATATAGAGAGAGAGGGGGGGGGGGGGGGGGGAGAATGAGAGCAAAGCCAGGCATAAGTTATAACGTTATAAGCAACGTGGCTTAATGGGGCAGACGCTTCATCGTAATTCGGTTCGCAGATAATATTTTTCCAGAGGATTAATATCGCCGTAAACAAGAGTGCTTATGGGCGAGACGTCGACGATTTAGGTGACTAGTCCGCGCCTACTCTCCCTTCTTTCTCCTTCTTCTATCCGTTCACTTCTGCGTCTCTCTCGTTTCTCAAGCGATTCTATTGTATGTTGTGTAACGTAATTTTTTTCTTAACTCGACACCGATAGTGAAAAATCCGAAGGCGGGCGCCAGCCAATTCTTTTTTTTTCACTGGAAACTGACGAGCTAGTATGAACTGGGAGTTGGGGTGGATCAGGCCCAACTCCACCAAAACAAGAGCTCTGACGGAACCTATCAGAAGAGACGATACCTTAACGGATCCTGTCGATTGTTGGGGTCGCGTAAAATCAGCAAACGCAACTGGACGCACGAACGGGAGCGCACGGTTACGGAAATGCACGGCCGCTTCCCCAGGGCATCGGGCGACAGCTGGGCATCGCATCCTTAACTCGGGCAGGAGGTTTGCCCTTTGCCCATCTCCAGCGGGGCGCCGGTATCTCACCCGGGCTTTTGCCGGTCCGTGGAGACGTCTCCGTCGGGTACTCTCCTCTGCCGGGGAATTCGGTACATCGAGACTATCTCCCCACGGCAGATCTGAGCACCCCAACTAAATAATATCAAATCTTTCGAGAGCATTGGCCTAACTATACGAATCAATCCGAAAGCGCAGCTTCTGAGTATGGTGGCAACCCGAAGGGAACCAGAAATCGAGAACATCATCTGTATCGGCAGCCGGAGTCGCCTTGTGACCGTGAATCGAAAAATCACGTCACAATTGATATTCCTATAACGCTTATTATTGGCACTATTTGATTATTATCTGTCGGGATCTAGTGTACCAATTGAAGGCTACACTATTCAAGGTTGGAGGATCTATAATTCAATCTGAAATATGTGATAAGGCGAGGAAACATCACTTGAAAATAGTTGAATTGAACTGACCAAATTGGAATACGCGACTGGGAAGGCCCAATGCTTTGAGACTCTAAGGATATTTTGAGTAGACGCGTAGTTATTTTATCCGAGTGGGCACCTGCCAGAATCTATAATTGAATCTACAATCGTCAACTACGAACGGTAATAAAGATAATGTCCGACGGATTGTGCAGCATACGTCGTATATATGTATACTATGTATAGGTGAAGTGGCTCGTAGTGCCTCAGGAAGAATATCGCGAAAATGCCTACTACGTAATCGCAAAGAGGATAGCAAATCCTGCACCGGACAGGTACGATGCCGAAAATAAGAGACACTTTGGTGATCCCGAAGAACGAGCTCCCTGCGCCCTTCGAGGAATCGACTCGTTGTTAGATGCCTCAGGTGCCATGGCTTCGCCTTTGAATGATCGCAGCCGTCCAAAAGTTTTAATGTGATGGTACAGCTGACAAACTTAGACTGATGCGTTCTGGTTGGCGAGACGCGTTGTGCACAGCACTCCCGTACAGAGAGAGAGAGAGAGAGAGAGAGAGATCGCGAAGAGGAGCGCGACGCTTCGAGAAGAATTCATGGGCTATTCGAGCGGCGGCCTGAGAGTCGCTCCTATACCTATGTACCAACTACCTACTCGTTCTCCGCATCGCCACGAGAATAACCAAGCGATTGGCTGCAATGAAATTCAGTACGCGTCGCGGCGCTTCCAAATGCCTGGGCTGCTTTTTACAAATTAAAATCGCTCGGCTATGCGTCATGCGTGACATGTATATACCTACTTAAGGTACAGGGAATCGAGGTTTGCAATTGTGTAGGTATGGAACCAACCTCGGACCTACAAGGGTGTTTGGCACTCCAATCGCTTTTCGTTCGGAGGAGCTTAAGAAAACCAAGATTTCGGCAGGAATGCCCACAGAAACGAAATGGACCCTGCGTCCCCATACACCGGCGTCCTATCGCAGTCTGAGACCTGTCGGCAGGAACGTCCGAAATTCAAGTCTCAGCTGGTAAAAGGAACGAAAGAAACGGAAAGAGAAAAAAGAAAGAAAGCGAATCTAGGCTCATCCCTTTTTCAAGAGACACTAACGTGACAGGAACCCCCCCCCCCCCCCCCCCCCCCCGGCGTTCCTCATGGATGCGAGGAAGCAGCGATCGAGGAGCCGAAAAGAAAGCCAAAGGCGTCTCTCCTCCGTTCTTCCTTGATTGGCCGGTTTCTCAGTGATATATGAACTTTGCCGACTCCCCGGGGTCACCGGCCAAATTGATTCGAATCGTTCCGCTACAACGTAATGCCTGATAATTAATGATCGGCCGAGCCGATATGCTCGGTACGCAGAACGAATCGGGGACTCGCGTGCCCGATTCGCCAAGGAGGAACAGCAGCCACTGGCGGCCGCCCTCGCGAGTCCTTTCGCAAGCTTCGGTCAGAGCCAGGTGACGCGTTTCACGCGGAGCAATTCGCTCGGGGCTGCTTGCACGAATTTCACTTCTTAAGCGGCAAAGCAGCCAACCGGTTAATCGTACGAGCGGTGCGGATTCTGGCGAATCGCTCCCGAGGATGCCAACGAACGCAGTTGGCCGCGACTCTTCGGGATGGATGATGCGAGCGAATGAGAAGACGGAGAAGGAAATAGGAAGATGAAAGAGAAAGAGTGCGAAGGGGCGAAAACCGCGTTTCAAGCGAACGCGGGAATAAATTGTTAAGTAAACGCATCGCGCCTAAGTGACATAATCAGAGGGACATTGGATCACGTAGCGGCTGCAGAGGTGCGCTCAGGAAGCCGATTACAGCATTTTTCCCGAGCGACCTCGCATCCTATATCGGCTCTCAATAATCGCTCTCGTAAAACTCGTTAAGATTCCGGCGCCTTGCACGGCCTATTGATCGTAAAGGCTCAAACTTAAGGCCGCGTCACTACGAATATCCTGCACCTGCTCCCTCTCCCTCTTCTTCTCTCCTTTTGATTGTTTCGATACGTCTCTCCTAGGAATTTCCCTCTTTAGGGCACATACGGACGACCCCCCCAAGAACCAGAAGATCTCGAGCCACCAAGGTCACTCCGGGGAGTGCAGGAGTGAAAAAGCAAAGTGTCCCGTGAAAGCGACTGACTGTTATCCAATGAGAATAAATGCAAAGCAGAGTCCTAGGTCGCACACAGTCCGCTACTCTGCGCAATCCAGTGGACTTCTGTGTGCCGTACTGTGCGCGACGCAGAGAGCGGAGAGAGCGGAGTAGGCACGCTAGTCGGGAGCGCGCTTGGGAAATGGAGTGAGCTGGGGTGGCTGGCCGCATTTACATGATATGAATATAATGGAGAGGGCTGCCTCGCGGACTCGGCTACGAGCGCTACCTGTTGAACGGTGGATTGCAACTCCAGTGACCCAGAGGATTCAGGATTGACGCCGACCAGCGATGAATCCCCTGCGTGTGACACTCCCGAGAACGTTTACCGGATCGATTGCTCCGAACTCAAAGTAGCAACTGCTCTCTCGCTCTCGTTCTCAAACTACGTAGAAGCAGCCTCTGAAGTCTGAGCAACCTGTGGCAACGCTGCTGCTTCCGCGAAGCTCCGAGTCGCCTCCTGTCCTCCTCCATGGCGTCTGCCGTTACCAACGCACCTCCTCCCTCCGAAAGACACGCATTGGACACGTCGGATTAACAGGGAGTCGGGCCGATCGACAGCCGATGCGCGTCTTCGTGTCCTGTTCTCATAGTGTCTGATTGACGGCAAAGTTCACGTCAATCAGATGCTAATAGGATTTACGAAGGAGTAATGCGAGCGATGGCAGCGCTTCGGACGCTTCGGACGCTTCAAACACGTGTACGTGCATACGTATACGCGTGCATGCACCAATTTCTCAAAGTATCTACTACATAGACCTATAGAGCCTAAGCCACATTGGAAAATCAAGGGGAACCAATGTCAAATAACTGAACTCGTCGTTGCGCCCGACGTCTCTTTCCCTTGGCGTTTATGGGCTTATCAATATTTAGAGATTATTGTATTGGCAGTTGATGGAGCCTGATTGCAGTACGCTTCCATCGGTATCATTCAGAGATCTCTAGACGTGCTGTCTGACTGACACTATCAGAAACAGAAGTGCATTCCCAAGCGTCCTGGGCGACGTCGCCATCAATAATGATCGACTCATGGCGAGAGCTAAAGAAAGTCGCGCTCGAATTCTCGCACGTTCCATGTTTTCGTGTTGGATCGTTAATGAAACGACCGCTTTTAATATTCCTGCGGCAAGTTCATCGACGTCCTGTTAGTAGCCTGGAAGTCTGGAAGTCTGGCAGTCTGAAATCTCGTGGCGCAAAGAGGCTCTCTGGAATCGAGCTCGAATTACCCGTAATGCGAAAGCATTGGCCCCGCTGTTGCTGAAATAGCACTATCTGCGTCAATCTATCTCTCTTGCGCATTCTAGTAACCAGACGAGAGTCGTTTGCTCGCATTTGTATCGCGAGGAGGAGCTGCCAGGCGAAGCTACGTAAATGAAGATAGAAGGGCAGCCAATACAAAGGTGCAACCAGCAATAAAATCTCGACGAGCAACTCAAGTTCCTGCTACGAGAAGTCAGGAGTGCCCAAAGTCTGCCAGACTGCCAGTCAACCAACCAATCAGCTCATCCTTGCGAATCATCCAAACGAAGCCAGTCGATTTACTTATTCTAGCTCAAAAAAGCATGATAGAAGGATTTCAATTTCCAGCCAGAAAGACCTGCATATTCCTGGAGAGTATACTACCTGCAAGTCTCATGGAATGAAATTTCAAGGACCTGCTTTTTTTCCTCCTTTGAACCATCAGCTCACTCGTTAACGAGGATCAAGAGTACTACAGGAAAATACGAACGAGATATATACAATATATATGTGTGTATATATAATGTGCGAGAAGATTTGCGTTCGAAAAAAGGGATCTTGAAACGTGACATAACTTCTCTTACGATATATTAGACGAAAGGATCAAGGAGACGATTTAGGGAAGCAGTGCGATGGAAAGGTCGTAAGACGAAACTATCGATCATCCTCACACGAAGGAGTGAAAACGCGTCAAAGGACGGATTACGAATTTCATTGTGCTCCGCGAGTCTCCGAGATTTCAAGTAATTTTTCTCTGAATTCTGTGTCTCTTCCCCCCGAAGAGATGCTGCTTCGTCCATGGCGAATGTCTGCGAGATTTGCCGCGCCGTATTTTTCGCTTGCGCTTATACTCGATGGGGGTCAAGACCTAGGTACCTGTTCTATAAACTCCATTATTAGTTAGAGCGCGAAGGGGAGGACACGGAGACTTGTAATTCGAAGTGAAGCCTACAGGGTCATAGGTCAGGGTTTTTTTCAATTAAACGTCAGTCTAATGTCCTGCTTGCTGCTACATCTGGAGTAACAAACCTGGTAGGGTCCTGAAAAAGGATTCGTATAAAAAAGTCAAGATTCAAGCGCTGGATAAACCGAGGGAGTAGTAATCCCCTTGGTGGTCGCGCAGGATCATAAATTCCCACGGGGGTTGTGAGCTCAATAAAAATCAAACGTTTACACTTCCACTCGATAAATCTTGTAGACGTATAGGCGTAGAGAGCACCGCAATTCACGGAGTGCGGATCGGACGCACTTGAAGTATTCCAATAAGATGCTACTCGATCTGCCGGGCGATAATTAAAAAACAAAAAACCAACAATCAAGGACAATGGATAAGAACGCGACGAGAGTGGATGGATAAACGAGTGAATGGAGGAACTGGATGAATGGATCGAGAGGAATGAGCGGCTGATTGTGAGGAAATCATCCTACCTTGCGAAGAACGCTGCGGCTGCGCTGGCTTGCGCTGGAGATCCAGGGATGCCACTCACGTTGTACGAGTACTTGCTTTCCTGATAGACATGGGAGGCGTTTGGTTTCGAGTGCGCCGATCTGTGATAGTAATGATCCGGATACTTGTCACTGCAACCATTGGGCTTGGCGAAACCCTCGACTGTCTGAACACTGAGCTGCTTGCCTTGCGTGCCGTAACACTGATTGATCTTCGCGTGGCTCTTCTCGTGGGAACTTTGATGGGAAGACTTCTCAGAATGTTGATGGAATTTCTCGTGCGAGTTGCCCGTGGCCGGTTTGTCTATGGTCCCGTACGACTTGAAGTCGTATCCTTTGAGTTCGCCATAGTACTTGATGTTTTCAACCTTGTACCCGGTTGAATCGTAGGCCAAAGTTCTGCTCCTGGTCATCTGATCCTGATGTAACGACTTGGTCTTCTCTGAGTGACTTTTTGCGGTCTCCTGCAGACCCCTGGTCTTTTCAATTTTGAGCATTGATTTCTCGTTTATTCTACCCTGAACAGCCTCGCTACCTTTCAGCAGAGAGTCTACCGTGCCTTTCAGTTTTTCCTTCCCTTCCGGTGACACGCTTCTTGGTATTATTACACTAGCACCAGCACCAGCACCAGCACCAACACCAGAACCAACACCAGAACCACCACCACCACCACCACCACCACCACCACCACCACCAGTCACACTAGCACTAGCGTCGAGAGTCAGCTGAGTAGGACCGGAAGCGCAACCACCGACACCGGGTGCGCTGCCGTTAGGTTGGTTGACCTTCAACATGTCGAGCTTCGAATCGATATCAGAGTCATCGCTGCTCTCGTACTGGATCAATTGGTGCTGCTGATCCGCGTCGCTCGACTTGACACGCACGTCGCTGGGCTTGTGCGTCGGACGCTGGCGCGTCGGGACGCGTACTGCTTCTCGCGCGTTCGGCGTGATACTGGCCAGATTAGCGGGTGCCTCGGTGCCGAGCGCCACTCCTCTACTACTCTGACGGCGCCCTCTCTCCTCCTGCCAATGATAAGCCACCATGCGGTCTATTCTTATTCCTTATACATACTCCTCATTCCTAATTTCTCACTACCGATTTCTGAATCTGGATATCCCTTGAACTCCCATTTATTTCCTACTCTTAGTCATCCCCTGTATACCAGAGAAAGGTTCTCGATTCGAACGTTACTGTATCGAGAACGTTCAAGTTCCACGTACGTTACGTGAACATTCCGCAATATACTTATCCGATGGAAGGTGAACTTACCTGGAGTCGTTTGAGATCTTCCTGACGTCTGGTCACTTCGGTGTATTTTGGCGGTGGCTCGGACTTTGGCGGCGTCTCCTGGTATCGCGGCGGTCTCTCGAACTGACGATACTTGGGCGGATCGATGTAAGGGTTGCGTTGATGATGTCCGTGGCTGTAGTTCGGTAATTGGCATTCCGTTAGATCGGACTGTGATCTGTTCAGCTGGTAGCTGGGTGGCACATACTTCTGATCGGGTTGCTGCTGCTGCTGCTGCTGCTGCGAGGACTTGTTCTGATTGAAGTACTTTGGTATCAGACTACTTTTGTCGCGCTTATCGCTCTTGTCGGGCTGAATGTACATGGACTCCTTGGCTTTGTCCTGCTGTTGTTGAGCACCCGGTGGACCGTTGATCTCATAGAAGGTCAGCTCCTTCTTACAGCAGGTCACTTTATCAGCACTGGAACGATTGAACTTGCCATATTGATTCTCGTGTTTTATTGGCGGATCGATCTGATATATCGTGAGTTCTTGGGAATTCTGGGACTTTGAGCGCGTTTCGTTCTGGGAGTTATGCCGTCGTTCCGGCTGGGAATGACTGCGCGAGTATCTCTGACTGAGCTTCACCGAGGCATCTTGACCAGAATGCTTCATCGGGGCACGTGAATCCAATCCCAGGCGAACCGAGTTGCGCCCGTACTCGAGATACTCGTCTCCGTACTTGAAGAACTGGCGGGGCTTGTACTTCTCTTCGAACTGCGAATAATTGTACGTGTTGAAGCCCACCTGATTGAAGTTACGGCTGAGATTGCTCGAGTCGTAGTCCGTGGAAGTGACAGCCTCCATATTTATCTGGAAGAAACGAGGAGAGGGAGACCCTTGTTAAAATGTTTTTGAGAGATTCGAGAAGAGGACAGGATATGGAATTCAAATCGAGTCTCGGATTCTGTTCCTACTCTCCAGAATCTATGTATTCCACATCCTATCATTTCTAGTGACGTCATTTTGGACCGCACCCGCGACCACGACCAAGGTCGTCTGATTCCTCAGAAGTAGCAAAAAACGGGCAATCCTGAGAAGACTAACTGCTAACACGTGCGCAATTCAAAGTCTCGTGCTTCTGTTAGAGCACCGTGAATCGCTTGCCTGGAATAACGATTCGATAAATCGGCACTACCCTCGTGGGTGGGAAGATGAACATTGCCGAGATAGCTGGAGAACATATTGTGGAAGATAACGGGACTTGTTATTTGATGATCTTTCCTTGACTACAAAATTTGTATCCGGGAGGTATACAACAGGAATGTATAAAGAAAAGTTCGCTGCCTTTAGGAAGAATGAAAACGCTGTCAGGGGCTTAGGAGAGAGAGAGAGAGAGAGGAGAGTAAAGCCAAAAGAAGCCCTGACTTCACGAACTGAAGAGTGTCTTATTCTTAAGCGACGTGGTATTTAGCAAAAAGGAAAAAGCGTCGGGACGATAAATAAATTCTGATGCCAAGAAGTAGGCGTGTCCGTCTTGCCATCACTTCAAAATGCATACTGCTTTTGCGTACTCAAGAGCAGGGTTAAAATTTGACTCGGTGATTCGGGAGTCAGCTGAAAAGCGTGCAGGTCGTCGATGATCGAATTGCTGAAGGAGCCAAGGAGATCGATAGGGGCTCGAAGTTCGGCCAAAAAATAAAGGACTAAGTTAAAGAGTAGAGAAACGGAGGGGGAGAGAGACTTTCAACTCCGGGAACCGGTTCGCTCCTCGACACTCAAGGTAGCGTACCTTTTCACGCCAGAGCGAACCGAAGAGACACCGTGGAAGAATCGGGCCGATCGAGTGCGGTCTTTCGCCCAAGGAGGGCATCTCGTTACTCCGTCTATTTGCCTCGAGTGCGCAGGGTCGTTTCACCTCATAGACGCAAAGCTGCCCCTTGCATTCCTTTTAGTTGTCAAATGACAAGTAAATTTGTCAAAATTGATAGAAGTAGAAATTCTCTCTAGAGCATAATACTTACTGTAACGAAGATCTTAGGAGGCACTATCGACCGAGACTTGTTCATCATCTCCCATAAGATGTACAATTAACACGTTGAAAAGGCAGCTGAGATGGTGGCAGGCAGGATTCTGCCAGCAGGAAGGAATCACCTTCCACTTGCTGGGCCGCCACCTTGTATTCCTGCCTGTTCCGCAAGGCAGCAGCTTCACAAAGCCCTGGTTAGACTCCTTCACGAGGACGAGAGTGTCAATGGGAGCCAACAGAGTCCCGTCAGTGGGTAGCGAGCAGTCAGCGAGCAGTCACACTGCTCGGCCGTCAGGGCTCGTTAAGAGACTCGCGATGCTCCACGACCCTTAACACGCGTCTTCCAAGAAAAATTGCGCTGTTCGTCATTAAAATCCGATTAATGAGGATGCTTGTTTACCGGCTGGCCATGCGGCCCAGAAACCGCAGCCAACGGGAAAAAATTCGCAGCGAAATTATCCAATATTTTTCGGATGTTCGCTTGCCGGCTACAGACGGTGCATGCCAGCCGCGGTCTGCGAGTCAGGCTGCTAACATCACGGCATACCGAATAGCGGTATTTTTGCGCGGGTTCGACGGAGCGCCAGATAGCGATGTTATTAAATATAATTAAAGGGAAATCGTGCCGGAGCGGAAGGGAAACTTCGCCACGGCAATCGCCATACGACGTCTCGTTGGGTCTTTTTTTATCTTTCAAATATTCATTCTGCTACGCTATTCGATATTCGACCAAATATTCCATGGTGGCCAGGAATTGGCCGGAATCATGCTGGCCATGAAGACGAAATACTTGCACGAGATTATAGTCAATAGTTACCAGGATACTTGTATTCTTTAAGGTACGTTTCTGTAATTATTTATTTACTTTTAGTCCCTTCTGAGCAGTCTGGAGCGTCTCGCAAGCATCCCACGTACGAAGTTCATCCCTTCATTTCACATAATTATTAATAGTTTTCGAAAGTCCATTCCGTAAGACGATAATGACGTTGTTTACGTTGGGAATAACAGGCCAGACTTTGACCGGTGAGGCCCTGGGCCTCAAAGTCCCCCGGGCCCTTTCCCAGGGAGCGTAATTATCCGTCGCACTAAAATTCAGCTGGGTCGTTATCTCATCGTTTCTACATGTCGTCCCGAAGTGAACGGTATTACGCAGGAGATGAGCTGCGAGAGGGTCAGACACGAAAGAAGGCACAAAGCAGAAGAGAAAATAGGAGCCTTCGAAGCGGCGGGGGCCCAAGATGGATCTCATTGTCAGACAAGAAGCAGCGAGTCTAGGTGCAAAGCAAGACTTTGTAAAGCGAAATGGTTCTTGGCATCCAAGATATCCGGCTGCCCGGAGAAAGGATTCTTTTCCTTTAAAATTGCGACAGAGTTTGTACAAACTCATACTAATTCACACGAACCGCGAGCTTTAAGGCTCAAGGCTCCCGCAAGTGCTTATTAAGCCATAGCTTGTTTTAATCGCGTCGCTCGCGTCGAACCCAATTCTCCTTTAGGACAGCACGCTGTTTTCGGAGAGTAAAACTATTTTCGTTCTAGAAAATAGATTCTTCAAAATTCTTGCGTCAAGTAAAAGGTAAGTAGCGATGTCGTGATTCGCATATAGGTACCCCACTTTGCAAAATAGGTGCGACGGGAAAATTTCAGTTATAGCGAGGAGAGCGGAGTAGGCCAGCGACCAAGGAGCATCGCCAGAAATAAGGGCGCAACTGTGCTTTCGCGAATCACAACTAAGAATTAGCCATTCCTTACTTGGCTGACCTGCCTCAATGTCGTTTGTTCGTTCTCGAATGAACGACCGAATGAGGAATCTGTCGTTTTCCTTGGAGCAGAGCACTACGTGTCATAGGTCATCCGCTTCGAGGTTAACGGCGACTTTGCCGCTGGCCTTCTCCTCGTAATTTTCCTCGGTTTTGCCAGTTCTGCGTAGCCCGATTGCGAGATTCGCTCGAGTAGAAGCGTACTCACGCGAAGCGACGGGGGACGCTATAGGAGGACGCCGCGACGGGGGTAGAGGGAAAGATCAAGGGTCAACGAGATAAGCGAAGCAACGAGATAGGATGGCAGATTCAGGGACCCGGGGAGTCTGAACACTAAGATGGGCAAAGGGGGGGGGGGGGATTAATCTTACCAAAAATGATCACGAAGCATCGCTCGAATAAATGAGACGTGCTTTTAATACTGGAACTCCAACGCTTTGGGGAGGCAGAAACGGACGGAATCACCGACTGATGGATGGATACGGACGGATACACGGTCGGAACGATGCGTGGCTGGAAGATGTTATGGACGAACGTGGGACGTGGAAGCGGGGAGAGAGCGAGCAATCTCTTACGGTTGAATTTGTACTGCTTTGGGAACGCCCTCGATCACTCTGAATAATCATCGCGCGACAACGGCTCTCCGCGTCATCGCCTTTCTCGCTATTGAGAATAGACGCCCAGCTCCAGCAGCATCTTCGTGGCCAGAGAGTAGACAAGCGCTCGGGAAGAGCCGCCACGGGATGCAGCGCGATGAGAATTGAGGGAGGAAGCTGAGGGCTCCTGATACAAAGGGAAATAATAATAAAAAGAACGGGCAAAGCATCTTCGAACGCATAACTCCCTCCACCATAAGCTGAGAGAAGCAGCGAGGACAACAGGATTGCTGTATAAACATTTTTCCCACCCTCTTGCAAGTACCGGCTCAGCCAAACACTCTGTGATGGAATGGTCCATCGTCCTGCTAGAAAAGATGCTGCGAAGATGAAGGGCAAGTATCGACTGATTCTCAAAGTACCTAAAGAGAATTTGAAAACCAGATCGATCGATAGGTTCGTATTAAGAATTATCGAATTTCTTCTGGCAAAGAAAAATTTGATCAACGCTGAAAAATGTTGTTTTTCTTCGGGTTGCTCGGAAATCACGCAATTAATAGATCAGAGAATGATTGTGCGTATTGGCGCAGCAGCGATGCACGCGGCGGCAACCGTTCGCCCCGCTGACTGGTCATTATTTTTCTTTCATTAGGCGAAGCTGCTGGCAACGCAGGGACGGCGAGGGTGGCCACTGGCCAGGGGCACAGCCACAGGGGTGGCCTATCCGGTGATCCCGCTTTTGCCACGTTAATCAGCCAATTTTCAGGAAAGCATCTTCCTTCGCCCTATAGCGACGACGCGTCTCAGGATTTCCAGGAGATATTCCTTTGACAAATGGAGAAGGGATGCGCTACTCAATCTCTTGCAGAGCGCCCAGTGCACTCGAGGAGGAATATTCGGAAACGTGTACTAGGGAGTATCTGAGCGCAGCCAAGTGCCTGCGCGTCTATACGTATGGGAGGGAAGTACGTATGACTACAGCTGACTACGAGTCGAGAGCCAGACGCAGCTCGTTCGCGAGATTTAAATAATTCGAGAATTTCGCCAATCCAATCTCGAAGGCGGAGAGCTCGAACCGCGAACGAAGACTCGCGAGTTTCCGATTTATGAACTAATCGAATAGCTAACCAGTCGACAAATTGAAAAGCTTTTCTGGCAGTGGCGCAAAGTCCTGAGGGACTCGCAAGTCCTGGCACAGCTAGAAGCTTTTATGCTTCGGGAAGAAAATTCTCTTGCAATTGGTCTTTGCTCTTTGCTCTTTACTCTTGTTTTCATTTCCTCCAATTTTCTCTCTCTCTCTCTCTCGCGTCGAGTAAGTTAACCCCGTCGTCCCTTCCTGCCCGTTGGTATCGTCGTTCGCAAACACGCCGCTTATTTGTCGAGATTCATGCGAGCCAGGCGACGGGTTCAGGGATTCAACTAATAATAAGAGAAGATGCACTCGCAGACGGCAAGTGCAGCTTAGGTACATCATCAAGAGAAACGAGGGACTTTTAAAATACACTCTGTTATCCTGCTGGCAATTCCAAAGGACTATACGAAGGACACGTCATCTACTTCTCTCGTGAGCATCTTAAGAGGCTCACGGGATCTTGAGAGTGTTCACTGATAATTCTACGCCGTAGAGCAACCTGCTGCTGGAGCGGAAGAAAGGCCTAGAAAGCAGAACGAGAAGAGAAATTAGAGAAATGAAAGGAGCGTAGTAAGACGAGCGGAAGTCAAGACGATGAGGAGGAGGAGGAGGAGGTGGACGCAGTTTGGACTGATTGTCAGACGACAATCCGGAGCGCAAATGCTCGGAGGAGCATCTCTAAGGGCATCAGGGAATCTCTAAGGACAGGATTTCAAGATCGAAAATACCAAGATGCATTCTTGGCAATTGCCACTTGTTTGATTAAAGGATTTCGGACAGCCCACGTGTCAACAGCACGTGTGAGTTTGTTCCGCGTAAGTGTCTGTAGACATACGTTAACCTGCACCCTTAATAAAAGAGTGTCGCGACCTTGTGAGCTGTAATGGCGGAAATAATTTGTATTCAGCGTGCTATAACCAGCCGACACTAAACGACACGCTACTACGACAACCAAAAGGATCGGGATAGCCAATCCTCCTCAAAGCCCAAATCCTTCTCCTTCTTCTCTTTTTCGTTCGGCGCGAGGAAACCGTCTAACAAGCAAAAAGCTCCTCTTTTCAGCTCCGGGAGCGACCCGGACGTCAAGGTTGTTTCGATGCTTGTTAAAAGGTTCTAGCTGGGAGAGATAGCGTCATAGCGAGCGGCTCCGAAACGCTGAAAGTTACGGAACGAGAGGAGGGTGGCCGGTCCTTCGTTAAGAGACGTCGCCGTGGCACCTGGTGCCCGATTACGTTTGCACTCTGCACACATGGGGTCCTCGACTCTGCCGATGCTAAGGGGCTATAGCGCGATTACGCTATGACGGATGGGAATGTCACCGTTGTTTTTCCCTCCCCTCCCACCCTCACGATAAGACTTTTGGAAACGAGACTGCCTATCGCGAGTATCGAAAATGGCCAGCAGCAATATTCCTCCCATATTCACAGTTTTACGTATTGATATCAATTAAGTGCTCGCTCTTTCATTGTTTCAGCGCTCATTCGGGTAAAACTTTTCTGTTTTCGCTTTCTTGAATTTCCAATGCAGAATGCAATGAGAAGAGAAGGGAGGTGGGACCTACGTCGGAAGTTCACCTAAAGAGAAGAGCTCAGGCTGAATTGCGAGGTCGCCGGGGTTGAAGTTCGTTTCGTCGGAGGGAGAGTTAAGGACAACTTGATGGATTTTAACCCTAACCGGGATTCGATTACGCACCCCCCGAGGACCCATTATGGTTCTCGCTCTCGCGCACCCTGCCTGCAGCCGATCAGACCTGAAGCAAACTGCAAAGCGTGACGCGTGGGTTTTCCGGAATTTATCAAGGCGCAGCGGCAGGGAATTCCCCTCTGCGCGTAGCGATTCCTCCAGTGACGTCACCCCTCGACGCCGATACTCGCGCAGCGTCGCTTCGGAGGATCGGCCCGACAAAGCGCAAGAGAAGATCGATGGAGCAGCGAGGTGCCACTGCCTCCCGTTGCGTCAGCTAGGACATGTTGCGATCAGCGATCCTTCAGGATACTTGTGTGCATCGGGAGGATTTGGCAGTGCCGCGCGGCTGAAGAAGGGGAGCTGCGCTGAAGAGATCGCGTTCGGTGGAGCCGCGAGGCGCGGAGGAGGCGCCGGGCGCCGTGTCGGTCCTTTAATCTTCCGAGATCAAAATGGGCGTCAACGTGCCAACGTGCCACCGCGCCAGAAGGACCTGATTGCTTCGTGTATTCGAGTAGAACTCTAACAGCATTTCAAAGAAAAAAGGATCGCAAGGAAAATTGCATTGTAATTAAAACTCGTAGCACCTCCTAGCGCTTAGAGATGCCGAAGCGCTCCACTGGATACACTCGCGATTCGTCGGCTCGAACGTCCTCGAACGTCCCGACGTGGCGATGGCACGGAGTAAGCGAGTAATGCTGCCAGCGATTCTCAAGTGCAGATCACGGCAAGTGGGGATCGATCGGATTGCAGTGCGGAGGCGGCCATCCTTTTTTCTTAATTCTGGTAGCGATTCTGGAAGGCCATTAGTTTGATGGCTATTACCGAGGCGCTGGCCCTCGATCGTTCTTGCATCGGAGGAAGGTATGAAATTATGCGCCGTACGACTACGTAGCTCCGGATGGCAAGCCGAGTAAAGCGCGGAGCAACTCCTCGTTGGATTCCGCTGAGCCACTTTGGTTATTCGGCAGCGTTAGGGAATCCTTGCCGAATCCGAGGGCCGTGCAACGGCGTTACGGTACTCGTCGACAGGTAAGGTCTCCCTAATGATTTTTCTCGATCCGGCAGGATCAGGACGTAGAGGCGGAAGAGTATCAAGAGTACGAGGTCCCGCAAAGGAGGACTATATGTATCATAACCGGGGAAGCTGTTAACTGAGTAACGAATCCATTATACAAGCGGCCTCATAAATCAAATTCAACGACTAGCTGCGGGACTTTAATTGTATTTTAACGAGTAACCAGCTTCTCTTTCTCCGTCTTTCCCCTTTCCTCCTCCACCTCCTCTGTCGTTTCTTGGCTTCTTCCTCTCGTTGCGTCCCCCCTTCTGGAGTCCGTTCATCAACGCAAAGCGACTTTCGGCAAAGCGTACGTATAGTATCGTACAGTTTCGACTGGCGCCGCATGGTGCGTCCACTTTAGGCTCTTTCCGAAATGCACGAAGAGATGGCGCAAGACAATAAATCTTTGAAGATGGGGCCGGCTGATGCCTCCACGTACGGGAATGGTTCATCTACCATCAGCGCGATTTAATCAATGCTAACGATCCGTTTATTATTCGAAGGGTCGGTCCAGCCTAAACACCCTGACCATCCCAGTCACCCTCTATAGTCAGACGCGAGTCTCGCCCTAGCGACGTTATATAGTCGTCCGTCACACAGAGAATGCGCTTCTCCCTTGCGAGGGTCAGTTCTGCCAGGAAAATTACATTAGACCCCAAGCCTAAGCGACCTTAAGCCTAACCGCCGGCGATTCATTCGAGTTCTCGGGCACTCCTGAGAATGAACTTCCGCGTCTATCGGCAGGCGCTGATCGGTAACCGACCTGCCTGATACTGTGTCCCATCGAGGAACTTCGGGATGTCTTGCGTCTCCCGTAGACCTGGAGTCGCTTCGCACTGGCATCGCGTAGTAAGCCTATAATAGGATGAAAACAGGAGCCGCATCTCCAGCTGGCTCCCGACGCTCCCTCCGTCTTTGCCTCTAGAATTGCCGAAGCGTCACCAACGAGCGCTTTTTAAAACTCAAAGCCAGACGTCTTCACGCTACGTGCTTAGCACCAGGAGTCAGCCTGCCCCTTGTATCTTCTCCCAGGAGTGCTCTATTTCTCTCGCTCGTTTTCGCAAGAATTTTTTAGTGAAAAAAGCTTCGCGAAACTTTCTCCGACAGCGCTCGCTCTGCTGCGGCTACTACTGTTGCCGGCCTTTCATAGTCTCGTCAGACATTTGCACGCTGCTTGCCAGTGCACCGAGAAAACACAGCAACCAGTGCTGCTTTCCCTCCTGGGCATTATGCACGGCTAATGTGCGTGTCAGGTGACTATAATAGTATACTATATGTATCTTTTGTGACGTGATTTTTGACTCCCCGTCACAAGGCGACTCCAGCTACCGATTCGGATAACGTGTCCTCGCTTTCTGATTTCCTTCGAGTCGCCACCCTGCTCAGCAGCTACGCTCTCGGGTTCATTCCTACAGTTACGTCAATACACTCGGAAAGACTCGTTGTCGTTGAGTTGAGGTTCAGGTTCAGGTGTTTCGGCCAAGTTGAGACTGATGTTCCTGAACCTAACCTCAACTCCCAGGACATACACCGGCTCGTAAATTCCCGATGGAATAAGAATTGACTGCGGCGGCGCCTCCCTGGCACGCGCATGCATGGACGAACTCCAGATTAGCCCTCGGATTTACGTTATCGGTTTCGAGTTAACAGTTGTATTCATTGTATTCGTCGCCATAGCTGCTGCTATTTGCAGAGGAAACCGACTGCACTTGTGACTAGATGCGTCTCGTGTTTTTCATCAGCTCCTTCGCCGCACCCGCAACGTTATAATATACGGATCAGATGGACAAGCGATTCCAGTGATTTCGACTTGAAAAGGTTGAATAACTTGAAGGAAAAATTAATAATTCTTTTACCTACCTATAGCTATTAATAAATTATAATGAAAAAGCAAGGTCAGAGTAGGTGAAGCTCGAAAATCGTAAATCCATCAAAACCACCGTCTCGAAGCCGACTGCCATTAATTTCTATAATCAGTAGATTAGCTCTGATCACAAATTACAATCCGCTTGACGTGGGGAAAAGCGAGAGCGAGTCTCCATGTCTGCCGCTGACACCGTGCAATATCGCATCGACTACTATGGAAACGAACCATATTCGAAACTCTAGACCCGCTAATTGCAGTTTTAATCTGATTAACTAAATGCGGCCGGCTTCGCTATTTTTCACCGCCCTCCGCCCTTCCCGTTCCTCGCTGTGTGCTATCACGAAGTGCTATCACGTGAAAATGTCGTTAATGCGATTAACACAGTCCTTGCAATTCGAAACCACCGTCATCCGAGCACAGCAACAAACTGCATCCTGACATGCAGCTGATTTCCGGTGCCGCAACCTTCGCGGAAATCAATTAGGAATCCGTCAATCGATTCCCGCAATCCGTGCAGCTGCCGTGTTCCTGCGACATTTATGCGAATGTATCCTCAGCGTGTTATGGACCTACCGCTACGCAAGGAGTTACGTAATTCACGAAATACTTTCTTAATGAATGTTAAATCTGCAGTATATGTAAATTGTAAAGCCAAAGCCAATCGCATCGCATTAGCAAAGTCCATTGAAAGTGTCTGAGGCTGAATCGCTCGGCTATCAGGGTCTCCAGGTAGAAGACGGTGTTCTCGAAGAATGAATGTTGGAAGGCGACGGGCAGGCAGGCCCGGAAAAAGGTCGGATTAGCTGGCACGCGCGTGATAAAGGAAGCACGCGAGTTAAACCTCTGGAAGAGTCTTTGTGAAGCGAACGGAGATAAAGGAGAATCTCGGGATTATGTACACATCTATGATGATCTATATGTATACACATGGAGATATTTCGAAAACTCTTTGAAATCCAGGAGTGAGCGAGAGAATGCTGAATGAGAAGAGTCCCACGTAGACAACGCTGGGACGTAGATAGAGATCAGGTGCTCGCGGAATTCCAATTCCTATGTAAACGGATTCGCGAACATAACAGGAATGGAAATGGGGGCAGAGGGCCCAAAAAAACACAAACATTCATTCGCACGCAATACGCCCGAGCTCTCTCACTCTCCCTTTCATCCTATTCTCACTCTTCTTCTCCATGCTGGACCATATTCGCCGCATCCTACTATACTACTATTCTCCTACTTGCCCGAGTGAAACTCCGGGGTGTAACATCCTCGACTTGCTGAATGAACTTTAGCCCCAATAATTCCGAGTTTCGGTCAGCTCGGGAAGCCGACGATTATTTCGCTTTTCCCAGCAAATGGCACATAAATATAACCGCGGGGTGTACGATTTTATGGGGGTTCAGGTTAACCAACCGTATGTACTATAGAACTACGTGATTTATCAGGAGTCACTAGCGACGACAGTGGAGAGTATCAGGCCGCAGCCGTCCTTCGCGAATTGGTCACTCGCTTCGGCTGAGAAGGAGCGGAAAAAGAAGCGCAGGCCAGACGTCGCGCCTGCTCTCGACAAGGTCTTAAATTCCTGGGGTCGCTCGCGCTGATTCCTCCTTCAAGGGTGCGAGGAGACGATCGTGAGTCAATAGAGCAAAGTCTCATAGTGCTAGTGGAAGACGTGCTGGGAGACGGTGGGGCAAACGGGGGTTGATGAGAAGTTAAGTGCTCGTAAATCCTACGTCTCGTATTTGGATTGCTGGCCGCAACTCGATGCAGCGCAGGGAGGCGGAGACGCGCGCGTCAAGATGAATAAATGCAGGAGACAATCAAAGAGAGTAAAAATAAGGAGTCATTTTGAAGAATTCAGTGCGAGAGAAAACGAGGAGGAATCGATGAGTATAGATAAGTCGCGCTGAGGATGAGGAATTATAAGAGAAATTCATTTCGCGTCCGATTGTCATGGGGTCGTTACACCCTTAATTCAAGGGAAGCAGAGAAATGTTATAGAAAGCTCAGCTACCGAAGCCGGTAGTGAAGGTAGAGCGACAAAGTATAAAAGAGATATGTACCGGATTACAGTATTATTCTGCATAAACTAGCGCTGAAATTCATTTTGATAAAATACGTTGCAATGAGGATCCATGTTTTAGCGGCACCTTTGTTAAAAAAACAAAGTATTTTCTTTAAGATGCTCCTTCGTGGCACATAGGGAATCGTAAGAGGGACATCAGGAGGAGGAGGCAGTCAAGTCGTAGCGAAGGGTGAAAGTCGAAACTGCTGACTACAGGCGAGTTGAAAGACGTCGAGCGTTTTTTTATGTGACACAAAGTAGCACTTTGCCAAATGATGCGAATCTTTTTAGGGCGCCGTCGTGCGAAAATACGGGCGACCGATTGGGATTCATTCTAGCGTCGTGCTTCAACCATTGGAACTCCGGCGGGGCGTGTGCGGCTCAATGGATGACATTAATTTTAAAAGCAATATTGCCGCTCGCGACTTCCCAGCGAAAAAAGAAAGAAGAAGAAAGGGGAGCCCTCTCTCTCTCTCTCTTCCACAGTGATTGAGCCGATTTTCTTTCTTGCCTCCGGAAGCCGCTAAAGGAGCCATCACGAAAAGAGGAGCATGCTGAGCCTCCTCGGATTTTACCGGCAGCGAACGCAGTCTGCAACTGACTATACGTGACCTTTATAAATATTAAACTGGTATCATATAGGGACGCCGATCATAACCTTAAGACCTCGGAGCACGCATAGAAGAAGGATCATGAGATTTAGCGAAGGGGCTGCCAGCGCTCCTCTCGTTCCCCGTTCTCCCTTAACAGAGGAGTGCACACGGTACACACAGTGCACAGCCACACTGGCACACGCACTCAGCAATATGTGCTTGCTCATCCTCGGATCGGACTTCTTTCTAAATTCCGTCTAGGCGCGATATGCCCACATTCCCTGGAGCACTGAAATCCGTCCCTTCGAGGACGCTCCGAACCCTCGGTTGTGCCAGAGCGGCCCACGGCCGGAGAGGTTGAGAAGGGCGACCCCGCCGAACAAACGGTCGCGTGTCGCAAATCCACGAGACTCGGAGTGAATTAGAGGACCCCCTTTCGATGGCATCAATCACCTTCGGCGCGGCACTTTTTTTCAATGAGCTACAGGCCGTTGGAGAAGTGCTCGCAAGTGCTCGCAAGTGCTGCATGGAAGAAAAGTCTCAGTAGGCTGGTTCCAGCTGACGCGGGGAGTCGCGCTGCCGACGTTCGGCAGGAGGAATTGTCGAAGATGCGGTGGTGTGTTCGTGTAATCACCGAGCAAGGGTTGCGCGAAATTTATACGTTCTCACTTTCTCAGGCCCCGTGCGCGAGTTTCTCGAGGCAGCTGACTGGGTGGCAAGTCAAACTAAACGGGAAACAAATGAAGGTAGCAAAGTTTCAGAATGCCGTCGACTATTCTGACGGCGACGGTGCCGACGCAGGCCGTCAGGTTTACGGGGTTGTCGGGGCGGGCGCCCTCGACGGATAGGGTTGCGCCCTAAATTATGTACGGGATGTCTCGTTATTAATTACGCGAGATCGCGAGCTGGCTTCCTGGCTTCCTGGTGATGAGAGGCGCTGGATGTCTGGATGCTGGGAGCACAGATGGGATTGGGATAACGAGAGCGAGAGCGAGAATTTTTTTCCCCCAAGAGAACGTAAAATGGGTAAAATGGGTAAAATGGGTAAAATGGGTAAAATGGGTAAAATGGGTAGAATGAGAAGAATCGCGGTGGTAGCTGGGAGAAAGTTCACGAGAGTCGCTACAACGTGGCAACAGAGATGGAGGAGAAGGAAGAAAGGGCTACGACTACGGCGGGAGGAAGAGGGAGGAAGTCTGAAAGAAAAGCGACTAACAAACGAAGGGTAAAAATTCTTTGCCCAATTTACCATAAACTTCACGGTTTATGAAAGAAAAATAGCCGGATATTACCGTGCGGAGAGGGTGGATAAGGCGAGGCAGGAGAGTAAGAATGTTAAAGACAAAAAAGGGAAGATATTATACCGAGAGGATAAAACGATGGAATTAAAATATGCGCATGTACTTTTCCAGGGCGGCCACCACAGAGACTCTGCGAACCGTCGCGAATTTATTAATGGTTTATTTAATTTGGGACTCGCGTCCGCGCGGGCCACTCTCCTCTCCCAGAGGAAGAAGGAACATGGCGAAAGTGCCGCGCAACTCGGGTTTAGGTTTCTTTTATTCCTGCAGGGAATCCACGTATGTGCATAGTATAGATATACTGCCGCAGAGAGTGCAAGGTAACAAGCAAAGGAATGCGAGGGTCCAGCAGGCCGAAAACCAGAGGCGAGTGTGCAAAGTACGAGGGCAGAAATCCAAAACGTCTCAAAGTCTAACGCGTCGACGAGAGATGCGATAATTAAAAAAAACGCGGCTTTTGTCTTCATTTCGCCGAGATGAAATGCCGGTGTTGAAAATTCAATTAAAACAGCCGGAAGGCTTTGGGACATGAAAGTGAAAACGCAGCTCCCGCAGCATCACAGCCCTCTGGCAGAAACCCTCTGGCGCGCCCTCTTTCACCGTCCTTCACCGCTTCCTCCCCCCCCCCCCCCCCCATCACGCTATCTCTCGTTCACGTTATTTCTTGCAACTGTTTTGTAGTTGCAAGCTGCTCAGCATGAATTATTCTCCGTAAATCGGAACTGATATTTGAAGCGATTTGGCACTAGCACCGGTGAGCAGCTTCCTTTCCGGAGTCTACTGATGAATGTTAGTCCCCGTCCACACGAAGCGTCTCGGTTCGCTGAAGTCGTAGTGTGACGTCCTTGCGAGTGGTGGGTAGGGAAGAGAAACGTGACAAGGGGAGGCTGAGCCTGGGGTGGCGCTAGGGAGAGGCGGGCGGAGGACATCAGGGGCAGAAAGGAAGGAGGTGGAGGCGAATATTGGAGGCTTGAAAAAATTAAATAAAAACAAAGGATGTGCAGGCCACAATGAGAAATAAGCAGCAGCCGTGGTATAAAGCCGCGAATCAGAAGTTTGCGACGTCAAACAATGGAATATCAGAATGGCCTATTATACCTACGGTAGACTCAATTATATTAATCCACTTTTGTGCTTCGCTAATGAATCGAACAATGCCCAATATTAAACATTTCCATTCTTTCTCTTCGAAATACAAACGCGTGCGAAAAGTCTTGGACTCCTCGAAGAAAACGAATTTATATCGTACTAAGACTCGCGGATACGCACTGTAATAATACAATAAAAAATCTATTGCACTGCAAGAAGAAGAAATAGTAGAGCAGAATAGAAGGATGAAAGAGAGAGAGAGAGAGAGAAAAGAACAAGTGGAAGAAGAGAAAGGGTGCGACACTGAGAATGGGTATCAGGAATTCTTAAACTGAACAGCAGAGGAATGAAATCTCGCGATCTCACTCGAAATGACGACGGACCCTCCTGCGACTTGAGCGACGCCAGCGTCCTGACGTTCGCTCTAGTTAATCGCGTCAGACAGCCCTCTGATTGAAACGGACTCCATCCCTTATTATATTGAAAAACCTAGTGGTCGCACTCGGAAGACGTATATTTTAGTTGGTAACTCTGTGGGATCTCGTCGTTAATCGTCGGGAACCTTCGGGTTTATTAAATGACTGACGAGTAATTAGATGAATCCATTCACCTCTCCCCTCTGCTGTGTCAAAAGTAACCATGCTCGAGTCTTAAGAGTTTCGTAAGAAGTATGGAGCAAAAGAGGAAAAGAGATTTTATCTTTGGTAGAAAAACAAACGCAGCCGTTCGATCCGATCGGCAGTTGAAGAATCACACGCTACTAACCGCGGGAGGATCAATCGAGCGCTCCTACTATATGTATAATTGTATATGCGTACTACTGTGCAGCAACGGGCAGAGCCAGAACTAGGCGAGCGTTTGTGCACGTGGGACTGAGGCTCCTTTGGCCGCCTCTCCCGTCTCTCCCGCCTCCCCCGCCAGTCCTCACAGTCCTGGCGCGCAGCGCTACCTGCCAGTGATGATTGCTGCCTCCGGTAGACTAATAGCCGAGCTCAGAAATAACGAAGGGAGAGAAATTATGCGTTTGTTGGTTCGCCTAATGACGCGACGGCAGCCGACAGGCAACGATTAATACCGTGAAACGTTACTTCATAAAGTTTAGCAGTACGTGAACCCTGCGCCAGCGGGATTCGGAGGAAGCGACGACGGAGGGCGTCTCGACGTTGTGACACCACTGAAGGAAGAAGGAAGACGCAATCACAGCACGGTAGGCGTACCGTCGCACACGCGCTGATTTACTACTGCCACTCTGATCCCGAAGTAAATCGAAGAATCGGTCGAGACGAAGGTGAGAAGGTAACGAGTGGATTCAGGATTCCTACGGTAACGAGGCACCTATCTATAGTAGATGGCACTATACCTTCCTCCACAACAAGTCTCTGATAGCATTCACTCCTGTTCAGGGAACCGATCTGCAGCCTGTTTCGATCATTCAATGCCTGCTTCCAGCCGCCGCGGCGCTCCTTCTAATGAGACACTCGCAAGATTCACCGGCGTCCTTCCATTTTACATCTCGCGTCACTTCGCAAAGGCGCGAGATTCGCCTCGACGAACATTCGTGCACCGATCCTCGTATCCTCGGGCAAAGGATGCACATGGTCCCCACTATGCACGCGTATACGTATAACTACATTCTCACTCACCATTGAGATCAGCCGCGGGTTGATCCAGGCTTGCTGCATGTTGTCATCGAGGTAGCGTTTGGCTATCCTGGCAATGTTCTCGTGCGGTTCTTTCTTCTCGATGGAAATGCCGGCCGAAGGCACCGCGTTCGCATTGTTTCTAGAACATAAAAGGAATATTAAATAGAAGAAGTTCCAATCGAACGAGTCAAAGAAAACAATCGAATCTCGTGAATTTTATAAGGTTCCAGACTGATAACAGAGTCCAGCGGAGAGAAATGCGAATCGGATAAGAGCATTGCGATCGGTATGATAATCGTTTTGACAAATTCCGACGGCATTTCAAGGGATCTCGAAACGATTGACCCATTAAACTCGTGATAATAAGACGCCACTCCACGAGACGAGTGGCGTCTCGGTGGCTGGAAGCGCCACAAAGGGAAGAACCGAGGCGTCGCGTAGCCTCCTGCCGCATGATTGCCTTTCAATTATTCTTAATTATACTTGATCAGTGGGCATGATCAGCGTTCGATCGCAGATTCGCGCTGCACGCGGACTTGGCTATACCATAATTGGCTAGGTGACTCTGTAGACCGGGCAGAGCATCAAAGCTCTATCGAATGCAAACCTCGCGTCTCGATACGATGGGGCGACGCCTGCGCTGACATCGTCCCGGCACAGGAGACACGCTCAAACGACTGGATGAGTTATTAACAGGAACGCACTTCTTCCCACTGGACAGCCAGCCATTATCGTGGCTAAGGGCCACGAAATTAACGATCTCCGGCCACGGGGCAATGCGTCAGACCGATTCCATTCCGTGGCCAGAGGATAATTTCCCTCTTTCCCTCTGAGTATCTTCTTCTTAAAACATGCTGCTGCGACACCTCCCACCTGAATGCTACCGTACTACACGCACGATGCACTACTGGTTAGTTTATACTCGCAATTTCTTAAGAAATTAGTTATGTGAAAATCACCGGGAACCGAGACTATTCGCCATGCCCATAAGTCGATACATGTTGTATACATATGTTTGTTCTATGCTGGAGCTGGATTAACGCGACTATCAATGCGTTAGGCTTCCCTGAACCTATAAAGGGGGTATAAAGGGGGATAGGTCGTCGCCGCGACGCTCGACGTTCTAACCTGAGAGCCAACGGAAGCTAAAGACAGGGAGTATCGCAGGGTCATTATTGGGCCTGTATTTCCAATAAATGATGTCTCCATAATAGCGACGATCTCTGCTGATCTCTTCGTCCTATGCCCACGGAAGAGAGCAGCTCGGCGACTCGAGATTTCTCGGATTCTATACCGATCAGTTACATAATTTACTATGATTATAGCCACACGCGTCGCTGCGCACCTCGCGTCAAATCGGCTTCTGGTGCTTTTTTCCTCTGCTTTATTGTCATGTGCGCATCCGAACATTTCCAGCATTCTCAAAACGTCTTATCTGGAAGAAGCTACTGTCTTGTACAATGCTTATACAAATTTGATTTTCGAGCTATGCGCTTACAAAGCTTCCTTCTAATATTTTATAGTATTCTGACATGTGTGGACTCAATCAGGTCGTGCATATATCACGTAAGACTTTTAAATTAGATTAGCCCGTCCTTAGAACTCTGATGAGACGATATGCGAGAGTCGAGGTCATTATGATCGATCGTTATGAAGAAAAAAAGAAAAAAAAAAGAAAAAAAACCAGTAGCCACTCAAGACAGGAGAGTACCGAGTCCTGACTCAGATTGCCTGGTAGAATAAGTAAACCGGCTGTAACGATGAGCCGAAGTTAGCTGGGAGCAATCCATTCGGGAGTTCCGTCTCGCAGGAAATGGCTCGATATTTCATTTGGTCCTGGATGGAGGAACTTTCGAGACCGGCCACAATTCAGGCTGTCAGCGAGGCCAAATCAGCAGAGTTCGCCAGGGCGAGGTGGGATGCGGCAGTCGGCCGCGATCTCCTCTTTCGATTTTACGAGCACGCCGACGATAAATTCGATAATTTAACGCCTGCATTAGCTGTCCACGCGAAATCAGGATGCTCCCGAGTTGGCGCGCTTCCCGTCTTTCTCTTGGAATCTCCTTCTCCTTCCAGGGAAGCGGCACAGGGTGTCTGGCGCTTCTATTCAGGAGACATCGAAGGTCGTGGGATAACGGGAGAAGACACGCGCCTGCGCAGTGCCTCCGAGACAATGCGTGTCAGTCCCAAATTGAAATCGGCGATAACTATCACGACTTTATCATGGGGCTGTTGCGAGGCTCGCACGTATACGTATAATGCATACGGATGGAGTGCCGATCCCATCGGTTCCTCTGGTCGTTCGTGAGCTTCTTGTGGAACCAGGCACGGAACCCGTGTAAACTCATTTCTATTGGCGAATTAAGGAGTTCGAAGAGGAACTTACGGATTTTTCCCTTCACAGAATTCTATGGAGATATTATACATGTGTTCGCGCAAGACGCCGTCCTCTTGAACTCTCATTCGGAGCTCGATCTTTGGATTCAAGGCAAAGGAGAATGAGTCTATTTCAGGCGGATCGTTAAGAGTGCAGAAGGAGAAGAAGAGAAAAAGAGACAAAGGGAAGAAGGGAATCTGGCATTCGCAAACGAGAGTTAGCCGGGTCCGTCGTGATTTGTGGTCCATTGTTCTCCGACGGGGTTCGAGCCAACTATACTAAAAACTGGGCTACCAACCTAATGGTCATTGATTCGCTGCCGCACAGAATCTACATCGGAAGCGGATTCCTCCGACGCCTTCCTAGACTACTGCGCCATCTCTGATCTCCTGTTCCTCCTTCCCTTGGCTTTTTTTTCCTCGATGTTGGCCGCGCGCGATACTCCTGTACGTGAAAGTACTCCCACGTCGGACGTCGAGTGGCTGGGGATTTATGGGTCTGAGAAACTCACGAGAAATCCCGAAAAACGAATTTCGATTAGGATGTAGAGAAACCGCGCGATTGGCTCGGGGTCCGTGTCCTGGGCCCCGTAAGGCCGATTAACGAGAGGCCCGGGTGTAGTCATGCTTCTAGGTGACGAACGACTCCCTGATCGCAACAGAAATTATCTCAATGGATTGGAGGCAGCCCAACTGTATTGAGCGAGGAGCACCAGGATCACAAAGAAGAAAGAAGAAAGTCACCCAACGGGTAAATGACTTCTCAAAGATTCCTTCGCCGAAGCAACTCTGTTGCGGACTAGAGAAACTGCTAATGAGAGCCTGAGGGTTTTCGCCTACTCGCCTGGCACTAGGTACTTTACTAGTCGACCCTCTGCGAGTCTGCCTGACCTGATCTGGTGGCGATCTCTGCGCTGCACGCACAGTAGCCAAAGATACGTGAGCAGACGTCGCCCAATCTCCTCTCTGACAGCTTACGCACTGCGTCCACAAGCTAGATGCAATTATTGACGCTCTGTGTACAAATGTAACACCAACCACCGAAGGTGGCTCTACCAGAGATTAGTAGGGAGGCTCACGGTGGGCTCACTTTCTTGAAACCAATTTTATTATGGTGTCGACGCGCCACCTGGATGGAGGGCCGTCGAACGATAAGTTTCTGACTGGTCGAGTGTATCTACCAATACCCCAAGCAAACCTCAAAGGTGGGTAATAACGGAAATATATAAGTTTTCCGATTTTTATACCACAGTGACTAAATGGTATACGTGCGGTACGAGGTAACAGCGTGCGGATGACTCGATTATTATTTATATCTTTTATTCGTCAACTATGCTTATTGGATCTATTAATTAACTTCCAGAGAGATCCAGCCAATCATTGCTCGTATGGGCAAGTTTGGAATTATCGATCATCGCCAAAATCTAAGCCGAACTACATATGAGAAATGCCCTATTGCATTTTTAGCCGGGAAGTAAAGAATAAATAAATAAGGCACGCAATGCAAGAGATAGCAAAAGGTATAAGATATAAGCATCGACATGCTTTTCACATGATTCCAAATCGTATCTACTCCTAAGATTTCTTCCTGTACGTAAAGCAACCAGCCACCGATTAAGCCGGTTTGTCCAATTAGTAAACGAGAGCCATCGATACGCTGCCCGGCTGCTTCTTTGAACAATCGACCGATCGTAAAATCGGAAGATCGTCGATACTCGTACCGAGAGTTGGCATCGTGGATGTTCTTATTTCTGTGAAGAAAGTCGCGCTGCAGGGATCGAGGGAAAGGAGGGAAGAAGCGACTAGGAAAACATAGATGAAATATTTCAATTCACCCTCTATCAGGATCCTCTCCCAAGGATTTCGACCCACCCCACCCCCCTGGGTGGAGTCTCGTCGGAGGGATCTCGCACAGCCGTCCCCTGGGCGAGCTAGGGTGACATTATGATAATGCACTTATATTCATATGCAATGGGTTCTTCTTATACAAGAGGGTGCAAGAAGTCCCTTCCCCTCCCGGGAAGTCCCCTCCGCTCCTCAAAGAAATAAGGGAGATAGGAGGCATGAGGCAACATGGGCCGAAATCTTAAGTCTGGAAGCAGTAATGTAGTTTGATCGACACTTTAACCCCGAGATGACGTAACAGAGGGCTGTGTTGGCTGTGTTGCCGATGCAAGGTAGAGTTGATACAGGGTGGCTCAGGGCTCAGGGTTCAAGGTTCAACGTGGAACCCCTAGTAACCTGAACAAGCGGATCCATTATTCGAATGGCGAAGCTGTTTGGCTAATTGCCAGCTAATTCGGTTAATTGAAGTAATGCCTCGTAGCCCCCCCTCGCACCTCTATCCTTGCGAGTGCTGTCTGTTTATTTAAAGAAGGCGTTAATGGAAAGCGCGCGGGGAAGTAAACTTCGAGGAAGCGAAGGAGCAAAGGACAATAAAGGGTCTTTTATGAAAAGCCTTATGAACTTTGACGAGTCAATTATTGTACTTGCCACTGAACTTTAGCGGCTAGCCCATAAACTCCATAAATAGCCAATCCTTGAATTGCAATCCTCACGTTCTCCCGTGTGCTTCAGCGAGAGGTCAGTCAAGGCAGACGTCTGCCAGCAGGTGCTACAAGGATCGCTAGGAGTCGCTACAGCTCCGTCTTTATACCGCTGCTTCCTTCGGCCAGTTCTTCCTTTCTATGGTTCCTTCTGCTTTCAGAGGCAGTTTTAGAAGCTCAGAACAGTGCCGGATTCTTCGATCCCATAAGTGCGTTGTCTTGTCGCGCATCCGTGTGTCTCGGCCAGCAATGTTTCATTACAGCCTGTTCAAGGGATCCCGTCGAATCCCTTCCCCATTGAGTCCTGCACTCTTTTCCCCACTCCCTCCTCACTCTCCACGAATAAGGATTGCAATTGCATCCGCCGTAAGGCAGGAATCCGACAAATTATTCGCAATGGGCCCCCGCAAACTATTGCCGTCCGATTCACTGCTGATTCGCGGCTCCAGCCGCAGATCTCGATCGATATATAGTATATATATTATAAACTATAAAGTCCGGAGGCGCGAATGAAGAAGCGCGAGGGAGTTGCAAGCATACATATTCATCCGCTGTGGCTGTTTACGAGGAGACTTAACCCACTGAAAAAGGGCAAACCAAAATCAGGAGATGGAACCGTGAAAGTTTGGAAGCGATGGAGGATTAGCGATGGAGACGTGTCTCCGAACATATTTTTACGCCAATTAATTCCACGGCACGGTTCGATCGATCGGCGCTCTGTGAAAGCGATCGGTTCTCGTGAAACGAATGGAGGCGACGCGAAGGAGTCGAGTGCCCCGCCGGAGTTAAGGGGGAGAGGAAATCAAATGGCATTTCGACGAACCGATTTACAAGCCAGGTCGAATTTCTAGCAATTTCCCTAAACTTCTTCCAGAGCAGCACGCACCTCCGCAGGACGGATCGCATCGGTGTCTGGATGGTACCAACTTGCCAAGCAACCCGGAAGGTGGAACGCGAGAGTATCGGGCGCCGTCGTACTCTCTGTAGGGAGTAGAATATCATTGGCTGCTTATAAGGAATAAGAATAAGGTTTACATCGTTCCTATAGTATAGGAGTCCTAAGGAAGCGGATCGTGAGTCCCCATAAAACATAATTAACGGACGTACCGTATCGTGCGTGGATTCACACCTTTATGAATGGGCAATAAAGGGTCGAGGGGGCTTTAGGTGCTGAGAAGGTGTAAGGAGAGGAGCAGGAGAGAGAGAGAGGATTAAGCCCAAGGAATTTGAAGCTCGAAGGGACTTGAGGGACGCTCACGCAAGATTTTTCGTGCGGAGGAGGTGCGAGAGTATTTTATGAGAGAGTTTATGAAAATGTTCGCTGCGGGTGGTGCGGCCAAAGTCATTCGGGGGATGTCGGGCTGCCAGGCAAGCGATACTAGACCGAGGCAACGCATCTCTCTTGGCGCTTCGTGATATTACAGAATAATTCAGGAATATTTCAGTCACGATCTCAAGGTTTTACGGAGATCCGCCCTCCTCTGCGTACTACGTACGTTGTTGTCAGCTGGTTACCCTCTAATCGCAAGTCGGGATAAGAAGGCGAATCCCAGATTCCTCCCGACCGTAAAATAATATCGAGGATTGTCACCAACTATTGCTTGCAAAAGTTCCATTTGCAAATTTTGATATACCGAGAAGCCAGAATAGTGCCTCCCTCTTTCTAATTCCATAATAATAAACGCATGTGGATCTGTCTATCTATCTCTCTTATTCTCTCTTTCGCTGTCGCTCTATATGTTTCGACCATATTTCCTGCAGCAAACGAGCAAAAAATGTGGTGACCCCGACGGATACAATGGGGTCAACGAGCCGTGCTAGCCGTAGCCATCTACCAATGGAAACCCATACCGAGCTGTACGTATGGGATTCACGAGATCCAGAGTTGGAAACGCGAGAACCGCAGACATCCTGTCCGATAGACACGGTTCCCATAACGTGGCAAGCATATCTTTCCCCGGACCGAGAGCGAGAGAGAGAATGGGGGGGGGGGGGGTACATCTAGCGGAATGTATTGTACGATGACAAATCACGCATCAGCGGACCCCAGGCCGCGTATCCATCAACATCACCGCGCGACGTCGTCCGCGCGCCTCTACTCGGGATTGATCGCGTTTCGCCTCGATGCCTTGATAGAGATACCCCTGCGATACGATATTAGTCGCCTGCTGTGAAATCTTCGGAGAGATCCTGAAGTTTCCCGATCGGGGGACACACCATTTCTTTTCACGCAGGCAGAAAGTCCCGATGCTCTTGCACATCTCAGCAGTCGTTCTGCGCAGATCCTTCCAGCAAGTTTCTGTTTTTCTATTACGCTCGGTCCGGTTTGGTACACGTTCGATACTTCTATCCAAGAGTGTCCTGCTGAGCCAACACAATAACATGCGGCCTTTTTACGGGAACGCATCTTCATATAATAGAATACAGGACGTTTCGTGAGAAGAGAAATGATAGATAAATGTTTCCACTTCAAGACATGGTTGTGACAAGAATCCGAGTGGAAGAAGAAATCTGCCTGAATGAGGGATTTAGACATCGCTATAAGACGTTTCCTGTAGTATCGATAGTAGTCACTTCAATCTAGGCCAATGCAGTGTGACTAGCTGACTCCGTACTCTCTTCGGGATCAAATACTATACACCAATATATTGAAGCGGCTTTCAAGAGGAGTCCTCGGGTTTTCGGGATGCGAGCAAGTATCGATCTCATTTTTCAATTTCGATCCGGTAGCGTAATTCCCACAAAGCGAAGGGAAATCTCTCCACTAACCGCATGTTAATCGGAATAATCGAAACAAGAAGGGGAAAATTGAAACGGAATTAAGGAAGGTAGGAGGAGATCGAACTGGAAGATCGCGCCTATAAGAAATCTCGATCCACCCGAAGAATGAATGTCGCAATGAATTCCGGCTGCATTAGCAACGGCGTCTAGTCAGAGACACAAGAGTGAGGCGTCATTGATATCGCGCGTCACATTTCCAAATGACAATGAAATGCGATGGTCCCGCCGATAACTGCTCTCGCTGTGCTCCGTCGACGTAGAGAGCGAAGAGCAGCGTGCCTCGATCTTCCGCGGTGCGGTCCACGCACGACTCATCGCACACTGGGAGCATTGTGAAAGTGCCTCGAGCTCTCGAGGAAGAGACCTGGGTGCACTGCGCATGGATCACATGGGATCACACCCACTTTATCTGATGCATTCAAATGTCACAGCGTTGGCTAATAGATCTCACAATCAGCCATTAATGCAACAACTCGACAGAGCGGTGCTGCACGCTCGCTGGATGTGGATCATCGAGTCTTCGGAACGAAATTCAAATTGATCCTACACAATCGGACCCACAATCGACAATTCTTCCTTCATTTTTCCTATGAAATTGACGATCAAATTGTCCATAGAAACTAGTAATCGTGTGACGTCGTTACCATTTCATTAATTATTGCTTTTAAGTTATATAAGACACGATATTCTGTAGTAGCAACAAGTAAATTTTACAGTGCACACGGTAAATATTGTTATTTGCAATTTTTACTGATATCTACGTTTCTCTGTCGGTGAAAGTCGGTGAAATTGATTGACAAAAAAAAAACACAAGGTTCCAAAGGTACCAGGGAGACTGGAATTACCTATCGCGTCAATTGTCCCTCGGCAAAGCAGCTAGAGTTCTTGCCATTGTGAAGCTTTGAGCGAGCCAGAAAGAGATCAGCTGACTGATGATTGGTCTAGAAGTCTAGATGATCCAGAGCGTAAGTGTGCTGGGAGCACGACTCCGAAGCAGCATGTATGCACTTTGCTAGTCGGGCGCCGCACAGCGACGACGGGAGAAAGATTAAACACACGATGGCGCGCAGTTAACGAGCAGCAAAATATAATAAGATGATGAGGAAAATAGGAATGATCATGTGCAATCAAAGCTAAGCAATAAGCAGCGCATCGCGACGAGCAATGATAAATAGAAGAAGGAAGAAAAAAGAAAAGGAAAAGCGAGGAAACGGCGACTTGGAAGCGGCACTGGAGATGAGGGAGATTACGAGTGATACCGGTGCGCCATCGAGTCATCGAATAATTAACATCGTTACGAAATATAAGCATTGATATAAATAATTGTTTTCCATTTTAACAAGCATCCTACCCGATAATGATTGTGCCAGTGCCGGTGTTATCCGTCATTTAATTTGAGGCTCCTTCCTTCTCCTTGACACCTGTTTCGGATGCTCCTCCAAGTTTATCCACACATAGCCCTTGTTTTCTAAATTAATTACTAAGGTTGGCAAAGCGCACGTAGGATGCACCTGATTGTCAGTGAGAATCTCCTACCGTTTGTCGCCTGCACCTGCGCCTGCACTGGCAGCAAGTCCAAAGCGAGCAAGAACTGTCGTTCATTCGGTCAAAGATTTCCCCCGATGTTTCACGAAACCGCTTGACTCCTGAGCCTCTGAAACGACAGAATGGCACAATGGATGCAGGGAGGAGGAGGAGGGAGGGAGGGGTGGGGCATTAACAGGATACTCACTCCGCGACGTATGCTCGATAAAGCGTTCACGCGGGAGCTCTGTTATTGCTTCGTCTGGGATGAAAGAATCCTAAGTCGTAGCGAGTAACTTAAAGATTTCTGATATACGTGGAGGACGGCCGGAAGGAATGTTCAAGTTGCTCTATTCGATAAGAAGATCCGCTCGGGCAAATCTCCAGGGGTTAACGGAAAGCCTAAGGCGACTATTCTGATTGTCTGTGTATCACACTAAAAGCAATGCCCTATATTCATTCATTGAAGAAACTCGCAATCCACGTAACCGACACTTTACTGACATCCAAACGTTTTGCCGATTTTCAAACGAATTTAACAGAGTCAAGCCAAGTAGTCGATACTGTTGCTTAAGCCATACCTCCATGGGAACGCTTAATGAAGTCATAATTTTTGACGATTTCCCACCAGAGCCGCCACGGAATCCCAGAATAGAATAAAAGTTCGAACGAGATGAAACAGATTACAGATGCACCTAGGATGGAAGGGCACTGGTTGAATTTACGATTAGTTTACGGAACTGGAAAGATGTCGAAGCTTCTTCGAGTTCGTTGGTGTTCGTGACTGTTCGTGACTGCCGACGAGCAACCCCATTGAGTGAGACTGGCGCCAGCAAACGGTGACATCGCGAACCACCAGCGTCCTGACGTGCTTATAGTACATTCATCCGCCACCAGATTGACCTAGGCGTTTTTGCTTCGGGGTAAAGATTCTCTGCCGGTAAAATAGAGCTCATTGATCCTTTTTGACTGATTGATTTTCGTCGCGGCTTCCACTCCCGTAAGTAGTTGTTTTGCGTAACTGTGGTGCAAGAATAGTGACATACGCTGACATACGCGTCCTTAAGTCGCTTGTTGAAGGTTTTTTCTTTTTCTCTACAGCACATGATTAATCGTGACAGGACGTCGTGCGATCGTCGTAAGTGCGCAGATGCCCAACCATGTGAAATTTTATAGGCAACAGTTCTTGCCTCTCGGACAACCTGAGATAAGTACGTTCAAAGTGACCACTCGGACGACTCTGCTCTCTGTATCAACTATGTCGTATGTGTTAGGTTAGAAAAAGGAACAAAGTCGCGCAGGCGAACGACCTGAACGTATCCTTGTAGCTGAACGGTTGATTATGCCAGAAATCGTCGGGCGATGAAATAAACCTCCAGATAGTAAGCTCACGAAATACGGAAGAATTGCTTGAATGAGGATACTGAATGAACGAGCTAATAATTGACACGTGAATCAAAATGTCGTGAGGTTAGGTAGGGTGAATATGCAACAACGAGAACGGTAAAAATAATGAATAAGAGGAAAGGTGGGGAAAAGGAAGGAGGTGGAGATGGGAGGAAAAGGTTGAAATAGGATGACGCAACGCAGTCGCGTATCCCTTCGCCTCGCACAATGACGGCTTTGTCCGAAATTTCCGCGGCCTTTTGACCCCAGTTTCCACGGGTTTCGATTGGCTCATACATCGCTGAACTCCCATGGGGAAAGCAGCAGCATTCGACGTCAATCCTGTGAAATCCGGCTCATTAAATCGCGTGGTTCCAACACTAGTTCTCTCCCGCTTTCCCGCCGTCCCGTTTTCCCATCCCGCATTCCCTATTCCATTAGTATCGTCTCCCTCGCTCTTCCTTCTTCAGCCTTGGGCATCACTCTTTTTCGCACCCTATCGTCCCTTCCAGCTCCTTCCGTTCTTATCCACAACGCGCGTTCTCCTTCTAACAGAAGGGATATATCAGCTGCTCTGATGTTTTGCGCTATGTGTGGCCTCCCGAAGGTATCATTTCCTGTTTTTTACCTATTTTTCTGGTCCACACGAATGCTTGCCTATGTACATACATACATACGTACATATTAATATTCCATAGAGATCTACTTTTGATTCTGACTTTGCAGAAAGCCAGCCATCGCTAACACTAAATATGGTTTATAGAATTTACTAAATGGAAAAGAATTTACTGGTTATTCACGCTTGGAAAAAAAATAATGCACATTTTACACAGAGGATGCCTGCATCGCGACGCCATCTCCAGAATACTGTTAAGTTGAATCACTGATCGTGAGTTAAGCCCAGCTTGATATTTCCTATATTGCTTTCGTACCGATTACAATGATTGGCCACGTGAAAGGATAATTCTTTGAATTTTTTGGAAATTTCCTAAAGCCTTTTTAAACTGCTTTTTAAACACACGCGATAAAGATACAATTTTGAGAGTGTCAGTGGCGTCGGGAGCGTCGGGAGCGTCGGGAGCCTCGTTCGCAGCTGGCAGCCAGTAGCTAAATACTGCCTAATGAACGTATGCGGGCGGCTCTTTGATACAAAGGGTCCGACTCTGCTTTACACGCGCGCCGGTGCTGTGCGTATATTTGCATTGTGGCCGGAATTTTGGCTTTGCGCTAACTCCTAATGAATCTTTACCTTTGCGCTCATCCTGGCAAAGGATATGGTCGACCTAAATCATTAAAATTCGGCCTGTCACGTCTCATGCCCATGATCGAGGCTTGCTGAATCCTATAATAATACACACACACACACACACACATAACAGAGGAATCAGTCCTGCCAATGAAATTGATGGAAAATAAAGAAATAAAAAATATTCCAACTTGGACGAAACGGGCAGGAACCTCAAAGACGAAAACGGTCTTGCAGGTCAGCGCGGTTGCTGACTGCGTGCGAAATAATAGAGGCGAAGCACGCTGCTCGCAGCGGCAGGGCTTTTCTAACCGAGCGCCCGATGCAAGGGGGCACTCGGTAGGTCGTGCAGCTACAGACGTGGGTGGGACGTAGGTAGGTAGAGCGCAGCGAACCCTCCACTTCCGGATTAGTTAGGAGTACAGGGAACGTGTGCGGAAACGTAGTTGGTTCTGGAGTGGGTTCGCTATAAGGCAACTCGCGTTCGTAGAAATGACGTAGACGAGTGCGCGACATAAGCGAGAGGAGAAAAAATTTGCATTGGCGAGCGAGGCCAGATTTCCTACCGGTAGTCCTGGTATTAATTAATGCACGCGGAGTGCTCGTTAAAAAAATTCAGATCGAGAGGACTCTTCTACGTAGATGTCTGCCTATATAGATGTATAGTTGTTCTCTGTGTATCTATATCTATCTATATACATATATCTAATGGAACATCGGGTGATCGTATTTAAGGAAATAGTGCTCGAGATGAAGCAAACTATTGATTCTTCCTATACTAGTAGGAGGTCAATAAATTATTGAATCTTTTAATAAATGATATTCAAAAGAAAAGAGTGAAAAACAATCTTAACTATTCTCCATTTTTCTCTCTATTGTATCTGATTAATCTTCGGTTAATAACGGACATCGTAGCAGACGTGGCAACGACATGGTCAGGACGACGTTGAGCACATTGTGACTTTGCGATATTACGAGGTGCCAGCTTTGGACTGAAGTCCTAACCTAACCCAATCAGACTCGAGGATTGCCAATTAACGGATAATGATATCTCAACAATGCGGATACAAGAATAGAGAGAAGAATGTGTCGAAGTCTATGTCGTGCAAACTAATCCGGCGGACTTGACGCGACTTCCGTAAAAGTCGACACGAACTTGTTGCTTTGTCAATCGGAACCTAAGAAAATATGTGGTACATCGTCACAGCAGAGACATATATGTGTATGTATGATATGTACAGGGTGCCACTTGGCTAAATGGCACAATAAAATCCGCAGATGGACCAGGAGAGTAGAGGGCTGTAGGTACAACTACCCATGTGCGGGTAGCCAACGTGCCGAGTACGGCCGATGATTGGCTGTATCACGGCATCTCGTCGGTACTCAACGGTTGGAGCTCTATGACGAGCCAGAGTTGGCGAAACGTACGAGCGAAGCTTGGCTGTCAGGCGGCGTCGAAATGGCATCGGACGATCAGAACTCGACTGTGGCCCAGCGTTGTCCATACTCTCGTTCCGTCATCGTTTCGACGTTAGGCTCTGCAGCTTCCACAACGCCGGTTACCATCGTTCTACCAACACTGCTTAATCGTCGCTCGTGTGTCATTGGCCACTGCTTGCAGACCCAGAGTCCAACCGACTCTCGTGGCGTCAGGTCGGATATTATGCTCCCGACGTAAAATTGACGCTAAACCGACGTTGGCAGAGTCGAATATTTAATCAGTCAACGTAGAGCCAATGCTGCAAACGGCGCCGGGGCGATACCGTCAGCAACGTAGAGCCGCTGCCGCATTCGACGTATGGCCAATATTAATATTTTGTCGCGGCCCGACGTTTGGGTGTATCGTTGGGCCGGTGTTATCATCCCGCCGTTAATTGGATGCTGAGGCGACGTTGACGAACGTAGTTGGGCCGACTTTCCAACTCAGGCGGTTGTAGTTGCGCCAACGTCAGCCCAGCTCTCGAACCGCACATGGGTAGTTATCTGGCGAATAAGATTCGCTAGTAAATCCGGATATACCTTGCTGACCTTTGCTGATTATTGTTGACCACCGGCATTGGGGTCGGCACCCTCGGTGGTGGGACGGGAATCGCCTTTCGCCTCCCTCCTCCCTGGTGACTGGTCTGCTGCTGGTGGATCGTCGGTGTGACGCGACCAGTCGGCCCAATGCGCCCTGCCGTTCTGGGACGTTCCGCACGTACCTCCATGTCTACCTGAAAGATTTTCGAGTTTTCAGAATTCTAAAGATGAGGGTAAGATTGCATGTTGCCGCCGCCGGGCACTGGTCTTGCAACTGGCCGCCGGATGTGATCAAAGAGGTTCACGTTAAAAGCCATTGTAAACCTCATAGACAGCCTGACTCCAGTGTCCGAGGCAGCAATCAGCATGCTTACGCAGCAACACCACGGAAAGAGACGAATCTGCGTTAATCCCGTGTTCAGGCCATCGTCACCTTAAATGTCATCTACTGACAGACCCGAGCCAGGACACGGGGGCCATTCGTCGGGCCTGCGCCCTTTTTCAGCCGCTAAGCTAAAAGTCACTGCGAGCTGTCGAGAGTTCTCGAAACTTCGAATAAGAAGAGTAGAAAAGTGAATAAGAGAGAGAGAGAAAGAGGGGGAGATGCTTAGCGAGATGGAGACATCGCAGCAAAGGAACCATAACTCCTTGTGGGTGCAAGCAGCATGACCGAGGTTTCCTCTTCCGTCCATTCATCGAAGTGCATCAGGATAAATTTCTCTTCCTGGCGGAAGAAGTGCCTTGCGGATGACGAACCGCTGACTAGTCGTTGGCTGCTTTGCCGCGGCGTTGCGCCGACGTTGCTCATGCGAGAAGCGTGGTTGCTGGCAGCATCATTACCATGCTAATGCAGGCTGCACTGCGAGCCATGACGGGACCTATTTTTACCTCCTCGAAACCAGCCTCCCGAAAACTCTTTGACTTTGGTGCCCGTCACACCGGAAATGTAACGTAAACGCAACGTAAATGCAAGGGGGGGCGGGGTGGGTTGCCAGTCAACGGTGCATGATTCGGTAATGCGCCACGTGCTTCTTTAAAACGTTCACGAGGCAGCTTAGCCAATCAGAATTCAAGGATCTTTGCGTGATCTGCTCTCCCTCTCGCGCGCGCGTGCATTTTCCTTTTTACCCTTCGAACAAAGTGCCAATAATCCTTGTGGCAAGATCTTCAAGTCTGTATTATCTATAGTATAGCGAATACACGTTTTTCTAAACAGCAGTGACGCGCTTGGAAGCCGCGAGAAAGACAATATTGATCTCTCTAAACACCTTTCACCGATCACTGGATGACGCTGAAACGTCAAACTTACACGACCATCGTTATTCCTCTTTGCTCGATTTGGAAACGCTTAATGTCATCCGACACGGAGTCGAGGGGCACACAAATGAGCTTGAATATTCCGTCAGTCCCAGAACAATGACGATGAGTATTATTAGATTATTACATTATTAAGAATCTGAACACGACAGTGCCGAAGTTTCAATCACGTGCGAAGATAGGTCGAATCTCCGGATGTCCATAACTTGTGTGCATATTGGCGATGTGACAGACGCAAGAAATGCCATACTCCCATTGGTCGCCTTCTGCCATCCCGAGAAAGAAGGGCGCAAGGATGATCATTATTTCCTGCTCGTGGATCCTCACGTGAGGATCACGTGAGGAGACAATGCGGCGACGGCAAGTCGGTTAAAATATGCAGCCCCTGGGCGCTTGTGTACGCGATCTCGTGATACATGCGAATTGCTTCCAGGAGGGGCGAGAAGTCAAAGAAGAGTAGAGAAAAAGAGAGAAAGGAAAATGGAGGCTCGAGCGCGAAACAAACTCGACGCGATACAATGGGAGCATCTGCTTAGCAAATTGCAAAAAATAATCACGTTTGCCCGATCCACCGGAGTTGCAGAAACGGTTCGAAAGCCGCCCCCCCGACACAATAACGCATCCAGGAAGGCAAGGAAGATGGATAAAAAAAAGACATGGAGAAACGAGTCAACAGTGTTGGGGAAACAATGTGCATACACGAAGCGAAGCCTGAGCCGAGCGGCGTCACCCCATGCGAATCCAGAGCCCAGCGCTATCTCTCTCGTTCTGTCTAAAGCCGTCTCTCGACACATTTCAACCCTTGCGCTTTCTTTATCATCGGGTGCGCCTCTCGCTACGAAGCGCCGGGACGTCGTTCGATGAATACCTTTGCAGTTTTCGCCGTTCTCGCTGTCATCATCGGCGACTCGACGCGCGACGTTGCTGCATCGATGCATTCAAAGTGAGCCAGATTTTTCTGTCCAGACTTTCACACATTCGTCAGTCTCCGTATTTCCACTCTTCTGCAACGATGACGATGATGATGAGGATGAGCAATGACGACAGCGGAGGCAGGGAGGTAAATAAAAGAAATACCTTCAAAGAGATTTTCACTGGACTTAGGATGTCCAAGTGATTGCCACGATATTCATAGTGTAGAAAAGGGGATGAATTTGATAGTTAGATCTCAAGATGAAAAAGCTGCATGTCATTGTAGGTGGAAAGGATGTTTTATGAAAAGTTTCCAGGGGAGTTAATGCCGTGCAACTGGATTTACCCCGCTCCGACGGATGCTGGATCTGGCCTTTATCATCGTTAAAGACATAAAGAACCACTCTTCAACAGACTGTACACAATCCTTTTACGGGATTGGGTAGTAGGAACGGATCGGAACGGATGGTCTCAAATACAATGCTACCCCGTCGTCACCTCCCTACCTCAAGATCAGAGATGCAAAATAAGAGATTACGAGCTTCGCAAGAGAATAAGATCAGTCCTCTTGATCTGTCGCGTGCCCAATTAGTCCTGTGGTCGTCCGATTTCACTTGCAAGTTGCCGTGGCCACCGAGTGACGGGGCGGTGAACTAGCGCTCGGATCGTGTTCTTCGTATACTTCTACCCTTTCTATCTTCCTAGGGACTCTTGTCAGAGGATAATGTGTAATTTCCACGTAACTGAAGATTTACGTTATTAAAAATTCAATATGGCCGTTTACACTTTCCAGTCACCTTGATATAATAAGGTTGACTAAAATAAAACTGGCCATTCGTGGGATTATTCAAGACCTCCATGGATGGATTAAAGTTGGTTCTGCTACAAAAATCAAATGGAGGGACTAACTTCAGCTGCTAATTGAATCATCAACAACTTCAATATGAAACGGAATGTGATACTAATGCTTCATTTCAATCTTACGATAAAGTAAATTGTCTCGAGTCTTCAAGGTGGCCAGTTCTCGGGCTGTGCATTTCTGCTCTTCCTTTTACGGATTTTTACGGATGGAAAATGAAGGGGCAGAGAGAGAGCTCAGATAGTCTCGCAGCCCGTTGTGTCCCTTGAAAAGCACAAGTGCTCTTCTTAGTAACGACTACGTAAACGAAGCTGCAGGAAGAGCATCTACGACTGCAAGCTCATTTTCCAAATCGTTCCCGATAAACTCGGGACAAATTAGTTTATTTTTGGTAGTTGCTTAGATTCGTCTCCTATGGGAGCTGTGAGCAGCCACAGTACTGACGACAGTAATGCCACTACGAGAGACAGCGCACAGCCCACCCACTCGCTCTGCTAAAAATATGTCCATTTCTTGAGACGAGTTAATGCACTCACCCCATCTGCTGCTACTTCCCCTCTTACCCTCTCGTCCCCTCCCAACCCCTATCCTTCTCTGACTTAAACGGCAAATAACTTGCACGTGAGTCTCGCGAGTAGCGCGCGTACGCGTGTCGCGCAACCTCAGCACTGATTCCATTTCTTCCGGTTCTCATGGATTCGCGTGTTCTCTTTGTGACGTTCTTCTGTTGCCTTTTTAAACAAAGTGCCAAAGTCAACGTCCAAACTTGAATACGGCACACGGTGAAGCAGTCGTCCATTAGGTCGTACCTACCAGCGACTGCAGCAAAAACTTGACAAGAGAGAGGAAGGTGCATTCGTACCCTTCTATACGGGAAAATGCAGGCATTAGACCCGCAGCGCTATTAGGAATAGTTGACTGCGCAGTCATCAGGCAGAATCTTTGCCCACTTTACGGTAGCATTTCAATTTTTATTTTTTTTTATTGCAATTTTTTCTTTCATTCTTAGATTTATGTTTCGACTGCCAGGAACACGCGAGGGGACATGAGTTCGCGTAAGCTCCTATCTCCTTTCAAGACGCAAGGTAGAATTCGCCCATCCATGAAGGACGAATGGTGACCCAATGGTTCATGTTTCACGTGTGTATGACATACATATATGTAAGCACATATCGTACAGATCGAATGGACGGAAGAAGCTCAGAATAATACGTTTTTCACCGTCGTAGTGCAAATTCCTACGCAATTGTATTGCCAGTGGTATTATCGTCTAAATTAAAAGGAAATATTCTCCATCAGAAGGGTCTCCATTGTCTTGATCTAGTTTCTCGAATACCACATAATCAAACAAAGTGTGTGAGATAAGTCCTTGCATGACTCATATCTGTACATACACACGATAGCGTTGACGTACAGGTCCGCCATCGATCAAAAGCCATCGATCCACCGAGCACAGATGTCACTCGCGAAGTAACCACCACATGGCGCGTAAGTGTAGCCGGAAAACTGCCAAACGTGATAATGATGTATAGTATCAGCGCTATCCTTTGAAAAATACGTCTCTCCTGCTGGATATCCAGGGCGTTGGTATTAATAACCTAGTCGCATCAGTGGTTGAGGTCTCGTTGAAAAAATCGCAGGAAATCATAATCAAAAGACTCACGAGACGAAGACTCGTTTTCGAATGTAGGAACATATGGCAGGCAAATATGTCCCATGGAAAAACAAATAGGCGCGGGGACTCGCTTCCCCTTGACGCCGAGCAAACAAACAGGCGAACTGCATTGAGAGAAGTTAGGTTAGGTAGGAAGGCGCCACAATGCTAAAGTTAATGAAAGACGTAACGCCAGTTATGGATGCCATAACTCAAAGGGGGTAAAGCAGGCGGACTAAGCAAAAGAGGGTCGTCGGAATCACCGTCCCTGCCTCTCGATGGGGTTCTCGCACTCACTCGTCGGTCCATCCGTCCGTGCGCGTGTATCGTCACGACATCTATTATGATGTCAGAGTGTGCACGAACGAGATAACGATCATAGGATGAACGCGAAAGAAAGACAGAGAACCTGACTCGTGTCTAGTGCGCGCGAAGACCACAGAGACAATAATGCGCAAGATTTGGACGCACCTCGCCCTCTGTATAACCTCCAGGATTTCCGTTCCACGTCTAATTTCATTAATTAACGAGATACGCTGCCTCGGAAGTTACGACTTTTCCATTCCGGTGTCGCAGGTTCTTATTGTCAGCTGGTACTGCTCTCTTCTCATCTCCATCTTCGTCTTCCCACGATTCTCTCAGTCTTGCTCTCTTTTCTTCTTCTCTTCTTCTCTTCTTCTCTTCCGGTTTGCTATCGTTAGCCCGGCTCTTCCTTTGCTTTTTGTCATTCCGCACTGGTAATCCCGCCGCGTCGGCTCGTTGGCTGCGAATTCTCGTTAACGAAGAGTCACACGCGTCGCGGCGCTCAAACAATAAACAGTTCCACTTAACTGAACTCTGCCTCAACTGACTCTCTGCTCCTTGGACGTATGGTGCCTTCTCCTCGCCTGGAGGGAACTAGAGGGAACCTAGCGCAGTCTCCATGGTGCCGAAGGGATCGGCATTCATGAATTCACAGTAGGCGATCGTATAGAGTCTGATGAAGGAGGAACTCTAGGTTCGCTGGTACGAACGATGCCGGAAACGACTGTGAGAATTCCCAGGATCCTGAGATATCAAAGGAGCGAGGCGGTGCGAACGATAGTGCCACTATTCGTGGCAGGCGCGCGGGCGCCCTCTCAGCGTCACAGAGTCTCACTGATCAGTGATCGGTATTGCAGCATGTCATTTTTCAGGCACGGTGCTCACCAACCAATGTACCCGCTCTCGTCGATGATTTTGCCGAAGATTTTAAAAGAGTGCAGGCAGACTGGCAAGGAGTCTTGGGTTTGTCTTAGAAGATGCCCTCGTGCGGAAACAGAAGCAAAATAGGAATTGCTCGTATCGATCGGCCGATCAACGCGATTTCGCCAAACTACGCGGCAATTGACGAGGAGACGTCGCTTCGCGTGCTGCTAACTTTTGCATCCCGCGGTCCTACGAGACGCGATATTCTCAGAAATGATATTCGATCTGACGCCGAGAGCTCGGGAATTAATTACATTTCGATAATATACTCTCACGGCCCATTCTCGTAATCTCCTACCCTGGATGGAACTATACAGCACGTCGAACTTAAATAACATCTCTGATAGCTACACGTCGCGTCGCCTTTAATCACGACGTTCTCCATTACTTGATAGCATATTATGATTGGACGTCGACGCGCTTACCGATGCACTTGGCAACGCGCTCACCCTAGACGACATTGCATCCCCTGATCCCCTTCAATCAGTTTTGCAACTGCATCTTCTCTACCTATCAGATATAATAGTCGCACGACAGCAGAGGAAAAAGTCCGTCGATCGAAATCATAGTCGTGTGCAGGAAAGATCTCTAAATTGCTCTGGGTTGAGAATTTCCAGGGGACGAGCCGCTTAAAATGGATACCTCCTGGTGTCGAGGGTTCTTAGGCTCACCAGTTCTATTATATTGTCCATATAGTAGAGGAGCACATTACGCGTCACGTCTAATCAAGAACCCTCCTATTTGATTAGCTAATAACAGAGGCGGAAGTGATATATGTCCGCAGGTTCGGGACTCTCCGGCTAATCCTAGGCGAATCCATGCTTTATTGCCATCCCGAGGGATACGGGAGACGCAGGGGATGAACCGATTGCGCTGACTGGCCGCCCGTTTCACCCTTTTCTAGAGCCTCGCGATCGTGTCGGTCAGCGAAGGGAGTTAAAAAATCTGACGCGAAGACGTTCCAACCGTAACGGCAGGAGACGCTGGACTCTTGAGTCGGAATCAAAAATAGATTTCAGGGCGTCGTGTCTGGATGAGTAAGACGAGCGCGGGCGACCTTATCGTCGATGTAACCTATGTGTCAACGGAAGAGCCTCGATCGAGGCTGAAAAAAGAGTTGGAGTAATAATAAACTGTTTATCTAGAGTCCCGTAGGCTAAGCCGATTAACCGAGAGAGACTCCCAGGGGGCCGTGAGAAGGAAGGAAGCGTAATGCGAGATAGCTTCATCGATAATAATCTACTACTACGGGTCCTCGAGCTTTCAAAGAACTGGAGCAAACTTGCTTGGGATGAATTTATGTTAAAAAAAAAAAAAAAAAAAAAAAAAAAGTGAAAACGGAAATAAACACAACCAGCGAGACTATTAGATCTGTGCTAGATAGAGACTGTGCGACGCGCGTAAGTGCATCCTTTACAATTCGTAATACACATTGACGAATTTTCAATGTATCCGCTATCGGCTGATTTGTTCAAATCTTCGTTGACGTATTGCTGCTGACGGTTGTGCTAAGAGACAGCTGGGTACTGCCCCATCTGCATTTAAATTGGCCGTGTGTGCCAATTTGCCGGTTCGACTAGGCGCTTGGGGTTCTTCCTTCAGGATTAGCCAAGGGACGTTGTTTTAGATCGCTCTGCCCGAGGATTTTCTAGGGGTGTCTCTCGCGCGCAACTATACTGTCCCGACAACCTATAAATTCCCACTCACTGTGCCGAGTATCTTGGACAACCAGGTAGCCTTACAAGCAGCCCATCACGATTCTGGGCAGGAAGCAAGGGCGTCCACGGCAGTCGAGGCGTCGCGACTACGTGGCGCCCCTGACTCTCGAGTTAAGAGCACCTTGTTGAGACGCCTTGCACCTGCCAGGAGTGTGCTTTCCTCGACGAAGGCCTACTTCCCCTTTTCCTTAGGGTGGCTTCAGTTGGACTGGCATTGTAAGTGAGATGTCGAAAACCGGGTTGCTGGGTGCTCCCAGCTCGAGGATCAATAAGACCCAACTTTCTGCAATTCTGCAATTCAGAGTCGTCTTCTAGGAGAGCTCGCCAAACCGTCATGAATAATCGCGCTGATCAAACGAACGAATGAACTTCGCTAGTCTACTCTGTTAGAGCGACAGGACTTATGTCCGATTGACACCAACGGGCCCCGTTTTGTTTGACTTTGTAGACGTCGTTTTAATTGGCTCGAGGGGCCGAAACGTATTTTGATGAGAATCTTTCTGTGACTTTAGCGAAGAAGGAAAGAAAAATAAGAAATAAAAACACATCCACAGCGGCAGCAAGAATATTCCGAAACGTGACAGTTTTATCAAAGTTCCTTTAAGATCCTCGAAAAATACACAAAGTCCATAAAGTATCGGAAAGACAGATGAAAGTAGGTAGCGCAAATCTCAAGGAGAGTAGACAGAATCCGTCGAATAATGTGATGATGATAATAATAATAATGCGGCGATCCTCGATCTTTCCCAGTCGGAAACTTTAGAATACCGAATACAAATAATCAAAGATAAATTTGAAGAAACCTGAATTTCAAGAAGCCACTCCTCGAAGCTCGCTGCGAATTCTATGTGGATAGCTAGCAAATCTTCAATATTAAATCACGATATTTTTATGATAGTCCCACTTTGATTTCCCTATAGACCTCAACTCGAGGGGCAACGGGAGCGCACTTCTTGCCTGCCATTTCCTCACATCTGCGTATATTCCAAGGACAATCCTCGAGAAGAACATGAAAAAGATTTAAAAAATTGATGAAGCGTCCCTCGAGAGTACCACGTGAGCGGCGCACGTAACGCGTGCTACCTAAACCTGAACGTTGATCTGGCTTTTGGCACGGCCTTGCGTTTTCAATGAATCATCAGTTCATCAGGAACCTCAACGAAGACGTAAGACAAACGAGAGACGAACTCTCGAGAAGCGCCTGAAACAGCCCGACGAATTTCCGGCATCACGGTCTCGCATGTCAGGTCAAATCCATCCTCCACATCTTCCGGACAGCTCTTTGCTAGATATTGCTACCCAAGATGGAAATCGACGAGCGAGCTCAATGAAATATTTATGACTGCACTCCCGGTTATGATGGTTCACTCATTCGTTCGCAATTACAACATGACATGCCCGCACCCTGTCAATAGGTGCATTGATATATGCATGAAGATGCATCCGACGCTTTACGCAAATTCCAGCCGACAGGGAGATTCCTCTTGCAAGCATCGATATATCCATGACTCGCGTCTAGGCACAAATTATTCATCTGATGTTGAAAAACCATTTCATGCAGCTGATTTTAATGACGATTGGCATTCGCAAAGAGTCCACTTCGTGGTCGATTGAAAAAAAAAAAATGGAGTCCTTCGTTGGCTTCTAGCGCGCCTGAGGATTAACCTGTGGGTTATAGACTTATAGGAGTTACTCGGGGACGTCATCGACTAACGTCATCTGCCCCAAAGAGAATTAGAGTAAATGCATCGCAGAGGACAGAAAAGGCACGTTGAAAAGTGTTTGAGGGCATAATAGGAAATGTACGTGTGGACGAGGTTAATACTTTTCAGGCTTCCCACCCGTTAGTCCAAGTATTTACGTTAGCTGTACCGTCGGTGCCATATGGCTGTGGGGTCTATAGCACCCCCTCGGCTCCCATAGGAACACGCAGAAACGGCTCTCGAGCGCCCACAGTCCTGTGAATGCGCGGATTATCCATTGTTAACAGGGGGAGCAGTCCGCGTCTACTTCGTCTCTCGCTGGCGCGTGTATCACGGCTCTCCATCCTTCTGTCTCCGCAGCATAAGCAGGGCGCAGGCTAACCTTGCTAATCAGATGCAACTCGCCTAATTAGCTAAACACTGCTTGTCGCGTTAGAATTACGAAACAAGCTAGCCAGAAGGTTCTCCTCCGTCTTTTATAATCATTTCAATATGGCCATCAGTTCATAGGATCATTATTGAATAATCGTCGAACGGGAGCCTCACTGCATTGCCAAGCAGCCAGGTAACAGACTGAGGTCAGTCGTTGGCTGAAGATTAAAAGAGGCTTTCTTCGGGTGGGGTAGCCGGTCGATAGGGCATTCAAGGTTCCATGCGGCCTTACAGGCATCAATGGAACTTGAACGAAAGAAGAATGAGCGGGCTCGTGCCAACAGCTGGCATTCGCAAACACCTCGCAGGGGGCTCTTTCGAATCTTTTGTCAGAATAGGGCCGTTCTAGGCTGTTCTAGGCCAATGGGCCTGTTAACCACAGGCTAATGGACGCCTTGCCTCGCTTACCGATCACTTGGTCCGTGTTCCCGCACGCTGGTCTGCCTGTCGATTTATACGAAATTACACATGCGCGTGACATACACGCAGGCATTGCCGGCGGAAAAGAACGAGATACTATTATATACATTATACACTATACTTAGAACGAATTTATACACATGTATTCATTGTGACGTGATTTTTCAATTCACTGTCACAAGACGACTCCAACTATCGTTTCGGATAATGTTCACGATTTCTGGTTCCCATGGAGTCACCACCTTGTTCAAAAGCTACGCTCTCGGGTAGATTCGTACGGTTATACGCCAATGACTTCCAAGAGATTTATGTTTTTTTAAATTTTAAGGTCGAAGTGTTCGAATCTGCCGTCGAGGGATAGTCCCGACGATACGAGTTGCCCGGGTCGAATAAATTATTGTAATTCAAATAGTCATTTTGGTTCTGTGTGCGTCGCTTCTTGGTAGCGTCTCTTGGGCACTTGCTTTTCTAGGAGGAACGGCTGATCCGCTGGAAATCGAGAAGATGGAGGAGAAGCGCGAAGCTTCGGCCACGCGGGTTGGAGAGGCTGGGGGAGGGGGGGGGGAGAGAGAGAGAGAGAGAATGCATTCGTCGTTACGCGGCAGCCCATTAAAACGGCGTCAGCGTCGGCGTCGTTGTCGATACGGTCGGCAGTTTTATTAAAGGCGCTTTGACAGTCCTCTGGTCGTGTTTCTAGTAAAAGTCGTGGACGTTGTGCAGCAGCCATGAGTAGACAGAAGTATAGAATGGTCGGCATTCGAACAATCGCCGAGCCAAAATCAACAAGTCTCCCTCCGGGTTTCAGGGTGGCGTTACGTACTGGCCGCTGTACACACCCAATAGAGAGAGACATGTTCAGAGACATGTCGGATGTGCTGCCAAAATTAGACGGCGTCGGACAACTTCGCAATTTATTCGCTGGCGTAGTTTCACAAAGTAATACCTACTGCTATTAACAGTCAAATCAGCGAGCAGCGCCTAGGCCACTTAGGATTAGTCATCCGTATACTGAAGTTAGCTGGTTATCGCCAACTAAGCAACTAGTCAGACAGTCAGACGATCAGTCAGGTATAATACTTGAGGATGGCCTAGACAGAACGGCTGCTGAACCCAGTAACAAGGAGTCAATATTTAAACGGCCATCTGCCCGGATGATCCGCCATGGCAAAATAAGAAGTCTACGTGCAGTTTGAACAGCATGGCCAGTTTTGAAGCTTTGTCCTCCTCGCCTTAGACTTTGCCACCTTTCGTCCTGACCCTCACGATCTCGGAGGACAAACTGGCTGGCCTCCAGACGCTGCCATACTTGACTTGTTTCATCCTGCCGCCAATATATTCCCGGAACCGTCATTCTACGGGCGCACCCTGACTTGTCCAAATAATTTACTTTTCTAGGAGACGTGTAAGCGCAATGAAACTGTAGAATGCGTGCTCAGTCAGGTGCCACTCGATAGTTGTGTCGACCCCCTTGCTCGCTTCTCCTCTCTCTCTCTCTCTCTCTCTCTCTCTCTCTCTCTCTCTCTCTCTCTCTCTCTCTCTCTCTCTCTCTCTCCCCCTCACCACTCTATCTCTGCGCCCAGCACACGTCCCGTACTGCCACGTGCGCCAGCCAACCCTATAGCACATTATACATAGATAAAGCCTCTTGCGTGCAGCGTCGCACCTAATCATCTACATAATCATCTCTTCAGGATTACCGGGCTGTCAGTTACAGTTGCAATTCCCGTGCTAGCCGGTGACCCACCACAAGTCGATCTGAAAATCTTGCGAAAGGCTGCAATATCAAAATCAAAGGGTCCTCATAATAAGCCAGCAAGAGACCAGCTGGTTATAAGCGAAAGACTCGTTCGATTTCCAAAGCGCGTTCATGTTACTTATATCTAGATGGTTAGTGACGTCACAGGCGGCCTTATAAAAACCGAGAATTTCGCGAATGACAGCGTCGACGTTGACGACGTCGTCTACTTAAAACTCTGAACGGAATCGCCTCATGATCGCCTAATGATGATTGCCTGATAGTGTTTTAAAACGAGTGGGCATTTTACTGACTTTCGGGCGAAATGGATAGCATCGTAATCCTTGAGGACGGGATAACCAATTTTACGGAAGAACGGGTTCGCTGGCTTGCCGTATCTCTCTCTCTCTCTCTTCTCCTTGACATAATCTAGGAGCATATATCTAGAGCGAGGACTGAGAGCCTGAAGACGCGATAAAAGAGAATGAAAGGTTAAATAAGACGGATAAGTGCGGAGCAGCATCTATGGGAAGAAAAGGAAAGAAAAGAAAAGAGGAGAGAAAAGCGTCATAGACGCGCACGGCTAAACAACTAAAAGAAAAAAGTGAAGCTGGCTCTTCCTATGGTGACGCCGGGCGTAGATGTTGTCGACGTTGTCGAGCCCTTCGTGTCGGCCCTAATGACTTCATGCCCGGTTCGTTATTAGTGCCGCCGACGTAGTTCCCATTTTATGGAAAACGATCCTTAAGCCCGCCGCGAAGTAACCGCTATTAAAAACGACAAGTATGCTCGTAAGTACCAAGTGGTACCGTGAAAACGCTTTTATTTTTAACATTAATGGGATCCAAAAGAATAATTGAATTATTATAAACCCGACCTAACCAATGATTGAACTCGACGCAGTACCCTTTGAAGAAAGAGCAATGGAAAATGGCATAACGAATAAGAAAAAGAATGGAGGTCGAGGTCTTCCGCGGTAATCGCCTACGTATAAGAATGCTCTAAAAGGTTTCCCTCGGATAACAACAGTCGAGGACGCAAGGCTCTTCCGGACACGTCCTCCTCCAGCACTCGTGCTCTTCCGTCGAGCCGATTCCGTGCGCTGCGCAAGGAACGCCGCTTTTGATCTTGGTTGGTCCAGCTTAGGGAGGAGGACGAGCGATGTCTGCAACGAGTCACCTAGAGGAAGACTCTGGGATACCTTCTTTCCTAGACGGTCGTACATGTTAACCTGTTACACCGTTGACTGACGAGGTAGAAATGGATTCAACATTTTATAAGATATCGTGTCCCGCGAGCCTGGCTGTGTCGCGGACTTTACCTATTCAATGATAGGTATATTCATCCGGACAGTTGCCTTCCGAGATCCACGCAAGTTTTTGGATTCTTGCAGAATGTACGAATGTCTACGCAGAATTAAAGGATATTGCGAAAAAAACTGGTTCATTTGCCTATAGCCTCCTGTCAGTAGGAACGAAAGGACAAACCGTTCGCAATATTTCATCATGATATTTCGGAAAAATCTGCTTATCGCGCCGGGCAACAAATAGCAACTATCTAGATAGTGGTACAGTAGTAAGTACATATACATATATGTATGCCAGCGGAGTTTGCAAAAGATCAGATTTTAACAGGTCGGCCATATCACATATGTACGTAGAGACGTAAGTTCAATATAAAAAAGCTAAAGTATCATTTGACCTACAGCCCAACAACTGTCGAGTCGGAAGAGATTGATTGTGGCTCGTGTGATATCAATAGTCGAAAAACATATAGCCAATTGAAAAGCAATTTCAATTTCGGCCGCATATTCTTGAACAAGCTGCAGCACAAGTTATTGCACGCCGAATAGTCTGCGAGTTTAGTCCTTACGTATATGAAAAATAAGAAATTAATCGCATTTATCGTAATGACTTAGCGATGCACATAAAGAATACTCGGCTGATAGATCGGTATAAGTCAACGGATTCCAAAAGTAAGACTCCCTCTGGTTCTTAATAATGTCTTTATCCTCTGTGCTCTCTGAACGTCGAAATGATAAACCATGATTTAGAAAAGTTTACCAGAGTTACGAAAATGATGAGAAAGTTTTCAAGAAGTCGGGCAACACTTTCACATGGTGTTGCGAAGTTGGCATTTCCTTGAACGAACGGACTATCACACGTCATGGGGCGATATCATATGCACGGACAATTTGCAAAATCAATCAAACAGACAGGCAGCTAGCCGATCGCCTATCCATCCATCGATCCATTCATGCAGCAGCGAATATTAGGTTCCGTAGTTTCTGTATGATATGTTCACCCGATGCAAATAGACTTCTCTCCACTACAGTAGATGCTTTCTGTATTTCTTCATTCGTCTTCCTTGCGTTTGGTTGCCAATGACCGACTACCTGGCTGTTTTTCTCTTTCACTCAGGATTGAACGTAGAGTAAGCTTCAACGTGAGTGCATTGCGAATCACTAGAATGAAGCAACCGTCAAACGCGAGATATATGCAATTCAAACAGAAACATGGTATACATAGTCAATTGGATCCATAGCCTAGTGAGTTCAATTAGAAAATTCTATTAGGTTTGTTCACTCATGCATCTCCGATTCGACCAATTGTCTATAAGAATGGATTTCAGCGGTTCAGTCTACGTCCAACCATCGACTTGACGCATTAGATACGATGACATTATCGTTATTAGCGTGCGGAATCTCTCTCTCTCTCTCTCTCTCTCTCTCTCTCTGACTATTTTTAACTTTACCTTCCTCTAGCAACTCGCTCTCTCGCTTCATTTGTTTCTATGTACGCGTTCTCGAATACGGTGTATCGAATGGATTCGGCAGCTGCGAGAATTTACGCAAATTGTCTGTCGGTTGCGTCGAATGCGCTTTGGATCAACCCAGAAGGTTCCATTACCTGATTGCGAAGAGTAATTATGCGTTGTGCCGCACTCTGACCCCTGCAGGCTCTATTCCCATTAATGGGTTTCTTTTCTCGACTATAGATAGACAGACAAAGTCACATACACAGACTCATCGCAGGATACACAAGTTGTCGTCCGGCATTGCTTCCATTAATAATTGAATCGCGCCTGGCGCATCGACGTTACATCAATTTCTAACGATCGTTGATGCAGCAACACGAAATCCTCGCGAAATATGTGCGCAGTTATATAACGGACACGCGATACGCATCTTCTTGATCTCATTGATTCGACCCCGTGCATCGATCCCCAACGCCTCTTTTTCCGTTCTGACATATCCACAAATATTAATCTCGCCTCTCGAACCTCTCGAACCTCATGAGAGCTCTTGAGCCTCCCGACCACGACGCTGCAGGTCGCCTAGAGCGCATGCCGTTGTCGCGAAAAAGCGCGATAAGAATTAGCTGCGTCTCGTTAATTAGTCTACCTGACCGAGTCTACCAGCCCAGGGGAATGCCTCTCGTTATCGCGAAGAATTTCCAGTGCGGTTCGCCGAGCTGTGCCATTCCGCGTACGTGTGTACCTTTTATCGTAGACATAGTATGTAGGTATACCTATATTCTTGAAAAGTGGAAACTCCTGTCGACCACGAGGAGGCCTCTCCTCGCTCTCCGATTTCCCTTTGGTTCAATTACCTGATGAACTCTAATCCCTCTGGCGTCGATCCCTACGATGTATCCTGCAGTTGATCCTACACGGTGCATCGTACGCTCTGTGCATCTGGTTATATGGCCTACACCCCCTTTTTTCATGCATTTTCATGGTCTCGGCAGGCGGCGGAAGTAACGTGTCGTTCCATCAAGACATTCAGTGCAGCTTTCGCCCTTCGGTGCTCTTCGGCATCCGGCATCCTACACTAATGCGCGTACGTAGGTATACATATAGTATTGCACTGTAAAATCGAACCGTCGAAGGGAATCATCCGCGTGAGCGTGGGCGCAGAAGCTGCAAGAGGGCATTCACTCTTGTAGAACCTGAAACATTTAGCGACCATATTACGTGGAAATCCTCGAGGACGCTGTGCAACCTGTGGGCGTAAACTCAGTACGATTGTAGTATGCGTTTAGCAATATAAAAATTTAACCAGTAGATTTGAATGATTTTTCGGCGGCTTATAGAAAGAATCGCTAAGAAATAACCACTAACTCGTTCTTTTATTATCACGCACAGGATTCCCTTACGCGTGGCACTGCCCGTGCAAGCATAAATGTCATAATAATGTATCCCTGCAGTCCCGCGATCTCAGTTCACTTTCATCTGGTGTCCGTCAACGGGATAGGGTTTCCCCTGTGCATCGCCGTCTTACCAGGAGACCCCCTTCCCTTCCCTTCTCTCTTTTCCAGAATCTACGTACCTCGGCTGTCCTGCCAGTTATTTTAGTGCTTGCCGGCGTGCGCGTGCTGTGTGCGGAGAGGCAATGGATCTTGCGTCATACACTACAGCACATGTTGATGTGTATAATAGTGTGCAAGAACTCATGTACTGCTCCTCGTCTGCTGGGACTTTTGTCCTTTATGTATACATACGACACGTACGTGTAACGCAGTACCTAGTATAACTACTGGGTATACATATATGCCTTGTATGTACTATAGTATAGATAGTCGTGCAGATTATACATACATACATATGTATAGGCAACTTCCATGGCAAATTTTGCAAATTATATTTTGACGTGATTTTTCGATTCACGGACACAAGGCGACTCCGGCTGCCGATACAGATGATGTTCTCGATTTCTGGTTCCCTTCGGGTTGCCACCATACTCAGAAGCTGCGCTTTCGGATTGATTCGTATAGTTAGGCCAATGCTCTCGAAAGATTTGATATTATTTAGTTGGGGTGCTCGAATCTGCCGTGGGGAGATAGTCTCGATGTACCGAATTCCCCGGCAGAGGAGAGTACCCGACGGAGACGTCTCCACGGTCCGGCAGAAGCCCGGGTGAGATACCGGCGCCCCGCTGGAGATGGGCAAAGGGCAAACCTCCTGCCCGAGTTAAGGATGCGATGCCCAGCTGTCGCCCGATGCCCTGGGGAAGCGGCCGTGGAGGATTTCCAAAAGTGTTACGTACCGATTCGCTAAGGAACGCTCTCAATTTAGTTTAAAGGGACGACTCGAGGGAGATGGAAGAGTTATCGGCTATAAGGATTTCGACCAATCAGATGATCAGAATGATTGGTTCTCGAATTTGGTTATTGTCAAGGCAGTCTGTCTCGGGCACCGACCGAGGTGTCACGAGCTGCCTCGCGCTCCCGTCCTATCTGTTGATAGTTTTTCTAGCTGTGGTTCGCTACGGTATAGAAAGTTCTCGCTCGTGTAGTTCTCTCGCGATATCCCGGAAATTCTATAGGTTTCGCGTGCGTGTTCCGGAGGTGTAGTGCTGTGACCTAGTGCAGTGCCCACTGGATACGGTTCTCGACCTTCTCGGATTAGCTGCACCAGCTCCGGTGAGTACTCCCAATTTATTAATTGGTGAAGGGATTTCGATTTGACAATTCAGATTCGTTCGCGCACTATTTGCCTGACGCTTGCTCCGACCCTCTCTAGCTGAACCCAGCAGCCTGAGCGGCCGTGCATTTCCGTAACCGTGCGCTCCCGTTCGTGCGTCCAGTTGCGTTTGCTGATTTTACGCGACCCCAAAAATCGACAGGATCCGTTAAGTTATCGTCTCTTCTGATAGGTTCCGTCAGAGCTCTTGTTTTGGTGGAGTTGGGCCTGTTCCACCCCAACTCCCATACCAGTTCATACCAGCTCGTCAGTTCCGCGATGAGCGGAATAAGCGGATAAGCGAAGGGCGGACGGCCGAAGGTAACGTAGGTTAGTTCTTGGATTTTTTGGCTATCGGTGTCGAGTTAAGAAAATATACGTTACAAATATACGTTCTATTATAGCGCGTTTAGAACTACGTCGAGAGTTGGGTGCCTCTCACTCGAGTGAGAGTCGCTGAGAAAGTGCAATAAAAGACGTCTCCCTCAATCTAAACATCCTGTCTTCGAGCGAATTCAGTTGCATGCTGATAGGGTGTATGGGAGGTATATGGTTCACGTATCACACGCGGACCGAACGCATTCGGCTAATCGTAACCCATCGGTACTATGCTCGCCCTGCACAGCTGCGGCGGCCCACATCAGCATAATCGTGCAGGCTCCTCTCACAATCAGGAGAGCTCCCACTGCGAGCTTCACGTATTAGGTGGCGGTATAGGCAATAGGCATATCCTCTCTTTACTTTGCAGCCACGTAGACGACTAACGTCCTACCCAATTAACATACTTCAAATCCTCCTTTCTCATTTCTCTCTACTTATCTTCGCTTCCACTCTGACTCTTCTTCTCTTGTTCGCTATAATTTCTCTTCCCCTCGTGGCCCGACTCGAGAGATGAGTTCGTGTAATTATTGCAATTAGTATAGTAAGTAATTCTAAGGCCTCAAAGTTCTTCCTGTAGACCTGTCGAAAGCGGCTGGAGCATCCCCGTGACGCTTGCAGTTTAGAGACGAGCGCTATAGTCTCCACGAAGGTAAGAGTTAATTTCCTCCAGGTTTTTCATGGTGCGCTCAGTAATTACGCAATTAATTAGTAAAACCGCGAGCTCTCGGTCTCGATGCTCGGAGACGTCTTCGAGGCGCCTTACTAACATTCTAATTGGGACGACGTACATGCGCGTACTGTAGACCACTCATCCGGTGCAAGATAGTGCACAAAGATAGAGTATACGGCTAGGTGTGTATGCGTCGAGAAAGAGTAGTCATTGCAACCAGGAACTGGCACACAAATGTAACATTGCAACTTATCTCTCGTCGTAGCTCTAAGGTCTGGATGCTTTTCCCAACTGATTTGGAACGTGGCTGGTTGCGCATACGAAGGGATGGTTTTGCTTATTTTTCATGGCACCACTTATTATCATTTCTTACAAGAGATCTGTTCTACAAGGGTTATCGGTTACCGGTGCGATAGGACCGTAAATCGAACGGGACGCTATAGATGGAACTACTTCCCAAAGTCAATCTAGATACTTGGTCTTCTTGGTATGGGTTACGTATTCCTCCGATGCAGAGTGCAGATTTGATGCAAAAACTTTTCACAGAAGATAACGAAGAAGTACATGCTGGCGCCATGTCAGTAGCTTATTCACAAAAGTGATGCGCGCTATGCTTAACGACTGTCGCTTGGCACATTAGTCCGTCTGCGTTCGATCTTCTCCTTTCTCTTCGTCATTCCTCAGGGCGGACTTCTTCCTTGAGATTCTCATTCCACGTTCTTCACGTACTGCGCATTACTTCCGGTAAACATAGCGGAACTGTATAAGAATAGCGAGGAGGCATCAAGTACCGGCAGTTCGCTCTTGTCCTCTCACTGCTGCCAACCTGCGAATGCAAACTCCTGTTCGTCGCATCGACAGCACAGGCGCCTGCGTCGTTCAGCGCGCGATCCGGAATACAAGCATGATCTTCGAGGCAGAAAGATTTATTGTAATTCTGGATCATAAGCAGAAATGCCTTTCCGGTGCTATTATCGTAAATTAGCCTATGATTTCCGTTATTGTTCCACTATTCCATTGGCACTGAAAGAAGAGCCACTGCAGCTATAGAGATGTGGAAAGTCAAAGGAAGTCGGTGGAGGTATCGGTGATGGTCGGGAACATTAAGCCGATCGCGGCCTCTCGTCCTGTCTCAAGTGGCTTATCACAGCCTTATCACGCTTGTATCGCTCTGTATCAATCCGAAAAGCTCAGTGATTCTCATCGTGGGCTCAGTGAGTATAACCAATCTCTATGTTGTCTATCTTTAAGCCTAGATAAGCATGCAAGAAGTCGGCACCGCAAAAAAGTAGAAAAATAGCAATACAATTTCTAGACCCTCGATCAGCCCCTCCGCAGTACGCATATAAACAATTCTCTCAGCGACGTTTATTGGAAAGTTGTTGAGGCGCGTCGGCACGTTGCGATTAAAGCGATGACGTGCGGTATAGTACCTGCCCAAGCGAATTCGTTTCGGAAGAAGGCAAGGGCTCCTGCTTGATAGCCGGTTAGTTGTTAAGTTGGCTATAAGTGACTCTGAGAGTTTCCTCAAGTTTTCCCTGTTTGCCCTGCTGCTGCGTCCACTGCTGGTGGCTCTCAGCCACCGAACCAGCGCTGCTTCCGATAAGCAGTCCTCTCTACACGCGGTTGGGAATCTCTGGTTAAATGCCAGGATTATCTGTCCCACGTGCGCTTCGCCTACTGCTACTCCCTTGTTATGCTCTTCTCAGGCCGCACGAGCGCAAACGAGATCCGAGCAGAGTTTTTACTTTCGCGTGCGCCGATGTCGAGAGCTCCTCGAGGGCCACGAGAAAAGGATAGGGTTCTTAAAAACGGATCCATTAAAGTTTTTCCGCTCTGCTTTTCGCCTCGCCTTTCTCCTCCTACGGTCCTGCCGCACTCCCTACCGGCTCGTCATGCGTTTGTTTCAGCTGGAAACAAGATTGCGCGTTTCTGCCGTTCATGCCAGCTCTATGGCCCTAAGTACGACCACTGTCGCCGCTTATATACATATAATGATGTAATGCACGTTAACGTAATTTTGAATTGCCGCTGCCACTGCTGGCTCGCAGTGCCGTATGCTATACACTGCACATACCGTATACAGTATCTATGTATATACTTGGCTTTCTTAAAGAATCGATAGCTTTCCACCTTGGTTGGTGGTGCAAGTCTTGACGAAGAGGATGTGTCGATTAAAAGGCCCGAATACACTCTACACGTTTAATATTTCTGGTCGATCAGGGTGCCGATAGAAAAGCCGCGATAACAAAGCTGATCGAAGCCAATCGACACCAGTCGCTGCTGGTCGGCACATGGCCGATTTTCGAAACTCGTCTGTGCGTCATCGGATTCATCGGTTCTTTCGGCAAGCTCCTCTGATTCTTTACTTAATAAAAATTCGAGTATCCTGTGCAGTGTCTTATAATTTAACACTTTAGAACACTCATACTCAATTCCTGGATTGAGAATAATCTATATTTAGGAAGGTTGAATCCTGCAGTCGCTACATATATACATACAGGAGTCCTTCTGGAATTTTAAAGAAAGCGGAAGTGCTATCGTGAGTGCGTAACCCTAAGTAAGGGCTGCGGTTGACGAGGGTCCGAATCGTTCGAGGACAGGAGGACAAATACGGTCCAGACCTTCGCTTCGATTAGCTTGCGTAACAAGTCGCCCTCGATCGCCCTCGAATGCATCCCCTCCCTCGGTATTTCCGTCCGCCCTAGCCTGCTACCCTACCCTACCCTACCCTACCCTACCCTACTTTACTCCATTTTCCATTGAAAAGATTTCCAGCCACGTGACCAATTTTACGATTGAATGCCGACTCGTGCCTCTTTCCATGTGTCCCCGGAGCGAGCCAAATAGAAAGGTAAAAAGTGTTTTGTTAGCCCGATGGGAGAGAGCATGCGTCGCTTAATTAATGGCTCGCACGTACCAGGATGTACGTTTGAGACTCCTCGTAAAGATTACGAGAATTATGGTGCAAGTATTATATATGCACGCGTTTACTACAAGTGCAGAGAAGTGAATTACGAAATTATTACGGGGAAAAAGATGGACGACGGTCATATCGGATAGAAATCGCCGTAGTAACCGCTATAATTGTCCCGTTGCCAAATTACTTGAGATCCAAGAGGCATAGTAGCTGTGCATCTCGGATGGCGTCAGGAACACTGGAGAAAGTCTCGGTGCTCGATGGAAGAGCAAGAAGTCCGCGCGACGCGGATCACCTATGGTCAGGATGGAGTTCCGAGGCCATCGCCGCGCGGCCACGATTATTGACTTCTTCTTGTTCAAGGGGAAACAAAAATACCTTGAGAGAGAAACTATGAAAGAAGAAGAGGAAGCGAGAATTTACACAAGCTGCACACGTGCGAGAGAGATTGTTGGAGGCGGCTCGATTTTCAAGGGACATCAGGTCAGGAAACTTAAGACCAGATTACAACGGGTCATGGGCAAATCCGCGCTTGTACCTTTTTATTTTGGGAGTGAGCTATTGCGGCACCTTCACCCTTCACGTAAAAGTTGGTCCAGCGGTGCAGCAAGGCGACCGCATCTCTGAGGTCATAGATCAAGTGGATATACGTATATGGATATAATGTCTAGACTCAGGGAGATTGGAAAGGAATTTCTTTTAAGAGATAGAGTGAGAGCGACAGTGTGTGTGTGTGTGTGTGTGTGTGTGTGTGTGTGTGTGTGTGTGAGGGGGGCGGATACATTTTTCAACATTTCTGTAAATGTACATAAGGCATCTGTAGGTACATGTGGGAGAGTTACAGATTATGTTATAGCTGCACTACATTGAAGCGCCATAGCGGCCACTGTCGAAGGGAGACAAAAAATGACGTAGTGCGCGATACACGTGCAACTAGCGGATTGAGCTTCGTCAAAATATGGGACGTCGACGCGTATCGCCGCCACTTCATGTAAATACCTACATAACACGCTCTTCAGAGCAGCGCACCGCCTTATTCACAATTATTATAAAAGCTTATATAATGTTATGATATCTCACAGAAGACCATGAGCTCTCGCACCTCTTCGTTTCGGTGGTTATAATTACGAAACGTTAATTACGTAATGAATATCACTACTACGTGCCCCCCCCCCCCCCCCCGCCACTCTACAGGGGTGCACTCGAGTAGAAGGCTCCAGAAAGAACCGCGCACTCATCAGCTGGCAGATGGCACGATTCGCCCTCCAGCCCGACAGGATAGACAATGCAGGTCTATTACATGCCGTAACATACATATGTACATCGTTCCAATATATCCCTATAAAAAAATTGAGATCCGACTACGCAAAATGGATCTCCACAATAATTTTGTTTTTATTAATTGAGCGGTCAACTCTGCTTCTATGGTAAGTGGCCCCGCGAGTTGCCGTGTTGCCGTGCGCCAGGGAATCGAGCAGTACGCGCTATTGCCGAGACGCTAAACAACTAATCATGATGTGGCCAGCAAATGACTGCCATTCAAATGAAATATTGGTGAATTCTGGAATTCTGAAGTTGCAGACTGCTGCCCTCCGATCGAGCGAGCTAACGACAATCGTTTCAACGGGAATCAGGAAGTTGCCAGCTGTTAGCAATAAACCGGGAACGTCAAGATACTCGGCTGACGTTCGATTGGAGCCAACGTGACGTTGTTCATCATGAATTGATGACGATGACGGCGATATACTGTATAACGATTATGAGAGTGACGCCGGTGTCGGTTGGATGGCAGCTGGTCTGCTCCTTAATTAGCGGCTCACTCGAGATTAACTGCGAATCAATGACACGCAAAGTAGTGCGACTGTGCGAGTTCGACGACCTTCGGCTCGCGAACTCCGCCACTGCGAATCGCGAATGCGAATCGCGTGGGGCTAAATCGATGGGTGATTGGGAGAAGAGGGGACGAGGCTTTTAAAAGAAGAAAGAAAGAAGTGAGAGAGAGAGAGAGAGAGAGAGAGAGCAGGTCTTGAAGGAAGAGAAGGTTTAACGAAAGGAAGAAAGGGTGAAGAGCGAGATTCGATATGGCAATTATCCTAGTTATAATCGCGAGAGCGATTCGATGTCCGTGACAGATCCACCAGATTCCAGGACTGCGAGTGCCATTCGTTGGTACAGTGTGCAATTGTGCATATACGCCATACACAAATCCAGCGTCCACTTGCTTGGTCGCTCTTTAATCCGAAACGTGACTTTTCATTCTTGGTTAAATTATGCCGGCACCATGCTTCACATTGGATAACCAAAGAACCGGCCATTAAATAGCAGTTCATATTCAGCCATACTGCGTAATTCCGAAAAGGCTGGATTTATACCACGAGGGTCACATAAATTCAATGATTTGGCTTTCCGCTTGGCAATGTCAACGGAATTGCTTTTCAGGAGCGACTACCACTCCTGCCAATTAAATTAAATAATGCAAATAATGCTTTGCTAACATAAATAATTAACCAGCAGGTAAACGAGGACCAGCCGATACGCATGTAACTGAATAACCAGCGTTATATCGTATGTTATGATGCAGTCCTTCTATTCCCAGCGTGCGGCAAAGGTGTCTAGGAATCGGTTATCTACAGAAAATCAATCGAGAAGACTCAACTAGCAAATCACATGTTTATCCAAAATTAGTTGTATTTTCGATAGTCGTTCGTGCAAGTCAACGATATGGCAAGCGTTAAGAAGGATCGGAGTGCAAGTATAAGTAAAAAGATACGAGAGATGGTTGAAGGAGGAAAATCGAAACGGGAGAACCGGAACTTTATTTCTCTCGGAAGTTCTGCGCTCGTGCGTAGTTCTTACGAGTGCAGGCGCCCGTGATCTCGGCTGCACTGGCGTTGCATAATTTAGCAGGCTGCTAATTATTTATAAACGACGCGTCCCTCGGTGGATTCTGGCTAATATTGTTTTACAGTTAATGGGGTTTTACAGTTTGCCGTGCGGCCTACCGAACGGAAGCGGTGGCGAGCTGACGAGATTGAACCGATGAGGATTGATTAAACGCGCGAATCGCTAAACGCCCATATGGGCCATATGGCACAAACCGTTTTAAAGCGATGCTTGTTCAACTGTTCGTTGGCAGTTGATGTTCCCTTATTATTAGTATAAAATGCGAAAGACGCCCGGCCGACGTATGATTTTGCTTGTGCTCCATACTGCAATGTAAATTCCATTCTATGTCATTCCCTGTCCATTCTATGGCAGTTACTTTTTATACACTTACAAGTATGTTCTTTTTATTATACGTTGGAATATATGGGAATAACACAACAGACTCGTAAGTGTGTAAAAAGTGACTAGCACAGAAAGGATAGGGAATAACACAGTTGGATTTGCACTGTGTACTTATCGATATACATTTGTATACTCTGAGTTCTGACGCACCGTTTGCCTACTCCACGTGGAACAGGAACACTGATCGTGGCATAGTGACAGCTTCTGAAAGATCAGACATATCAGATACATGTGCTGAGCGCTAATTGACGTAGGATTCGAAGTGACAACGCGTTACGTATATGTATAGTAACGTTGATATGTAGGTCGTGACGGTTTATTCACTCCGTTGGGACAATACAGAGACGTGTCAGAGTCAGGACGAAAATCGCCATGAGAACGTCTTGGCCCGGGAACCGATACCGGCATACCGATTCTGTCTCGGTGTTTCCTGCTCGCCCTTCAGTTTCTCTTGGGCAAATCGATTTATTATAGCTCTAATATTGTACAAACGAGCCTCGAATAAGCTGGCGGCCGGATCCTCTGGAAGAAATGTGTAGTGGCGATTACTGGAGCAGTGATACTCGCTAGAATTTCTAGTTTTCCAAATACTAACCTTGCTCCAGTAATCCCGACTATACATTTTTCTCCGTGCAACGCATCGTACTTGAAACAAGTAGATTATGATAAGCCCGTCATGTAGACGCGCATCCTACTTGTTACATGTACGACGACGCTAAACGCAAGAGTTATCAAAAGGACTGGATCATTTTGAAGATGCGCTGTGCTCATATCACGCGCGATGGGGACTAAGGTAAGACCCATAGAGGAATATAAGGGCGGTAGTCTATCATCCGAACGGACAACTTACCGATTCTCGGAGCTGGAATCTCACCTTCCCTAAGAGGTAGGCGGATGAAATCAGTCAGTGTAGCACCGGGATTTTATTGAGCGATGCATCCTCGGCACAAGGAGTGCTTTACGACTCGCCGTGACGCGTAAGACACGACGATCCGATTGCTGACGCCAGTTAACGGTACTGACGACGCAGTTGCGTCTCTCGATTTTATAAATCGGCTGACGATCGCGAACGCGATCTCACCGAGAACTCTGAGCAGCGATCACGAAAGCGCACTGTATCACACGAGCTGCATCCGCCGCACAGATGGAACAAAGGAGAAGCTGCGGTGGCGCAGGACCGGCAGCCGATTGATCTCGGATCGTTGCATCGCGTGTGCGCGTCTTCGCGATCTCGTCGCGTCGCCCCTTCGACTTTCGTTCCCAAGAACGAAGGAGGAAAAGAAACGAGGGGACGGTCTGTGCTGAAAAATAGACAGCAGTGTTGTCTCACGCGGTTCCATCTTCTAACGTGCGGACGGACTTGCGTTGAGTCCTGCGTGCCGAAAGGATACTTCCCAAGATAACGCAGAGTCCTTGCAATGAGTTTGCATTATTAACGAGATCGATCGGCCCGTTGTCTTAACGCTGAATTCGAAGAAGAGAGTATTCGTACGATAATATGTCTAATATGTTTTTGCTCTTTTTACTTTCGGTAAAACGTCATCACACCTGGAGTATAGAGATTATGGAGTCGCGTGCAGGCTCGATACACTCGCGGACACAAATGAAGCGTCGAGGAAGTCTAATAGGATTAGACACGGAACGAAGATCGGCAAAGATTACCAAGATTGTGTGGATGAAGAACGTGGTTTCGCGGGGCTCGGTGGAAACGCGAATGCTAGGATGCGCGCGTTCCGGCGGCTGCGCGTGTACTGCCCGCAGCCGCTATGCGCCTGGGACTCCCTTTTCCCATCCGCCCCTGACCGTTCTCTCTCTCCTTCTCACTCACATCCCAAGCGTCTTCTTATTTTAGGATCCGCGTGCGTGCTTGCTTGCCTGTCCGCCAGCCAACGAGCCAACGAGCCAACCAGCCAACCCGCTCGCCCGCCACAGTGTTCGGATATCTCTTACTCCTACACTGTTCTCCAGCTTCATTTCTCCGGGTTCTCTTTTCACATAAAATAGCAAATATACCCCTCCTCTCTCTCTCTCTCTCTCTCTCTCTCTCTCTCTCTCTCTCTCTCTCTCTCTCTCTCTCTCTCTCTCTCTCTCTCTCTCTCTCTCTCTGTCAGACTTTGTCCAATTTTGCCTTTGGCAGCCGTGCATACTAGCCATAGTAACGGTGCAGGAGCTGTACGGCGCACACGCTGAAAAACCATAGTCTTCCCTATCAACGGGCTAAAGAATACCAGGTCAATATGTCCACAGATTTAGGATATTGGGTTCACCATTTCGATAAACACGGAACAGAAGAACATGTGCAAAGAGAGAGAGAGAGAGAGAGAGAGAGAGAAATGGTGGAACGACAGAGAACCATGTTTATGTGGTATTCTGAGATTTAGAATACATAATTTAGCATCTTTTCAAGTTAATTACAGTATGCCGGGATGCTCCAATACGATTCTATTATAGTACGAAATAAAGGTATCGATCTATTATATGTATATCTATTTACCTGTCCCTCTACTTTAGTACGACTCTTCGCTCCTTTTAGAAGTACTTTACTCTCTGCGGAATTTTTCGCGCCTAATAGTTGGAGCTTTAAAAGTCCCAAGAGCCCAGCTGTGCTAGCCGCAGTATGCCGATTGGACGAGTCGTACTAGTATGTTCTACATATCAGTATCAGTGAGAACAGAAGAGTAGCACGGGAATGACATCCCGCGTGCCAGACGATTCCCTACAATGACGTGGCAGCTACAAAAATTCTATTTCTTTGTGGGATATATGTGTCTCAGCAATATTTCCTTATCCTCCGAGATTCTCCATCGCGTCCAGCATCTTACCACTAGGCGAGTTCGCCATTTTTTTAATGGGCTATAATAAGTGTTGCGGCTGTCCTTTCAAGAGGTATGCATCCAGGTCTCCAGATGATTCGTCGTCTATCGCATTCACGTTTTTCCCCCGGAATTCGGAAGTTATGCCGTTATCTGCTGATACAAACGCGGCATTCGGCAGCCCAAAGTTTTGAGTCAGTGATGGAATTTCCAACGGAGTCCAACGACAGTTTAGATATATGGTATGTAGGTATGTAATGTATACATGTAATAACTAATAACCTAATAACACTGATAGAAATAACTAAGAACATTGCGCAATAGATATATACAACACCATGTATTTCACCTACCAATTCGATTGCATTGCATATTGCATATTATGCAGACAAGGTGGAATGTGTTCCTCGAGAAGAAGACGATTACACTTAGAAAGTGTCATGGTGCGAAAGAAAGGAATGAAAGAAAGGGGCAGGATTTGTAGGTTCGAGATAACCCGAGTATGCCTTTCAGTGGTTCCTTGGACGAGAGAAGGAAAATGTGACGGATGCTCATATACGAAAAAACCATCAGTGCTGATAAATAAAACGTGAGCACCCTCTAACGACTGTGTATAGATATATATACTTCCCTGGATATTCTTATTATCCGTGTATGTACCCCGTACCCATCCGTAGGGATGTCTTCCCATGTCAACCGGTCTACGGGTACGAACCACACTCGGCGTGTCGCACGTATCACAGCAACACACCTCCGAGCCGCTCGCTCCCTCCCGCATTCGTTCATTCACGCATATTCGCGCTCAGTGTGACTTACACCAACGCAAAACGCACTTCAGGCAAACAAAAGCAGCGTGCAACCCCTTATGGCTTCCTCGCTCTTGCGCCAGTATCGTGCCACTGCACATCCGCTCTTTCTACGTGACGCATCGAATTGTTCACGTACGAGCTGGTTGGCTGCCATCTGATTTCGGATCGTCCTACGTACTTTAGGTCAGTAGATACGAGCTTCGGCTCGTTTAGGCTACAGTCTACAGAGACGCATGACGCTTTCACATTTCATTAACCCTTAAATATGGCCACTTGACACCTTCGCCGAATTATTTACACGAAAATATCACTCGTTCATTTACCTCCAATTATTGTTCTGCTACCGTGAATACTATGGGGTGTAGATTGATGATCGTTGATTCTTGCCTTGACAAAAGTCTCTCTCTCTCTCTCTCTCTCTCTCTCTCTCTCTCTCTATGTATACATATACATATATATATCACACTACCGGTTCTCCAGCATGCACCACAGCACCATCCCCTATTCGCTGATGACTTCTTCTCCAAGTATCGCCTCCTTTCGTTTTCTCAGTTTAGATGGCTTACTCGCGGAGGAGTCTAATGCAATCTCACGTCCTTTCCTGACCTCCATATAGAATAAGATTCAATGTAACAGAGCATCGTCACGGGCCTCCATCCGGAAGAAGTGACAAGCTGCTACTCCTCGTTAAATGGTTGGCAAATTATTGTATAGTAATAACGAAGGTAGCACTAGCTGTGCTATTGGGGGTAGGCATAATAGCTCATAGCACCGTCTTACGTACAGGTCTTGCAACTTCCATGGAGGGGTAGTCTTCTTAAAGAAGCATCTTTCTTTTCGCCTCACGACCACAAGAGGCGTTGGGATCAAGCTACCCGTTCCTATTTCTCTCTCTCTCTCTCTCCCACAGCCAACTGCAGAGCGAGATAGATAAAGGATCACTCAATCACAGCGACGCTTGTGACTAAAAGTTAAAATGCATCCAGCTCCTTTAAGACGGCTACCCCCACTGCTGAAAATTGGGCGAGTTGCAAGACCCGCATGTAAGACCGTGGCTCATAGCGAAAGGTGGCACACGTCAGCATAGACAGTTTAGGGCGGAAGGAAACGATGTACCCGCGAGAAGTAATTTGAGTTGGTTGCTGTGTTCACGGTTGTCGAAAATATCTAGAATGGCTTACAAGAGCCGTGCCTACTTAAACACTTACCCTTAAACATCAATGAGAATCGAAGTGACGCCTTAAAGTATCCAAGAGACACATCTGAAGAAAGCAATTTTTTAAGCTTGATTGAATTTATTCTTGTGCTTCCGTAATCAACCTCTGCGGGAGCCCCATATAATATTATACCTTTACGGGGCCATAAACGAATGAAGGAGGAAGAAACGGAAATTCGAACGCATAGTAGAAGGAAGCAGAGCTCGAGATAAAATCTGTAGAATTTAGGGGAATGGGGAGGGGGGCAGGACCTGACGCTGCTCGCTCGTCATTAGATTTCTCGCATCCCTTTTTTATTTCTCTCGATGTGGCATCGCAATGTCAACCAGCTCGACTCTTGCCGGGGCGATGCTGTTTAACTAAGAACGAGTTGCTACGCGAAAGGGCGAAAGAGCGAGGGCGTAGGACGATAACGGCTATTCGCTCTGCAGCTATCTTAAAGACCTTAAAAACGACATCTTACCAGAGTCACGGGAAATGGCTCTCGCAATCTTTTCCTTGAATGCGGATGTCGAATTGGCCGGGTATTCACTGGATATTAAATGAAAACATTGCGCGGAATTGTATGGCGAATCGGGGACGGAGGACGCAGGACACGAATGTAACCCTAATATTTGCCAAGACACATACCTATAGCAGAGCAGCCATCCGCTAAGCTGACTTCTCGCTTTTGCATCCTATTTTATGACTCTCTTTCTCCTTCCACTTGACTCTCATACATTTACAGGACAATCCGACAACTACTTGGCGAGACCACTTTGCATCTTCATACAACTAAACGGTAGTGTCTATACACTTTTGTCTCTTAAAAAAATCCACCGAAAAATCGTTAATAAATTCCGCATAGCACGATGATCGGCACAGCGTAGACGCGCAAACGAACAGGTAGTCAAAAAGTACGGTACGTGTAGATGTTTCCTTGCACGAAAATTAAAATGTTATGTGATCGATATTATGCAATTCCAGAGGTTTGATTAATAATTATTCGCTGGTGGAAATTTCGCGATACTTTGATCGAGTATCATGCAGCAAGAGGGTGCACGCGGATAGCGGATGGCGGATGAAGGGTGCAGCAAAAGGAACCAATAGCGCAGGGTTTTACTAGACGCTTCACTTGGCTTGCATAGAAACTATGAGAAAGCCAGACTATGCATAACGATATAACGACATAACGACGACGACGACGACCAGCGCAGTGCAGCGTACAGTACGTCGATGGCAGGTACCATGTAATTGCCGAGCGGTTCCAGCATGAGAACCTGTAGGAGAATCTATAGGCGGATAGGTGTGCGTAGATATAGCACTCGCGCACGCACGCACGCTGATAAAGGTGCAAATGTCGCACAGTACGTTACGCGCGCGTACGCACCGCAGCCGCACGAGGCAGGCGGTCGCGGTGCATGCAATTAAATTGCCGTTTGCACTCAGTCCACTTCTTTCTGGCTCTCTACTTACCGTTTATTAATTAACGCCGTATCGAAAATAATTACATATGTAACGAGCGACTTGCTGCCACGACGATTCGACACAGTCGGATCGTTACTATAGTTATAAAGCAGTCTGGAATCCTGAGTAGTGGCGTCGTGCCACTGGATTTTCAGGACAGTCACTGGTATTAATCCATGCGTTCTTGCCTTAATAATTATTCACGAGTGTTAGCCAGTGAAAGAAGGCGGTTTAATTGACGGAGGTCTCTGTCCCTAACGCATCGGGCACGCGAATCGCAGGATCGTTTTTATTCTTTAAAATTTTTCGATTAACTACCGATTGTCAGATCGAGTGCCACGTCGAATTTCAACATCCACCTTCACCCAGCTGATGTTGCGTCACGATACGGAATAAGTTTTGTTTCTGCTCAGAAGGCATGCCCTGCTGTGCTCCTATAGCAGAGAATGGCGATGATCGTTCAATGGAAATATTGCAGTCCAAACTTGAGAAGTTCGTGCGGAAGGTGTACGAAGGTCTAAAAGTTTGGCAGTAGCAAGTCAATTCGGAACTTGCCAAAGCCATACTCTGTTCTAGTTGCTCGAAATTGATTCTCGCAAGAAGGAGCGAGAGAAGAGAATAGGGGGAAGGAACTTCCGTTTCTCTGACTGTCACTTGATTTCACTTTCAAAGTAGCAACTCTGTTTATCTTGAGTTTTGATGAAACTTGACTGGGATTTCAATTATTTTCTACTACTTTCACCTTTCCTCCGCTCGATGTCAGCCTTTCACTGGAAGTACAATCAAAATAAGAGCTCGGAAGTATCGATTGCTGACGAGTGTTCATCCCGATCGATAACCGTAGCGCAATGGATTCGTTACTCTAACTGCTATAAGATAATGCGGATGCGAATAAAAGTTTTGACATTTCCGTGAAATGTCTTTGGGATTTTGGCAAGTGCTTCCTTCTAGCTCTTCTACCCCGAGTGTTGAAAATCGAAAGGTGCGCAGAAAAGGTCAGATTTTAAAATAGTATGCCAGCGAAAGCCGGAAGAAGAAAAAACGAACACGAGGAAAATCGAGGAAAATATTGTGAAGATTGTTTGTTTATCCGCGACAGGTCTCACAGTGCGTCAAGCTAAAGGAGGCTGAATGACGTACCGCGAAGCAGTTCGCGTTCCCTTCGCGGAAGGATTCGCATTATTCGAGCGTTTGCTCGTGATGCCGCTTACAGAAGCAGGCGACAAACGAGATCCCGCGAGAGGAGATAGTGGTAAATTGGGAGAAAACGAAGCCCTCTGCCGGGTCTTTATTCCATTAAACCAGGGATTCGTTCGTTCAGACGCTCCCGCAGCCAGCCAGACAGACTGTCACTTGTTTCAAGTTCTTCGCTCTTTCCTCCTCTCACTCCTTCATCCGCCTTCCGTCACCGCCTCTGTACTCCTCTCGCTCTGACGCACCGTATGCGCAACCAGCACAACCAGCAGAACTTCTACCACCTCTACCACACCTTTACTCCACATGCAATGCACACCTTCTGTCCCTATCCCGCGTAGTCCCTTTCACATTACACAGCCAACAGCCAACAGCCCAGCATCGAGTCACAACTCTTTTCGATATTCAAAAGCATTCGTCCAATAACGCGAGAATGTAAATGTGGCTCGGGTGCTCGGAGCAGAGCAAATAACGGAGAATCTCCGAATACAAGGGGCTTTGACAAAGCTGCGCCGAATTCGCAATTACAACTAGGCGGATATATGCGACGCTGAGGTTTCGCTACTTTTCAGGAGGATAGCACTCCAGAGAGACCAGGAGCAGTCCGTCCTTTCAAAGTAATGAGAATTATCCTAAATCAGAAATCCCGACAAAATATTCCGACTGATTTATTATATTACTACTTATTGTTGTTATTGTATCTTTCAGACAACCTAACGCGAATCCTCTGCAACTTATGACGCCGTAATGTAGTTAGTTTGAGAAAAGCGTGTGTCCTCAAAGAATGAGCGAGAAGCAGCAGTTTAATTGTAAACGTAGGTACAACTTGGCTACAATAATGACACATTAGAGAAACGAACCGAATTCGAGCTCAAGTTGACAGTCGATATCGTCGATGCGCAAATTGATCTTAATTTAAAATCAACATAATTTGGCACCATAAGTTGCAGAGGACTCATGCCTGGCCATCTGGGTGTCTGGCTATCTTGGCTTGTTATTAGGGATTTCATACTTGTGCCATATACTATACACGCGATTGTCACAATGTATATTGTAAATAAATAGTCTGTGGTCAATCTAACATAAGTCTATGTGCAATTCCCTTTTAATTAATTTAACCCAATTATGGATCCCCAAGGCGAAATCTTATTTCAGGAACTGCTCAGCCAATTGGAAGTTACACGTGTTTCTGTCAGCCCTCGTTTAACTGGAATCTTCGAAGGACATGGCGTGAAACTGGATATGTACATGAGAAATAGGCAGGCTAAACGAGAGCGAAAGGGATGGTCATACGGAGAAGTAGAGCATGTAAGAGCAGGATAGTATATGACTACGTGTGGTAATGGAGACTCAGTGCAACCCCTGTCAATTCAGAATTTTAGATCGTATACCCCATAGATAATTACTAAATACGTTAGAGATTAGAGGGAGGACTCAAGGAAATTGATAGTATGCCTCGTGCCTACAAAGAATTTATGCACAAAGGACTCACAATATCGCGATAAAGTATCCTATCGTGCTTTGCATAAGCGTCGAACCAAGAGACGAGATAAGGTCGCCGACGAGACATGTCGAATCAACCGACATTCGAAGTTTTCGTGACTTTGCACCGGCCTGAACCACGAGATGCATCTGGCCTATAAGGCAGATTGTCAGATTGACGCTTCGGAATTTGGAGATTAAAGAGATAATAAGAAATCTTAAAAATTTAAAGATACTAGCACTGCGAGTGATAGCCAAAGAGGAAGAGCACTTCAAGCTTTAGGACTAAAAACTAGCTCGCGTCCCTTGAGACTCCGTTCATGCAAAATATCCGCGTGGCCTCGTGATTACCATATATCATCCGGCATTCCGGAAGTCCGGAAGGATTTGTGTCGCTGCGAGCACGTCGTGCCCTCTTCCACTCTTTTTTCGTTCACTTCCGTCCTCTTTCGTTCTCTTCCGTTCCCTTACGAAGATAATCAGTTTCAACAGGAAGTACGCACCTGGCAAAATTCACGATTGTTGCTGTTTGAACACAGTAGAGCAGACGAAGCTGAATAACACGAGTTTAGCATAAAAAGCGTCAAAACTCGACGCGTGATGCATTACAAACTTTACCCTGTAGTTTTTATTTAAAAAAAAAAAAAAAAAAAAAAAGAAAAGGTATGAGCCTACCAGATGACGCTCGTGTGAAAATATGCTCCTAGTGAGCACAGAGAGGATTCGCTTGCGAATCACGAGCGAGCCATCCGCATTGCAACTGAAAAGTATTGAAGGCGAAAGGCGAAGGAGATGCAACTTGCCAGCAAACTCGAAAAGGGAGCAATCAGAAACCATGGACCTACATACGAGTAGGTACCGTATATGTATCTACATACGGATATACTGTACATGAGTACTGCATCTACGTGTAAATGCAAGTAGGTGCTCCATCTCCACGGGAGCTATGTTCCCTTCGCTTACTAATCACGGTAAAAGCCACCGCCCCGATATACATATATCCAACGTAGCTCCTTCTTACCTTACTTAATGGGAAATATGAGACGTGTTACTTTTTTTTTTTTTCCCGTAGGAAAACCACGGAGACATTGCGCCGTCATACTCTCAATGTTCTACCTCCAAAATTATGCGAGGCTCTCTTCCTTATATTCTCATCCTGGCTTTGCTCTTCCAAGCATACACTTCTGCCGTTCTCTTCCTTCGCACCCTCTCTTCTCGCATCCTTGCTTTCCCCGCTTGCACACTGCAGCTTTCCTCTGCTTTCTTTTGCCTTCTCCTCGCCACGTTATAGGGCAGCGATGCCGCGTTGCAGCAAGTCCAGTACCAATTGGCGGTAGTACCTGGCACGTGAGAAAGTAAAGAGTAGCAACTCGCAGACGGGCTTATGGCGTTGGGGCAGTAGCGATAATACCAACTCGTCGCCGTCTGCCGACACACTTAACTTTAAGTTGCCTGCTCCTTTGGGGAGAATTTCCCACCGACCGACTCGAGCTTAGTTCCACGAGAAAACTCTCTTGTTAGCTACGGATGCCGCACGAGACATTATTTCTAACAATGCTCGCTTCTCCACTACACTTTGATTTCTTTGCCATTTCACATCTCTTCGCTACAGTCCATTATTCCAATTCATTGTCATTTCTTCCACCTTTTCAATCTTCCGTGCATTAGAAAATTAATTCCATCCTCTCACGGCTGACGGTATTAAAGTCATTGTTCATTTTACTATGCAGATTTTGACACAACTTTTTCACTGACGTGGTTCTCGATGTCTCTCGGGCGTTATTTCTCCTATCCTCGATAGAGTAATAGGCTATTCGTGCAATTTCGTACATTTATTTGGAGAATATTCATGCTACAAGAATCATGTTATTCGGGGGAAAAAAAAAAAACGAAAAAAAAAATAGAATTAAAGGACAAATTGCGCTCTCGTTGTAGTTTCGAAAAGTTTTCAGTGGTTCGACCGGTCTCCATTTTGAAAGCAAGGGGCCTCTAAGGCTGCGCGCTCGTTGAACCAGCCCCCTCGCTAGATGCACTTTTGGGGTAGCAGCCAGCCAGCCAGCCAGCCGGCCCTGCTACTAGGCTGTGCTTCAGGACTCGAGTATCCACCGAGACGAGAAGGGTGATATCTACCCTCCTAACCTCTCCGTATAGGGTCATACTTAGCCCTGCGCTTATGCCAACTCGGCCTTTATTCGATGTCACGACCAAGAGCTTCTTCCAAAATGGGGTTTCAAAAAGCCGTAATTCACATCCAGGAATTTACGTCTATTCTCATCGAATGAGTTTCTTTGCAATTTTTACTCAAAGATCGAAGCACTTACGAGACGATGATAACGTACCATACAGCTGCACCTGTTGAACTCGCAATAGTTATTATTAAAATTCAATAGAAACTATTCATTGTCAATAGTGTTTACTATTAGAAAATAATAGTAACTGTTCGGGAGGTTTTCATTCAGAATAGTTACCATTGAAGTTCAATAGTATTTATTAATGATGTGCAAAAGTAACTATTGGGGCGTTGTTAGGTTAGATTAGGTTAGGCTAGGTTAGGTTAGGTTAGGTTAGGGTGCATAGTACTTCGGTGTAGTTATCTTTTGAAGTAGTTCAATGGTGAAATTCAATAGTTTGCCGATTTGCACATTTTTTCTTTTTAACTATTTTGCGTCTTTAGAACATTCACTTGTTTGATCTCTTGATTTACGGAAGGGACCGGACAATCCTGTGGTTACTTTCGTCAAACTTAACTTCTCGTGCGTATACAAGGAATTTTTCCTTCTTTTACTGGTTTCTCCATTCACTCGGTAGCCATCGCAGTGCGTTGATGTCCTCTCGCTACTCGAAAAAACACACTTTCAGGACTCGCAACGTGAAATAGCGCGTCCGCCAACTGAAGTGATCCCTTTTGTTTAGCTTCGTTAGTGTTCATGTTCGTGTAGAGAATGTTGGAAGCCAATAGGTCTGTTCTCGTTACCTTAGACTTTCTGCACTTTTCAAAAAGTAGAATTTCTTATTGGACGATATTCTTAAGTAACCAATGAGAATCTGAATTTTATTAAAGCGCCGAAAGTGTAGGTTACGAGAACAGACCTAATAATTCAGACTTGATTGGTTATTTTTTTTGTTTTAATCTGAGACGAGATATTATACGAGATATTTTTTTATCTGAGATACTTTAATCTCACGAGACTAAATTTCAGATTTACGCGCTCGATGTGAATCGCGCAGGATCGCCTCGCATTTGTCACGTGCTTTCACTTCGTAATTAATTCGAAAACCTTTCGACAGTATAATCGGAAAGTAAAAAATAACCTATTGACTTGAATTTCTCGAGAAATACATGGAGCGCGTGAGGAAGGTAAAAGACAGAGTGTACATTTTTAGTATACAGATATTTCAGATTTATTGCGCATTTTCTTTCTTTTCTGCGTGTAAGGCTTTCTCATACGCTGATAAGGAATCTTCAGGAAGACTCACCAAGCACCAGTATAAAGTGGCGATGATCGCAGCATTCGGATACAGACCGGATAGCGTACGACCAATGTCCTTATTATCGCCTGCGATTAATTGACTGATGATCAAACTTATACTTCGCTTTCAGTTGGAGATTAAGCACGTCTTTCAACGATATTATCCGTGCGAAGCGATAACCTTGCAGGACTTTGAGTGTTGCTCGCGAAAAAAAGTGTCGGTGAGCAAAATGACCCTCACGGAAATTTGCATCGCTCATATGGACAAGGATCGTAAGCAGTGACGAGATGCACGAGCCACTGCAAGGCAATATGGGTTCAGGACTCATTTGTTTCAGTCCAATGTTACTTGACGGTTGAGGATTTGCGTACGGCTTGCGAGACCTCCGATTTACGAGTAGATTTTGCAGTTTTCGCAAGGATCTTCAGAGAATTGGATCGCTTCAAGAGAGGCCACGTAGGAATCGAAGAATTCATATCTCTGCTCGAAGTAGTTTCACTCGGCAAATAACAATGTCTTTATTTTTGTACACCAAAAATATTTTGTTTTCGCATTACGTATTAGAACTGATAGTATATCATGTTTAGTAGATGGAGGCGGCATCCTTAATCAATATGCAATTAATATTATGCAATTGATTTGACATTGTATTTTTAATTCCATTTTAACACACTCAGTTTACCTGTGATTGCACACTTAGGGGGTAGGATCATTTATCGTTCAAATAGACGCAAGTAAATAGCATCTCCAAATCATGGTATACTTCGTGTCGTTCAAACTCGATATAACTTGGCGTGTCCAGGGCGAACTGCTCGCGTAAGCGCACTCTGGCTTCTTTCCAGTACTGATTTTTGGACAATGTTTATAAACGTGCCATAGGTGGACGTCTCTTTGAGGCAATATGAATTTAAAGAAGACAACGTCATATGTACAGTTAATGGTATTCAGACGGAAAAAAAATACATCTTTACACGCGTCATGTCACATCACTCCTTCTCGGAGAACTCCTGGTTCACTAGGCCGTAGAAGTAAGAATTGGTATCTTGAAGAAGAAAATCCGGCTCGTCAAACTCTAGTATCTTTCCGTCGCCCATTACCAATACTCTATCGCAGTGCATGATAGTCCTTATTCTATGTGCAATAGTAATCACAGTCGCACTTCTAAAGGAGGACTTTATAGTCGTTTGGATGCTCTTGTCGGTTTCTTGATCGACATTGGCAGTCGCTTCGTCGATGCATAAAATCTGTATGCAAAATTACTTAAAAAATTAGAAAACTTGGCTCTAACCGAGTTACAGCAGACATATGGACAACACTCTACCTTAGTACTGTGAAGGACGGCCCTGACGAGACAGAACAGCTGTCTCTGACCTGCGCTTAGGTTACTCCCGCCTTCTTCTAGACTAGCACCGAGTCCGCCCATGCGATAAACGAGAGTATGAACGTTACATTTTTCAAGAGCTTTGTAAATCTGTGAATCTGGATATTGATCAAGCGGATCTATGTTCTCTCGGACTGTTCCCGAAAAGAGAAACGGGCTCTGAGGTATTATAGTCAGTCTGGACCTATGAGTAAAGTTCATGCGATACAGCTTTTCGGTGCGAACAGTGTCTTTGGTTTTGAATCATTACCTTAGCGCGTTGAGTCGTAAATTCTGAATATTAACACTGTCTATCAGTATTTCGCCAGAAGTTACTTCCGTCATTCGGAACAGAGATGCCAATATTGAACTTTTTCCAGCTCCTGTTCTACCTACAATTCCAATTTTTTCGGCAGGTCGCGTCGTGAATGATATTCCCTTTAAGGCAGGCACCAAGTGATCCCTAAAAGTCAGTATTATGATTGATTTCGTATAAGATGTGGGCTGAGATATTGTACATAACGAGATTGTGATACAATTTACCTGTATTTAAGAACGACTTCCCTAAATTCAATAACTCCCTGACTTGGCCAGGCATAAGGTGGACTGTTGCCCGAAATCGTGGGTTCTGTAGGAGTATTCTCAAGATATTCCTTTACTCTCTCCACGGCGATCATCTCCCTCTCGGTCTCGGTAAATGCATTCACGACACCAGATAATAATACAGTCACTGATAACGTATACGTAATGGCGAGTCCTATTAGACCAGGATTTGCGATATCATACTGATGTTGTAATACTGCCATGACGCAAACTCCTGCCAAAAGGGCTACGCCGATGAATTGTAGCCTCAGGGCGAGCCACTGGCTTGCAGCCACTGAAGCGAATTGGGTCTTTTGACTGGCTTCTAGGAAGAGTTCATTCTCACGTTTGAAACGAGGTACTGCTCGAAACGCTCTGATACTGGAGAGTCCTTGCAAGGTTTCATTGAAATGAGTATAAACTGGAGAAAGGGCTATGCTTGCCAACCGTTTCAGTTCCCTTGACGTTAATCTGCAAGAAGGGACGGGTGTAAGGGTAGCGAGATACAAAAAAAAAGACCATGCTGTCCAGAGCGACTTGAAAGCCATTACCACATCGTACCTGTAATGATTCTGGATCCAATGATATATAGGCACCAGTGGCGCCAGTATTAAAAATATCCACGGTAGACCGTAAGCAGTTATGACAATTGATCCAACTAGCCCAAAGAATTGAGCAAACAATATATTTGCGATGAATGGCAATGAATCATCGATTGTGTATGTGTCTGACGAGAACCTATTTAAGATTCTACCGAGTGGCTGAATATCAAAGAAAGTGTTCGCGGCCTGCAAGAAAGGTAGTTGCGAATTACGGGAACTTTTCCGATTGAAATCCAACCAGTTGATGATAGTATAAAATTCCTTACATACCCTGACGACTGTCTTCAAGAGTTGTTTATGCATCAGAATAGCAGCCTGTATTCCGCCATAAGCAAACATGAAGGCCCTTATGAGCGTGAAGAATGTATTGAGCGCCGCGAGAATACCATAAATGGTCAAATAATAATTGATGTTGTCGTCGCTGAGATCCTCTGGAAAATACTCGAGTTTCAAGCTATCGGGCATGTCAGTGGAATTGACGGACATGTTAGCATGAGTGACCCAATAAGACAACCAGAGATCGGTAATATTTCGAGAGATCTGCATGAGTATCATAGATAACAGGATCGATATAGCGAGATAACGACCGACGGCGAAGACGTAACACGCGTAAACATTAAATTGCACGTTTCCCTTCTCAGCGAATTCCCGCTCGAGCATAGGATCCGTTTCACTCTCGTCCAGATCGTCAAGCTCCTCCTTCGATGAATCTTTGATTGACGTCACGACGAGATCGGACTCCATCGATTCCGTGGACAATAGATAATCCTCCAAGTCTCGTAAAACGTCACTTGGCTTTCCGTGCCTAACAATTTTGCCTTTTGACATCTCGATAACCAAATCAGTATGAATCAAGTACTGCGTTTGATGGGTGCAGATTATCCTAGTCTTATTGTTCAAGAGTCCGAGGACAACGTTTTGGAAGACATGGCGTGCCACTTTAACATCTAAAGTGGCGAGAATATCATCCAGCAAATATATGTCCTTATCGGCATAAACTGCACGTGCCAGTGTTATCCTTGTTTTTTGTCCACCGCTCAGGGTATTTCCGGCCTCACCGATAATAGCCAAATCGCGCTTTGGCAGAGCGTTCAGATCGTCAGTGAGGGCACATGCCTTCAGTACGAGTCTGAAAATAAAATTTCGTTGCGCCCCATACCATTCTCATCTCAACCGAATTCTCGTTAATAAGTATTAACTTACTTGTATTTATTGTGATCGTATGCCTTTCCAAATAAAATATTATCTCTAATGGTGCCTCTTTGGAGCCACGGCGTTTGCTTGACATATCCGAATCCTTTCTCAAGATTTCCTATAGCCATTATGCCGCTGTCTTTCGTAATTTCGGCTAAGATTGCATCAAGAAAAAGACTCTTACCACTGCCCACTTTTCCCATTATTCCGACCAGTTGACCCTATAGATAATTGCATGCGAGGAATTCGTCAGAATTGCGTAACGAAACGGCAAGTTCCTGGAAATGTGTGCTACCTTTTTCACAGTTACATTGAGATTTCTCAACGCAAACGTTCCTTCGTCCTCTGAAGTTACACTCCTTCGGCTCTCCGAACAGGAAGGCGGATGAACGTTAATCTCATTTGGCCCGGAAAGTGCTGTCGACGCGGACTCACTTTCATGAAAGCTACTGGCGCTAAATGTAGCATTTTTTAGCATGACGTCCGTGCCGATCGGTGGATCGGAATAATATTCAGACACGTGCACTTCTGGCAACTGAAAATTTAAAAGACCAACATCGTCAGCTGCGGAGCACTAAAGCGTTATCAGAATCGAACAAAAAAGACCTCTGCTTACGTCCAGTATTCTTTGAATTCGCTTGATGGAAACCCAAGCCTCAGTGATACCATTGAGAACCCATGGAAAAGCGTTCAATGGTCCGATTAGCATATTGAGTAGCGCCATACTCGTGAAGACTGTCTTGGCTGTGAGTTTGTTGCCAAGAAAGACGTATGTGGAGAATGTTAGTATGGAAATGAGAACAGGAGTAGTTGCCCAAAAATAGACACAAAGTGCATCCAGATATTTTCGACTTTTCAAATATTTTATCTCATTTTCTCTAAATTCTATGGAAAGAATGAAAATTAGACTGGAAATTATATAGGCAAAGTATTACCCCACAGAGAGACGCAAATAACAAGCAATCGAGCGAACTTACTCAGGATGCTACGCAGGAAGTGCTCCTCCCACACGTTTAACTTGATTGTCGTAATACCCCGTAGAACCTCGCCCGTTAAACGGACTCTCTGATCTTTACATTTCATCAGTTTCGTACTGAGTTTACCAATTTTGTTGGCGATAATCTTATTCACAGGAATAAGAAAAATGGCAAAAGCAGCACCGGTCAAAAATGCGATTCCTATTTGATCGTAGAGAAGGTACAACGTCACGACTAACTGAAAAGATAGCTCGCATCGATCGACAGACATGGATAGTAGTATACGCGATGCAAGTTAGTTAATACGGGGGGCGGCCTAAAAAAAAATGTTTTACCTGTAGGGGTATACTCCACATCGTGTGAAAACTGGGACAGCTATTCACAACTCTATCGGTGTCGGTACTCATAAAATTAATGATTTCGCCGAAAGTGAAGCGCCGATTTATCTGTACCCTCGTGGAGTGCAGAGTCTTGCTGTAAACTAGAGTCACGATGGCTGCGCGTATCTTCAGGCCCACGATGGACATCCAGAATGTAAAGTGAGCGTTGCAAAACGCACCTGCAAAATAACATAGGAACCTTTCCATTGACGAACGCTCACTTCCAAGCGGAAGGTTCGAGATCTTGTGTATGCGTGCTAAATTGATGACTCACCGACTAGGGTACTGAGAAACATTAGCAGTGCGTACAAATATCCGTATATGATTGGTTCGTTCTTATCCTCTATAAAACCGACTAGCCTGCTGAGTAGTACGGGACCCATAAAACCGGAACAATCAGCAATGAACTTGAGAATTCCGATCGAATAAAATTGCCAGCTAAAGCACTTGTGAAGAAGCCAGAGCAACGATACTGTGGTAGTCTCGGAGGATAGAACCTGAGATTCCGGTACATTCTCCAAGGATCGGCCATTGAGTGCACTCCTTGGACAGTTTGGCTGAAAAATGTGTTTCGGTTAGTCAGAACAGAGGCAATGGGTGTTTTTCTTTTACCGACACACTTCGACATACTCGTGTTTCATTTACGGCTTTGGAGGATGGTTTGAGCCTGATTTATGTGACGTTTTAGCTCGATCCTCTTTGCCCATTGGTCGTAGCCTGGTACCCTTGGTGTGCAAGGTTCATAAGTCGTAAATGAAACATGAATGGAAACCGAACTGTGCTCTGTCGCGTATATTTAAAAATTTACCACCATATTCTGTATGTGTTGATCGATCTCATGAGCTATCATCGCGGTACTAATGTGTTCCGGCAGATCATAAAGGTCGTCCGAGTGATTTAACAATCCTCTTACGCCCTTCTGCATCAGCGGTGTTACCCAATGAAAGAGAAGTTTTGACGTCAACGTGATATCCTCCATCGCCGTCCCAAGGTAGCTCGGATCCTGCTGCTCCAGAAAGCGAACGTAGGAGGAACCGGGAGTATTCAATAAGGCCGTTCGCTCTCCTATCTGAAAAGGGACGTGTTTCTTGTCACTTGTGATATTACTATTTGCTCAATAGTTGCTATAATGTGCACAGACAGTACGCATAATATACTACGTGTATCCCTGCGTAAAGAACTTACACATGAGTAACGATATATGTATATCGACACACCGTTCGCATCTTTATGAGATATGGAGGCGATAGTGTGCTTACCTGATTATATCTTGAAGGCCTCGAGTGATCGTTCAAGCCATAGCCCGGTATCAGCGTCATACCGTACAATATTAGAAGCGTCACAACGCTAATACTGAACCCCAATGATAAGTTTGGTAATATGTCATCCGCGGTTTTGTAATTTACGTGAGAACGTAATAAGAGTATCGACACGCCTGTCAATAGGAAGATCAATGCTCTGATCGCTACCGGACCACGCGGATTCAATCCACTCCCTTTACGTAGGCTTAAAACAAAACAGAAATGAACGACCCACGCTAGTCCTTCCGTTCCCGCCACTAAATAGTCAATGGGCTTTGCTGAAGTTGCTTTGTCCTTGACCCTCATAACGTGCCCCTCGTAATCATACTCTTTCGACGGTTCCGCAACACTCGCTGCGATGCTGGCTACGTCGTCATTGTCAGCGTTAGAAAATATTGTTTTCGCAATGCTGACGGTTTGATTTAGTCCATTTTGAACTTTCTTTGCAACTTCTTCCATCTTTGCAACGAAGTCTACATTGTTAGTGGATGTCGGCGATGCAATGTAACTGGTTGTTGTCGTCGCTTCAACTTTCACACCAATTTCAGTGTCGATGGGGGGCAAAGTTCTTGTATTGGTGAGTATAATGTATGCCCTGATTATAGGAAGCACAGCCAAGCAGGCAGTAAGAAAAAGTCGTATGTCTATGGCATAAAAAGATTGTTGGTTTCGTGTCAATGTCATACCGCGTTTTCCACAATAGTATGCAGAAATTATGGCTATGGAAATCAGCACAGGAATCTGCAAGAATTGTAATTTTTTAAATTCTCATGAATTACCTAGTTTTACATGTATGTGGTACTGTACTAAATAATTACATAAAAAGTTGATAACCAACCTGAAGGCACAACTGCTCGAAGCATAGTCCCAAGTCATGCGTATTAGGATTCAGAGGTGTTATACCTCCCGTAGTACCACAAAGCTCTGTCCAATTCCATAGCCATGGATGTCCATCGCCAGAATTAATCCAAATTCCATCCATGTTGTTATTTCAACAGATTTATTCTATTGCTATCGTAATAAATTTATAACATTCTTGATATTGCAATACATGCTGCAAAAAATACAGAGCATATATAACTTTGACAGTCACAACTAATCCATGCGACACAACTTATGGTTACTTATTCATACGTTAATTTATTTTTTTAGACAAATTTCGTTTATACTTTTTTTTTCGCTTATGATTTTCGATACACGCAAAAGGATTAAAAATTGATACCTGATCACTTATTCTAAACTTTGGGGACGGCTCTCGACTGCAGATTGTCAGATTCGATGAGACATTTGTGAGGTTATAAGAACAGTTTAAAGCACGGTCTTGTGTACAAGTCTGGGCCAGTCTGGGCACTTCCCTATCTTCACCACGTTGTAGCTTGTAACCGTAATGTGGACGGTTCTGCCCGCAATCGCTAGTGTCTGCTAGTGTCAAAGAAACCTGCTAACACAGCACATGCGCATCCGTAAATTCACTGCAACCTCTTATCTCCGATTCAAAAGGAAAGTTACACACACAAAAACCGACGCGATACCAATTAAATAAAACTTTGATTAGTTAAACACATAAAGAATTGATGATTTAAAAAACTAAAGTTAAATGGACCAATTCACCTAAGAGTAATCAAATATAAAACAGTCATTTTTTGCTTGTGTCGTAACTTTTTTACTAAATTTATTTATAACTCCTGTGAGATTTTGAAATGCAAATTCCTATCATTGTGATTCAAGCAGGCACGATGCACTTTCTGGTCATTGTTACTTTTTTCAGTTCTAATCACGGTGTATTACACATTACGAACAAAGCTGCAGGTTCCGTATTCAAGAAAGAGATAACTGCGCACGCGTAATGCTACCACGTGATAGGCTCTTTCAACACTAACGCCTCTTGCGGTAGTGGCCACCGTATCGTTACGTGTTTTCGGCTAAGTGCCCAGACCTGTATACAAGACCGTGATTTAAAGCAATTTACATGGCTTGAAGCCACTTGAGCACTTGAAGTGACTTGAAGCAATAACAGCAGTAGCAAGAGGTTATAAGCGTGTCTTATTTCAGTTCCTCTAGAGGCATGAGGTTTGAAATGGATAAGTATGTAATAACAATTAGTAACAAAGATTAATGGCAGGAGGGTTACTTACAATTACTTCTATTTAACTGCAATACTTGTATGATATAGATTCTTATAAACGATTTATAGTATAATGTGTTATCATATGATATGCTTATTTGTAGATTTTGCAAGTGAACAAAAAGAAAGAACTAGGAGAGTGACAAAAAGTATTATTAAAAAAAAAAAAACATGAATTCAGATTCTAGAAATCAGTCTATAAACGATGACCTGAGAACATGTCAAATGCAACATTCGGATGATTGTTTACTTCTGCAAAGTGAATTGTTGGATTATGTTGCAACGTCAAATGCTATTTTCAAAAGTCAACAAAAACGAGATCCTGAATTATCGTTTGATGAAAAGAGGACAATCGCAGCCGAAATTTTACAAAAGAGTCACTGTATATTTCTTTCCAGATTTGGATATTTTCTGAAAAAAGAACATTTATGTTACTTTGAAAAAGCCATGGCCAGTGATCATGAACTTACGTATCGCATAAACAGACTCCGTAGATACTATAATAGCTCTACAAGACAAATTGATGTAAAGAATAGAAGATATCAGGCTTTAAAGTTACTCATTGAAGATGGTGATTACTTTAGCGAAACAGAAATGATGAAACGCAATCCACTTTTATATGAACAACTGGTAGGACAGTATCTGACGGAAGATCAAAAAAAAGCAAGAGATAATATTGACACTACAAATGTAACATTTGTAAGTCTACTGATGGAGGGCATTGAAAGAGATGGATTAAGAAACTTGAAAAAAGCTCAGGAAGATGCTGAGGACAATGTTGTGGAGGAAAATGAATCTGACGAGGAGTTGGATGAGGAACATTCTTCTATTGGTCGCAAGGGTGCAAGTGAATTGAGGTGGGGGGAAATCATAGATGCATCTATGGACTTGTATCGGAACGCGCAGAAGGACAAACGTATGGATATGTTGTGGACAAGAATTCCTAATGAAGAAAGGCAAATGCTTAAACAAGAGTTTGTCACGAATATGTACCAAAGCTTTTTGGATGGGAAGGACATCGATTTTGATTATAGGTACGTATTAAGGAGTATACAGATGAAAATAATGTATTCCGATAACATTATACTTCTAGCGCTGTGGATGATAACGAGGCATACGATAACGTTGGTTTGCGAACTCAAGACGAGGAGGAAAAGTACTTTGATTCGGAGTCCCCGAAAACCGTTTTACCTACAAATGGTAAAGAGCACAAAATAACTGATCTGGAATCGGAGGACGAGTTGGACGCCTACATGAAATCACTGGAGGATAAATGAACTTCAAGTTATTAGTGACTATGTGTGGGGAACCTAAAATTTATTGCATATTCGTTATTTAGTCAGTAGGAGTCGTCATCGGCGAACTCCTAATAAGGAACAATGATGATGGTTTAGTGTAATAGTCCTTCATAATTGGGTACATTATAAAAATTTTTAATATATAATTTTTATTGCTGATTTTTTTTTTTAACTGAACAGACCTTTCCGAATGTTGTGTTGGGCGATTAAATAGGTGTACATACATAATATATCTTCACTGACACTGTCGCATCCACTGAGTAATGCCTATGGTATATTATACATGTATATAACAGAGGCACAGCCATACAGGAGTCGAGTGTATCTCCCCGTTCAGACATTTTTTTCCGTATAGAAAGCACACGGTGCCATTTATAAGACTCTTTGAACGTAGTTTTTTTTTCGGAAAAGATGGTAAGTATCGTGTGGTGTATATTTAAGAAAAAATAAAAAGTCGTATAATCTCCGATGCAGTGAAATTTTTGTAAGAATTTGATGCATGATTTAGTAAGAAATTATCGTATTAGCATGGTATCGTACTCACTGTCGATAGGCAGTACAACTCGTACTACTATATTAAAAATTCAATATTTGCTTTTTGGTAATTGTCTTCAATGAAGTTTTATTGAGATCTCGACGGACTTTGGAATGTTAGTCGATGAAAATGGATTGGGCTTGGCATTTTAAATCTCACGGCGAAGTATCATAGATCTTCATCATTCCATAACCTGCTGTGTTTCAATGGAAATTTACTAGTTTTTTTTTTATTGAGCATTTTACATTTGCAGCTTTAATAGATACAACTTGTTGTAATTATTTCTTATTAAAAGCATGCATAATAAAACCAAGTAATTATCTTCTATTCTCTGTAGTATTTAATTAAGTTGTAGTTTATAGTATAACCTGCATGGTTTGACTAGTTCACCACTGTGGTACTACCTGCTGGATCTTCTGGTAGGTATCTTTATTCTTTTCACAGCCAATGACACCAGCTGCAATGACAGGTGTCGAGGAACAAGAAAAGCTTTTGGAGGATGCCGTTGGAGTCGTGAAGGTCCAAGCATTTCAAATGAAACACTGTCTTGATAAGTCCAAATTGATGGATGCCTTGAAACATGCATCCACTATGCTCGGTGAACTGAGAACTTCTCTTCTAAGTCCCAAAAGCTACTACGAACTCTGTATCCTTATGTTAATTTTTGATTACCAGGTTCAATTTGTTTTGCTTGGTATTGCATATTATTTCTTACAATGTTTATTAATAATAGACATGGCTATTACGGATGAACTACGTCACCTGGAACTCTACCTATTGGATGAATTTCAGAAAGGACGAAAGGTTACAGATCTTTATGAGCTTGTTCAATATGCTGGCAATATTGTACCACGATTGTATGTTAAAACACTGTGCTTTGATGGAATATCATTTTTCCATGCATAGTTCTCAGATTGTAATATCGATTGATTCACAGGTATCTACTTATAACAGTAGGATTAGTTTATATTAAAACAAATCGATACCTTAAAAGGGATTTGTTACGAGATTTGGTAGAGATGTGTCGAGGTGTACAGCATCCTCTGAGAGGACTCTTTTTAAGAAATTATTTACTACAATGTACTAGAAACGTATTGCCGGACGTTGCCGATGGAGATGAACAAGAAGGCACAGTAAGTCAATAATGTGTCTGTGTCTGTGTCTGTGTGTGTGTGTGTAAAAAGCTTAATAAACACTTTCGCATGCCAAATAAAAACTGAATTTTTAGGTACGTGATAGCATAGATTTTGTTTTAATGAACTTTGCCGAAATGAATAAGTTGTGGGTACGAATGCAACATCAGGGTCACAGCAGGAACAGAGAACGCCGAGAACGTGAACGAGAGGAGTTGCGAATTCTCGTAGGAACGAATCTCGTTCGTTTAAGTCAATTGGAAACTGTTACTCTGGACAAATACGTTAAGGTGAATAAATTCTGTAATTTTCTTTCAAATGTTTTCATTATACGTTAGTTTCAGCGTGTTATATTTATTTTGTCTTGCAGCTAGTGCTCCCTGGAATTTTGGAGCAGGTGGTCAGTTGCAGAGATGCGATTGCCCAAGAATATCTAATGGAATGCATAATTCAGGTGCTCGAATCGGGTGAATCAATGGAAACATTAGCTGAATTTCGATTTAATAAAAAGTTCTTTTTTTCAGGTATTTCCGGATGAATTTCATTTACAAACACTGAATGCGTTCCTAAAGTCGTGCGCGGAATTGCAAAATGGCGTTAACGTTAAAAATATAATAATCTCGCTGATAGATCGTCTCGCGGCATTTAGCCAAAGGTCAGACGGTGTGGGTGGTCCGCCCGGAAGTCCTAACCAAGTACCAGGAATCCCACAGGATGTGAAGCTCTTCGATGTATTTAGCGATCAAGTGGCCACCATCATACAGGTAAAATTTAGGTGGGGGTGGGAGGTGGCGAGGAAGTATTTATTCACATCGGCATGTGGTATACGAAAGCCGTTTCATGATGATTGGGTGCTACACGCTCACACTGATATATCCATGATGTTTTGAATTAATGTTCCTTACTGATCTAGTTTAAGTCTGAGAACGGCGTTTATGTTGTAACACTGATAATATCTTTTTTTCTCACACGTCAATGAATCTTAGCAATAGAGTATCGTTTTAAATATGGATTTTCATTTTGTTACAGACCAGGCAAAATATGCCTCCTGAGGACATAGTCTCGCTACAAGTAGCTCTTATTAACTTGTCACACAAGTGTTATCCCGACCGAGTGGATTACGTGGATAAGGTGTTGCTCACAACTCTTCAAATATTTCAGAAATTGAACATAGACAAGTAAGTATCGTCGCTTAAATTCGTGGTACCGCATATTTTGCGTTCGATTGGAAGATTTTATTTTGTGTCCAAGGTTGGAATACAATAGTGCCGTATCCAGGGAACTTTCCCGATTGATGAAAATACCGGTGGACAACTATAAAAATATTCTGACTGTTTTGAAGCTCAAACATTTTGCACCGCTCCTCGAGTACTTTGATTACGAGGGTAGAAAGCTGCTCGCAGTGTATGTCATAACAAATATCTTAGAAAACGAGACACTGATTCCTACTCAGGAACAAGTTGAGGCTATTCTGTTGGTGGTGTCTCCGTTGGTACAAGATCAGCCTGATCAACCTAGCATCAGCAGTATGGTGGAGCCCGAGGATCCAGAAGATTTTGCAGAAGAACAAGGTCTTCTTGGTAGATTGATTCATCATTTCAAATCCGATACAGCAGATCAGCAGTACATGATTCTGAGTGCAGCAAGGAAACACTTTAGTGCCGGTGGAAGCAAGAGAGTCAAATACACACTGCCGCCGATTGTCTTCCAAGCTTATCAGCTCGCGTTTACATACAAGAGTCTCAAGGATCAAGTACGCACACACGCCTTGTTCGATACATCAGTTGTTGCGTTCGTCATTATTTCTTGTTTTATCCTCCGTGTTTGCAGGATGACATGTGGCAGAAGAAATGTCAGAAAATCTTTCAGTTTTGCCATGCTACCATCACAGCATTAATGAAGGCTGATTTTGCCGAACTGCCATTACGATTGTTCCTTCAGGGAGCCATAGCCATCGGAGAAATTCGATTTGATAATTTTGAGATGGTCGCCTATGAATTCATGAGCCAAGCCTTCTCTATATACGAGGACGAGATTTCGGATAGCAAGGCACAACTTGCTGCTATCACACTGATTATTGCTACTTTCGAACAGATGAGTTGCTTCAGCGAGGAGAACGCCGAACCCGTGAGAAATCAGTGTGCTCTTTACGCGAGTAAGCTTTTACGAAAGCCAGATCAGTGTCGAGGAGTGGCAACTTGTTCGCATATATTTTGGTCTGGGAAATCTTTGGCTACCGCCGGTAAAGAAGTAAGGGATTCTAATGAAAGCGTACACGAGTCGCTATTATATTTGTATGTCAATGCTTGCAGATGCAAGATGGAAACAAGGTACTCGATTGCTTGAAGAAGGGCATCCGAATAGCCAGTCAGTGTATGGATACGTCTGTGCAGGTTCAACTGTTTGTTGAATTATTGAATCATTACATTTATTTCTATGAGAAAGGAAATACGGCGGTATGTAATTTGAACGTCGGAATCGACAATAGTGGTTAATTGCATTGCTTTCAGGTGACTGTCCAAATATTAAATCAAGTGATCGCCAAGATCAAGGAAGAGTTACCAAACTTGGAAGTCAGCGAGGAGACAGAACAGATTCAGAAGCATTTAGCCAATACCTTGGAGCATCTTCGAAATCGAATAGAATCTTCAGAATCGGAGGGACTGTCGTATCAGGGCATCGCTCTCTAAAATCTGTTATAATTGTAATGATGCCCTGACCATACCTTCGGATTGGCCCTTGATTCGTCGAGCTAGCGGTTATTGTGCCTCAGTGTTATTACATTTCCGCACGGAATAAATAATTGAGATCCGCCTCTGACGAACGTAATAAGTCCTTACTGCAAAGTATGATAATAAATCACGGATATCAGTAAGAGCAGTCGTACACTGAAGTCTCTGTGCTCCGATGTTCAGTAACGTCGTATATTTCGTCATATATGATTTGAGTATGATACGCATAATGTTAAAGGCTGCTTTGAAAACGCAGTTGTACGTATAATTGTTGAAATGATCTCAAGTTGATGAATTCTTGTATGCATTATTTTCCCTATTGTCTTTTGGAACTGCAAAGTGACGACCGTGGACAACGTGCTTGTAATTTTGTTTGTTCCTTCAGACGTCCATTGTCGTTCGCGATATCCAGGTGTTTCTAAAAAATCGAGTCGGATGTCCAGGTTTGCTCCGTCGATTTGTGCGTCCGAAAGGTTGGTTGCACAGAACCGGCTGTCTTAAGGAGGTCCTGTCGATGCATGCTAGTCAACTGATCAATTATCAAATCTATTCCATAAATTGATTAAAACAAACTGGACTTTCTACGAAATTATTCACATTAAATATAGAAATTTGTTTGTAGGTGGTTTAACTTTGTGAAATTAGCTCACTTGTACAAATATATTTAATAATCATACTCTCATTTGACTTTTATTTATTGGTTTATTGGGTCTCTACCGGCGAATCGATGAAAATCCGGCAAATTAATTTGCAATTAATTTGCTCTTCGAAACACCCGGTAAGGTAATCATTTTAATGGTATGTATCGAATCTTGAAGAATTCACGAATTCGTAATATATCATTTTTTGCTTCAAAATTCACTTTAAGGCTGCTGTCTGGCTGGTTTAGCTATATATATTGCGTGACGTCACAAGCGAGGAAACTTATTTTCCGTTATTCTCCTTCATTTCTAAATGATTTAGCAAACTCTTTGATGAGCCCGCTTCGTTATGCGATACGGCTGGCGGCTCTTCTCAATTTAGGTGCGAAAAATGTCTCAATTATGAGAAAAACGTACGTAAAGAAATCGTGCATTTCTGACCTGTCAAAACATCATGGCCGTTCACTAAATCTCATTTTTCTGCGAATTAGGACACTCATTACACTTAAATCGAGAAGAGCCGCCTTGCTATGAACGATACAAAGCCGGCTGATCTAATAATTTTGTCAATAACTGTTTAACAAACGCAAAAAACGGCAAATTAGATTCGGCCTGTATTTTACTATCTTGAGAATCCAATAGATGGCGATAGCTGTTCCTCGCCGTAGATCTCAGTAACGTGAGCGATTTGCGGGGCCCGTAGCATAGTACCGTTGTGTCAGAACTACACACACATATATTATATGCGTGTGTCAGAACTACCACACATACAGTATATGTGTGTAGCCAAGTTTGCTGGCGAAGAGCTAAGCCAGCCTAGACGCTTGGCTCGGCTCGCTATATATATATATATATATTCTTTACGCCACTATGCTTGTTAGTCGTCCACGAGGTAGCTATTTAAAAAATAATAGTACAGACTTTACAGTTTGCAGAAAATATTGGTATCAAGCTTAAAGAGTTGTATTTATTTGTTATTAACAATTTAATTGTTTAAACGAAGAACCTTGGTTGATAAGATTATATTTTATGCTTTTCAATGTAAGAACATTTAACGCCTAATACGAGATTCGTATAACTAGTCAGTCACTCGTTAGTTTAGACAATTAAATTGTGAATAACAAATTAAATATAACTTTTTCAGCTTAGTCCCAAAACTTTCTACAATCTGTACGCATTATATTATTTTTTTTAATAATTAGCATAGACTGTCGCTAAGACTAATATTGCAAACGTAACGGAATATTAGAATATTTCTTACAAGGAGAGTCTCCAACAATCGGATTTTTGTAATCTTTTTTACTCATGGTATGTGAAGTTGAGAATTCGAATAGTAATTTCCCAAAGCAGTTCTATGTCATATTCAAAAATTCTCAAGAAAGTCGACTTTGAAGTTTTGTGAGTCCGTATGTGCATCAAATGTGTCACAATATTCAAGCAGGCTTTTTAACGCACCCGGTAACGCTCGAGCCTAGCGATCGCGGGGTCGCTGGTTCAAGTCTCACTTGTAGCTTTCTTTTTTCCACCCAATTACGTCATTTAAATATAAAAATCACCAAATCTATAGCAATTCACAGATATATAATTGTAATCTTCAATGAAAATTTCACGTTTTATTTTTAATTATCTCGAGCTTCAAAAATTGCACTTTTGAATGTAAATATCAATGTTTAGCTACCAGTAATTATAACAAACAAGATTTTTAGAGCGGAAATGAAAAATGATGGAATTCTCTTTACTATAAAAGCAATACGATAAGAAAAGTAATGGGGTCGAAGTACTGAACGCGCACAATATAATGAAAAAAAATTTCTTGAAAATTTTGTGAGGTGTCTGGCACCCTTTGCGAAGGAACCCCCAAATACTGCAGTCATAACGCCCCTGTCAGAGCTTCGTACTTTCGCCACCAGTCAACGCTCGAGTCAACACCGAAATTTTTTCCAGCCAGACAGCAGCCTTAAGGCTGCTGTCTGGCTGGTTTAGCTATATACATATGTATATATTGCGTGAGGTCACAAGCGAGGAAACGTATTTTCCGTTATTCTCCTTCATTTCTAAATGATTTAGCAAAATCTTTGATAAGCCCGCTTCGTTATGCGATACGGCTAGCGGCTCTTCTCAATTTAGGAGCGAAAAATATCTCAATTGTGAGAAAAATGTACACTGGGCCACAGAAATGGTGTCAACGGTAGACGCCGTGCGGTGAGGTAAGAGAGAAGATTTGGGCGGCGCCTGCTCGCGTATCTTGGCCTGTGCGTGCGACGCAGAGAGCACTACGGTGCGAGCGAGACGCCAGAGCGTCGCTCGGTGCGTCCTTGTTGCACAGCACTAGTGTAAGCGAGACGCCAACAAGGCCCCTCATTCGCAATAGGGAGCTTGGTGGGGGACCGCTCGTATTCGGGCGCCCGCTTTCTCCCTCTCTCTCAGACTAACGCTCTATGACGAGGACAGCTAGTAACCCGCCAAGAATCGAGAAGGATCTATGGGACTTTCGGTAGTGGGAATGAGATAGACTTTTCGATTGTCCGTCCTCGTCAAACAGCGTTAGTGAGACAAAGAGAGATATATGCGACGTGGTGGCTAGGAACAAGTGTCCTGCGTCTAACCCATAGCTACCGTGCGCCCTATTCGCGCAGCATGAGTGGGGGCGAGACAGCGATAGGTCCCAGAGTTGGCACGCTACCTAGTCTAGATGATACTATTATGAAGCGTTGAAGTTACGTTTCTATTGTGCAGGTAGAACGGCGTAAGTTTCATGACTTCATTATAAGATTATGCCCTTCTGAAGCGCACTAGAAAAGTAGTAGAAAAATAGGGGGTGTCTGTAAATGGTTTTCCTATTTTTCTACTACTTTTCTAGTGCGCTTCAGAAGGGCATAATCTTATAATGAAGTCATGAAACTTACGCCGTTCTACCTGCACAATAGAAACGGAACTTCAACGCTTCATAATAGTATCATCTAGACTAGGTAGCGTGCCAACTCTGGGACCTATCGCTGTCTCGCCCCCACTCATGCTGCGCGAATAGGGCGCACGGTAGCTATGGGTTAGACGCAGGACACTTGTTCCTAGCCACCACGTCGCATATATCTCTCTTTGTCTCACTAACGCTGTTTGACGAGGACGGACAATCGAAAAGTCTATCTCATTCCCACTACCGAAAGTCCCATAGATCCTTCTCGATTCTTGGCGGGTTACTAGCTGTCCTCGTCATAGAGCGTTAGTCTGAGAGAGAGGGAGAAAGCGGGCGCCCGAATACGAGCGGTCCCCCACCAAGCTCCCTATTGCGAATGAGGGGCCTTGTTGGCGTCTCGCTTACACTAGTGCTGTGCAACAAGGACGCACCGAGCGACGCTCTGGCGTCTCGCTCGCACCGTAGTGCTCTCTGCGTCGCACGCACAGGCCAAGATACGCGAGCAGGCGCCGCCCAAATCTCCTCTCTTACCTCACCGCACGGCGTCTACCGTTGACACCATTTCTGTGGCCCAGTGTACGTAAAGAAATCGTGCATTTCTGACCTGTTAAAACATCATGGGCGCCGCCACAACGCTCCGGTTTTAGGCGATACCAAAAGCATGGCGCTAAATCGTAGCGGCGAGTCCGGGAGTAGGATTTCGTGATCATCGCCTCTGTCGATGTTACAGATTTCACGTAGCCGCGCGGGCCATGATCATCGTTCCAGCCGATATTGCAGTCAGCGAAATGAATGGATTGCTCGGTGGTGGGGAGAAAGTTGCCGCCCCTCACAAACCGTTCTTGAGAAACACGCGGTGCAGCAAGGTCTTCCGTCCAACCGAACGCTGCTGGTTACGGGTTCGATCCCCCATGAAGAACTCTTTTTTCATCTTTTTTTTTTTTCATTTTACTACAAACATTGTTCAAGGTTCCTCTCTTTTACCTTTCTAGGTTGCCCAAACTTTTTTTTAAATTTATATATATATTTTTTTTTAATTTGATCTATGACAGAATCTACTAATATTTCAAACGCCCGCTCGTGCCGTGCGACCGGCGACTTGAGCGATTGCGGGTCCTCTCTCCCTGAGGGGTCTGCTATTGCTGTTACTGCTGCCGCTGGTTCTTATAATCTTGTAAATACTTTTTTATTTGCAATCTTCAGTTCCAGCCCCCAGTGTAAACTCAATAAGATTTTATGAGAAAATAATTAGCTCACTTCATTACCTGGAATCAATAATCTTGAGAAGCAAATATGGAAATGAGCATTATCTCTGTCTGTAATTGTTCGTCCACGTGGAGAAGGACGGCGCAAAAGTTCCTAACTGGTGTGCATCTTCACATTATTCTGCTTATATGTAAAGTAAGGAAAACGACAATAGTAAACAGTTGAATAAACGATCAAATTCTAGAAATACAATTTCCGAAAATAGTAAAACAAACAGATGTTTCTGGCGTCTGGCTAGTGCACCCGGTTACGAATCGGGAGGTCTATGGTTCGAGACCCCTCTATGAAGAGTATTTTTTTTACAAAAAAAAATGTGCTTTTGCTAATTGGATTAACAGATTAAAGAGTATATCCAATTAATTTATTTATCTTAGTACAATAAAGGCATAAACAACGACAACCTGCGGGCTTCCACATCACCCAAGAGGTGCCGCAGTCGATGCGTTCCCATTATTTAACGTAGCGGGTCCCCAGTAGGCCTATACTACGTATTTTCATAATCCAAGACCGGATATTCCCTGTACGTGGCCCCAAGGTAATTTTATCTGTGCCAGCCTCTTCTATGGACCATTCTGAGTTTCTGCTTTAAGAGATCTTTAAAAATTTCAACGAGAAAGCAGTAGATCCAACCGTTTGCGGGATACAGCCCGCCTAAGGTAAAATTTTGAAGTCCCGATATTCCCTGTGCGTGGCCCCAAGGCAATTCTATCTGTGCCAGCCTCTTCTATGGACCATTCTGAGTTTCTGCGTTGAGAGATCTTTAAAAATTTCAACGAGAAAGCCGCAGATCCAACCGTTTGCGAGATACAGCCCGTCGAAGGTGAAATTTCGCGTATTTTCAGAATCCAGGAACTGATATTCCCTGTACATGGCCCTATGGCAATTCGATCTGTGTCATCCTCTTCTATGGACCATTCTGAGTTTCTGCGTTAAGAAATCCTTAAAAATTTCAACGAAAAAGTCGTAGATCCAACCGTTTCCGAAATATAGCCTCCCGAAGGTGAAATTTCGGGTAGTTTTCAGAATCGAAGACCGAGGATTCCGCGAGTGTGGCCCTATCGTAATTTGAGAATCATACGCTAGATTAATTAATTATTTCTCTTGATATAATGTTTGTGACTTAAGACTATGCTATGTTTAGCATTTATACATATACGTACTGTGACGTGATTTTTCGAATCACGGTCCCAAGGCGGCTCCGGTTACCGATAAAGATAACGTTCTCGATTTCTGGTTCTCTTCGGATCGCCACCCTGCTCAGAAGCTACGCTCTCGTATTGATTCGCATAAATATGACAAGGCTCTCGGAAGATTTCGTTGTTGTTTAGTTGAGGTCGAGGTGCTCGAATCTGCCGTGGGGAGATAGTCTCGACGTACCGAGTTGCCCAGCAGAGGAGAGTACCCGACGGAGACGCTCCACGGACCGGCAGAAGCCCGGATGAAATACCGGTGCCCCGCTGGAGATGGGCAAAGGGCTGTAGAGCGGGCGGAGATAGTTTTGATACAGTTAAGGGCAGAAGAGGAACCTCCTGTCCGAGTTAAGGATGTGGTGCCCAGCTGTCGCCCGATGCCCTGGGAAAGCGGCCGTGGAGGATCTCCAAAAGATACGTACCGATTCGTTAGGGAACGCTCTCGATTTGGTTTAAAGGGACGATTCGAAGGAGATAGAAGTGTTATCGGTTCAAAGGCTCTCGACCAATCAGAATGATTAGTTCTCGGATTTGGCTATTGTCAAAGCAGTCTGTCTCGGGGCACCGACCGAGGTGTCACGGGCTGGCTCGTGCTCCCGTACTATCTGTTGATAGTTTTTCTTGCCGTGTTTCGCTCCGGTATAGCAAGTTCTCGAATCGTACAGTTATCGCGTTGTTCTCGCGATATCCAGGAATTCTATGAATTCCTGTGAGTGTTACGGAGGTGTAGTGCTGTGCCTTAGTGCAGTGCTCACCAGAGTGTCCTTTGGATGCAGTTCTCGACCTCCCCGGATTAGCTGTGCCAGCCCCGGTGAGTCTCCCAATTTATTAATTGGTGAAGGGATCTCGATAGATAGTTTAGACTCGTCCTGATACGTTCTCGGTTCGTCGCTCTCTATCTCTCGCACTATTTGCCGGACTCTTACTCCGACCCTCTCTACCTCAAACCTAGCAGCCTGAGCGGCCGTGCATTTCCGTAACCGTCCGCTCCCGTTCGTGTATCCAGTTGCGTTTGCTGATTTTACGCGATCCCAGAGATCAGCACCTACGGTTGCGTTTCTCGATTTCACGCGTCCCCAAAAATCGAAAGGACCCGATAAGCTACCGCCTCGTCTGATAGGTTCCGTCAGAGCTCTCGTTCTTGGTGGAGTTGGACCTGTTCCACCCCAACTCCCAGTTCATACCGGCTCGTTAGTTCCCGGTGAAAAAAGAATTGACTGGCGCCCGCCTGGCTTGCGGATGCACGAACGACGGGTGGACGGCCGAAGGTAACGTAGGTTGGTTCTCGAAGATAGTTCGTTCTCTTGAGTTTTGCTATCGGTGTCGGGTCACGAAAAGAAATACGTTACAGTACATATGCACATATAAAAGGTTAGGTTTATATAAAGACCATCGACATATAGTACTGGACTGCTCACTGTAGCCGCAGAAAGTGAAACCGGGAATAAAAAGAGAGAGCAAACCGTAAGGACCGTTCTGACCTTCTGTTGGGCAGGGGCGGAATCAGGAATAAGGTTACCCCGCGCAGTAAAATGTATGTTTCATGATGAACTTTATTTATATATAAGTTTAAGAATTGATTTGATCTTATGTTAATCATAAAATTGAAGGTTAAATTCCTACTGTACTTAGTTGTGAAAGTTTATCGTATTTGGCTTAAAGTATACGTCTCGCGATAGCCCACACATAACACAATGATTCACCATTTTTTAATATTGAATTTTTATAAATTCAACTGCCATAAAGCAATCACGACAATTGAAATTTAACCAATGGATTTGACTCACGGAGGCTTCTATCTGCAAGATCCGACTGTTATTTATTATATATATATTATTATAGATGTGTGGAGTAATCTTTCACATGGTTCTTATTTTGCATATTACAGTCCTGAACACCTTCCGTCCAGAAAACTTTCGACCAATAGAAAAATGATAGAAAAGGACGTCATTACGATTTGCTCTCCCTTTCTATTTCCGGTTCCACTTTCTGCGACAACGGTGAGCAGTCCAGTACTATATGGGTGCGTTCCGCCGACACAACCGGTGAGTAACCGGTGAGTGATTTCCCCAGATTTTACTCTGAACGTAACCGGTTACTTACCACTTACTCAACATGTTTAGTAACCGGTCGCCATTTTTTGTACCGGAAAGAAACTACGGTACATTGGGTGCGTTCCGCCGACACAACCGGTGAGTAACCAGTGAGTGATTTCCCCAGATTTTACTCTGAACGTAACCGGTTACTTACCACTTACTCAACATGTTTAGTAACCGGTCGCCATTTTTTGTACCGGAAAAAAACTACGGTACATTTGGGATCAGTGATCACTTCAACGGTATTCCAAGATGTCGGCACCCGATCAAAATAATAATAATAATACAAATAGTGCAATTTATTTTGGTGAATATAAGTATAATCATACGGTATATGCAATCCACGCTACGATGGAAGACCATCATACAGAGTAGTATACAGAGGAACTATAACCTCTGTATAATTTTCATTTTTGGCTCTAACGCCGCGTTCTGTTAAATCATCTATTAATGTTCTGATTACATTGTAATCGAACCCACTATCCAAAGCAATTAGTAATGCTGGATCCATTTTTTGTATATTCCCGCCAGATATACACAAATGTCGTTCAGCAGACACTGATTACTGATCATTGGTCACTAGCAACTGTTGTTCCACCGGTTACTCACCGGTTGTGTCGGCGGAACGCACCCTATGTCGATTAGTATGGGCCGGTACGCAGTAAAGTGACGCGTAGTAGGAAATTTTATGGGGCGGCCGTAGCCCAGTGGATAGGGTAGCGGATTCACGACCGAAAGGTTGGTGGAGGTTCGCGCCCAGCTTCCAGCGGCATTCACCAATGGGTTTTCATATGAAAACTTAAGGAGGAATTGCACGTAATCCCAGCCAAAAGTTTATTCCAAAATCGTGAATGTAGATTTATGGCCATTCTATTACATATAATCTTTTTTTGATGATTTCAGAGATCGATCCTCTACACATTATCAAACAAAATAGGTTTATATGCTTATAAAAATAATTATTTCATTATAAAAATCGATGTTATTGGTGTAGTCCGTAACATCCCCGGGAGACTGTACCAATTGAATTGTAGATAACGAATCTAACCGCCATACAAATTTTATGAATTTCTCGATACGGCTTATATTAATATTCTTCAAGAAATGTGTAGAAATTTCGTTTTCGCATAAGAACCAATGTTAATTTTAAAGTTGAATATCTCTTTAACTAATTAGACAATTGTTTTCAAACTTTGCAGATCATTTTTTTTCATATTCACCTATAGCATATCAAAAATTCATGAATTTCTCGATATTTTGATTAACTGTGCAATTCCTCCTTAAGGATGTTGTTCGGTAAAATGAAAGATCCAACAGAGGATTGAAACTTTCACCAAATATTCTTCGAATTATTAAAAAAATATTTCTCCTCGGGCAAAAGTCGTTTTGCCGTCCGGAATTGATAAAAAATGTCATTGAAATTGATGATTTTAACACGCAAAGCATAGACGCATGGCCTATATTAATTTTTTGACATCGATGGAGTTCTAACACTTGCATGAAACTTTGCTAACAGTTAAAAGACTAAAAGACATATTCTCAAAAAAAATGAAATTTTTTGACCGTCTCGATCCATGTTTATTTTGACAAAAACTGTAAAATTTTCGATAGTATGAGGTGTGTGGTGGGGGGAACGCTCGCGACGTGGCAACAGCGTAGCTGGTTCGGTGGAGGGGACAGCGCGTTACTTGCACATATACATATGTCTGTTTGGCCGCTGAGCGTAATGGGGCAGTCCGATGTTGCCAGATCGTTTACCGTATTAGTGTGTGCTTGTCGGTGCACACCATTTGTGCGTGTGCGTAGACCAATCCGAAACAAAAGTTTGTACCGTTCGTCGTACTACGCGCAATGGCATTCATGCTAGCGGTACGGTATAACTTTTTGGTGAGATTGTCACCGAACAACGTCCTTAAGTGAGTATTTATACGGATTTCGCCCAACACTGTTCGGATTCGGTGTATAAACTTTGTAGGTCCCCTTACGCTGCGTTGAATAAGGCCCGTCTCGCAAGGTACATCGCCATCTATTGTAGAACTTCCAACCCTGATTATTAGGACCAGTTACTGGCACATGTCCCTCATTGGGGATACAGCCATAAGGAAAGGAAGTAGGAAATTTTAGTAATTCGCGAGTGAGTTTTGAAAACTACGGTGTAAATTCACGTTTTTATTATTTATTCCGATAAAAGTGAACGTGTGATCTAGTTTTGATGTGGTGAATAAGGGGTGAGTTGAAATAATCATAGATTTATGACAGGGCCACATGGAAGGGTTCCTTTGTGGGCCTGTTGCGTGTTCAGCTTTATTTTCTTCGCAAATATACCTGTTGGGGAAGTGAAACTTCTACAGATTTCAGCTCGTGGACATTGTATTTCATGTATTTCAACATTATTTAATTGAGATTGATGTTCAGTTCGTTCAAATTTATATACATATACGTACATATACCATTAATATACATATACGATTAATAAGTGTAAATACAAAAGTAGATTTAACATATAAAGGCTTATTGATTGAAAGTACGGCATTTTGTGTAGCAGATGAGCTGCTTGTGAAAAAAGGACATTTATTTAGATTTATTTAGATTTCAAAGCACTCGTTACGCAACGTCGTAGATGGCGTGCGCGCGAGGATAGGTTCGAGAATCTTCAGCAGTTTCATCGCGGCGTAGTATAGCCCGGTACGCAGTAAAGTGACGCGTCGTAGGAAATTTCAGTAATTCGCGAGTGAGTTTTGAAAAATACGGTGTAAATTCACGTTTTTATTACCTTATCCGATAAAAGTGAACGTGTGATCTAGTTTTGATGTGGTGAATAAGGGGTGAGTCGAAATAATCATAGATTTATGACAGGGCCACATGGAAGGGTTCCTTTGTGGGCCTGTTGCGTGTTTAGCTTTATTTTGTTAGGAAATATACCTGCTGGGGAAGTGAAACGTCTAAAGATTTCAGCTCGTGGACATTGTATTTCATCTATTTCAAAATTATTACGTAGCCGTTTTAATAGAGTTATCTAATTTAAGTTGATGTTGCTTGCAGAAACTTCGTAATAGTGTTCGAGCATGCTATGTTTGGGGATGCCCTTCCGGGGCTAATATCACGATTCAAGTTTCCGAAAAATCCTGAATAGAGAAGGACGGCATGGTCACCAAAAATTGGCGATAATTTATTAAGAAATACTGGATCAGAAAAGCACACAGGTACGACAGAAATATTTATTATAACCTCACTCGATTCATTTGCTCTCTTTATTCAATGCTCTGAGCTACACGAACCATTCATTTGTCTCGCATTTTGTTTATGAAACTTGCCGTGATTCCATGAGTTCTTTTTTGGTTAATGTTTGCACAATTATTTTCATTACAATTAGAAGACAATCTCCGTCTGCAGAACTTCGCTTTCAAGAAGTTTTTCATAAAACATGCATTCTCCAAATATTATTTCATTTTAAAATGACTTACAGTCATACATGTTGTGTTACAATATGGTATGAGTAATATCAAATATCGTTTGTTCGAATGCAGTCGATTCAATTTCTACTTCTGTCTGGCATTCATGAATATGAACATAGCATAACTTTCTCAGTTAACCATACATCGATGGGATTTGATCCTTTAATTTCGCTATCATTAGAAGAATTGACCAAATAAAAGTTAGGCAAGTTTCATAAATATTATTATTCCTCGAGTAGTTCTCGAGGAGTTTTGTAGTTCCTGATAAGTTTTAACAATAGTGGTGCTACGTAACGTCGTTAAAATACGAGTTTTTGAAAAATTGAGGTACTACATGGGTATCAGCTTTCCAACACCGCACTTTCAACAAATACAATGATCTTTGATCTCGGTGTAACGGACTTGTTGTCCTGCGCATATATGTTTTTCCTAAGGTAAGTGATACAAATATCTGCACAGACAGTTAGAGTATCAATAGAGTTTTTTAATTTAATTTATGTCGTTCGCAGAAACTTCCTAATGGTGTTGGAGTTTGCTATGTTTTGGGATGCTCTTCCGGGGTTAATATGCCGAGTCATAAGTTTACGAAAAATCCTGAACAGAAAGAGACCAAAAAAAAGGGTCACAAAATTTACGGAGATTTATTACAATATACTGCATCAGAAAAGCACGATATGGCTTGTCATAAGTTTCTGAAAAATCCTGACCAGAAAGGGACCAGAAAAAAAGGGTCACAAAAAATTGAGGATGATTTATTAAAAAATGCTGCATCAGAAAAACACAGGTATAACAGAAATATTTTTTATAATCTCACTCGATTCATTTGCTCTCTTTATTCAATGCTCTGAGCTACACGAACCATTCATTTTTCACGCATTTTGTTTATGAAACTTGGCGTGATTCCATGAGTACTTTTTTCGTTAATGTTCGCACAATTTTTCCATTACCATTATAAGACAATCTCCGTCTACAGAACTTTGCTTTCAAGAAGTTTTTCACAAAACATGCATTCTCCAAATATTATTTCATTTTAAAATGACTTATATTCCTGTTGTGTTACAATATACGGTATGAGTAATATCAAATATCGTTTGTTCGAATGCAGTCGATTCAATTTCTTCTTCTGTCTGGCATTCATTAATGTGAACATAGCATAACTTTCTCAGTTAACCATACATCAATGGGATTTGATTCTTTAATTTCGTTATCATTCGAATAATTAACCAAATAAAAGTTCGGCAAGTTTCATAAATATTCTTATTCATGGAGTAGTTCTTGAAGAGTTCTGTAGTTTCTGATAAGTTCTAACAATCGTGGTGCTACTTAACGTCGTTAAAATACGAATTTTCGAAAAATTGAGACAAAAAACAGAGATTTTAAGTTTCAACAAATACTAAGCGCAGTGCACTACATGCATTTATTTTAGTTCTATGCGCTCATAACTGCCCTTACCTTTCTTCTTATTATGGTTATCATAAATTCGCCCTATTATTTAACATTCATATAAAATACTGAGCGCAATACACAACATACAATTGATACGTCTAACTTAAATTTCATTCTTTTCCTTAGGTTGTTGGAGTTCCGGGTGGCTGGTACTTGCGAAAGCGTGGGTGCTTATTCTTTCTCTATTCTTTTCCTTTCTTCTACCTTCTTTTCTATCGGGACTCCCTGGTGTAGAACCTGAATGGTACGATACCGGGGTTTCCTACGAAATTCGTCGCGTGGGTGCTTTTTCTTTCTCTACTCTTTTCCTTTCTACCTTCTTTTCTGCGTAGCCTCCCAGGTACCAATACCGGGTTCTCCTACGTAATTTCTTTTTTCTTCAATTTCGGCGGCTAGACTTGCTTATGCATCTCTGCCATCTTCTACGATGAAGTCGCTGCTCTTAATTAGTGTTACTCTTATAGAATCTTCTATCTCTATTCTTTCTTCTTCCTTTCGCCCAGCCTAGCAAGTACCAGTCGTCCGCAAACTCCAGCACCGCACTTTATTAAAAATCTCTTCGAAACGTTTTTTCGAAGAACTGTGAGATGCTATGCTTTAACAAATACTAAGCGCAGTGCACTGCATGCGTTCATTGTAGTTGTATGCGCTCATAACTGCCCTTACCTTTCTTCTTACCGTTTATTATGGTTATCATAAATTCGCCCTACTATTTAACATTCAAATAAAATACTGAGCCCAATACACAACATGCAATTTGTACGTCTAACTTCTTAAATTCCATTCTTTTTTCCTTAGGTTGTTGGAGTTCCGGGTGGCTGGTACTTGCGAAAGCGTGGGTGCTCATTCTTTCTCCATTCTTTTCCTTTCTTCTACCTTCTTTTCTATCGGGACTCCCTGGTGTAGAACCTGAATGGTACGATACCGGGGTTTCCTACGAAATTCGTCGCGTGGGTGCTTTTTCTTTCTCTACTCTTTTCCTTTCTACCTTCTTTTCTACGTAGCCTCCCAGGTACCAATACCGGGTTCTCCTACGTAATTTCTGTTTTCTTCAATTTCGGCGGCTAGACTTGCTTATGCATCTCTGCCATCTTCTACGATGAAGTCGCTGCTCTTAATTAGTGTTACTCTTATAGAATCTTCTATCTCTATTCTTTCTTCTTCCTTTCGCCCAGCCTAGCAAGTACCAGTCGTCCGCAAACTCCAGCACCGCACTTTATTAAAAATCTCTTCGAAACGTTTTTTCGAAGAACTGTGAGATGCTATGTTTTAACAAATACTAAGCGCAGTGCACTGCATGCGTTCATTGTAGTTGTATGCGCTCATAACTGCCCCTACCTTTCTTCTTATCGATTATAATGGCTAACATAAATTCGCCCTACTATTTAACATTCATATAAAATACTGAGCGCAATACACAACATACAATTTATACGTCTAACGTAAATTTCATTCTTTTCCTTAGGTTGTTGGAGTTCCGGGTGGCTGGTACTTGCGAAAGCGTGGGTGCTTATTCTATCTCTATTCTTTTCCTTTCTTCTACCTTCTTTTCTATCGGGACTCCCTGGTGTAGAACCTGAATGGTACGATACCGGGGTTTCCTACGAAATTCGTCGCGTGGTTGCTTTTTCTTTCTCTACTCTTTTCCTTTCTACCTTCTTTTCTACGTAGCCTCCCAGGTACCAATACCGGGTTCTCCTACGTAATTCCTTTTTTCTTCAATTTCGGCGGCTAGACTTGCTTATGCATCTCTGCCATCTTCTACGATGAAGTCGCTGCTCTTAATTAGTGTTACTCTTATAGAATCTTCTATCTCTATTCTTTCTTCTTCCTTTCGCCCAGCCTAGCAAGTACCAGTCGTCCGCAAACTCCAGCACCGCACTTTATTAAAAATCTCTTCGAAACGTTTTTTCGAAGAACTGTGAGATGCTATGTTTTAACAAATACTAAGCGCAGTGCACTGCATGCGTTCATTGTAGTTGTATGCGCTCATAACTGCCCTTACCTTTCTTCCTATCGATTATAATGGTTAACATAAATTCGCCCTACTATTTAACATTCATATAAAATACTGAGCGCAATACACAACATACAATTTATACGTCTAACGTAAATTTCATTCTTTTCCTTAGGTTGTTGGAGTTCCGGGTGGCTGGTACTTGCGAAAGCGTGGGTGCTTATTCTTTCTCTATTCTTTTCCTTTCTTCTACCTTCTTTTCTACCGGGACTCCCTGGTGTAGAACCTGAATGGTACGATACCGGGGTTTCCTACGAAATTCGTCGCGTGGGTGCTCTTTCTTTCTCTACTCTTTTCCTTTCTACCTTCTTTTCTACGTAGCCTCCCAGGTACCAATACCGGGTTCTCCTACGTAATTTCTTTTTTCTTCAATTTCGGCGGCTAGACTTGCTTATGCATCTCTGCCATCTTCTACGATGAAGTCGCTGCTCTTAATTAGTGTTACTCTTATAGAATCTTCTATCTCTATTCTTTCTTCTTCCTTTCGCCCAGCCTAGCAAGTACCAGTCGTCCGCAAACTCCAGCACCGCACTTTATTAAAAATCTCTTCGAAACGTTTTTTCGAAGAACTGTGAGATGCTATGTTTTAACAAATACTAAGCGCAGTGCACTGCATGCGTTCATTGTAGTTGTATGCGCTCATAACTGCCCTTACCTTTCTTCTTATCGATTATAATGGTTAACATAAATTCGCCCTACTATTTAACATTCATATAAAATACTGAGCGCAATACACAACATACAATTTATACGTCTAACGTAAATTTCATTCTTTTCCTTAGGTTGTTGGAGTTCCGGGTGGCTGGTACTTGCGAAAGCGTGGGTGCTTATTCTTTCTCCATTCTTTTCCTTTCTTCTACCTTCTTTTCTTTCGGGACTCCTCGGTGTAGAACCTAAATGGTACGATACCGGGGCTTCCTATGAAATTCGTTTTTTTCTTCAATCTCAGCGGCTAGACTTGCTTAAGCATCTCTGCCATCTTCCACGATGAAGTCGCTCCTCTATTCTGTCTTCTTCCTTTCGCCCTACCTAGCAAGTACCAGTCGTCCGCGAACTCCAGCACCGCACTTTATTAAAAATCTCTTCGAAACGTTTTTTCGAAGAACTGTGAGATGCTATGTTTTAACAAATACTAAGCGCAGTGCACTGCATGCGTTCATTGTAGTTGTATGCGCTCATAACTGCCCTTACCTTTCTTCCTATCGATTATAATGGTTAACATAAATTCGCCCTACTATTTAACATTCATATAAAATACTGAGCGCAATACACAACATACAATTTATACGTCTAACGTAAATTTCATTCTTTTCCTTAGGTTGTTGGAGTTCCGGGTGGCTGGTACTTGCGAAAGCGTGGGTGCTTATTCTTTCTCTATTCTTTTCCTTTCTTCTACCTTCTTTTCTATCGGGACTCCCTGGTGTAGAACCTGAATGGTACGATACCGGGGTTTCCTACGAAATTCGTCGCGTGGGTGCTTTTTCTTTCTCTACTCTTTTCCTTTCTACCTTCTTTTCTACGTAGCCTCCCAGGTACCAATACCGGGTTCTCCTACGTAATTCCTTTTTTCTTCAATTTCGGCGGCTAGACTTGCTTATGCATCTCTGCCATCTTCTACGATGAAGTCGCTGCTCTTAATTAGTGTTACTCTTATAGAATCTTCTATCTCTATTCTTTCTTCTTCCTTTCGCCCAGCCTAGCAAGTACCAGTCGTCCGCAAACTCCAGCACCGCACTTTATTAAAGATCTCTTCGAAACGTTTTTTCGAAGAACTGTGATATGCTATGTTTTAACAAATACTAAGCGCAGTGCACTGCATGCTTTCATTGTAGTTGTATGCGCTCATAACTGCCCTTACCTTTCTTCTTATCGATTATAATGGTTAACATAAATTCGCCCTACTATTTAACATTCATATAAAATACTGAGCGCAATACACAACATACAATTTATACGTCTAACGTAAATTTCATTCTTTTCCTTAGGTTGTTTGAGTTCCGGGTGGCTGGTACTTGCGAAAGCGTGGGTGCTTATTCTTTCTCCATTCTTTTCCTTTCTTCTACCTTCTTTTCTTTCGGGACTCCTCGGTGTAGAACCTAAATGGTACGATACCGGGGCTTCCTATGAAATTCGTTTTTTTCTTCAATCTCAGCGGCTAGACTTGCTTAAGCATCTCTGCCATCTTCCACGATGAAGTCGCTCCTCTATTCTGTCTTCTTCCTTTCGCCCTGCCTAGCAAGTACCAGTCGTCCGCGAACTCCAGCACCGCACTTTATTAAAAATCTCTTCGAAACGTTTTTTCGAAGAACTGTGAGATGCTATGTTTTAACAAATACTAAGCGCAGTGCACTGCATGCGTTCATTGTAGTTGTATGCGCTCATAACTGCCCTTACCTTTCTTCTTATCGATTATAATGGTTAACATAAATTCGCCCTACTATTTAACATTCATATAAAATACTGAGCGCAATACACAACATACAATTTATACGTTTATCGTAAATTTCATTCTTTTCCTTAGGTTGTTGGAGTTCCGGGTGGCTGGTACTTGCGAAAGCGTGGGTGCTTATTCTTTCTCTATTCTTTTCCTTTCTTCTACCTTCTTTTCTATCGGGACTCCCTGGTGTAGAACCTGAATGGTACGATACCGGGGTTTCCTACGAAATTCGTCGCGTGGGTGCTTTTTCTTTCTCTACTCTTTTCCTTTCTACCTTCTTTTCTACGTAGCCTCCCAGGTACCAATACCGGGTTCTCCTACGTAATTTCTTTTTTTTCAATTTCGGCGGCTAGACTTGCTTATGCATCTCTGCCATCTTCTACGATGAAGTCGCTGCTCTTAATTAGTGTTACTCTTATAGAATCTTCTATCTCTATTCTTTCTTCTTCCTTTCGCCCAGCCTAGCAAGTACCAGTCGTCCGCAAACTCCAGCACCGCACTTTATTAAAAATCTCTTCGAAACGTTTTTTCGAAGAACTGTGAGATGCTATGTTTTAACAAATACTAAGCGCAGTGCACTGCATGCGTTCATTGTAGTTGTATGCGCTCATAACTGCCCTTACCTTTCTTCTTATCGATTATAATGGTTAACATAAATTCGCCCTACTATTTAACATTCATATAAAATACTGAGCGCAATACACAACATACAATTTATACGTCTAACGTAAATTTCATTCTTTTCCTTAGGTTGTTGGAGTTCCGGGTGGCTGGTACTTGCGAAAGCGTGGGTGCTTATTCTTTCTCCGTTCTTTTCCTTTCTTCTACCTTCTTTTCTTTCGGGACTCCTCGGTGTAGAACCTAAATGGTACGATACCGGGGCTTCCTATGAAATTCGTTTTTTTCTTCAATCTCAGCGGCTAGACTTGCTTAAGCATCTCTGCCATCTTCCACGATGAAGTCGCTCCTCTATTCTGTCTTCTTCCTTTCGCCCTACCTAGCAAGTACCAGTCGTCCGCGAACTCCAGCACCGCACTTTATTAAAAATCTCTTCGAAACGTTTTTTCGAAGAACTGTGAGATGCTATGTTTTAACAAATACTAAGCGCAGTGCACTGCATGCGTTCATTGTAGTTGTATGCGCTCATAACTGCCCTTACCTTTCTTCTTATCGATTATAATGGTTAACATAAATTCGCCCTACTATTTAACATTCATATAAAATACTGAGCGCAATACACAACATACAATTTATACGTCTAACGTAAATTTCATTCTTTTCCTTAGGTTGTTGGAGTTCCGGGTGGCTGGTACTTGCGAAAGCGTGGGTGCTTATTCTTTCTCTATTCTTTTCCTTTCTTCTACCTTCTTTTCTATCGGGACTCCCTGGTGTAGAACATGAATGGTACGATACCGGGGTTTCCTACGAAATTCGTCGCGTGGGTGCTTTTTCTTTCTCTACTCTTTTCCTTTCTACCTTCTTTTCTACGTAGCCTCCCAGGTACCAATACCGGGTTCTCCTACGTAATTTCTTTTTTCTTCAATTTCGGCGGCTAGACTTGCTTATGCATCTCTGCCATCTTCTACGATGAAGTCGCTGCTCTTAATTAGTGTTACTCTTATAGAATCTTCTATCTCTATTCTTTCTTCTTCCTTTCGCCCAGCCTAGCAAGTACCAGTCGTCCGCAAACTCCAGCACCGCACTTTATTAAAAATCTCTTCGAAACGTTTTTTCGAAGAACTGTGAGATGCTATGTTTTAACAAATACTAAGCGCAGTGCACTGCATGCGTTCATTGTAGTTGTATGCGCTCATAACTGCCCTTACCTTTCTTCTTATCGATTATAATGGTTAACATAAATTCGCCCTACTATTTAACATTCATATAAAATACTGAGCGCAATACACAACATACAATTTATACGTCTAACGTAAATTTCATTCTTTTCCTTAGGTTGTTGGAGTTCCGGGTGGCTGGTACTTGCGAAAGCGTGGGTGCTTATTCTTTCTCCATTCTTTTCCTTTCTTCTACCTTCTTTTCTTTCGGGACTCCTCGGTGTAGAACCTAAATGGTACGATACCGGGGCTTCCTATGAAATTCGTTTTTTTCTTCAATCTCAGCGGCTAGACTTGCTTAAGCATCTCTGCCATCTTCCACGATGAAGTCGCTCCTCTATTCTGTCTTCTTCCTTTCGCCCTGCCTAGCAAGTACCAGTCGTCCGCGAACTCCAGCACCGCACTTTATTAAAAATCTCTTCGAAACGTTTTTTCGAAGAACTGTGAGATGCTATGCTTTAACAAATACTAAGCGCAGTGCACTGCATGCGTTCATTGTAGTTGTATGCGCTCATAACTGCCCTTACCTTTCTTCTTACCGTTTATTATGGTTATCATAAATTCGCCCTACTATTTAACATTGATATAAAATACTGAGCGCAATACACAACATACAATTTATACGTCTAACGTAAATTTCATTCTTTTCCTTAGGTTGTTGGAGTTCCGGGTGGCTGGTACTTGCGAAAGCGTGGGTGCTTATTCTATCTCTATTCTTTTCCTTTCTTCTACCTTCTTTTCTATCGGGACTCCCTGGTGTAGAACCTGAATGGTACGATACCGGGGTTTCCTACGAAATTCGTCGCGTGGGTGCTTTTTCTTTCTCTACTCTTTTCCTTTCTACCTTCTTTTCTACGTAGCCTCCCAGGTACCAATACCGGGTTCTCCTACGTAATTTCTTTTTTTTCAATTTCGGCGGCTAGACTTGCTTATGCATCTCTGCCATCTTCTACGATGAAGTCGCTGCTCTTAATTAGTGTTACTCTTATAGAATCTTCTATCTCTATTCTTTCTTCTTCCTTTCGCCCAGCCTAGCAAGTACCAGTCGTCCGCAAACTCCAGCACCGCACTTTATTAAAAATCTCTTCGAAACGTTTTTTCGAAGAACTGTGAGATGCTATGTTTTAACAAATACTAAGCGCAGTGCACTGCATGCGTTCATTGTAGTTGTATGCGCTCATAACTGCCCTTACCTTTCTTCTTATCGATTATAATGGTTAACATAAATTCGCCCTACTATTTAACATTCATATAAAATACTGAGCGCAATACACAACATACAATTTATACGTCTAACGTAAATTTCATTCTTTTCCTTAGGTTGTTGGAGTTCCGGGTGGCTGGTACTTGCGAAAGCGTGGGTGCTTATTCTTTCTCCAGTCTTTTCCTTTCTTCTACCTTCTTTTCTTTCGGGACTCCTCGGTGTAGAACCTAAATGGTACGATACCGGGGCTTCCTATGAAATTCGTTTTTTTCTTCAATCTCAGCGGCTAGACTTGCTTAAGCATCTCTGCCATCTTCTACGATGAAGCCGCTGCTCTTAATTACTGTTACTCTTATAGAATCTTCTATCTCTATTCTTTCTTCTTCCTTTCGCCCAGCCTAGCAAGTACCAGTCGTCCGCAAACTCCAGCACCGCACTTTAATAAAAATCTCTTCGAAACGTTTTTTTCGAAGAACTGTGTGATGCTACGTTTCAAAAAATACTGATCGCAGTGCACTGCATGCATTTATTTTAGTTGTATGCGCTCATAACTGCCCTTACCTTTCTTCTTACCGATTATTATAGTTAACATAAATTCGCCCTACTATTTAACATTCATATCAAATACTGAGCGCAATACACAACATACAATTGATACGTCTAACTTAAATTTCATTCTTTTCCTTAGGTTGTTGGAGTTCCGGGTGGCTGGTACTTGCGAAAGCGTGGGTGCTTATTCTTTCTCTATTCTTTTCCTTTCTACCTTCATTTCTATCGGGACTCCCTGGTGTAGAACCTGAATGGTACGATACCGGGGTTTCCAACGAAATTCGTCGCGTGGGTGCTTTTTCTTTCTCTACTCTTTTCCTTTCTACCTTCATTTCTATCGGGACTCCCTGGTGTAGAACCTGAATGGTACGATACCGGGGTTTCCTACGAAATTCGTCGCGTGGGTGCTTTTTCTTTCTCTACTCTTTTCCTTTTTACCTTCTTTTCTACGTAGCCTCCCAGGTACCAATACCGGGTTCTCCTACGAAATTTCTTTTTTCTTCAATTTCGGCGGCTAGACTTGCTTAAGCATCTCTGCCATCTTCTACGATGAAGCCGCTGCTCTTAATTACTGTTACTCTTATAGAATCTTCTATCTCTATTCTTTCTTCTTCCTTTCGCCCAGCCTAGCAAGTACCAGTCGTCCGCAAACTCCAGCACCGCACTTTAATAAAAATCTCTTCGAAATGTTTTTTTCGAAGAACTGTGAGATGCTACGTTTCAAAAAATACTGATCGCAGTGCACTGCATGCATTTATTTTAGTTGTATGCGCTCATAACTGCCCTTACCTTTCTTCTTACCGATTATTATGGTTAACATAAATTCGCCCTACTATTTAACATTCATATCAAATACTGAGCGCAGTACACAACATACAATTGATACGTCTAACTTAAATTTCATTCTTTTCTTTAGGTTGTTGGAGTTCCGGGTGGCTGGTACTTGCGAAAGCGTGGGTGCTTATTCTTTCTCTATTCTTTTCCTTTCTTCTACCTTCTTTTCTATCGGGACTCCCTGGTGTAGAACCTGAATGGTACGATACCGGGGTTTCCTACGAAATTCGTCGCGTGGGTGCTTTTTCTTTCTCTACTCTTTTCCTTTCTACCTTCTTTTCTATCGGGACTCCCTGGTGTAGAACCTTAATGGTACGATACCGGGGTTTCCTACGAAATTCGTCGCGTGGGTGCTTTTTCTTTCTCTACTCTTTTCCTTTCTACCTTCTTTTCTATCGGCACTCCCTGGTGTAGAACCTTAATGGTACGATACCGGGGTTTCCTACGAAATTCGTCGCGTGGGTGCTTTTTCTTTCTCTACTCTTTTCCTTTCTACCTTCTTTTCTACGTAGCCTCCCAGGTACCAATACCGGGTTCTCCTACGAAATTTCTTTTTTCTTCAATTTCGGCGGCTAGACTTGCTTAAGCATCTCTGCCATCTTCTACGATGAAGCCGCTGCTCTTAATTACTGTTACTCTTATAGAATCTTCTATCTCTATTCTTTCTTCTTCCTTTCGCCCAGCCTAGCAAGTACCAGTCGTCCGCAAACTCCAGCACCGCACTTTAATAAAAATCTCTTCGAAACGTTTTTTCGAAGAACTGTGAGATGCTACGTTTCAAAAAATACTGATCGCAGTGCACTGCATGCATTTATTTTAGTTGTATGCGCTCATAACTGCCCTTACCTTTCTTCTTACCGATTATTATGGTTAACATAAATTCGCCCTACTATTTAACATTCATATCAAATACTGAGCGCAGTACACAACATACAATTGATACGTCTAACTTAAATTTCATTCTTTTCCTTAGGTTGTTGGAGTTCCGGGTGGCTGGTACTTGCGAAAGCGTGGGTGCTTATTCTTTCTCTATTCTTTTCCTTTCTTCTACCTTCTTTTCTATCGGGACTCCCTGGTGTAGAACCTGAATGGTACGATACCGGGGTTTCCTACGAAATTCGTCGCGTGGGTGCTTTTTCTTTCTCTACTCTTTTCCTTTCTACCTTCTTTTCTATCGGGACTCCCTGGTGTAGAACCTTAATGGTACGATACCGGGGTTTCCTACGAAATTCGTCGCGTGGGTGCTTTTTCTTTCTCTACTCTTTTCCTTTCTACCTTCTTTTCTACGTAGCCTCCCAGGTACCAATACCGGGTTCTCCTACGAAATTTCTTTTTTCTTCAATTTCGGCGGCTAGACTTGCTTAAGCATCTCTGCCATCTTCTACGATGAAGCCGCTGCTCTTAATTACTGTTACTCTTATAGAATCTTCTATCTCTATTCTTTCTTCTTCCTTTCGCCCAGCCTAGCAAGTACCAGTCGTCCGCAAACTCCAGCACCGCACTTTAATAAAAATCTCTTCGAAACGTTTTTTCGAAGAACTGTGAGATGCTACGTTTCAAAAAATACTGATCGCAGTGCACTGCATGCATTTATTTTAGTTGTATGCGCTCATAACTGCCCTTACCTTTCTTCTTACCGATTATTATGGTTAACATAAATTCGCCCTACTATTTAACATTCATATCAAATACTGAGCGCAATACACAACATACAATTGATACGTCTAACTTAAATTTCATTCTTTTCTTTAGGTTGTTGGAGTTCCGGGTGGCTGGTACTTGCGAAAGCGTGGGTGCTTATTCTTTCTCTATTCTTTTCCTTTCTTCTACCTTCTTTTCTATCGGGACTCCCTGGTGTAGAACCTGAATGGTACGATACCGGGGTTTCCTACGAAATTCGTCGCGTGGGTGCTTTTTCTTTCTCTACTCTTTTCCTTTCTACCTTCTTTTCTATCGGGACTCCCTGGTGTAGAACCTTAATGGTACGATACCGGGGTTTCCTACGAAATTCGTCGCGTGGGTGCTTTTTCTTTCTCTACTCTTTTCCTTTCTACCTTCTTTTCTATCGGCACTCCCTGGTGTAGAACCTTAATGGTACGATACCGGGGTTTCCTACGAAATTCGTCGCGTGGGTGCTTTTTCTTTCTCTACTCTTTTCCTTTCTACCTTCTTTTCTACGTAGCCTCCCAGGTACCAATACCGGGTTCTCCTACGAAATTTCTTTTTTCTTCAATTTCGGCGGCTAGACTTGCTTAAGCATCTCTGCCATCTTCTACGATGAAGCCGCTGCTCTTAATTACTGTTACTCTTATAGAATCTTCTATCTCTATTCTTTCTTCTTCCTTTCGCCCAGCCTAGCAAGTACCAGTCGTCCGCAAACTCCAGCACCGCACTTTAATAAAAATCTCTTCGAAACGTTTTTTCGAAGAACTGTGAGATGCTACGTTTCAAAAAATACTGATCGCAGTGCACTGCATGCATTTATTTTAGTTGTATGCGCTCATAACTGCCCTTACCTTTCTTCTTACCGATTATTATGGTTAACATAAATTCGCCCTACTATTTAACATTCATATCAAATACTGAGCGCAGTACACAACATACAATTGATACGTCTAACTTAAATTTCATTCTTTTCCTTAGGTTGTTGGAGTTCCGGGTGGCTGGTACTTGCGAAAGCGTGGGTGCTTATTCTTTCTCTATTCTTTTCCTTTCTTCTACCTTCTTTTCTATCGGGACTCCCTGGTGTAGAACCTGAATGGTACGATACCGGGGTTTCCTACGAAATTCGTCGCGTGGGTGCTTTTTCTTTCTCTACTCTTTTCCTTTCTACCTTCTTTTCTATCGGGACTCCCTGGTGTAGAACCTTAATGGTACGATACCGGGGTTTCCTACGAAATTCGTCGCGTGGGTGCTTTTTCTTTCTCTACTCTTTTCCTTTCTACCTTCTTTTCTACGTAGCCTCCCAGGTACCAATACCGGGTTCTCCTACGAAATTTCTTTTTTCTTCAATTTCGGCGGCTAGACTTGCTTAAGCATCTCTGCCATCTTCTACGATGAAGCCGCTGCTCTTAATTACTGTTACTCTTATAGAATCTTCTATCTCTATTCTTTCTTCTTCCTTTCGCCCAGCCTAGCAAGTACCAGTCGTCCGCAAACTCCAGCACCGCACTTTAATAAAAATCTCTTCGAAACGTTTTTTCGAAGAACTGTGAGATGCTACGTTTCAAAAAATACTGATCGCAGTGCACTGCATGCATTTATTTTAGTTGTATGCGCTCATAACTGCCCTTACCTTTCTTCTTACCGATTATTATGGTTAACATAAATTCGCCCTACTATTTAACATTCATATCAAATACTGAGCGCAATACACAACATACAATTGATACGTCTAACTTAAATTTCATTCTTTTCTTTAGGTTGTTGGAGTTCCGGGTGGCTGGTACTTGCGAAAGCGTGGGTGCTTATTCTTTCTCTATTCTTTTCCTTTCTTCTACCTTCTTTTCTATCGGGACTCCCTGGTGTAGAACCTGAATGGTACGATACCGGGGTTTCCTACGAAATTCGTCGCGTGGGTGCTTTTTCTTTCTCTACTCTTTTCCTTTCTACCTTCTTTTCTATCGGGACTCCCTGGTGTAGAACCTTAATGGTACGATACCGGGGTTTCCTACGAAATTCGTCGCGTGGGTGCTTTTTCTTTCTCTACTCTTTTCCTTTCTACCTTCTTTTCTATCGGCACTCCCTGGTGTAGAACCTTAATGGTACGATACCGGGGTTTCCTACGAAATTCGTCGCGTGGGTGCTTTTTCTTTCTCTACTCTTTTCCTTTCTACCTTCTTTTCTACGTAGCCTCCCAGGTACCAATACCGGGTTCTCCTACGAAATTTCTTTTTTCTTCAATTTCGGCGGCTAGACTTGCTTAAGCATCTCTGCCATCTTCTACGATGAAGCCGCTGCTCTTAATTACTGTTACTCTTATAGAATCTTCTATCTCTATTCTTTCTTCTTCCTTTCGCCCAGCCTAGCAAGTACCAGTCGTCCGCAAACTCCAGCACCGCACTTTAATAAAAATCTCTTCGAAACGTTTTTTCGAAGAACTGTGAGATGCTACGTTTCAAAAAATACTGATCGCAGTGCACTGCATGCATTTATTTTAGTTGTATGCGCTCATAACTGCCCTTACCTTTCTTCTTACCGATTATTATGGTTAACATAAATTCGCCCTACTATTTAACATTCATATCAAATACTGAGCGCAGTACACAACATACAATTGATACGTCTAACTTAAATTTCATTCTTTTCCTTAGGTTGTTGGAGTTCCGGGTGGCTGGTACTTGCGAAAGCGTGGGTGCTTATTCTTTCTCTATTCTTTTCCTTTCTTCTACCTTCTTTTCTATCGGGACTCCCTGGTGTAGAACCTGAATGGTACGATACCGGGGTTTCCTACGAAATTCGTCGCGTGGGTGCTTTTTCTTTCTCTACTCTTTTCCTTTCTACCTTCTTTTCTACGTAGCCTCCCAGGTACCAATACCGGGTTCTCCTACGAAATTTCTTTTTTCTTCAATTTCGGCGGCTAGACTTGCTTAAGCATCTCTGCCATCTTCTACGATGAAGCCGCTGCTCTTAATTACTGTTACTCTTATAGAATCTTCTATCTCTATTCTTTCTTCTTCCTTTCGCCCAGCCTAGCAAGTACCAGTCGTCCGCAAACTCCAGCACCGCACTTTAATAAAAATCTCTTCGAAACGTTTTTTCGAAGAACTGTGAGATGCTACGTTTCAAAAAATACTGATCGCAGTGCACTGCATGCATTTATTTTAGTTGTATGCGCTCATAACTGCCCTTACCTTTCTTCTTACCGATTATTATGGTTAACATAAATTCGCCCTACTATTTAACATTCATATCAAATACTGAGCGCAATACACAACATACAATTGATACGTCTAACTTAAATTTCATTCTTTTCTTTAGGTTGTTGGAGTTCCGGGTGGCTGGTACTTGCGAAAGCGTGGGTGCTTATTCTTTCTCTATTCTTTTCCTTTCTTCTACCTTCTTTTCTATCGGGACTCCCTGGTGTAGAACCTGAATGATACGATACCGGGGTTTCCTACGAAATTCGTCGCGTGGGTGCTTTTTCTTTCTCTACTCTTTTCCTTTCTACCTTCTTTTCTATCGGGACTCCCTGGTGTAGAACCTTAATGGTACGATACCGGGGTTTCCTACGAAATTCGTCGCGTGGGTGCTTTTTCTTTCTCTACTCTTTTCCTTTCTACCTTCTTTTCTATCGGCACTCCCTGGTGTAGAACCTTAATGGTACGATACCGGGGTTTCCTACGAAATTCGTCGCGTGGGTGCTTTTTCTTTCTCTACTCTTTTCCTTTCTACCTTCTTTTCTACGTAGCCTCCCAGGTACCAATACCGGGTTCTCCTACGAAATTTCTTTTTTCTTCAATTTCGGCGGCTAGACTTGCTTAAGCATCTCTGCCATCTTCTACGATGAAGCCGCTGCTCTTAATTACTGTTACTCTTATAGAATCTTCTATCTCTATTCTTTCTTCTTCCTTTCGCCCAGCCTAGCAAGTACCAGTCGTCCGCAAACTCCAGCACCGCACTTTAATAAAAATCTCTTCGAAACGTTTTTTCGAAGAACTGTGAGATGCTACGTTTCAAAAAATACTGATCGCAGTGCACTGCATGCATTTATTTTAGTTGTATGCGCTCATAACTGCCCTTACCTTTCTTCTTACCGATTATTATGGTTAACATAAATTCGCCCTACTATTTAACATTCATATCAAATACTGAGCGCAATACACAACATACAATTGATACGTCTAACTTAAATTTCATTCTTTTCTTTAGGTTGTTGGAGTTCCGGGTGGCTGGTACTTGCGAAAGCGTGGGTGCTTATTCTTTCTCTATTCTTTTCCTTTCTTCTACCTTCTTTTCTATCGGGACTCCCTGGTGTAGAACCTGAATGATACGATACCGGGGTTTCCTACGAAATTCGTCGCGTGGGTGCTTTTTCTTTCTCTACTCTTTTCCTTTCTACCTTCTTTTCTATCGGGACTCCCTGGTGTAGAACCTTAATGGTACGATACCGGGGTTTCCTACGAAATTCGTCGCGTGGGTGCTTTTTCTTTCTCTACTCTTTTCCTTTCTACCTTCTTTTCTATCGGCACTCCCTGGTGTAGAACCTTAATGGTACGATACCGGGGTTTCCTACGAAATTCGTCGCGTGGGTGCTTTTTCTTTCTCTACTCTTTTCCTTTCTACCTTCTTTTCTACGTAGCCTCCCAGGTACCAATACCGGGTTCTCCTACGAAATTTCTTTTTTCTTCAATTTCGGCGGCTAGACTTGCTTAAGCATCTCTGCCATCTTCTACGATGAAGCCGCTGCTCTTAATTACTGTTACTCTTATAGAATCTTCTATCTCTATTCTTTCTTCTTCCTTTCGCCCAGCCTAGCAAGTACCAGTCGTCCGCAAACTCCAGCACCGCACTTTAATAAAAATCTCTTCGAAACGTTTTTTCGAAGAACTGTGAGATGCTACGTTTCAAAAAATACTGATCGCAGTGCACTGCATGCATTTATTTTAGTTGTATGCGCTCATAACTGCCCTTACCTTTCTTCTTACCGATTATTATGGTTAACATAAATTCGCCCTACTATTTAACATTCATATCAAATACTGAGCGCAGTACACAACATACAATTGATACGTCTAACTTAAATTTCATTCTTTTCCTTAGGTTGTTGGAGTTCCGGGTGGCTGGTACTTGCGAAAGCGTGGGTGCTTATTCTTTCTCTATTCTTTTCCTTTCTTCTACCTTCTTTTCTATCGGGACTCCCTGGTGTAGAACCTGAATGGTACGATACCGGGGTTTCCTACGAAATTCGTCGCGTGGGTGCTTTTTCTTTCTCTACTCTTTTCCTTTCTACCTTCTTTTCTATCGGGACTCCCTGGTGTAGAACCTTAATGGTACGATACCGGGGTTTCCTACGAAATTCGTCGCGTGGGTGCTTTTTCTTTCTCTACTCTTTTCCTTTCTACCTTCTTTTCTACGTAGCCTCCCAGGTACCAATACCGGGTTCTCCTACGAAATTTCTTTTTTCTTCAATTTCGGCGGCTAGACTTGCTTAAGCATCTCTGCCATCTTCTACGATGAAGCCGCTGCTCTTAATTACTGTTACTCTTATAGAATCTTCTATCTCTATTCTTTCTTCTTCCTTTCGCCCAGCCTAGCAAGTACCAGTCGTCCGCAAACTCCAGCACCGCACTTTAATAAAAATCTCTTCGAAACGTTTTTTCGAAGAACTGTGAGATGCTACGTTTCAAAAAATACTGATCGCAGTGCACTGCATGCATTTATTTTAGTTGTATGCGCTCATAACTGCCCTTACCTTTCTTCTTACCGATTATTATGGTTAACATAAATTCGCCCTACTATTTAACATTCATATCAAATACTGAGCGCAATACACAACATACAATTGATACGTCTAACTTAAATTTCATTCTTTTCTTTAGGTTGTTGGAGTTCCGGGTGGCTGGTACTTGCGAAAGCGTGGGTGCTTATTCTTTCTCTATTCTTTTCCTTTCTTCTACCTTCTTTTCTATCGGGACTCCCTGGTGTAGAACCTGAATGGTACGATACCGGGGTTTCCTACGAAATTCGTCGCGTGGGTGCTTTTTCTTTCTCTACTCTTTTCCTTTCTACCTTCTTTTCTATCGGGACTCCCTGGTGTAGAACCTTAATGGTACGATACCGGGGTTTCCTACGAAATTCGTCGCGTGGGTGCTTTTTCTTTCTCTACTCTTTTCCTTTCTACCTTCTTTTCTATCGGCACTCCCTGGTGTAGAACCTTAATGGTACGATACCGGGGTTTCCTACGAAATTCGTCGCGTGGGTGCTTTTTCTTTCTCTACTCTTTTCCTTTCTACCTTCTTTTCTACGTAGCCTCCCAGGTACCAATACCGGGTTCTCCTACGAAATTTCTTTTTTCTTCAATTTCGGCGGCTAGACTTGCTTAAGCATCTCTGCCATCTTCTACGATGAAGCCGCTGCTCTTAATTACTGTTACTCTTATAGAATCTTCTATCTCTATTCTTTCTTCTTCCTTTCGCCCAGCCTAGCAAGTACCAGTCGTCCGCAAACTCCAGCACCGCACTTTAATAAAAATCTCTTCGAAACGTTTTTTCGAAGAACTGTGAGATGCTACGTTTCAAAAAATACTGATCGCAGTGCACTGCATGCATTTATTTTAGTTGTATGCGCTCATAACTGCCCTTACCTTTCTTCTTACCGATTATTATGGTTAACATAAATTCGCCCTACTATTTAACATTCATATCAAATACTGAGCGCAGTACACAACATACAATTGATACGTCTAACTTAAATTTCATTCTTTTCCTTAGGTTGTTGGAGTTCCGGGTGGCTGGTACTTGCGAAAGCGTGGGTGCTTATTCTTTCTCTATTCTTTTCCTTTCTTCTACCTTCTTTTCTATCGGGACTCCCTGGTGTAGAACCTGAATGGTACGATACCGGGGTTTCCTACGAAATTCGTCGCGTGGGTGCTTTTTCTTTCTCTACTCTTTTCCTTTCTACCTTCTTTTCTATCGGGACTCCCTGGTGTAGAACCTTAATGGTACGATACCGGGGTTTCCTACGAAATTCGTCGCGTGGGTGCTTTTTCTTTCTCTACTCTTTTCCTTTCTACCTTCTTTTCTACGTAGCCTCCCAGGTACCAATACCGGGTTCTCCTACGAAATTTCTTTTTTCTTCAATTTCGGCGGCTAGACTTGCTTAAGCATCTCTGCCATCTTCTACGATGAAGCCGCTGCTCTTAATTACTGTTACTCTTATAGAATCTTCTATCTCTATTCTTTCTTCTTCCTTTCGCCCAGCCTAGCAAGTACCAGTCGTCCGCAAACTCCAGCACCGCACTTTAATAAAAATCTCTTCGAAACGTTTTTTCGAAGAACTGTGAGATGCTACGTTTCAAAAAATACTGATCGCAGTGCACTGCATGCATTTATTTTAGTTGTATGCGCTCATAACTGCCCTTACCTTTCTTCTTACCGATTATTATGGTTAACATAAATTCGCCCTACTATTTAACATTCATATCAAATACTGAGCGCAATACACAACATACAATTGATACGTCTAACTTAAATTTCATTCTTTTCTTTAGGTTGTTGGAGTTCCGGGTGGCTGGTACTTGCGAAAGCGTGGGTGCTTATTCTTTCTCTATTCTTTTCCTTTCTTCTACCTTCTTTTCTATCGGGACTCCCTGGTGTAGAACCTGAATGGTACGATACCGGGGTTTCCTACGAAATTCGTCGCGTGGGTGCTTTTTCTTTCTCTACTCTTTTCCTTTCTACCTTCTTTTCTATCGGGACTCCCTGGTGTAGAACCTTAATGGTACGATACCGGGGTTTCCTACGAAATTCGTCGCGTGGGTGCTTTTTCTTTCTCTACTCTTTTCCTTTCTACCTTCTTTTCTATCGGCACTCCCTGGTGTAGAACCTTAATGGTACGATACCGGGGTTTCCTACGAAATTCGTCGCGTGGGTGCTTTTTCTTTCTCTACTCTTTTCCTTTCTACCTTCTTTTCTACGTAGCCTCCCAGGTACCAATACCGGGTTCTCCTACGAAATTTCTTTTTTCTTCAATTTCGGCGGCTAGACTTGCTTAAGCATCTCTGCCATCTTCTACGATGAAGCCGCTGCTCTTAATTACTGTTACTCTTATAGAATCTTCTATCTCTATTCTTTCTTCTTCCTTTCGCCCAGCCTAGCAAGTACCAGTCGTCCGCAAACTCCAGCACCGCACTTTAATAAAAATCTCTTCGAAACGTTTTTTCGAAGAACTGTGAGATGCTACGTTTCAAAAAATACTGATCGCAGTGCACTGCATGCATTTATTTTAGTTGTATGCGCTCATAACTGCCCTTACCTTTCTTCTTACCGATTATTATGGTTAACATAAATTCGCCCTACTATTTAACATTCATATCAAATACTGAGCGCAGTACACAACATACAATTGATACGTCTAACTTAAATTTCATTCTTTTCCTTAGGTTGTTGGAGTTCCGGGTGGCTGGTACTTGCGAAAGCGTGGGTGCTTATTCTTTCTCTATTCTTTTCCTTTCTTCTACCTTCTTTTCTATCGGGACTCCCTGGTGTAGAACCTGAATGGTACGATACCGGGGTTTCCTACGAAATTCGTCGCGTGGGTGCTTTTTCTTTCTCTACTCTTTTCCTTTCTACCTTCTTTTCTACGTAGCCTCCCAGGTACCAATACCGGGTTCTCCTACGAAATTTCTTTTTTCTTCAATTTCGGCGGCTAGACTTGCTTAAGCATCTCTGCCATCTTCTACGATGAAGCCGCTGCTCTTAATTACTGTTACTCTTATAGAATCTTCTATCTCTATTCTTTCTTCTTCCTTTCGCCCAGCCTAGCAAGTACCAGTCGTCCGCAAACTCCAGCACCGCACTTTAATAAAAATCTCTTCGAAACGTTTTTTCGAAGAACTGTGAGATGCTACGTTTCAAAAAATACTGATCGCAGTGCACTGCATGCATTTATTTTAGTTGTATGCGCTCATAACTGCCCTTACCTTTCTTCTTACCGATTATTATGGTTAACATAAATTCGCCCTACTATTTAACATTCATATCAAATACTGAGCGCAATACACAACATACAATTGATACGTCTAACTTAAATTTCATTCTTTTCTTTAGGTTGTTGGAGTTCCGGGTGGCTGGTACTTGCGAAAGCGTGGGTGCTTATTCTTTCTCTATTCTTTTCCTTTCTTCTACCTTCTTTTCTATCGGGACTCCCTGGTGTAGAACCTGAATGATACGATACCGGGGTTTCCTACGAAATTCGTCGCGTGGGTGCTTTTTCTTTCTCTACTCTTTTCCTTTCTACCTTCTTTTCTATCGGGACTCCCTGGTGTAGAACCTTAATGGTACGATACCGGGGTTTCCTACGAAATTCGTCGCGTGGGTGCTTTTTCTTTCTCTACTCTTTTCCTTTCTACCTTCTTTTCTATCGGCACTCCCTGGTGTAGAACCTTAATGGTACGATACCGGGGTTTCCTACGAAATTCGTCGCGTGGGTGCTTTTTCTTTCTCTACTCTTTTCCTTTCTACCTTCTTTTCTACGTAGCCTCCCAGGTACCAATACCGGGTTCTCCTACGAAATTTCTTTTTTCTTCAATTTCGGCGGCTAGACTTGCTTAAGCATCTCTGCCATCTTCTACGATGAAGCCGCTGCTCTTAATTACTGTTACTCTTATAGAATCTTCTATCTCTATTCTTTCTTCTTCCTTTCGCCCAGCCTAGCAAGTACCAGTCGTCCGCAAACTCCAGCACCGCACTTTAATAAAAATCTCTTCGAAACGTTTTTTCGAAGAACTGTGAGATGCTACGTTTCAAAAAATACTGATCGCAGTGCACTGCATGCATTTATTTTAGTTGTATGCGCTCATAACTGCCCTTACCTTTCTTCTTACCGATTATTATGGTTAACATAAATTCGCCCTACTATTTAACATTCATATCAAATACTGAGCGCAGTACACAACATACAATTGATACGTCTAACTTAAATTTCATTCTTTTCCTTAGGTTGTTGGAGTTCCGGGTGGCTGGTACTTGCGAAAGCGTGGGTGCTTATTCTTTCTCTATTCTTTTCCTTTCTTCTACCTTCTTTTCTATCGGCACTCCCTGGTGTAGAACCTGAATGGTACGATACCGGGGTTTCCTACGAAATTCGTCGCGTGGGTGCTTTTTCTTTCTCTACTCTTTTCCTTTCTACCTTCTTTTCTACGTAGCCTCCCAGGTACCAATACCGGGTTCTCCTACGAAATTTCTTTTTTCTTCAATTTCGGCGGCTAGACTTGCTTAAGCATCTCTGCCATCTTCTACGATGAAGCCGCTGCTCTTAATTACTGTTACTCTTATAGAATCTTCTATCTCTATTCTTTCTTCTTCCTTTCGCCCAGCCTAGCAAGTACCAGTCGTCCGCAAACTCCAGCACCGCACTTTAATAAAAATCTCTTCGAAACGTTTTTTCGAAGAACTGTGAGATGCTACGTTTCAAAAAATACTGATCGCAGTGCACTGCATGCATTTATTTTAGTTGTATGCGCTCATAACTGCCCTTACCTTTCTTCTTACCGATTATTATGGTTAACATAAATTCGCCCTACTATTTAACATTCATATCAAATACTGAGCGCAATACACAACATACAATTGATACGTCTAACTTAAATTTCATTCTTTTCTTTAGGTTGTTGGAGTTCCGGGTGGCTGGTACTTGCGAAAGCGTGGGTGCTTATTCTTTCTCTATTCTGTTCCTTTCTTCTACCTTCTTTTCTATCGGGACTCCCTGGTGTAGAACCTGAATGGTACGATACCGGGGTTTCCTACGAAATTCGTCGCGTGGGTGCTTTTTCTTTCTCTACTCTTTTCCTTTCTACCTTCTTTTCTACGTAGCCTCCCAGGTACCAATACCGGGTTCTCCTACGAAATTTCTTTTTTCTTCAATTTCGGCGGCTAGACTTGCTTAAGCATCTCTGCCATCTTCTACGATGAAGCCGCTGCTCTTAATTACTGTTACTCTTATAGAATCTTCTATCTCTATTCTTTCTTCTTCCTTTCGCCCAGCCTAGCAAGTACCAGTCGTCCGCAAACTCCAGCACCGCACTTTAATAAAAATCTCTTCGAAACGTTTTTTCGAAGAACTGTGAGATGCTACGTTTCAAAAAATACTGATCGCAGTGCACTGCATGCATTTATTTTAGTTGTATGCGCTCATAACTGCCCTTACCTTTCTTCTTACCGATTATTATGGTTAACATAAATTCGCCCTACTATTTAACATTCATATCAAATACTGAGCGCAGTACACAACATACAATTGATACGTCTAACTTAAATTTCATTCTTTTCCTTAGGTTGTTGGAGTTCCGGGTGGCTGGTACTTGCGAAAGCGTGGGTGATTATTCTTTCTCTATTCTTTTCCTTTCTTCTACCTTCTTTTCTATCGGGACTCCCTGGTGTAGAACCTGAATGGTACGATACCGGGGTTTCCTACGAAATTCGTCGCGTGGGTGCTTTTTCTTTCTCTACTCTTTTCCTTTCTACCTTCTTTTCTATCGGGACTCCCTGGTGTAGAACCTTAATGGTACGATACCGGGGTTTCCTACGAAATTCGTCGCGTGGGTGCTTTTTCTTTCTCTACTCTTTTCCTTTCTACCTTCTTTTCTACGTAGCCTCCCAGGTACCAATACCGGGTTCTCCTACGAAATTTCTTTTTTCTTCAATTTCGGCGGCTAGACTTGCTTAAGCATCTCTGCCATCTTCTACGATGAAGCCGCTGCTCTTAATTACTGTTACTCTTATAGAATCTTCTATCTCTATTCTTTCTTCTTCCTTTCGCCCAGCCTAGCAAGTAGCAGTCGTCCGCAAACTCCAGCACCGCACTTTAATAAAAATCTCTTCGAAACGTTTTTTCGAAGAACTGTGAGATGCTACGTTTCAAAAAATACTGATCGCAGTGCACTGCATGCATTTATTTTAGTTGTATGCGCTCATAACTGCCCTTACCTTTCTTCTTACCGATTATTATGGTTAACATAAATTCGCCCTACTATTTAACATTCATATCAAATACTGAGCGCAGTACACAACATACAATTGATACGTCTAACTTAAATTTCATTCTTTTCCTTAGGTTGTTGGAGTTCCGGGTGGCTGGTACTTGCGAAAGCGTGGGTGCTTATTCTTTCTCTATTCTTTTCCTTTCTTCTACCTTCTTTTCTATCGGGACTCCCTGGTGTAGAACCTGAATGGTACGATACCGGGGTTTCCTACGAAATTCGTCGCGTGGGTGCTTTTTCTTTCTCTACTCTTTTCCTTTCTACCTTCTTTTCTACGTAGCCTCCCAGGTACCAATACCGGGTTCTCCTACGAAATTTCTTTTTTCTTCAATTTCGGCGGCTAGACTTGCTTAAGCATCTCTGCCATCTTCTACGATGAAGTCGCTGCTCTTAATTACTGTTACTCTTATAGAATCTTCTATCTCTATTCTTTCTTCTTCCTTTCGCCCTGCCTAGCAAGTACCAGTCGTCCGCAAACTCCAGCACGGCACTTTATTAAAATTCTCTTCGCAACGTTCTATCGAAGATCTGTGAGATGATGATACGTTTTAACAAATACTAAGCGCAATGCACTGCATGCGTTCATTTTAGTTGTGTGCGCTCATAACTGCCCTTACCTTTCTTCTTACCGATTATTATGGTTAATATAAATTCGCCCTACTCTTTAACATTCATACAAAATATTGAGCGCAATTCACAACATAGAACTTATACGTCTAACTTAAATTTCATTCTTTTCCTTAGGTTGTTGGAGTTTCGGGTGGCTGGTACTTGCGAAAGCGTGGGTGCTTATTCTTTCTCTATTCTTTTCCTTTCTTCTACCTTCTTTTCTATCGGGACTCCCCGGTGTAGAACCTGAATGGTACGATACCGGGGTTTCCTACGAAATTCGTCGCGTGGGTGCTTCTTCTTTCTCCACTCTTTTCCTTTCTACCTTCTTTCCTACGTAGCCTCCCAGGTACCAATACCGGGTTTTCCTACGTAATTTCTTTTTTCTTCAATTTCGGCGGCTAGACTTGCTTATGCATCTCTGCCATCTTCTACGATGAAGTCGCTGCTCTTAATTACTGTTACTCTTATAGAATCCTCTATCTCTATGCTTTCTTCTTCCTTTCGCCCAGCCTAGCAAGTACCAGTCGTCCACAAACTCCAGCACCGCACATTTTTAAAATCTCTTAAAAATGATTCAACAATAGGCTTTTTCAATATTTCTCGAGAAGTTCTATAGTTCCTGATAGGTTTCAACAATAGTTCTGCTACGCAACATCATTAAAACACGAATTTTCCAAAAATTGAGGTGCTACACTGGTGTCAGCTCCAGCACCGCAATTTTTAAAAATTTTCTTCAATAGTTCTCGAGAAGTTCTATTGTTCCTGATAGGTCTTAACAATATTTCTGCTGCGTAACATCGTTAAAATAGGAATTTTCCAAAAATTGAGGTGCTACACTGGTGTCAGCTCCAGCACCGCACTTTTTTAAAATCTCTTAAAAATGATTCAACAATAGGCTTTTTCAATAGTTCTCGAGGAGTACTGTAGTTCCTGATAGGTTTTAACTATAGTTCTACTTAAAATTATGGTGATACACGGGTATCACTCCAGCACCGCACTTTTTTAAAATCTCTTAAAAATGATTCAACAATAGGCTTTTTCAATAGTTCTCGAGGAGTACTGTAGTTCCTGATAGGTTTTAACTATAGTTCTACTTAAAATTATGGTGATACACGGGTATCACTCCAGCACCGCACTTTTTTAAAATCTCTTAAAAATGATTCAACAATAGGCTTTTTCAATATTTCTCGAGGAGTACTGTAGTTCCTGATAGGTTTTAACTATAGTTCTACTTAAAATTATGGTGATACACGGGTATCACTCCAGCACCGCACTTTTTTAAAATCTCTTAAAAATGATTCAACAATAGGCTTTTTCAATAGTTCTCGAGGAGTACTGTAGTTCCTGATAGGTTTTAACTATAGTTCTACTTAAAATTGAGGTGCTACACGAATGTCACTCCAGCACCGCACTTTTTTAAAATCTCTTAAAAATGATTCAACAATAGGCTTTTTCAATAGTTCTCGAGGAGTACTGTAGTTCCTGATAGGTTTTAACTATAGTTCTACTTAAAATTATGGTGATACACGGGTATCACTCCAGCACCGCACTTTTTTAAAATCTCTTAAAAATGATTCAACAATAGGCTTTTTCAATAGTTCTCGAGGAGTACTGTAGTTCCTGATAGGTTTCAACTATAGTTCTACTTAAAATTGAGGTGCTACACGAATGTCACTCGAGCACCGCACTTTTCTAAAATCTCTTAAAAATGATTCAACAATAGGCTTTTTCAATAGTTCTCGAGGAGTACTGTAGTTCCTGATAGGTTTTAACTATAGTTCTACTTAAAATTGAGGTGCTACACGAATGTCACTCCAGCACCGCACTTTTTTAAAATCTCTTAAAAATGATTCAACAATAGGCTTTTTCAATAGTTCTCGAGGAGTACTGTAGTTCCTGATAGGTTTTAACTATAGTTCTACTTAAAATTATGGTGATACGCGGGTATCACTCCAGCACCGCACTTTTTTAAAATCTCTTAAAAATGATTCAACAATAGGCTTTTTCAATAGTTCTCGAGGAGTACTGTAGTTCCTGATAGGTTTTAACTATAGTTCTACTTAAAATTGAGGTGCTACACGAATGTCACTCCAGCACCGCACTTTTTTAAAATCTCTTAAAAATGATTCAACAATAGGCTTTTTCAATAGTTCTCGAGGAGTACTGTAGTTCCTGATAGGTTTTAACTATAGTTCTACTTAAAATTATGGTGATACACGGGTATCACTCCAGCACCGCACTTTTTTAAAATCTCTTAAAAATGATTCAACAATAGGCTTTTTCAATAGTTCTCGAGGAGTACTGTAGTTCCTGATAGGTTTTAACTATAGTTCTACTTAAAATTGAGGTGCTACACGAATGTCACTCCAGCACCGCACTTTTTTAAAATCTCTTAAAAATGATTCAACAATAGGCTTTTTCAATAGTTCTCGAGGAGTACTGTAGTTCCTGATAGGTTTTAACTATAGTTCTACTTAAAATTGAGGTGCTACACGAATGTCACTCCAGCACCGCACTTTTTTAAAATCTCTTAAAAATGATTCAACAATAGGCTTTTTCAATAGTTCTCGAGGAGTACTGTAGTTCCTGATAGGTTTTAACTATAGTTCTACTTAAAATTGTGGTGCTACACGAATGTCACTCCAGCACCGCACTTTTTTAAAATCTCTTAAAAATGATTCAACAATAGGCTTTTTCAATAGTTCTCGAGGAGTACTGTAGTTCCTGATAGGTTTTAACTATAGTTCTACTTAAAATTATGGTGATACACGGGTATCACTCCAGCACCGCACTTTTTTAAAATCTCTTAAAAATGATTCAACAATAGGCTTTTTCAATAGTTCTCGAGGAGTACTGTAGTTCCTGATAGGTTTTAACTATAGTTCTACTTAAAATTGAGGTGCTACACGAATGTCACTCCAGCACCGCACTTTTTTAAAATCTCTTAAAAATGATTCAACAATAGGCTTTTTCAATAGTTCTCGAGGAGTACTGTAGTTCCTGATAGGTTTTAACTATAGTTCTACTTAAAATTATGGTGATACACGGGTATCACTCCAGCACCGCACTTTTTTAAAATCTCTTAAAAATGATTCAACAATAGGCTTTTTCAATAGTTCTCGAGGAGTACTGTAGTTCCTGATAGGTTTCAACTATAGTTCTACTTAAAATTGAGGTGCTACACGAATGTCACTCGAGCACCGCACTTTTCTAAAATCTCTTAAAAATGATTCAACAATAGGCTTTTTCAATAGTTCTCGAGGAGTACTGTAGTTCCTGATAGGTTTTAACTATAGTTCTACTTAAAATTGAGGTGCTACACGAATGTCACTCCAGCACCGCACTTTTTTAAAATCTCTTAAAAATGATTCAACAATAGGCTTTTTCAATAGTTCTCGAGGAGTACTGTAGTTCCTGATAGGTTTTAACTATAGTTCTACTTAAAATTATGGTGATACGCGGGTATCACTCCAGCACCGCACTTTTTTAAAATCTCTTAAAAATGAATCAACAATAGGCTTTTTCAATAGTTCTCGAGGAGTACTGTAGTTCCTGATAGGTTTTAACTATAGTTCTACTTAAAATTGAGGTGCTACACGAATGTCACTCCAGCACCGCACTTTTTTAAAATCTCTTAAAAATGATTCAACAATAGGCTTTTTCAATAGTTCTCGAGGAGTACTGTAGTTCCTGATAGGTTTTAACTATAGTTCTACTTAAAATTGAGGTGCTACACGAATGTCACTCCAGCACCGCACTTTTCTAAAATCTCTTAAAAATGATTCAACAATAGGCTTTTTCAATAGTTCTCGAGGAGTACTGTAGTTCCTGATAGGTTTTAACTATAGTTCTACTTAAAATTGAGGTGCTACACGAATGTCACTCCAGCACCGCACTTTTTTAAAATCTCTTAAAAATGATTCAACAATAGGCTTTTTCAATAGTTCTCGAGGAGTACTGTAGTTCCTGATAGGTTTTAACTATAGTTCTACTTAAAATTATGGTGATACGCGGGTATCACTCCAGCACCGCACTTTTTTAAAATCTCTTAAAAATGATTCAACAATAGGCTTTTTCAATAGTTCTCGAGGAGTACTGTAGTTCCTGATAGGTTTTAACTATAGTTCTACTTAAAATTGAGGTGCTACACGAATGTCACTCCAGCACCGCACTTTTTTAAAATCTCTTAAAAATGATTCAACAATAGGCTTTTTCAATAGTTCTCGAGGAGTACTGTAGTTCCTGATAGGTTTTAACTATAGTTCTACTTAAAATTATGGTGATACACGGGTATCACTCCAGCACCGCACTTTTTTAAAATCTCTTAAAAATGATTCAACAATAGGCTTTTTCAATAGTTCTCGAGGAGTACTGTAGTTCCTGATAGGTTTTAACTATAGTTCTACTTAAAATTGAGGTGCTACACGAATGTCACTCCAGCACCGCACTTTTTTAAAATCTCTTAAAAATGATTCAACAATAGGCTTTTTCAATAGTTCTCGAGGAGTACTGTAGTTCCTGATAGGTTTTAACTATAGTTCTACTTAAAATTGAGGTGCTACACGAATGTCACTCCAGCACCGCACTTTTTTAAAATCTCTTAAAAATGATTCAACAATAGGCTTTTTCAATAGTTCTCGAGGAGTACTGTAGTTCCTGATAGGTTTTAACTATAGTTCTACTTAAAATTGTGGTGCTACACGAATGTCACTCCAGCACCGCACTTTTTTAAAATCTCTTAAAAATGATTCAACAATAGGCTTTTTCAATAGTTCTCGAGGAGTACTGTAGTTCCTGATAGGTTTTAACTATAGTTCTACTTAAAATTATGGTGATACACGCGTATCACTCCAGCACCGCACTTTTTTAAAATCTCTTAAAAATGATTCAACAATAGGCTTTTTCAATAGTTCTCGAGGAGTACTGTAGTTCCTGATAGGTTTTAACTATAGTTCTACTTAAAATTATGGTGATACACGGGTATCACTCCAGCACCGCACTTTTTTAAAATCTCTTAAAAATGATTCAACAATAGGCTTTTTCAATAGTTCTCGAGGAGTACTGTAGTTCCTGATAGGTTTTAACTATAGTTCTACTTAAAATTGAGGTGCTACACGAATGTCACTCCAGCACCGCACTTTTTTAAAATCTCTTAAAAATGATTCAACAATAGGCTTTTTCAATAGTTCTCGAGGAGTACTGTAGTTCCTGATAGGTTTTAACTATAGTTCTACTTAAAATTATGGTGATACACGGGTATCACTCCAGCACCGCACTTTTTTAAAATCTCTTAAAAATGATTCAACAATAGGCTTTTTCAATAGTTCTCGAGGAGTACTGTAGTTCCTGATAGGTTTCAACTATAGTTCTACTTAAAATTGAGGTGCTACACGAATGTCACTCGAGCACCGCACTTTTCTAAAATCTCTTAAAAATGATTCAACAATAGGCTTTTTCAATAGTTCTCGAGGAGTACTGTAGTTCCTGATAGGTTTTAACTATAGTTCTACTTAAAATTGAGGTGCTACACGAATGTCACTCCAGCACCGCACTTTTTTAAAATCTCTTAAAAATGATTCAACAATAGGCTTTTTCAATAGTTCTCGAGGAGTACTGTAGTTCCTGATAGGTTTTAACTATAGTTCTACTTAAAATTATGGTGATACGCGGGTATCACTCCAGCACCGCACTTTTTTAAAATCTCTTAAAAATGATTCAACAATAGGCTTTTTCAATAGTTCTCGAGGAGTACTGTAGTTCCTGATAGGTTTTAACTATAGTTCTACTTAAAATTGAGGTGCTACACGAATGTCACTCCAGCACCGCACTTTTTTAAAATCTCTTAAAAATGATTCAACAATAGGCTTTTTCAATAGTTCTCGAGGAGTACTGTAGTTCCTGATAGGTTTTAACTATAGTTCTACTTAAAATTGAGGTGCTACACGAATGTCACTCCAGCACCGCACTTTTTTAAAATCTCTTAAAAATGATTCAACAATAGGCTTTTTCAATAGTTCTCGAGGAGTACTGTAGTTCCTGATAGGTTTTAACTATAGTTCTACTTAAAATTATGGTGATACGCGGGTATCACTCCAGCACCGCACTTTTCTAAAATCTCTTAAAAATGATTCAACAATAGGCTTTTTCAATAGTTCTCGAGGAGTACTGTAGTTCCTGATAGGTTTTAACTATAGTTCTACTTAAAATTGAGGTGCTACACGAATGTCACTCCAGCACCGCACTTTTTTAAAATCTCTTAAAAATGATTCAACAATAGGCTTTTTCAATAGTTCTCGAGGAGTACTGTAGTTCCTGATAGGTTTTAACTATAGTTCTACTTAAAATTATGGTGATACACGGGTATCACTCCAGCACCGCACTTTTTTAAAATCTCTTAAAAATGATTCAACAATAGGCTTTTTCAATAGTTCTCGAGGAGTACTGTAGTTCCTGATAGGTTTTAACTATAGTTCTACTTAAAATTGAGGTGCTACACGAATGTCACTCCAGCACCGCACTTTTTTAAAATCTCTTAAAAATGATTCAACAATAGGCTTTTTCAATAGTTCTCGAGGAGTACTGTAGTTCCTGATAGGTTTTAACTATAGTTCTACTTAAAATTGAGGTGCTACACGAATGTCACTCCAGCACCGCACTTTTTTAAAATCTCTTAAAAATGATTCAACAATAGGCTTTTTCAATAGTTCTCGAGGAGTACTGTAGTTCCTGATAGGTTTTAACTATAGTTCTACTTAAAATTGTGGTGCTACACGAATGTCACTCCAGCACCGCACTTTTTTAAAATCTCTTAAAAATGATTCAACAATAGGCTTTTTCAATAGTTCTCGAGGAGTACTGTAGTTCCTGATAGGTTTTAACTATAGTTCTACTTAAAATTATGGTGATACACGCGTATCACTCCAGCACCGCACTTTTTTAAAATCTCTTAAAAATGATTCAACAATAGGCTTTTTCAATAGTTCTCGAGGAGTACTGTAGTTCCTGATAGGTTTTAACTATAGTTCTACTTAAAATTATGGTGATACACGGGTATCACTCCAGCACCGCACTTTTTTAAAATCTCTTAAAAATGATTCAACAATAGGCTTTTTCAATAGTTCTCGAGGAGTACTGTAGTTCCTGATAGGTTTTAACTATAGTTCTACTTAAAATTGAGGTGCTACACGAATGTCACTCCAGCACCGCACTTTTTTAAAATCTCTTAAAAATGATTCAACAATAGGCTTTTTCAATAGTTCTCGAGGAGTACTGTAGTTCCTGATAGGTTTTAACTATAGTTCTACTTAAAATTATGGTGATACACGGGTATCACTCCAGCACCGCACTTTTTTAAAATCTCTTAAAAATGATTCAACAATAGGCTTTTTCAATAGTTCTCGAGGAGTACTGTAGTTCCTGATAGGTTTCAACTATAGTTCTACTTAAAATTGAGGTGCTACACGAATGTCACTCGAGCACCGCACTTTTCTAAAATCTCTTAAAAATGATTCAACAATAGGCTTTTTCAATAGTTCTCGAGGAGTACTGTAGTTCCTGATAGGTTTTAACTATAGTTCTACTTAAAATTGAGGTGCTACACGAATGTCACTCCAGCACCGCACTTTTTTAAAATCTCTTAAAAATGATTCAACAATAGGCTTTTTCAATAGTTCTCGAGGAGTACTGTAGTTCCTGATAGGTTTTAACTATAGTTCTACTTAAAATTATGGTGATACGCGGGTATCACTCCAGCACCGCACTTTTTTAAAATCTCTTAAAAATGATTCAACAATAGGCTTTTTCAATAGTTCTCGAGGAGTACTGTAGTTCCTGATAGGTTTTAACTATAGTTCTACTTAAAATTGAGGTGCTACACGAATGTCACTCCAGCACCGCACTTTTTTAAAATCTCTTAAAAATGATTCAACAATAGGCTTTTTCAATAGTTCTCGAGGAGTACTGTAGTTCCTGATAGGTTTTAACTATAGTTCTACTTAAAATTGAGGTGCTACACGAATGTCACTCCAGCACCGCACTTTTTTAAAATCTCTTAAAAATGATTCAACAATAGGCTTTTTCAATAGTTCTCGAGGAGTACTGTAGTTCCTGATAGGTTTTAACTATAGTTCTACTTAAAATTATGGTGATACACGGGTATCACTCCAGCACCGCACTTTTTTAAAATCTCTTAAAAATGATTCAACAATAGGCTTTTTCAATAGTTCTCGAGGAGTACTGTAGTTCCTGATAGGTTTCAACTATAGTTCTACTTAAAATTGAGGTGCTACACGAATGTCACTCGAGCACCGCACTTTTCTAAAATCTCTTAAAAATGATTCAACAATAGGCTTTTTCAATAGTTCTCGAGGAGTACTGTAGTTCCTGATAGGTTTTAACTATAGTTCTACTTAAAATTGAGGTGCTACACGAATGTCACTCCAGCACCGCACTTTTTTAAAATCTCTTAAAAATGATTCAACAATAGGCTTTTTCAATAGTTCTCGAGGAGTACTGTAGTTCCTGATAGGTTTTAACTATAGTTCTACTTAAAATTATGGTGATACACGGGTATCACTCCAGCACCGCACTTTTTTAAAATCTCTTAAAAATGATTCAACAATAGGCTTTTTCAATAGTTCTCGAGGAGTACTGTAGTTCCTGATAGGTTTTAACTATAGTTCTACTTAAAATTGTGGTGCTACACGAATGTCACTCCAGCACCGCACTTTTTTAAAATCTCTTAAAAATGATTCAACAATAGGCTTTTTCAATAGTTCTCGAGGAGTACTGTAGTTCCTGATAGGTTTTAACTATAGTTCTACTTAAAATTGAGGTGCTACACGAATGTCACTCCAGCACCGCACTTTTTTAAAATCTCTTAAAAATGATTCAACAATAGGCTTTTTCAATAGTTCTCGAGGAGTACTGTAGTTCCTGATAGGTTTTAACTATAGTTCTACTTAAAATTGTGGTGCTACACGAATGTCACTCCAGCACCGCACTTTTTTAAAATCTCTTAAAAATGATTCAACAATAGGCTTTTTCAATAGTTCTCGAGGAGTACTGTAGTTCCTGATAGGTTTTAACTATAGTTCTACTTAAAATTATGGTGATACACGCGTATCACTCCAGCACCGCACTTTTTTAAAATCTCTTAAAAATGATTCAACAATAGGCTTTTTCAATAGTTCTCGAGGAGTACTGTAGTTCCTGATAGGTTTTAACTATAGTTCTACTTAAAATTATGGTGATACACGGGTATCACTCCAGCACCGCACTTTTTTAAAATCTCTTAAAAATGATTCAACAATAGGCTTTTTCAATAGTTCTCGAGGAGTACTGTAGTTCCTGATAGGTTTTAACTATAGTTCTACTTAAAATTGAGGTGCTACACGAATGTCACTCCAGCACCGCACTTTTTTAAAATCTCTTAAAAATGATTCAACAATAGGCTTTTTCAATAGTTCTCGAGGAGTACTGTAGTTCCTGATAGGTTTTAACTATAGTTCTACTTAAAATTATGGTGATACACGGGTATCACTCCAGCACCGCACTTTTTTAAAATCTCTTAAAAATGATTCAACAATAGGCTTTTTCAATAGTTCTCGAGGAGTACTGTAGTTCCTGATAGGTTTCAACTATAGTTCTACTTAAAATTGAGGTGCTACACGAATGTCACTCGAGCACCGCACTTTTCTAAAATCTCTTAAAAATGATTCAACAATAGGCTTTTTCAATAGTTCTCGAGGAGTACTGTAGTTCCTGATAGGTTTTAACTATAGTTCTACTTAAAATTGAGGTGCTACACGAATGTCACTCCAGCACCGCACTTTTTTAAAATCTCTTAAAAATGATTCAACAATAGGCTTTTTCAATAGTTCTCGAGGAGTACTGTAGTTCCTGATAGGTTTTAACTATAGTTCTACTTAAAATTATGGTGATACGCGGGTATCACTCCAGCACCGCACTTTTTTAAAATCTCTTAAAAATGATTCAACAATAGGCTTTTTCAATAGTTCTCGAGGAGTACTGTAGTTCCTGATAGGTTTTAACTATAGTTCTACTTAAAATTGAGGTGCTACACGAATGTCACTCCAGCACCGCACTTTTTTAAAATCTCTTAAAAATGATTCAACAATAGGCTTTTTCAATAGTTCTCGAGGAGTACTGTAGTTCCTGATAGGTTTTAACTATAGTTCTACTTAAAATTGAGGTGCTACACGAATGTCACTCCAGCACCGCACTTTTTTAAAATCTCTTAAAAATGATTCAACAATAGGCTTTTTCAATAGTTCTCGAGGAGTACTGTAGTTCCTGATAGGTTTTAACTATAGTTCTACTTAAAATTATGGTGATACGCGGGTATCACTCCAGCACCGCACTTTTTTAAAATCTCTTAAAAATGATTCAACAATAGGCTTTTTCAATAGTTCTCGAGGAGTACTGTAGTTCCTGATAGGTTTTAACTATAGTTCTACTTAAAATTGAGGTGCTACACGAATGTCACTCCAGCACCGCACTTTTTTAAAATCTCTTAAAAATGATTCAACAATAGGCTTTTTCAATAGTTCTCGAGGAGTACTGTAGTTCCTGATAGGTTTTAACTATAGTTCTACTTAAAATTATGGTGATACACGGGTATCACTCCAGCACCGCACTTTTTTAAAATCTCTTAAAAATGATTCAACAATAGGCTTTTTCAATAGTTCTCGAGGAGTACTGTAGTTCCTGATAGGTTTTAACTATAGTTCTACTTAAAATTGAGGTGCTACACGAATGTCACTCCAGCACCGCACTTTTTTAAAATCTCTTAAAAATGATTCAACAATAGGCTTTTTCAATAGTTCTCGAGGAGTACTGTAGTTCCTGATAGGTTTTAACTATAGTTCTACTTAAAATTGAGGTGCTACACGAATGTCACTCCAGCACCGCACTTTTTTAAAATCTCTTAAAAATGATTCAACAATAGGCTTTTTCAATAGTTCTCGAGGAGTACTGTAGTTCCTGATAGGTTTTAACTATAGTTCTACTTAAAATTGTGGTGCTACACGAATGTCACTCCAGCACCGCACTTTTTTAAAATCTCTTAAAAATGATTCAACAATAGGCTTTTTCAATAGTTCTCGAGGAGTACTGTAGTTCCTGATAGGTTTTAACTATAGTTCTACTTAAAATTATGGTGATACACGCGTATCACTCCAGCACCGCACTTTTTTAAAATCTCTTAAAAATGATTCAACAATAGGCTTTTTCAATAGTTCTCGAGGAGTACTGTAGTTCCTGATAGGTTTTAACTATAGTTCTACTTAAAATTATGGTGATACACGGGTATCACTCCAGCACCGCACTTTTTTTAAATCTCTTAAAAATGATTCAACAATAGGCTTTTTCAATAGTTCTCGAGGAGTACTGTAGTTCCTGATAGGTTTTAACTATAGTTCTACTTAAAATTATGGTGATACACGGGTATCACTCCAGCACCGCACTTTTTTAAAATCTCTTAAAAATGATTCAACAATAGGCTTTTTCAATAGTTCTCGAGGAGTACTGTAGTTCCTGATAGGTTTCAACTATAGTTCTACTTAAAATTGAGGTGCTACACGAATGTCACTCGAGCACCGCACTTTTCTAAAATCTCTTAAAAATGATTCAACAATAGGCTTTTTCAATAGTTCTCGAGGAGTACTGTAGTTCCTGATAGGTTTTAACTATAGTTCTACTTAAAATTGAGGTGCTACACGAATGTCACTCCAGCACCGCACTTTTTTAAAATCTCTTAAAAATGATTCAACAATAGGCTTTTTCAATAGTTCTCGAGGAGTACTGTAGTTCCTGATAGGTTTTAACTATAGTTCTACTTAAAATTATGGTGATACGCGGGTATCACTCCAGCACCGCACTTTTTTAAAATCTCTTAAAAATGATTCAACAATAGGCTTTTTCAATAGTTCTCGAGGAGTACTGTAGTTCCTGATAGGTTTTAACTATAGTTCTACTTAAAATTGAGGTGCTACACGAATGTCACTCCAGCACCGCACTTTTTTAAAATCTCTTAAAAACGATTCAACAATAGGCTTTTTCAATAGTTCTCGAGGAGTACTGTAGTTCCTGATAGGTTTTAACTATAGTTCTACTTAAAATTGTGGTGCTACACGAATGTCACTCCAGCACCGCACTTTTTTAAAATCTCTTAAAAATGATTCAACAATAGGCTTTTTCAATAGTTCTCGAGGAGTACTGTAGTTCCTGATAGGTTTTAACTATAGTTCTACTTAAAATTATGGTGATACACGCGTATCACTCCAGCACCGCACTTTTTTAAAATCTCTTAAAAATGATTCAACAATAGGCTTTTTCAATAGTTCTCGAGGAGTACTGTAGTTCCTGATAGGTTTTAACTATAGTTCTACTTAAAATTATGGTGATACACGGGTATCACTCCAGCACCGCACTTTTTTAAAATCTCTTAAAAATGATTCAACAATAGGCTTTTTCAATAGTTCTCGAGGAGTACTGTAGTTCCTGATAGGTTTTAACTATAGTTCTACTTAAAATTGAGGTGCTACACGAATGTCACTCCAGCACCGCACTTTTTTAAAATCTCTTAAAAATGATTCAACAATAGGCTTTTTCAATAGTTCTCGAGGAGTACTGTAGTTCCTGATAGGTTTTAACTATAGTTCTACTTAAAATTATGGTGATACGCGGGTATCACTCCAGCACCGCACTTTTTTAAAATCTCTTAAAAATGATTCAACAATAGGCTTTTTCAATAGTTCTCGAGGAGTACTGTAGTTCCTGATAGGTTTTAACTATAGTTCTACTTAAAATTAAGGTGCTACACGAATGTCACTCCAGCACCGCACTTTTTTAAAATCTCTTAAAAATGATTCAACAATAGGCTTTTTCAATATTTCTCGAGGAGTACTGTAGTTCCTGATAGGTTTTAACTATAGTTCTACTTAAAATTGAGGTGCTACACGAATGTCACTCCAGCACCGCACTTTTTTAAAATCTCTTAAAAATGATTCAACAATAGGCTTTTTCAATAGTTCTCGAGGAGTACTGTAGTTCCTGATAGGTTTTAACTATAGTTCTACTTAAAATTGAGGTGCTACACGAATGTCACTCCAGCACCGCACTTTTTTAAAATCTCTTAAAAATGATTCAACAATAGGCTTTTTCAATAGTTCTCGAGGAGTACTGTAGTTCCTGATAGGTTTTAACTATAGTTCTACTTAAAATTATGGTGATACACGGGTATCACTCCAGCACCGCACTTTTTTAAAATCTCTTAAAAATGATTCAACAATAGGCTTTTTCAATAGTTCTCGAGGAGTACTGTAGTTCCTGATAGGTTTTAACTATAGTTCTACTTAAAATTGTGGTGCTACACGAATGTCACTCCAGCACCGCACTTTTTTAAAATCTCTTAAAAATGATTCAACAATAGGCTTTTTCAATAGTTCTCGAGGAGTACTGTAGTTCCTGATAGGTTTTAACTATAGTTCTACTTAAAATTGAGGTGCTACACGAATGTCACTCCAGCACCGCACTTTTTTAAAATCTCTTAAAAATGATTCAACAATAGGCTTTTTCAATAGTTCTCGAGGAGTACTGTAGTTCCTGATAGGTTTTAACTATAGTTCTACTTAAAATTGTGGTGCTACACGAATGTCACTCCAGCACCGCACTTTTTTAAAATCTCTTAAAAATGATTCAACAATAGGCTTTTTCAATAGTTCTCGAGGAGTACTGTAGTTCCTGATAGGTTTTAACTATAGTTCTACTTAAAATTATGGTGATACACGCGTATCACTCCAGCACCGCACTTTTTTAAAATCTCTTAAAAATGATTCAACAATAGGCTTTTTCAATAGTTCTCGAGGAGTACTGTAGTTCCTGATAGGTTTTAACTATAGTTCTACTTAAAATTATGGTGATACACGGGTATCACTCCAGCACCGCACTTTTTTAAAATCTCTTAAAAATGATTCAACAATAGGCTTTTTCAATAGTTCTCGAGGAGTACTGTAGTTCCTGATAGGTTTTAACTATAGTTCTACTTAAAATTGAGGTGCTACACGAATGTCACTCCAGCACCGCACTTTTTTAAAATCTCTTAAAAATGATTCAACAATAGGCTTTTTCAATAGTTCTCGAGGAGTACTGTAGTTCCTGATAGGTTTTAACTATAGTTCTACTTAAAATTATGGTGATACACGGGTATCACTCCAGCACCGCACTTTTTTAAAATCTCTTAAAAATGATTCAACAATAGGCTTTTTCAATAGTTCTCGAGGAGTACTGTAGTTCCTGATAGGTTTCAACTATAGTTCTACTTAAAATTGAGGTGCTACACGAATGTCACTCGAGCACCGCACTTTTCTAAAATCTCTTAAAAATGATTCAACAATAGGCTTTTTCAATAGTTCTCGAGGAGTACTGTAGTTCCTGATAGGTTTTAACTATAGTTCTACTTAAAATTGAGGTGCTACACGAATGTCACTCCAGCACCGCACTTTTTTAAAATCTCTTAAAAATGATTCAACAATAGGCTTTTTCAATAGTTCTCGAGGAGTACTGTAGTTCCTGATAGGTTTTAACTATAGTTCTACTTAAAATTATGGTGATACGCGGGTATCACTCCAGCACCGCACTTTTTTAAAATCTCTTAAAAATGATTCAACAATAGGCTTTTTCAATAGTTCTCGAGGAGTACTGTAGTTCCTGATAGGTTTTAACTATAGTTCTACTTAAAATTGAGGTGCTACACGAATGTCACTCCAGCACCGCACTTTTTTAAAATCTCTTAAAAATGATTCAACAATAGGCTTTTTCAATAGTTCTCGAGGAGTACTGTAGTTCCTGATAGGTTTTAACTATAGTTCTACTTAAAATTGAGGTGCTACACGAATGTCACTCCAGCACCGCACTTTTTTAAAATCTCTTAAAAATGATTCAACAATAGGCTTTTTCAATAGTTCTCGAGGAGTACTGTAGTTCCTGATAGGTTTTAACTATAGTTCTACTTAAAATTATGGTGATACGCGGGTATCACTCCAGCACCGCACTTTTTTAAAATCTCTTAAAAATGATTCAACAATAGGCTTTTTCAATAGTTCTCGAGGAGTACTGTAGTTCCTGATAGGTTTTAACTATAGTTCTACTTAAAATTGAGGTGCTACACGAATGTCACTCCAGCACCGCACTTTTTTAAAATCTCTTAAAAATGATTCAACAATAGGCTTTTTCAATAGTTCTCGAGGAGTACTGTAGTTCCTGATAGGTTTTAACTATAGTTCTACTTAAAATTATGGTGATACACGGGTATCACTCCAGCACCGCACTTTTTTAAAATCTCTTAAAAATGATTCAACAATAGGCTTTTTCAATAGTTCTCGAGGAGTACTGTAGTTCCTGATAGGTTTTAACTATAGTTCTACTTAAAATTGAGGTGCTACACGAATGTCACTCCAGCACCGCACTTTTTTAAAATCTCTTAAAAATGATTCAACAATAGGCTTTTTCAATAGTTCTCGAGGAGTACTGTAGTTCCTGATAGGTTTTAACTATAGTTCTACTTAAAATTGAGGTGCTACACGAATGTCACTCCAGCACCGCACTTTTTTAAAATCTCTTAAAAATGATTCAACAATAGGCTTTTTCAATAGTTCTCGAGGAGTACTGTAGTTCCTGATAGGTTTTAACTATAGTTCTACTTAAAATTGTGGTGCTACACGAATGTCACTCCAGCACCGCACTTTTTTAAAATCTCTTAAAAATGATTCAACAATAGGCTTTTTCAATAGTTCTCGAGGAGTACTGTAGTTCCTGATAGGTTTTAACTATAGTTCTACTTAAAATTATGGTGATACACGCGTATCACTCCAGCACCGCACTTTTTTAAAATCTCTTAAAAATGATTCAACAATAGGCTTTTTCAATAGTTCTCGAGGAGTACTGTAGTTCCTGATAGGTTTTAACTATAGTTCTACTTAAAATTATGGTGATACACGGGTATCACTCCAGCACCGCACTTTTTTTAAATCTCTTAAAAATGATTCAACAATAGGCTTTTTCAATAGTTCTCGAGGAGTACTGTAGTTCCTGATAGGTTTTAACTATAGTTCTACTTAAAATTATGGTGATACACGGGTATCACTCCAGCACCGCACTTTTTTAAAATCTCTTAAAAATGATTCAACAATAGGCTTTTTCAATAGTTCTCGAGGAGTACTGTAGTTCCTGATAGGTTTCAACTATAGTTCTACTTAAAATTGAGGTGCTACACGAATGTCACTCGAGCACCGCACTTTTCTAAAATCTCTTAAAAATGATTCAACAATAGGCTTTTTCAATAGTTCTCGAGGAGTACTGTAGTTCCTGATAGGTTTTAACTATAGTTCTACTTAAAATTGAGGTGCTACACGAATGTCACTCCAGCACCGCACTTTTTTAAAATCTCTTAAAAATGATTCAACAATAGGCTTTTTCAATAGTTCTCGAGGAGTACTGTAGTTCCTGATAGGTTTTAACTATAGTTCTACTTAAAATTATGGTGATACGCGGGTATCACTCCAGCACCGCACTTTTTTAAAATCTCTTAAAAATGATTCAACAATAGGCTTTTTCAATAGTTCTCGAGGAGTACTGTAGTTCCTGATAGGTTTTAACTATAGTTCTACTTAAAATTGAGGTGCTACACGAATGTCACTCCAGCACCGCACTTTTTTAAAATCTCTTAAAAACGATTCAACAATAGGCTTTTTCAATAGTTCTCGAGGAGTACTGTAGTTCCTGATAGGTTTTAACTATAGTTCTACTTAAAATTGTGGTGCTACACGAATGTCACTCCAGCACCGCACTTTTTTAAAATCTCTTAAAAATGATTCAACAATAGGCTTTTTCAATAGTTCTCGAGGAGTACTGTAGTTCCTGATAGGTTTTAACTATAGTTCTACTTAAAATTATGGTGATACACGCGTATCACTCCAGCACCGCACTTTTTTAAAATCTCTTAAAAATGATTCAACAATAGGCTTTTTCAATAGTTCTCGAGGAGTACTGTAGTTCCTGATAGGTTTTAACTATAGTTCTACTTAAAATTATGGTGATACACGGGTATCACTCCAGCACCGCACTTTTTTAAAATCTCTTAAAAATGATTCAACAATAGGCTTTTTCAATAGTTCTCGAGGAGTACTGTAGTTCCTGATAGGTTTTAACTATAGTTCTACTTAAAATTGAGGTGCTACACGAATGTCACTCCAGCACCGCACTTTTTTAAAATCTCTTAAAAATGATTCAACAATAGGCTTTTTCAATAGTTCTCGAGGAGTACTGTAGTTCCTGATAGGTTTTAACTATAGTTCTACTTAAAATTATGGTGATACACGGGTATCACTCCAGCACCGCACTTTTTTAAAATCTCTTAAAAATGATTCAACAATAGGCTTTTTCAATAGTTCTCGAGGAGTACTGTAGTTCCTGATAGGTTTCAACTATAGTTCTACTTAAAATTGAGGTGCTACACGAATGTCACTCGAGCACCGCACTTTTCTAAAATCTCTTAAAAATGATTCAACAATAGGCTTTTTCAATAGTTCTCGAGGAGTACTGTAGTTCCTGATAGGTTTTAACTATAGTTCTACTTAAAATTGAGGTGCTACACGAATGTCACTCCAGCACCGCACTTTTTTAAAATCTCTTAAAAATGATTCAACAATAGGCTTTTTCAATAGTTCTCGAGGAGTACTGTAGTTCCTGATAGGTTTTAACTATAGTTCTACTTAAAATTATGGTGATACGCGGGTATCACTCCAGCACCGCACTTTTTTAAAATCTCTTAAAAATGATTCAACAATAGGCTTTTTCAATAGTTCTCGAGGAGTACTGTAGTTCCTGATAGGTTTTAACTATAGTTCTACTTAAAATTAAGGTGCTACACGAATGTCACTCCAGCACCGCACTTTTTTAAAATCTCTTAAAAATGATTCAACAATAGGCTTTTTCAATAGTTCTCGAGGAGTACTGTAGTTCCTGATAGGTTTTAACTATAGTTCTACTTAAAATTGAGGTGCTACACGAATGTCACTCCAGCACCGCACTTTTTTAAAATCTCTTAAAAATGATTCAACAATAGGCTTTTTCAATAGTTCTCGAGGAGTACTGTAGTTCCTGATAGGTTTTAACTATAGTTCTACTTAAAATTGAGGTGCTACACGAATGTCACTCCAGCACCGCACTTTTTTAAAATCTCTTAAAAATGATTCAACAATAGGCTTTTTCAATAGTTCTCGAGGAGTACTGTAGTTCCTGATAGGTTTTAACTATAGTTCTACTTAAAATTGAGGTGCTACACGAATGTCACTCCAGCACCGCACTTTTTTAAAATCTCTTAAAAATGATTCAACAATAGGCTTTTTCAATAGTTCTCGAGGAGTACTGTAGTTCCTGATAGGTTTTAACTATAGTTCTACTTAAAATTGTGGTGCTACACGAATGTCACTCCAGCACCGCACTTTTTTAAAATCTCTTAAAAATGATTCAACAATAGGCTTTTTCAATAGTTCTCGAGGAGTACTGTAGTTCCTGATAGGTTTTAACTATAGTTCTACTTAAAATTATGGTGATACACGCGTATCACTCCAGCACCGCACTTTTTTAAAATCTCTTAAAAATGATTCAACAATAGGCTTTTTCAATAGTTCTCGAGGAGTACTGTAGTTCCTGATAGGTTTTAACTATAGTTCTACTTAAAATTATGGTGATACACGGGTATCACTCCAGCACCGCACTTTTTTAAAATCTCTTAAAAATGATTCAACAATAGGCTTTTTCAATAGTTCTCGAGGAGTACTGTAGTTCCTGATAGGTTTTAACTATAGTTCTACTTAAAATTGAGGTGCTACACGAATGTCACTCCAGCACCGCACTTTTTTAAAATCTCTTAAAAATGATTCAACAATAGGCTTTTTCAATAGTTCTCGAGGAGTACTGTAGTTCCTGATAGGTTTCAACTATAGTTCTACTTAAAATTGAGGTGCTACACGAATGTCACTCCAGCACCGCACTTTTTTAAAATCTCTTAAAAATGATTCAACAATAGGCTTTTTCAATAGTTCTCGAGGAGTACTGTAGTTCCTGATAGGTTTTAACTATAGTTCTACTTAAAATTGAGGTGCTACACGAATGTCACTCCAGCACCGCACTTTTTTAAAATCTCTTAAAAATGATTCAACAATAGGCTTTTTCAATAGTTCTCGAGGAGTACTGTAGTTCCTGATAGGTTTTGACTATAGTTCTACTTAAAATTGTGGTGCTACACGAATGTCACTCCAGCACCGCACTTTTTTAAAATCTCTTAAAAATGATTCAACAATAGGCTTTTTCAATAGTTCTCGAGGAGTACTGTAGTTCCTGATAGGTTTTAACTATAGTTCTACTTAAAATTATGGTGATACACGGGTATCACTCCAGCACCGCACTTTTTCAAAATCTCTTAAAAATGATTCAACAATAGGCTTTTTCAATAGTTCTCGAGAAGTACTGTAGTTCCTGATAGGTTTTAACTATAGTTCTACTTAAAATTATGGTGATACACGGGTATCACTCTAGCACCGCACTTTTTTAAAATCTCTTAAAAATGATCCAACAATAGGCTTTTTCAATAGTTCTCGAGGAGTACTGTAGTTCCTGATAGGTTTCAACTATAGTTCTACTTAAAATTGAGGTGCTACACGAATGTCACTCCAGCACCGCACTTTTTTAAAATCTCTTAAAAATGATTCAACAATAGGCTTTTTCAATAGTTCTCGAGGAGTACTGTAGTTCCTGATAGGTTTTGACTATAGTTCTACTTAAAATTGTGGTGCTACACGAATGTCACTCCAGCACCGCACTTTTTTAAAATCTCTTAAAAATGATTCAACAATAGGCTTTTTCAATAGTTCTCGAGGAGTACTGTAGTTCCTGATAGGTTTTAACTATAGTTCTACTTAAAATTATGGTGATACGCGGGTATCACTCCAGCACCGCACTTTTTTAAAATCTCTTAAAAATGATTCAACAATAGGCTTTTTCAATAGTTCTCGAGGAGTACTGTAGTTCCTGATAGGTTTTAACTATAGTTCTACTTAAAATTGAGGTGCTACACGAATGTCACTCCAGCACCGCACTTTTTTAAAATCTCTTAAAAATGATTCAACAATAGGCTTTTTCAATAGTTCTCGAGGAGTACTGTAGTTCCTGATAGGTTTTAACTATAGTTCTACTTAAAATTGAGGTGCTACACGAATGTCACTCCAGCACCGCACTTTTTTAAAATCTCTTAAAAATGATTCAACAATAGGCTTTTTCAATAGTTCTCGAGGAGTACTGTAGTTCCTGATAGGTTTTGACTATAGTTCTACTTAAAATTGTGGTGCTACACGAATGTCACTCCAGCACCGCACTTTTTTAAAATCTCTTAAAAATGATTCAACAATAGGCTTTTTCAATAGTTCTCGAGGAGTACTGTAGTTCCTGATAGGTTTTAACTATAGTTCTACTTAAAATTATGGTGATACACGGGTATCACTCCAGCACCGCACTTTTTCAAAATCTCTTAAAAATGATTCAACAATAGGCTTTTTCAATAGTTCTCGAGAAGTACTGTAGTTCCTGATAGGTTTTAACTATAGTTCTACTTAAAATTATGGTGATACACGGGTATCACTCTAGCACCGCACTTTTTTAAAATCTCTTAAAAATGATCCAACAATAGGCTTTTTCAATAGTTCTCGAGGAGTACTGTAGTTCCTGATAGGTTTCAACTATAGTTCTACTTAAAATTGAGGTGCTACACGAATGTCACTCCAGCACCGCACTTTTTTAAAATCTCTTAAAAATGATTCAACAATAGGCTTTTTCAATAGTTCTCGAGGAGTACTGTAGTTCCTGATAGGTTTTGACTATAGTTCTACTTAAAATTGTGGTGCTACACGAATGTCACTCCAGCACCGCACTTTTTTAAAATCTCTTAAAAATGATTCAACAATAGGCTTTTTCAATAGTTCTCGAGGAGTACTGTAGTTCCTGATAGGTTTTAACTATAGTTCTACTTAAAATTATGGTGATACGCGGGTATCACTCCAGCACCGCACTTTTTTAAAATCTCTTAAAAATGATTCAACAATAGGCTTTTTCAATAGTTCTCGAGGAGTACTGTAGTTCCTGATAGGTTTTAACTATAGTTCTACTTAAAATTGAGGTGCTACACGAATGTCACTCCAGCACCGCACTTTTTTAAAATCTCTTAAAAATGATTCAACAATAGGCTTTTTCAATAGTTCTCGAGGAGTACTGTAGTTCCTGATAGGTTTTAACTATAGTTCTACTTAAAATTGAGGTGCTACACGAATGTCACTCCAGCACCGCACTTTTTTAAAATCTCTTAAAAATGATTCAACAATAGGCTTTTTCAATAGTTCTCGAGGAGTACTGTAGTTCCTGATAGGTTTTAACTATAGTTCTACTTAAAATTATGGTGATACACGGGTATCACTCCAGCACCGCACTTTTTTAAAATCTCTTAAAAATGATTCAACAATAGGCTTTTTCAATAGTTCTCGAGGAGTACTGTAGTTCCTGATAGGTTTCAACTATAGTTCTACTTAAAATTGAGGTGCTACACGAATGTCACTCGAGCACCGCACTTTTCTAAAATCTCTTAAAAATGATTCAACAATAGGCTTTTTCAATAGTTCTCGAGGAGTACTGTAGTTCCTGATAGGTTTTAACTATAGTTCTACTTAAAATTGAGGTGCTACACGAATGTCACTCCAGCACCGCACTTTTTTAAAATCTCTTAAAAATGATTCAACAATAGGCTTTTTCAATAGTTCTCGAGGAGTACTGTAGTTCCTGATAGGTTTTAACTATAGTTCTACTTAAAATTATGGTGATACGCGGGTATCACTCCAGCACCGCACTTTTTTAAAATCTCTTAAAAATGATTCAACAATAGGCTTTTTCAATAGTTCTCGAGGAGTACTGTAGTTCCTGATAGGTTTTAACTATAGTTCTACTTAAAATTGAGGTGCTACACGAATGTCACTCCAGCACCGCACTTTTTTAAAATCTCTTAAAAATGATTCAACAATAGGCTTTTTCAATAGTTCTCGAGGAGTACTGTAGTTCCTGATAGGTTTTAACTATAGTTCTACTTAAAATTGTGGTGCTACACGAATGTCACTCCAGCACCGCACTTTTTTAAAATCTCTTAAAAATGATTCAACAATAGGCTTTTTCAATAGTTCTCGAGGAGTACTGTAGTTCCTGATAGGTTTTAACTATAGTTCTACTTAAAATTATGGTGATACACGCGTATCACTCCAGCACCGCACTTTTTTAAAATCTCTTAAAAATGATTCAACAATAGGCTTTTTCAATAGTTCTCGAGGAGTACTGTAGTTCCTGATAGGTTTTAACTATAGTTCTACTTAAAATTATGGTGATACACGGGTATCACTCCAGCACCGCACTTTTTTAAAATCTCTTAAAAATGATTCAACAATAGGCTTTTTCAATAGTTCTCGAGGAGTACTGTAGTTCCTGATAGGTTTTAACTATAGTTCTACTTAAAATTGAGGTGCTACACGAATGTCACTCCAGCACCGCACTTTTTTAAAATCTCTTAAAAATGATTCAACAATAGGCTTTTTCAATAGTTCTCGAGGAGTACTGTAGTTCCTGATAGGTTTTAACTATAGTTCTACTTAAAATTATGGTGATACACGGGTATCACTCCAGCACCGCACTTTTTTAAAATCTCTTAAAAATGATTCAACAATAGGCTTTTTCAATAGTTCTCGAGGAGTACTGTAGTTCCTGATAGGTTTTAACTATAGTTCTACTTAAAATTATGGTGATACACGGGTATCACTCCAGCACCGCACTTTTCTAAAATCTCTTAAAAATGATTCAACAATAGGCTTTTTCAATAGTTCTCGAGGAGTACTGTAGTTCCTGATAGGTTTTAACTATAGTTCTACTTAAAATTGAGGTGCTACACGAATGTCACTCCAGCACCGCACTTTTTTAAAATCTCTTAAAAATGATTCAACAATAGGCTTTTTCAATAGTTCTCGAGGAGTACTGTAGTTCCTGATAGGTTTTAACTATAGTTCTACTTAAAATTATGGTGATACACGGGTATCACTCCAGCACCGCACTTTTTTAAAATCTCTTAAAAATGATTCAACAATAGGCTTTTTCAATAGTTCTCGAGGAGTACTGTAGTTCCTGATAGGTTTTAACTATAGTTCTACTTAAAATTGAGGTGCTACACGAATGTCACTCCAGCACCGCACTTTTTTAAAATCTCTTAAAAATGATTCAACAATAGGCTTTTTCAATAGTTCTCGAGGAGTACTGTAGTTCCTGATAGGTTTTAACTATAGTTCTACTTAAAATTATGGTGATACACGGGTATCACTCCAGCACCGCACTTTTTTAAAATCTCTTAAAAATGATTCAACAATAGGCTTTTTCAATAGTTCTCGAGGAGTACTGTAGTTCCTGATAGGTTTTAACTATAGTTCTACTTAAAATTGTGGTGCTACACGAATGTCACTCCAGCACCGCACTTTTTTAAAATCTCTTAAAAATGATTCAACAATAGGCTTTTTCAATAGTTCTCGAGGAGTACTGTAGTTCCTGATAGGTTTTAACTATAGTTCTACTTAAAATTATGGTGATACACGCGTATCACTCCAGCACCGCACTTTTTTAAAATCTCTTAAAAATGATTCAACAATAGGCTTTTTCAATAGTTCTCGAGGAGTACTGTAGTTCCTGATAGGTTTTAACTATAGTTCTACTTAAAATTATGGTGATACACGGGTATCACTCCAGCACCGCACTTTTTTAAAATCTCTTAAAAATGATTCAACAATAGGCTTTTTCAATAGTTCTCGAGGAGTACTGTAGTTCCTGATAGGTTTTAACTATAGTTCTACTTAAAATTGAGGTGCTACACGAATGTCACTCCAGCACCGCACTTTTTTAAAATCTCTTAAAAATGATTCAACAATAGGCTTTTTCAATAGTTCTCGAGGAGTACTGTAGTTCCTGATAGGTTTTAACTATAGTTCTACTTAAAATTGAGGTGCTACACGAATGTCACTCCAGCACCGCACTTTTTTAAAATCTCTTAAAAATGATTCAACAATAGGCTTTTTCAATAGTTCTCGAGGAGTACTGTAGTTCCTGATAGGTTTTAACTATAGTTCTACTTAAAATTGTGGTGCTACACGAATGTCACTCCAGCACCGCACTTTTTTAAAATCTCTTAAAAATGATTCAACAATAGGCTTTTTCAATAGTTCTCGAGGAGTACTGTAGTTCCTGATAGGTTTTAACTATAGTTCTACTTAAAATTATGGTGATACACGCGTATCACTCCAGCACCGCACTTTTTTAAAATCTCTTAAAAATGATTCAACAATAGGCTTTTTCAATAGTTCTCGAGGAGTACTGTAGTTCCTGATAGGTTTTAACTATAGTTCTACTTAAAATTATGGTGATACACGGGTATCACTCCAGCACCGCACTTTTCTAAAATCTCTTAAAAATGATTCAACAATAGGCTTTTTCAATAGTTCTCGAGGAGTACTGTAGTTCCTGATAGGTTTTAACTATAGTTCTACTTAAAATTGAGGTGCTACACGAATGTCACTCCAGCACCGCACTTTTTTAAAATCTCTTAAAAATGATTCAACAATAGGCTTTTTCAATAGTTCTCGAGGAGTACTGTAGTTCCTGATAGGTTTTAACTATAGTTCTACTTAAAATTATGGTGATACACGGGTATCACTCCAGCACCGCACTTTTTTAAAATCTCTTAAAAATGATTCAACAATAGGCTTTTTCAATAGTTCTCGAGGAGTACTGTAGTTCCTGATAGGTTTTAACTATAGTTCTACTTAAAATTGAGGTGCTACACGAATGTCACTCCAGCACCGCACTTTTTTAAAATCTCTTAAAAATGATTCAACAATAGGCTTTTTCAATAGTTCTCGAGGAGTACTGTAGTTCCTGATAGGTTTTAACTATAGTTCTACTTAAAATTGAGGTGCTACACGAATGTCACTCCAGCACCGCACTTTTTTAAAATCTCTTAAAAATGATTCAACAATAGGCTTTTTCAATAGTTCTCGAGGAGTACTGTAGTTCCTGATAGGTTTTAACTATAGTTCTACTTAAAATTATGGTGATACACGGGTATCACTCCAGCACCGCACTTTTTTAAAATCTCTTAAAAATGATTCAACAATAGGCTTTTTCAATAGTTCTCGAGGAGTACTGTAGTTCCTGATAGGTTTTAACTATAGTTCTACTTAAAATTGTGGTGCTACACGAATGTCACTCCAGCACCGCACTTTTTTAAAATCTCTTAAAAATGATTCAACAATAGGCTTTTTCAATAGTTCTCGAGGAGTACTGTAGTTCCTGATAGGTTTTAACTATAGTTCTACTTAAAATTATGGTGATACACGCGTATCACTCCAGCACCGCACTTTTTTAAAATCTCTTAAAAATGATTCAACAATAGGCTTTTTCAATAGTTCTCGAGGAGTACTGTAGTTCCTGATAGGTTTTAACTATAGTTCTACTTAAAATTATGGTGATACACGGGTATCACTCCAGCACCGCACTTTTTTAAAATCTCTTAAAAATGATTCAACAATAGGCTTTTTCAATAGTTCTCGAGGAGTACTGTAGTTCCTGATAGGTTTTAACTATAGTTCTACTTAAAATTGAGGTGCTACACGAATGTCACTCCAGCACCGCACTTTTTTAAAATCTCTTAAAAATGATTCAACAATAGGCTTTTTCAATAGTTCTCGAGGAGTACTGTAGTTCCTGATAGGTTTTAACTATAGTTCTACTTAAAATTGAGGTGCTACACGAATGTCACTCCAGCACCGCACTTTTTTAAAATCTCTTAAAAATGATTCAACAATAGGCTTTTTCAATAGTTCTCGAGGAGTACTGTAGTTCCTGATAGGTTTTAACTATAGTTCTACTTAAAATTGTGGTGCTACACGAATGTCACTCCAGCACCGCACTTTTTTAAAATCTCTTAAAAATGATTCAACGATTCCTGATAGGTTTTAACTATAGTTCTACTTAAAATTATGGTGATACACGCGTATCACTCCAGCACCGCACTTTTTTAAAATCTCTTAAAAATGATTCAACAATAGGCTTTTTCAATAGTTCTCGAGGAGTACTGTAGTTCCTGATAGGTTTTAACTATAGTTCTACTTAAAATTATGGTGATACACGGGTATCACTCCAGCACCGCACTTTTTTAAAATCTCTTAAAAATGATTCACAATCGGCTTTTTCAATAGTTCTCGAGGAGTACTGTAGTTCCTGATAGGTTTTAACTATAGTTCTACTTAAAATTATGGTGATACACGGGTATCACTCCAGCACCGCACTTTTTTAAAATCTCTTAAAAATGATTCAACAATAGGCTTTTTCAATAGTTCTCGAGGAGTACTGTAGTTCCTGATAGGTTTCAACTATAGTTCTACTTAAAATTGAGGTGCTACACGAATGTCACTCCAGCACCGCACTTTTTTAAAATCTCTTAAAAATGATTCAACAATAGGCTTTTTCAATAGTTCTCGAGGAGTACTGTAGTTCCTGATAGGTTTTAACTATAGTTCTACTTAAAATTGAGGTGCTACACGAATGTCACTCCAGCACCGCACTTTTTTAAAATCTCTTAAAAATGATTCAACAATAGGCTTTTTCAATAGTTCTCGAGGAGTACTGTAGTTCCTGATAGGTTTTAACTATAGTTCTACTTAAAATTATGGTGATACACGGGTATCACTCCAGCACCGCACTTTTTTAAAATCTCTTAAAAATGATTCAACAATAGGCTTTTTCAATAGTTCTCGAGGAGTACTGTAGTTCCTGATAGGTTTTAACTATAGTTCTACTTAAAATTGTGGTGCTACACGAATGTCACTCCAGCACCGCACTTTTTTAAAATCTCTTAAAAATGATTCAACAATAGGCTTTTTCAATAGTTCTCGAGGAGTACTGTAGTTCTTGATAGGTTTCAACTATAGTTCTACTTAAAATTGAGGTGCTACACGAATGTCACTCCAGCACCGCACTTTTTTAAAATCTCTTAAAAATGATTCAACAATAGGCTTTTTCAATAGTTCTCGAGGAGTACTGTAGTTCCTGATAGGTTTTAACTATAGTTCTACTTAAAATTGTGGTGCTACACGAATGTCACTCCAGCACCGCACTTTTTTAAAATCTCTTAAAAATGATTCAACAATAGGCTTTTTCAATAGTTCTCGAGGAGTACTGTAGTTCCTGATAGGTTTTAACTATAGTTCTACTTAAAATTATGGTGATACACGCGTATCACTCCAGCACCGCACTTTTTTAAAATCTCTTAAAAATGATTCAACAATAGGCTTTTTCAATAGTTCTCGAGGAGTACTGTAGTTCCTGATAGGTTTTAACTATAGTTCTACTTAAAATTATGGTGATACACGGGTATCACTCCAGCACCGCACTTTTTTAAAATCTCTTAAAAATGATTCAACAATCGGCTTTTTCAATAGTTCTCGAGGAGTACTGTAGTTCCTGATAGGTTTTAACTATAGTTCTACTTAAAATTGTGGTGCTACACGAATGTCACTCCAGCACCGCACTTTTTTAAAATCTCTTAAAAATGATTCAACAATAGGCTTTTTCAATAGTTCTCGAGGAGTACTGTAGTTCCTGATAGGTTTTAACTATAGTTCTACTTAAAATTGAGGTGCTACACGAATGTCACTCCAGCACCGCACTTTTTTAAAATCTCTTAAAAATGATTCAACAATAGGCTTTTTCAATAGTTCTCGAGGAGTACTGTAGTTCCTGATAGGTTTTAACTATAGTTCTACTTAAAATTATGGTGATACACGGGTATCACTCCAGCACCGCACTTTTTCAAAATCTCTTAAAAATGATTCAACAATAGGCTTTTTCAATAGTTCTCGAGAAGTACTGTAGTTCCTGATAGGTTTTAACTATAGTTCTACTTAAAATTATGGTGATACACGGGTATCACTCCAGCACCGCACTTTTTTAAAATCTCTTAAAAATGATCCAACAATAGGCTTTTTCAATAGTTCTCGAGGAGTACTGTAGTTCCTGATAGGTTTCAACTATAGTTCTACTTAAAATTGAGGTGCTACACGAATGTCACTCCAGCACCGCACTTTTTTAAAATCTCTTAAAAATGATTCAACAATAGGCTTTTTTAATAGTTCTCGAGGAGTACTGTAGTTCCTGATAGGTTTTAACTATAGTTCTACTTAAAATTATGGTGATACACGGGTATCACTCCAGCACCGCACTTTTTTAAAATCTCTTAAAAATGATTCAACAATAGGCTTTTTCAATAGTTCTCGAGGAGTACTGTAGTTCCTGATAGGTTTTAACTATAGTTCTACTTAAAATTGTGGTGCTACACGAATGTCACTCCAGCACCGCACTTTTTTAAAATCTCTTAAAAATGATTCAACAATAGGCTTTTTCAATAGTTCTCGAGGAGTACTGTAGTTCCTGATAGGTTTTAACTATAGTTCTACTTAAAATTATGGTGATACACGGGTATCACTCCAGCACCGCACTTTTTCAAAATCTCTTAAAAATGATTCAACAATAGGCTTTTTCAATAGTTCTCGAGGAGTACTGTAGTTCCTGATAGGTTTTAACTATAGTTCTACTTAAAATTGAGGTGCTACACGAATGTCACTCCAGCACCGCACTTTTTTAAAATCTCTTAAAAATGATTCAACAATAGGCTTTTTCAATAGTTCTCGAGGAGTACTGTAGTTCCTGATAGGTTTTAACTATAGTTCTACTTAAAATTGAGGTGCTACACGAATGTCACTCCAGCACCGCACTTTTTTAAAATCTCTTAAAAATGATTCAACAATAGGCTTTTTTAATAGTTCTCGAGGAGTACTGTAGTTCCTGATAGGTTTTAACTATAGTTCTACTTAAAATTATGGTGATACACGGGTATCACTCCAGCACCGCACTTTTTTAAAATCTCTTAAAAATGATTCAACAATAGGCTTTTTCAATAGTTCTCGAGGAGTACTGTAGTTCCTGATAGGTTTTAACTATAGTTCTACTTAAAATTGTGGTGCTACACGAATGTCACTCCAGCACCGCACTTTTTTAAAATCTCTTAAAAATGATTCAACAATAGGCTTTTTCAATAGTTCTCGAGGAGTACTGTAGTTCCTGATAGGTTTTAACTATAGTTCTACTTAAAATTATGGTGATACACGGGTATCACTCCAGCACCGCACTTTTTCAAAATCTCTTAAAAATGATTCAACAATAGGCTTTTTCAATAGTTCTCGAGGAGTACTGTAGTTCCTGATAGGTTTTAACTATAGTTCTACTTAAAATTGAGGTGCTACACGAATGTCACTCCAGCACCGCACTTTTTTAAAATCTCTTAAAAATGATTCAACAATAGGCTTTTTCAATAGTTCTCGAGGAGTACTGTAGTTCCTGATAGGTTTTAACTATAGTTCTACTTAAAATTGAGGTGCTACACGAATGTCACTCCAGCACCGCACTTTTTTAAAATCTCTTAAAAATGATTCAACAATAGGCTTTTTCAATAGTTCTCGAGGAGTACTGTAGTTCCTGATAGGTTTTAACTATAGTTCTACTTAAAATTGAGGTGCTACACGAATGTCACTCCAGCACCGCACTTTTTTAAAATCTCTTAAAAATGATTCAACAATAGGCTTTTTCAATAGTTCTCGAGGAGTACTGTAGTTCCTGATAGGTTTTAACTATAGTTCTACTTAAAATTATGGTGATACACGGGTATCACTCCAGCACCGCACTTTTTTAAAATCTCTTAAAAATGATTCAACAATAGGCTTTTTCAATAGTTCTCGAGGAGTACTGTAGTTCCTGATAGGTTTTAACTATAGTTCTACTTAAAATTGTGGTGCTACACGAATGTCACTCCAGCACCGCACTTTTTTAAAATCTCTTAAAAATGATTCAACAATAGGCTTTTTTAATAGTTCTCGAGGAGTACTGTAGTTCCTGATAGGTTTTAACTATAGTTCTACTTAAAATTATGGTGATACACGGGTATCACTCCAGCACCGCACTTTTTTAAAATCTCTTAAAAATGATTCAACAATAGGCTTTTTCAATAGTTCTCGAGGAGTACTGTAGTTCCTGATAGGTTTTAACTATAGTTCTACTTAAAATTGTGGTGCTACACGAATGTCACTCCAGCACCGCACTTTTTTAAAATCTCTTAAAAATGATTCAACAATAGGCTTTTTCAATAGTTCTCGAGGAGTACTGTAGTTCCTGATAGGTTTTAACTATAGTTCTACTTAAAATTGAGGTGCTACACGAATGTCACTCCAGCACCGCACTTTTTTAAAATCTCTTAAAAATGATTCAACAATAGGCTTTTTCAATAGTTCTCGAGGAGTACTGTAGTTCCTGATAGGTTTTAACTATAGTTCTACTTAAAATTATGGTGATACACGGGTATCACTCCAGCACCGCACTTTTTCAAAATCTCTTAAAAATGATTCAACAATAGGCTTTTTCAATAGTTCTCGAGAAGTACTGTAGTTCCTGATAGGTTTTAACTATAGTTCTACTTAAAATTATGGTGATACACGGGTATCACTCCAGCACCGCACTTTTTTAAAATCTCTTAAAAATGATCCAACAATAGGCTTTTTCAATAGTTCTCGAGGAGTACTGTAGTTCCTGATAGGTTTCAACTATAGTTCTACTTAAAATTGAGGTGCTACACGAATGTCACTCCAGCACCGCACTTTTTTAAAATCTCTTAAAAATGATTCAACAATAGGCTTTTTTAATAGTTCTCGAGGAGTACTGTAGTTCCTGATAGGTTTTAACTATAGTTCTACTTAAAATTATGGTGATACACGGGTATCACTCCAGCACCGCACTTTTTTAAAATCTCTTAAAAATGATTCAACAATAGGCTTTTTCAATAGTTCTCGAGGAGTACTGTAGTTCCTGATAGGTTTTAACTATAGTTCTACTTAAAATTGTGGTGCTACACGAATGTCACTCCAGCACCGCACTTTTTTAAAATCTCTTAAAAATGATTCAACAATAGGCTTTTTCAATAGTTCTCGAGGAGTACTGTAGTTCCTGATAGGTTTTAACTATAGTTCTACTTAAAATTATGGTGATACACGGGTATCACTCCAGCACCGCACTTTTTCAAAATCTCTTAAAAATGATTCAACAATAGGCTTTTTCAATAGTTCTCGAGGAGTACTGTAGTTCCTGATAGGTTTTAACTATAGTTCTACTTAAAATTGAGGTGCTACACGAATGTCACTCCAGCACCGCACTTTTTTAAAATCTCTTAAAAATGATTCAACAATAGGCTTTTTCAATAGTTCTCGAGGAGTACTGTAGTTCCTGATAGGTTTTAACTATAGTTCTACTTAAAATTGAGGTGCTACACGAATGTCACTCCAGCACCGCACTTTTTTAAAATCTCTTAAAAATGATTCAACAATAGGCTTTTTTAATAGTTCTCGAGGAGTACTGTAGTTCCTGATAGGTTTTAACTATAGTTCTACTTAAAATTATGGTGATACACGGGTATCACTCCAGCACCGCACTTTTTTAAAATCTCTTAAAAATGATTCAACAATAGGCTTTTTCAATAGTTCTCGAGGAGTACTGTAGTTCCTGATAGGTTTTAACTATAGTTCTACTTAAAATTGTGGTGCTACACGAATGTCACTCCAGCACCGCACTTTTTTAAAATCTCTTAAAAATGATTCAACAATAGGCTTTTTCAATAGTTCTCGAGGAGTACTGTAGTTCCTGATAGGTTTTAACTATAGTTCTACTTAAAATTATGGTGATACACGGGTATCACTCCAGCACCGCACTTTTTCAAAATCTCTTAAAAATGATTCAACAATAGGCTTTTTCAATAGTTCTCGAGGAGTACTGTAGTTCCTGATAGGTTTTAACTATAGTTCTACTTAAAATTGAGGTGCTACACGAATGTCACTCCAGCACCGCACTTTTTTAAAATCTCTTAAAAATGATTCAACAATAGGCTTTTTCAATAGTTCTCGAGGAGTACTGTAGTTCCTGATAGGTTTTAACTATAGTTCTACTTAAAATTGAGGTGCTACACGAATGTCACTCCAGCACCGCACTTTTTTAAAATCTCTTAAAAATGATTCAACAATAGGCTTTTTCAATAGTTCTCGAGGAGTACTGTAGTTCCTGATAGGTTTTAACTATAGTTCTACTTAAAATTGAGGTGCTACACGAATGTCACTCCAGCACCGCACTTTTTTAAAATCTCTTAAAAATGATTCAACAATAGGCTTTTTCAATAGTTCTCGAGGAGTACTGTAGTTCCTGATAGGTTTTAACTATAGTTCTACTTAAAATTATGGTGATACACGGGTATCACTCCAGCACCGCACTTTTTTAAAATCTCTTAAAAATGATTCAACAATAGGCTTTTTTAATAGTTCTCGAGGAGTACTGTAGTTCCTGATAGGTTTTAACTATAGTTCTACTTAAAATTATGGTGATACACGGGTATCACTCCAGCACCGCACTTTTTTAAAATCTCTTAAAAATGATTCAACAATAGGCTTTTTCAATAGTTCTCGAGGAGTACTGTAGTTCCTGATAGGTTTTAACTATAGTTCTACTTAAAATTGTGGTGCTACACGAATGTCACTCCAGCACCGCACTTTTTTAAAATCTCTTAAAAATGATTCAACAATAGGCTTTTTCAATAGTTCTCGAGGAGTACTGTAGTTCCTGATAGGTTTTAACTATAGTTCTACTTAAAATTATGGTGATACACGGGTATCACTCCAGCACCGCACTTTTTCAAAATCTCTTAAAAATGATTCAACAATAGGCTTTTTCAATAGTTCTCGAGGAGTACTGTAGTTCCTGATAGGTTTTAACTATAGTTCTACTTAAAATTGAGGTGCTACACGAATGTCACTCCAGCACCGCACTTTTTTAAAATCTCTTAAAAATGATTCAACAATAGGCTTTTTCAATAGTTCTCGAGGAGTACTGTAGTTCCTGATAGGTTTTAACTATAGTTCTACTTAAAATTGAGGTGCTACACGAATGTCACTCCAGCACCGCACTTTTTTAAAATCTCTTAAAAATGATTCAACAATAGGCTTTTTCAATAGTTCTCGAGGAGTACTGTAGTTCCTGATAGGTTTTAACTATAGTTCTACTTAAAATTGAGGTGCTACACGAATGTCACTCCAGCACCGCACTTTTTTAAAATCTCTTAAAAATGATTCAACAATAGGCTTTTTCAATAGTTCTCGAGGAGTACTGTAGTTCCTGATAGGTTTTAACTATAGTTCTACTTAAAATTATGGTGATACACGGGTATCACTCCAGCACCGCACTTTTTTAAAATCTCTTAAAAATGATTCAACAATAGGCTTTTTCAATAGTTCTCGAGGAGTACTGTAGTTCCTGATAGGTTTTAACTATAGTTCTACTTAAAATTGTGGTGCTACACGAATGTCACTCCAGCACCGCACTTTTTTAAAATCTCTTAAAAATGATTCAACAATAGGCTTTTTCAATAGTTCTCGAGGAGTACTGTAGTTCCTGATAGGTTTTAACTATAGTTCTACTTAAAATTGTGGTGCTACACGAATGTCACTCCAGCACCGCACTTTTTTAAAATCTCTTAAAAATGATTCAACAATAGGCTTTTTCAATAGTTCTCGAGGAGTACTGTAGTTCCTGATAGGTTTTAACTATAGTTCTACTTAAAATTATGGTGATACACGGGTATCACTCCAGCACCGCACTTTTTCAAAATCTCTTAAAAATGATTCAACAATAGGCTTTTTCAATAGTTCTCGAGGAGTACTGTAGTTCCTGATAGGTTTTAACTATAGTTCTACTTAAAATTGAGGTGCTACACGAATGTCACTCCAGCACCGCACTTTTTTAAAATCTCTTAAAAATGATTCAACAATAGGCTTTTTCAATAGTTCTCGAGGAGTACTGTAGTTCCTGATAGGTTTTAACTATAGTTCTACTTAAAATTGAGGTGCTACACGAATGTCACTCCAGCACCGCACTTTTTTAAAATCTCTTAAAAATGATTCAACAATAGGCTTTTTCAATAGTTCTCGAGGAGTACTGTAGTTCCTGATAGGTTTTAACTATAGTTCTACTTAAAATTGAGGTGCTACACGAATGTCACTCCAGCACCGCACTTTTTTAAAATCTCTTAAAAATGATTCAACAATAGGCTTTTTCAATAGTTCTCGAGGAGTACTGTAGTTCCTGATAGGTTTTAACTATAGTTCTACTTAAAATTATGGTGATACACGGGTATCACTCCAGCACCGCACTTTTTTAAAATCTCTTAAAAATGATTCAACAATAGGCTTTTTTAATAGTTCTCGAGGAGTACTGTAGTTCCTGATAGGTTTTAACTATAGTTCTACTTAAAATTATGGTGATACACGGGTATCACTCCAGCACCGCACTTTTTTAAAATCTCTTAAAAATGATTCAACAATAGGCTTTTTCAATAGTTCTCGAGGAGTACTGTAGTTCCTGATAGGTTTTAACTATAGTTCTACTTAAAATTGTGGTGCTACACGAATGTCACTCCAGCACCGCACTTTTTTAAAATCTCTTAAAAATGATTCAACAATAGGCTTTTTCAATAGTTCTCGAGGAGTACTGTAGTTCCTGATAGGTTTTAACTATAGTTCTACTTAAAATTATGGTGATACACGGGTATCACTCCAGCACCGCACTTTTTCAAAATCTCTTAAAAATGATTCAACAATAGGCTTTTTCAATAGTTCTCGAGGAGTACTGTAGTTCCTGATAGGTTTTAACTATAGTTCTACTTAAAATTGAGGTGCTACACGAATGTCACTCCAGCACCGCACTTTTTTAAAATCTCTTAAAAATGATTCAACAATAGGCTTTTTCAATAGTTCTCGAGGAGTACTGTAGTTCCTGATAGGTTTTAACTATAGTTCTACTTAAAATTGAGGTGCTACACGAATGTCACTCCAGCACCGCACTTTTTTAAAATCTCTTAAAAATGATTCAACAATAGGCTTTTTCAATAGTTCTCGAGGAGTACTGTAGTTCCTGATAGGTTTTAACTATAGTTCTACTTGAGGTGCTACACGAATGTCACTCCAGCACCGCACTTTTTTAAAATCTCTTAAAAATGATTCAACAATAGGCTTTTTCAATAGTTCTCGAGGAGTACTGTAGTTCCTGATAGGTTTTAACTATAGTTCTACTTAAAATTATGGTGATACACGGGTATCACTCCAGCACCGCACTTTTTTAAAATCTCTTAAAAATGATTCAACAATAGGCTTTTTTAATAGTTCTCGAGGAGTACTGTAGTTCCTGATAGGTTTTAACTATAGTTCTACTTAAAATTATGGTGATACACGGGTATCACTCCAGCACCGCACTTTTTTAAAATCTCTTAAAAATGATTCAACAATAGGCTTTTTCAATAGTTCTCGAGGAGTACTGTAGTTCCTGATAGGTTTTAACTATAGTTCTACTTAAAATTGTGGTGCTACACGAATGTCACTCCAGCACCGCACTTTTTTAAAATCTCTTAAAAATGATTCAACAATAGGCTTTTTCAATAGTTCTCGAGGAGTACTGTAGTTCCTGATAGGTTTTAACTATAGTTCTACTTAAAATTATGGTGATACACGGGTATCACTCCAGCACCGCACTTTTTCAAAATCTCTTAAAAATGATTCAACAATAGGCTTTTTCAATAGTTCTCGAGGAGTACTGTAGTTCCTGATAGGTTTTAACTATAGTTCTACTTAAAATTGAGGTGCTACACGAATGTCACTCCAGCACCGCACTTTTTTAAAATCTCTTAAAAATGATTCAACAATAGGCTTTTTCAATAGTTCTCGAGGAGTACTGTAGTTCCTGATAGGTTTTAACTATAGTTCTACTTAAAATTGAGGTGCTACACGAATGTCACTCCAGCACCGCACTTTTTTAAAATCTCTTAAAAATGATTCAACAATAGGCTTTTTCAATAGTTCTCGAGGAGTACTGTAGTTCCTGATAGGTTTTAACTATAGTTCTACTTAAAATTGAGGTGCTACACGAATGTCACTCCAGCACCGCACTTTTTTAAAATCTCTTAAAAATGATTCAACAATAGGCTTTTTCAATAGTTCTCGAGGAGTACTGTAGTTCCTGATAGGTTTTAACTATAGTTCTACTTAAAATTATGGTGATACACGGGTATCACTCCAGCACCGCACTTTTTTAAAATCTCTTAAAAATGATTCAACAATAGGCTTTTTCAATAGTTCTCGAGGAGTACTGTAGTTCCTGATAGGTTTTAACTATAGTTCTACTTAAAATTGTGGTGCTACACGAATGTCACTCCAGCACCGCACTTTTTTAAAATCTCTTAAAAATGATTCAACAATAGGCTTTTTCAATAGTTCTCGAGGAGTACTGTAGTTCCTGATAGGTTTTAACTATAGTTCTACTTAAAATTGTGGTGCTACACGAATGTCACTCCAGCACCGCACTTTTTTAAAATCTCTTAAAAATGATTCAACAATAGGCTTTTTCAATAGTTCTCGAGGAGTACTGTAGTTCCTGATAGGTTTTAACTATAGTTCTACTTAAAATTATGGTGATACACGGGTATCACTCCAGCACCGCACTTTTTCAAAATCTCTTAAAAATGATTCAACAATAGGCTTTTTCAATAGTTCTCGAGGAGTACTGTAGTTCCTGATAGGTTTTAACTATAGTTCTACTTAAAATTGAGGTGCTACACGAATGTCACTCCAGCACCGCACTTTTTTAAAATCTCTTAAAAATGATTCAACAATAGGCTTTTTCAATAGTTCTCGAGGAGTACTGTAGTTCCTGATAGGTTTTAACTATAGTTCTACTTAAAATTGAGGTGCTACACGAATGTCACTCCAGCACCGCACTTTTTTAAAATCTCTTAAAAATGATTCAACAATAGGCTTTTTCAATAGTTCTCGAGGAGTACTGTAGTTCCTGATAGGTTTTAACTATAGTTCTACTTAAAATTGAGGTGCTACACGAATGTCACTCCAGCACCGCACTTTTTTAAAATCTCTTAAAAATGATTCAACAATAGGCTTTTTCAATAGTTCTCGAGGAGTACTGTAGTTCCTGATAGGTTTTAACTATAGTTCTACTTAAAATTATGGTGATACACGGGTATCACTCCAGCACCGCACTTTTTTAAAATCTCTTAAAAATGATTCAACAATAGGCTTTTTCAATAGTTCTCGAGGAGTACTGTAGTTCCTGATAGGTTTTAACTATAGTTCTACTTAAAATTGTGGTGCTACACGAATGTCACTCCAGCACCGCACTTTTTTAAAATCTCTTAAAAATGATTCAACAATAGGCTTTTTCAATAGTTCTCGAGGAGTACTGTAGTTCCTGATAGGTTTTAACTATAGTTCTACTTAAAATTGAGGTGCTACACGAATGTCACTCCAGCACCGCACTTTTTTAAAATCTCTTAAAAATGATTCAACAATAGGCTTTTTCAATAGTTCTCGAGGAGTACTGTAGTTCCTGATAGGTTTTAACTATAGTTCTACTTAAAATTGTGGTGCTACACGAATGTCACTCCAGCACCGCACTTTTTTAAAATCTCTTAAAAATGATTCAACAATAGGCTTTTTCAATAGTTCTCGAGGAGTACTGTAGTTCCTGATAGGTTTTAACTATAGTTCTACTTAAAATTATGGTGATACACGGGTATCACTCCAGCACCGCACTTTTTTAAAATCTCTTAAAAATGATCCAACAATAGGCTTTTTCAATAGTTCTCGAGGAGTACTGTAGTTCCTGATAGGTTTCAACTATAGTTCTACTTAAAATTGAGGTGCTACACGAATGTCACTCCAGCACCGCACTTTTTTAAAATCTCTTAAAAATGATTCAACAATAGGCTTTTTTAATAGTTCTCGAGGAGTACTGTAGTTCCTGATAGGTTTTAACTATAGTTCTACTTAAAATTATGGTGATACACGGGTATCACTCCAGCACCGCACTTTTTTAAAATCTCTTAAATATGATTCAACAATAGGCTTTTTTAATAGTTCTCGAGGAGTACTGTAGTTCCTGATAGGTTTTAACTATAGTTCTACTTAAAATTGAGGTGCTACACGAATGTCACTCCAGCACCGCACTTTTTTAAAATCTCTTAAAAATGATTCAACAATAGGCTTTTTCAATAGTTCTCGAGGAGTACTGTAGTTCCTGATAGGTTTTAACTATAGTTCTACTTAAAATTGTGGTGCTACACGAATGTCACTCCAGCACCGCACTTTTTTAAAATCTCTTAAAAATGATTCAACAATAGGCTTTTTCAATAGTTCTCGAGGAGTACTGTAGTTCCTGATAGGTTTTAACTATAGTTCTACTTAAAATTATGGTGATACACGGGTATCACTCCAGCACCGCACTTTTTCAAAATCTCTTAAAAATGATTCAACAATAGGCTTTTTCAATAGTTCTCGAGGAGTACTGTAGTTCCTGATAGGTTTTAACTATAGTTCTACTTAAAATTGTGGTGCTACACGAATGTCACTCCAGCACCGCACTTTTTTAAAATCTCTTAAAAATGATTCAACAATAGGCTTTTTCAATAGTTCTCGAGGAGTACTGTAGTTCCTGATAGGTTTTAACTATAGTTCTACTTAAAATTATGGTGATACACGGGTATCACTCCAGCACCGCACTTTTTTAAAATCTCTTAAAAATGATCCAACAATAGGCTTTTTCAATAGTTCTCGAGGAGTACTGTAGTTCCTGATAGGTTTCAACTATAGTTCTACTTAAAATTGAGGTGCTACACGAATGTCACTCCAGCACCGCACTTTTTTAAAATCTCTTAAAAATGATTCAACAATAGGCTTTTTTAATAGTTCTCGAGGAGTACTGTAGTTCCTGATAGGTTTTAACTATAGTTCTACTTAAAATTATGGTGATACACGGGTATCACTCCAGCACCGCACTTTTTTAAAATCTCTTAAATATGATTCAACAATAGGCTTTTTTAATAGTTCTCGAGGAGTACTGTAGTTCCTGATAGGTTTCAACTATAGTTCTACTTAAAATTGAGGTGCTACACGAATGTCACTCCAGCACCGCACTTTTTTAAAATCTCTTAAAAATGATTCAACAATAGGCTTTTTTAATAGTTCTCGAGGAGTACTGTAGTTCCTGATAGGTTTTAACTATAGTTCTACTTAAAATTATGGTGATACACGGGTATCACTCCAGCACCGCACTTTTTTAAAATCTCTTAAAAATGATTCAACAATAGGCTTTTTCAATAGTTCTCGAGGAGTACTGTAGTTCCTGATAGGTTTTAACTATAGTTCTACTTAAAATTGTGGTGCTACACGAATGTCACTCCAGCACCGCACTTTTTTAAAATCTCTTAAAAATGATTCAACAATAGGCTTTTTCAATAGTTCTCGAGGAGTACTGTAGTTCCTGATAGGTTTTAACTATAGTTCTACTTAAAATTGAGGTGCTACACGAATGTCACTCCAGCACCGCACTTTTTTAAAATCTCTTAAAAATGATTCAACAATAGGCTTTTTCAATAGTTCTCGAGGAGTACTGTAGTTCCTGATAGGTTTTAACTATAGTTCTACTTAAAATTATGGTGATACACGGGTATCACTCCAGCACCGCACTTTTTCAAAATCTCTTAAAAATGATTCAACAATAGGCTTTTTCAATAGTTCTCGAGAAGTACTGTAGTTCCTGATAGGTTTTAACTATAGTTCTACTTAAAATTATGGTGATACACGGGTATCACTCCAGCACCGCACTTTTTTAAAATCTCTTAAAAATGATCCAACAATAGGCTTTTTCAATAGTTCTCGAGGAGTACTGTAGTTCCTGATAGGTTTCAACTATAGTTCTACTTAAAATTGAGGTGCTACACGAATGTCACTCCAGCACCGCACTTTTTTAAAATCTCTTAAAAATGATTCAACAATAGGCTTTTTTAATAGTTCTCGAGGAGTACTGTAGTTCCTGATAGGTTTTAACTATAGTTCTACTTAAAATTATGGTGATACACGGGTATCACTCCAGCACCGCACTTTTTTAAAATCTCTTAAAAATGATTCAACAATAGGCTTTTTCAATAGTTCTCGAGGAGTACTGTAGTTCCTGATAGGTTTTAACTATAGTTCTACTTAAAATTGTGGTGCTACACGAATGTCACTCCAGCACCGCACTTTTTTAAAATCTCTTAAAAATGATTCAACAATAGGCTTTTTCAATAGTTCTCGAGGAGTACTGTAGTTCCTGATAGGTTTTAACTATAGTTCTACTTAAAATTATGGTGATACACGGGTATCACTCCAGCACCGCACTTTTTCAAAATCTCTTAAAAATGATTCAACAATAGGCTTTTTCAATAGTTCTCGAGGAGTACTGTAGTTCCTGATAGGTTTTAACTATAGTTCTACTTAAAATTGAGGTGCTACACGAATGTCACTCCAGCACCGCACTTTTTTAAAATCTCTTAAAAATGATTCAACAATAGGCTTTTTCAATAGTTCTCGAGGAGTACTGTAGTTCCTGATAGGTTTTAACTATAGTTCTACTTAAAATTGAGGTGCTACACGAATGTCACTCCAGCACCGCACTTTTTTAAAATCTCTTAAAAATGATTCAACAATAGGCTTTTTTAATAGTTCTCGAGGAGTACTGTAGTTCCTGATAGGTTTTAACTATAGTTCTACTTAAAATTATGGTGATACACGGGTATCACTCCAGCACCGCACTTTTTTAAAATCTCTTAAAAATGATTCAACAATAGGCTTTTTCAATAGTTCTCGAGGAGTACTGTAGTTCCTGATAGGTTTTAACTATAGTTCTACTTAAAATTGTGGTGCTACACGAATGTCACTCCAGCACCGCACTTTTTTAAAATCTCTTAAAAATGATTCAACAATAGGCTTTTTCAATAGTTCTCGAGGAGTACTGTAGTTCCTGATAGGTTTTAACTATAGTTCTACTTAAAATTATGGTGATACACGGGTATCACTCCAGCACCGCACTTTTTCAAAATCTCTTAAAAATGATTCAACAATAGGCTTTTTCAATAGTTCTCGAGGAGTACTGTAGTTCCTGATAGGTTTTAACTATAGTTCTACTTAAAATTGAGGTGCTACACGAATGTCACTCCAGCACCGCACTTTTTTAAAATCTCTTAAAAATGATTCAACAATAGGCTTTTTCAATAGTTCTCGAGGAGTACTGTAGTTCCTGATAGGTTTTAACTATAGTTCTACTTAAAATTGAGGTGCTACACGAATGTCACTCCAGCACCGCACTTTTTTAAAATCTCTTAAAAATGATTCAACAATAGGCTTTTTCAATAGTTCTCGAGGAGTACTGTAGTTCCTGATAGGTTTTAACTATAGTTCTACTTAAAATTGAGGTGCTACACGAATGTCACTCCAGCACCGCACTTTTTTAAAATCTCTTAAAAATGATTCAACAATAGGCTTTTTCAATAGTTCTCGAGGAGTACTGTAGTTCCTGATAGGTTTTAACTATAGTTCTACTTAAAATTATGGTGATACACGGGTATCACTCCAGCACCGCACTTTTTTAAAATCTCTTAAAAATGATTCAACAATAGGCTTTTTCAATAGTTCTCGAGGAGTACTGTAGTTCCTGATAGGTTTTAACTATAGTTCTACTTAAAATTGTGGTGCTACACGAATGTCACTCCAGCACCGCACTTTTTTAAAATCTCTTAAAAATGATTCAACAATAGGCTTTTTCAATAGTTCTCGAGGAGTACTGTAGTTCCTGATAGGTTTTAACTATAGTTCTACTTAAAATTGAGGTGCTACACGAATGTCACTCCAGCACCGCACTTTTTTAAAATCTCTTAAAAATGATTCAACAATAGGCTTTTTCAATAGTTCTCGAGGAGTACTGTAGTTCCTGATAGGTTTTAACTATAGTTCTACTTAAAATTGTGGTGCTACACGAATGTCACTCCAGCACCGCACTTTTTTAAAATCTCTTAAAAATGATTCAACAATAGGCTTTTTCAATAGTTCTCGAGGAGTACTGTAGTTCCTGATAGGTTTTAACTATAGTTCTACTTAAAATTGTGGTGCTACACGAATGTCACTCCAGCACCGCACTTTTTTAAAATCTCTTAAAAATGATTCAACAATAGGCTTTTTCAATAGTTCTCGAGGAGTACTGTAGTTCCTGATAGGTTTTAACTATAGTTCTACTTAAAATTATGGTGATACACGGGTATCACTCCAGCACCGCACTTTTTTAAAATCTCTTAAAAATGATCCAACAATAGGCTTTTTCAATAGTTCTCGAGGAGTACTGTAGTTCCTGATAGGTTTCAACTATAGTTCTACTTAAAATTGAGGTGCTACACGAATGTCACTCCAGCACCGCACTTTTTTAAAATCTCTTAAAAATGATTCAACAATAGGCTTTTTTAATAGTTCTCGAGGAGTACTGTAGTTCCTGATAGGTTTTAACTATAGTTCTACTTAAAATTATGGTGATACACGGGTATCACTCCAGCACCGCACTTTTTTAAAATCTCTTAAATATGATTCAACAATAGGCTTTTTTAATAGTTCTCGAGGAGTACTGTAGTTCCTGATAGGTTTCAACTATAGTTCTACTTAAAATTGAGGTGCTACACGAATGTCACTCCAGCACCGCACTTTTTTAAAATCTCTTAAAAATGATTCAACAATAGGCTTTTTTAATAGTTCTCGAGGAGTACTGTAGTTCCTGATAGGTTTTAACTATAGTTCTACTTAAAATTATGGTGATACACGGGTATCACTCCAGCACCGCACTTTTTTAAAATCTCTTAAAAATGATTCAACAATAGGCTTTTTCAATAGTTCTCGAGGAGTACTGTAGTTCCTGATAGGTTTTAACTATAGTTCTACTTAAAATTGTGGTGCTACACGAATGTCACTCCAGCACCGCACTTTTTTAAAATCTCTTAAAAATGATTCAACAATAGGCTTTTTCAATAGTTCTCGAGGAGTACTGTAGTTCCTGATAGGTTTTAACTATAGTTCTACTTAAAATTGAGGTGCTACACGAATGTCACTCCAGCACCGCACTTTTTTAAAATCTCTTAAAAATGATTCAACAATAGGCTTTTTCAATAGTTCTCGAGGAGTACTGTAGTTCCTGATAGGTTTTAACTATAGTTCTACTTAAAATTATGGTGATACACGGGTATCACTCCAGCACCGCACTTTTTCAAAATCTCTTAAAAATGATTCAACAATAGGCTTTTTCAATAGTTCTCGAGAAGTACTGTAGTTCCTGATAGGTTTTAACTATAGTTCTACTTAAAATTATGGTGATACACGGGTATCACTCCAGCACCGCACTTTTTTAAAATCTCTTAAAAATGATCCAACAATAGGCTTTTTCAATAGTTCTCGAGGAGTACTGTAGTTCCTGATAGGTTTCAACTATAGTTCTACTTAAAATTGAGGTGCTACACGAATGTCACTCCAGCACCGCACTTTTTTAAAATCTCTTAAAAATGATTCAACAATAGGCTTTTTTAATAGTTCTCGAGGAGTACTGTAGTTCCTGATAGGTTTTAACTATAGTTCTACTTAAAATTATGGTGATACACGGGTATCACTCCAGCACCGCACTTTTTTAAAATCTCTTAAAAATGATTCAACAATAGGCTTTTTCAATAGTTCTCGAGGAGTACTGTAGTTCCTGATAGGTTTTAACTATAGTTCTACTTAAAATTGTGGTGCTACACGAATGTCACTCCAGCACCGCACTTTTTTAAAATCTCTTAAAAATGATTCAACAATAGGCTTTTTCAATAGTTCTCGAGGAGTACTGTAGTTCCTGATAGGTTTTAACTATAGTTCTACTTAAAATTATGGTGATACACGGGTATCACTCCAGCACCGCACTTTTTCAAAATCTCTTAAAAATGATTCAACAATAGGCTTTTTCAATAGTTCTCGAGGAGTACTGTAGTTCCTGATAGGTTTTAACTATAGTTCTACTTAAAATTGAGGTGCTACACGAATGTCACTCCAGCACCGCACTTTTTTAAAATCTCTTAAAAATGATTCAACAATAGGCTTTTTCAATAGTTCTCGAGGAGTACTGTAGTTCCTGATAGGTTTTAACTATAGTTCTACTTAAAATTGAGGTGCTACACGAATGTCACTCCAGCACCGCACTTTTTTAAAATCTCTTAAAAATGATTCAACAATAGGCTTTTTTAATAGTTCTCGAGGAGTACTGTAGTTCCTGATAGGTTTTAACTATAGTTCTACTTAAAATTATGGTGATACACGGGTATCACTCCAGCACCGCACTTTTTTAAAATCTCTTAAAAATGATTCAACAATAGGCTTTTTCAATAGTTCTCGAGGAGTACTGTAGTTCCTGATAGGTTTTAACTATAGTTCTACTTAAAATTGTGGTGCTACACGAATGTCACTCCAGCACCGCACTTTTTTAAAATCTCTTAAAAATGATTCAACAATAGGCTTTTTCAATAGTTCTCGAGGAGTACTGTAGTTCCTGATAGGTTTTAACTATAGTTCTACTTAAAATTATGGTGATACACGGGTATCACTCCAGCACCGCACTTTTTCAAAATCTCTTAAAAATGATTCAACAATAGGCTTTTTCAATAGTTCTCGAGGAGTACTGTAGTTCCTGATAGGTTTTAACTATAGTTCTACTTAAAATTGAGGTGCTACACGAATGTCACTCCAGCACCGCACTTTTTTAAAATCTCTTAAAAATGATTCAACAATAGGCTTTTTCAATAGTTCTCGAGGAGTACTGTAGTTCCTGATAGGTTTTAACTATAGTTCTACTTAAAATTGAGGTGCTACACGAATGTCACTCCAGCACCGCACTTTTTTAAAATCTCTTAAAAATGATTCAACAATAGGCTTTTTCAATAGTTCTCGAGGAGTACTGTAGTTCCTGATAGGTTTTAACTATAGTTCTACTTAAAATTGAGGTGCTACACGAATGTCACTCCAGCACCGCACTTTTTTAAAATCTCTTAAAAATGATTCAACAATAGGCTTTTTCAATAGTTCTCGAGGAGTACTGTAGTTCCTGATAGGTTTTAACTATAGTTCTACTTAAAATTATGGTGATACACGGGTATCACTCCAGCACCGCACTTTTTTAAAATCTCTTAAAAATGATTCAACAATAGGCTTTTTCAATAGTTCTCGAGGAGTACTGTAGTTCCTGATAGGTTTTAACTATAGTTCTACTTAAAATTGTGGTGCTACACGAATGTCACTCCAGCACCGCACTTTTTTAAAATCTCTTAAAAATGATTCAACAATAGGCTTTTTCAATAGTTCTCGAGGAGTACTGTAGTTCCTGATAGGTTTTAACTATAGTTCTACTTAAAATTGAGGTGCTACACGAATGTCACTCCAGCACCGCACTTTTTTAAAATCTCTTAAAAATGATTCAACAATAGGCTTTTTCAATAGTTCTCGAGGAGTACTGTAGTTCCTGATAGGTTTTAACTATAGTTCTACTTAAAATTGTGGTGCTACACGAATGTCACTCCAGCACCGCACTTTTTTAAAATCTCTTAAAAATGATTCAACAATAGGCTTTTTCAATAGTTCTCGAGGAGTACTGTAGTTCCTGATAGGTTTTAACTATAGTTCTACTTAAAATTATGGTGATACACGGGTATCACTCCAGCACCGCACTTTTTTAAAATCTCTTAAAAATGATCCAACAATAGGCTTTTTCAATAGTTCTCGAGGAGTACTGTAGTTCCTGATAGGTTTCAACTATAGTTCTACTTAAAATTGAGGTGCTACACGAATGTCACTCCAGCACCGCACTTTTTTAAAATCTCTTAAAAATGATTCAACAATAGGCTTTTTTAATAGTTCTCGAGGAGTACTGTAGTTCCTGATAGGTTTTAACTATAGTTCTACTTAAAATTATGGTGATACACGGGTATCACTCCAGCACCGCACTTTTTTAAAATCTCTTAAATATGATTCAACAATAGGCTTTTTTAATAGTTCTCGAGGAGTACTGTAGTTCCTGATAGGTTTTAACTATAGTTCTACTTAAAATTGAGGTGCTACACGAATGTCACTCCAGCACCGCACTTTTTTAAAATCTCTTAAAAATGATTCAACAATAGGCTTTTTCAATAGTTCTCGAGGAGTACTGTAGTTCCTGATAGGTTTTAACTATAGTTCTACTTAAAATTGTGGTGCTACACGAATGTCACTCCAGCACCGCACTTTTTTAAAATCTCTTAAAAATGATTCAACAATAGGCTTTTTCAATAGTTCTCGAGGAGTACTGTAGTTCCTGATAGGTTTTAACTATAGTTCTACTTAAAATTATGGTGATACACGGGTATCACTCCAGCACCGCACTTTTTCAAAATCTCTTAAAATGATTCAACAATAGGCTTTTTCAATAGTTCTCGAGGAGTACTGTAGTTCCTGATAGGTTTTAACTATAGTTCTACTTAAAATTGTGGTGCTACACGAATGTCACTCCAGCACCGCACTTTTTTAAAATCTCTTAAAAATGATTCAACAATAGGCTTTTTCAATAGTTCTCGAGGAGTACTGTAGTTCCTGATAGGTTTTAACTATAGTTCTACTTAAAATTATGGTGATACACGGGTATCACTCCAGCACCGCACTTTTTTAAAATCTCTTAAAAATGATCCAACAATAGGCTTTTTCAATAGTTCTCGAGGAGTACTGTAGTTCCTGATAGGTTTCAACTATAGTTCTACTTAAAATTGAGGTGCTACACGAATGTCACTCCAGCACCGCACTTTTTTAAAATCTCTTAAAAATGATTCAACAATAGGCTTTTTAATAGTTCTCGAGGAGTACTGTAGTTCCTGATAGGTTTTAACTATAGTTCTACTTAAAATTATGGTGATACACGGGTATCACTCCAGCACCGCACTTTTTTAAAATCTCTTAAATATGATTCAACAATAGGCTTTTTTAATAGTTCTCGAGGAGTACTGTAGTTCCTGATAGGTTTCAACTATAGTTCTACTTAAAATTGAGGTGCTACACGAATGTCACTCCAGCACCGCACTTTTTTAAAATCTCTTAAAAATGATTCAACAATAGGCTTTTTTAATAGTTCTCGAGGAGTACTGTAGTTCCTGATAGGTTTTAACTATAGTTCTACTTAAAATTATGGTGATACACGGGTATCACTCCAGCACCGCACTTTTTAAAATCTCTTAAAAATGATTCAACAATAGGCTTTTTCAATAGTTCTCGAGGAGTACTGTAGTTCCTGATAGGTTTTAACTATAGTTCTACTTAAAATTGTGGTGCTACACGAATGTCACTCCAGCACCGCACTTTTTTAAAATCTCTTAAAAATGATTCAACAATAGGCTTTTTCAATAGTTCTCGAGGAGTACTGTAGTTCCTGATAGGTTTTAACTATAGTTCTACTTAAAATTGAGGTGCTACACGAATGTCACTCCAGCACCGCACTTTTTTAAAATCTCTTAAAAATGATTCAACAATAGGCTTTTTCAATAGTTCTCGAGGAGTACTGTAGTTCCTGATAGGTTTTAACTATAGTTCTACTTAAAATTATGGTGATACACGGGTATCACTCCAGCACCGCACTTTTTCAAAATCTCTTAAAAATGATTCAACAATAGGCTTTTTCAATAGTTCTCGAGAAGTACTGTAGTTCCTGATAGGTTTTAACTATAGTTCTACTTAAAATTATGGTGATACACGGGTATCACTCCAGCACCGCACTTTTTCAAAATCTCTTAAAAATGATTCAACAATAGGCTTTTTCAATAGTTCTCGAGGAGTACTGTAGTTCCTGATAGGTTTTAACTATAGTTCTACTTAAAATTGAGGTGCTACACGAATGTCACTCCAGCACCGCACTTTTTTAAAATCTCTTAAAAATGATTCAACAATAGGCTTTTTCAATAGTTCTCGAGGAGTACTGTAGTTCCTGATAGGTTTTAACTATAGTTCTACTTAAAATTGAGGTGCTACACGAATGTCACTCCAGCACCGCACTTTTTTAAAATCTCTTAAAAATGATTCAACAATAGGCTTTTTTCAATAGTTCTCGAGGAGTACTGTAGTTCCTGATAGGTTTTAACTATAGTTCTACTTAAAATTGAGGTGCTACACGAATGTCACTCCAGCACCGCACTTTTTTAAAATCTCTTAAAAATGATTCAACAATAGGCTTTTTCAATAGTTCTCGAGGAGTACTGTAGTTCCTGATAGGTTTTAACTATAGTTCTACTTAAAATTATGGTGATACACGGGTATCACTCCAGCACCGCACTTTTTTAAAATCTCTTAAAAATGATTCAACAATAGGCTTTTTCAATAGTTCTCGAGGAGTACTGTAGTTCCTGATAGGTTTTAACTATAGTTCTACTTAAAATTGTGGTGCTACACGAATGTCACTCCAGCACCGCACTTTTTTAAAATCTCTTAAAAATGATTCAACAATAGGCTTTTTCAATAGTTCTCGAGGAGTACTGTAGTTCCTGATAGGTTTTAACTATAGTTCTACTTAAAATTGAGGTGCTACACGAATGTCACTCCAGCACCGCACTTTTTTAAAATCTCTTAAAAATGATTCAACAATAGGCTTTTTCAATAGTTCTCGAGGAGTTACTGTAGTTCCTGATAGGTTTTAACTATAGTTCTACTTAAAATTGTGGTGCTACACGAATGTCACTCCAGCACCGCACTTTTTTAAAATCTCTTAAAAATGATTCAACAATAGGCTTTTTCAATAGTTCTCGAGGAGTACTGTAGTTCCTGATAGGTTTTAACTATAGTTCTACTTAAAATTATGGTGATACACGGGTATCACTCCAGCACCGCACTTTTTTAAAATCTCTTAAAAATGATCCAACAATAGGCTTTTTCAATAGTTCTCGAGGAGTACTGTAGTTCCTGATAGGTTTCAACTATAGTTCTACTTAAAATTGAGGTGCTACACGAATGTCACTCCAGCACCGCACTTTTTTAAAATCTCTTAAAAATGATTCAACAATAGGCTTTTTTAATAGTTCTCGAGGAGTACTGTAGTTCCTGATAGGTTTTAACTATAGTTCTACTTAAAATTATGGTGATACACGGGTATCACTCCAGCACCGCACTTTTTTAAAATCTCTTAAATATGATTCAACAATAGGCTTTTTTAATAGTTCTCGAGGAGTACTGTAGTTCCTGATAGGTTTTAACTATAGTTCTACTTAAAATTGAGGTGCTACACGAATGTCACTCCAGCACCGCACTTTTTTAAAATCTCTTAAAAATGATTCAACAATAGGCTTTTTCAATAGTTCTCGAGGAGTACTGTAGTTCCTGATAGGTTTTAACTATAGTTCTACTTAAAATTGTGGTGCTACACGAATGTCACTCCAGCACCGCACTTTTTTAAAATCTCTTAAAAATGATTCAACAATAGGCTTTTTCAATAGTTCTCGAGGAGTACTGTAGTTCCTGATAGGTTTTAACTATAGTTCTACTTAAAATTATGGTGATACACGGGTATCACTCCAGCACCGCACTTTTTCAAAATCTCTTAAAAATGATTCAACAATAGGCTTTTTCAATAGTTCTCGAGGAGTACTGTAGTTCCTGATAGGTTTTAACTATAGTTCTACTTAAAATTGTGGTGCTACACGAATGTCACTCCAGCACCGCACTTTTTTAAAATCTCTTAAAAATGATTCAACAATAGGCTTTTTCAATAGTTCTCGAGGAGTACTGTAGTTCCTGATAGGTTTTAACTATAGTTCTACTTAAAATTATGGTGATACACGGTATCACTCCAGCACCGCACTTTTTTAAAATCTCTTAAAAATGATCCAACAATAGGCTTTTTCAATAGTTCTCGAGGAGTACTGTAGTTCCTGATAGGTTTCAACTATAGTTCTACTTAAAATTGAGGTGCTACACGAATGTCACTCCAGCACCGCACTTTTTAAAATCTCTTAAAAATGATTCAACAATAGGCTTTTTTAATAGTTCTCGAGGAGTACTGTAGTTCCTGATAGGTTTTAACTATAGTTCTACTTAAAATTATGGTGATACACGGGTATCACTCCAGCACCGCACTTTTTTAAAATCTCTTAAATATGATTCAACAATAGGCTTTTTTAATAGTTCTCGAGGAGTACTGTAGTTCCTGATAGGTTTCAACTATAGTTCTACTTAAAATTGAGGTGCTACACGAATGTCACTCCAGCACCGCACTTTTTTAAAATCTCTTAAAAATGATTCAACAATAGGCTTTTTTAATAGTTCTCGAGGAGTACTGTAGTTCCTGATAGGTTTTAACTATAGTTCTACTTAAAATTATGGTGATACACGGGTATCACTCCAGCACCGCACTTTTTTAAAATCTCTTAAAAATGATTCAACAATAGGCTTTTTCAATAGTTCTCGAGGAGTACTGTAGTTCCTGATAGGTTTTAACTATAGTTCTACTTAAAATTGTGGTGCTACACGAATGTCACTCCAGCACCGCACTTTTTTAAAATCTCTTAAAAATGATTCAACAATAGGCTTTTTCAATAGTTCTCGAGGAGTACTGTAGTTCCTGATAGGTTTTAACTATAGTTCTACTTAAAATTGAGGTGCTACACGAATGTCACTCCAGCACCGCACTTTTTTAAAATCTCTTAAAAATGATTCAACAATAGGCTTTTTCAATAGTTCTCGAGGAGTACTGTAGTTCCTGATAGGTTTTAACTATAGTTCTACTTAAAATTATGGTGATACACGGGTATCACTCCAGCACCGCACTTTTTCAAAATCTCTTAAAAATGATTCAACAATAGGCTTTTTCAATAGTTCTCGAGAAGTACTGTAGTTCCTGATAGGTTTTAACTATAGTTCTACTTAAAATTATGGTGATACACGGTATCACTCCAGCACCGCACTTTTTTAAAATCTCTTAAAAATGA